>JBAIAC010000001.1:9455000-10055000 GCA_037349315.1 Chelydra serpentina
CTACTCAAGCAATCTACAACGCCCTCATGCTGGCAAGATTTCTTTACCTTCTGGGATTACACATAACTAAAGCATACAAACTTGTCATCAGCTATACAGCCTGGTGGCATCATGTCTGTGACTCAGACCATCTGTGTCAATGACGACTGAGAACAGAACTGATGTTCATAAAGTCAGTTAACTGGCAGCTCCTGACCAAAGCTACTGGCAAATGCTAGTTCTGTCCACTGCTGCTGAAGCACATAACCAAAGAGTTCTATATGCCAGGTGATGCTAATTAAAGTGTATGACTTCATCAGATCAAAAGAGTTTGATCTGCAAATACGATCACTTCCAACACATTAAGCATTAGAATTAGAGTTGCCAAAGCTATTTTATTATGGAATTATGTCAAGGGATATTCAGATTTAGGTTGACATGAACAACTACATGCAGTAATAACTACCTCTTAATAGTCTATAAAGTGAAAGATCCCACCCAACCATTTCAAAGCCCTTAATCCCAAGGTTTAAATTAAACCTGCAGAGAAGACAAGATTTTACTAATATGTGTGGGCAATAAGCTGTCTCACTTCATCTGCACAAGTGTGTATATGCACCTATATAATGTAAATTTACGTAACATTTTACAGCACAAGTGTGCATACAGATCTAATGCAGCAGTCCATCCCTATTTAGCAAAGCATTTAAGCATATGCTTCATTTTAAGCATATGCTTAAGTATGTACTGTATGAGGAACACAGATCACATGACGGTACAATATAGTATAAATGTTTTATTGGCATGAATTTGGGGTGGCTGTGTTACTTACAAGGGGTGAATCCATGGGTGAGCTGAAATGGTCATTAAATGCCAATAAAATGTTATGTCACCCCACCCTATCTTGTATTCTGTATGTGTCACATAAGTTACAGAAAATCTATTTTAGAAATGTTTAAATTATAACCAGTTTATAAGTTATAACTAATTATTGTAGGCCACTTTTAGAAGTTCTAAATTTTAATTTTCCATACATAAAAATGTCAGCCCTTTAAAACTCAGTCTCTTGGGACTTTGCAAGTGCAATTCCATTGGAAATTCAGGAATCTTCCCCTTCCAATGTTTGAAGCTGTGCAGAGATTTGCATGTCAGAAGTAGTTCCTGGCAGACGTGGAATAATGGGCAGAGTTGAGGGTGAGCCAGTCAAAGGTGCCTAATGTACAACATTTATCATATCATGGCAACTCACCAAATGGCTCAGCAATCTGGCATATGGATACATAAGTAGTGCATCTCTAAACTACAGATAGCATATTACCTATTACTCTATGGAAAAAAATCAGTGTAGTGTTAGGTATGTTTTCTTTTGCATACATGCCTTTCCTAAAATTTGAATCAATGCCTATAATATCTCTGGCTCAATATATAGATAAGTCAAGAGAGACCTAGATTTAGAGATTACAAACATGTTAAGTATCACTTTAGTTATTTTTATTATTCTTTAATTAAATGCAAATTCTTAAATGCCAAAGGATAGACAAGTGAACATATAGATTCACCTTCTCTATGTTATTTGTTCGTCAATTGTCTTAAATTTATTGGGAAAAGTGAACAGGAGAAATGAGGGTGAGATTCTCCAAATGGTCGTTGTAATGTTATTTTAGGAGTATTTTGAACAAAAATACTAATGACTGTCAAACCCTAGACAACTTAATCAAAAATTAATTGGAAAAATCAGAAGGTATGTCTTAAAAATCTTCAGGACATGCACAAACTAATTCTCTCATTGGGAAAAGAAGGAATCGCTTTTAAAGAGGCCTTTTGTACAGAATATATACTGACACTAGCATGGAAGAGGTACAAAATGCTAGTCTCTTTGTACTTCCTATTCAAACTCCCAACAATTTCAGGCAACTCTGCATACTACATGTCCTGAAATGGCCTTTTCCCTCATTCCCTCACCTATCCACAGCCAAGCCGAGACTCTTTGTGATTCCCTGTGATGCCCAGATGCTAAGGCAATGTTATTTTAATCTTTCTGATGACAGATACACACGTATGCAGTTCTTTATTGCACTTTATGATTTGTAAAGAGTGTATTTCTGATTGCAGCATCTCTATGCTTCCTCTCTGTAGTTTCCTATGGGACAGATTTGGAATCCCCTACCTCGGCAAGACTTCCACTGAGAGTTCCTGCAGCCCTTATAAAGGCACAAATCCTGGTGCATTCTGTGGAAATTTCGCCTGTTTGGCAGCTGTAAATTCTAGCCTTCTCTGCTGAAGAGCTTTGGCTGGATTTGCTTTCCGCTCCTTGCAAGCTACTGTAACTTTTAACCCCATCTTTAGTAGTGCCTTTCATTACAGACATGCTAATTTCTCATCTTCTACCAGTAGGCAAGATTAACAGCTTTTCACTCAGCTGCACTGACAAGACGTGAAATAAAATATAAGTTATTCGCTTTTGGCCTATTTTTTCAGAGTAGCATATTATATTGTAGCTTTGTGTTGAGTAGGAAAGTCACTCACTTACTTCATTTTATGCCATATTAAGTTGAATACACATGGGGCAAATTGAGGCCCTAAGCATTATCAAGCACAGACATAAGCGCACAACAATTCTTAAAAAGCAACATAGCCTGTATTCCAACCATTCCCATCCAATCTCACCCACACCTCCTCCTTACTCCACAAATTATTTCTGCTGTCAGTCAGTCATATGTGCAATACAAAGGCCAGGGCATGCATGCTAAAACCCAGACATCAGGCCTAGCCATTTTATTCTCCTTCATGCCTCCAGCTATGGAGGACCTGAAGAGTAATTAGGGTGACCAGACAGCAAATGTGAAAAATCGGGACAGGGGATGGGGGGTAATAGGAGCCTATATAAGAAAAAGACACAAAAATCGGGACTGTCCCTATAAAATCGGGACATCTAATCACCCTAAGGGTAATAGGTTTCAGAGTGGTAGCAGTGTTAGTCTGTATCAGCAAAAAGAACAAGGAGTATTTGTGGCACCTTAGAGAGACTAACAAATGTATTTGGGCATAAACTTTCGTGGGCTAAAACCCACTTCATCAGGTTACTCTGTGTCAAAAAATTAAAAATTCTGAGCACTAAAATTAAAAATTCTACACTCAATATTTTAAAATTCTGCAAAATTCTGCATGTTTTATTTATCAAAATGACACAATGTAATCACACCAGTTTCAATTATTTTGGTAATTTATTTCAAAATACGTGTCAGCAAGTATGTCTGTAACAATACAGACAACAAAAAAGATTCAGAAAATGTTTTTGACAAATAGATTCCTTACTAAATCTATTAATGCAGAACTTTGAGTAATAATTTAAACTACAATACACAAAGGTATTTCCCGTACCATTCAGAAGCAGTGAAAAGTCTTGCAGGAGTCAGAGGTAATGGAGGAGCTGAAGCAGAGGGAAGTAATTGCTGGGCAGGAGCCTGGGAGTGAACCTGAAGGGTTGTTGGGTGTTGGTGGGAGAAGTATGGAAGAGTTTTTTTGTGGGGGGGAGAGGGATTAGCAGGGATTTGGGGAGTATACAGGTGAGGGGAGCCAGCCCAAAACTGTATCCTGTGGTTGCCCTCCAGGCACATGCTTTACTTACACTGAGGTTTGAACTTGGACCATGAAAGAATTTTGTTTAATTCTTCAATGTAATAATTTATTATCCAAACTGTGAAGAAAAGAGAATGGGAGGGGATGAAGGAGAAAATATGTACACAAAACAAAACCTCATTGCCATGTAGCATAAACAGAATATATAATATTATTGGCCAGCCCACACGGCCTGCCAGCGAAGAACTGAAAGCCCTCAGCTACCCTTACAGACAACAGACTAGTGTAAGAGGACCACCAGCCACGCCTCTTCCTATATTTCAGAGCCCGCCTGCCCCGCCCCCCAACTACCTCCAAAAAACAAAAAGGGCTGGGGTGAATTTCATTCCTTACCAAATAATAGTCCTTATAGCCAACCTATAGACACACATCCCAGTGAAATACATAAAATGCAGAACAGCTTCCTTGATTTAGCTCAAATGCCCACAGATCATAAAGTTCTGCTTCCTGCAGCCAAGAGTCCAGGTGGAGAACACAGGTTGTATAGTGGTTACAATCTCTGGGGATTGATATAATGCTTCCCACTATAAGCCAGGCAAACAATTCTCAAGCTCCTCCTGTCCCCGCCCTGGGTCTGTTGCAGGAGACAACTAGAGCGCAGCTCCTGTCCCTTCTTAGGAAATGTGAGTGAAGTGTTCCTCCCTTTGGAGCTTCTGCTTCCTTTTTATGCCTTCCCCAATTTAGGAGGCACAGCTGTCCGTTCCACCTCCCAAAGCCTAACACACCACAGTTGCCAGCTCTTCTCTCCAGGTCTGGCTGCTCAAGTTGTGTTTAAAGATTTGCTTCCTCCTTTCTGCCCAGTGAAAGGTTTAACCCCTTCACACACGGATGGAGTACATACACCAGATTTACAGATGTATGTGAAATCAGATGCTGAACAAATAGGAACTGATAGCGCTCAGCACCTGGCAGGATTGGGCTCTGCATCACTTGTGACTGCTCTTAATAAAGTACTTTTCAACTCTTGTAATTCAGAAATAAAATATTTATGTATCTCTATTAGCAAAGTACAAACAAGGTGTGCCAACTAGTGTCAAACAGAATAGCTGTGCAAATTCCAGGAAAGGCACATGCAGCACTTAGACAACACACATACCCAACAAAGGCTGATTTGTAGTTAGTTACAGTAATAAATGCCAAGGCATAAACTCTAAATAAATTGCCCTGTTGGAAGAATTCAAGACACAGTTCTGTAATTAAGCCCCAATGCTCTCTGCATAGTCATACAATAGATGCTTTTTAAAGTTTGGTATACGACTATTACTGATTTGTGATGCAGATATATTACAAACCTAAACTTATTCAACCTGTTCACTGGCATGATAGATTAATCTTTAAGCAGTTTTTAAAAATACAGTCTTGACCAAACAGATAGTGAGAAATACATTGATAGCACTATCAAGGTACAATACTGAATTACAGCATCACTTAGTGTTCTTTTAAGCACCAAATAAATACATAAAATAAATGATTTGCCATCCTGGGTCCATTTCTTCTCTAATGCACAGTGGTTTTACATCTATTCAACATGTTTTACTTCAGCTGACTTCCTCCCACTTTGCACTGGTCTATGAGTAAGTGGAAAAACAGGTCCCTGATCTTGAATCTTGCTTTATCCTTGTTAACTGCTTCATGCTGTTGCTTCCTTTTTGTATCATAGACACAAGGCATTAAGAGCCCTATGCTACCCTTCATTCACATGAGCAGCTACCATTGGAATTAATGGGAGATCTGCCAGACATAGACGATGGCTCTTAATTCAGTCTCAATAAGGCCCCCCATTTTTGTGACACCAAGTTCATCTTAGCTGCACTTACCTAAAAGCAGGTGAATGCTGTATTTGCTTTGAGAAAATAAAAGTATCCTGCAGCTGCAGAAATACAGGGTGTCTATAGTTGGCATCTGCAATATGGTACCTAGGTAGTTTGATTTACAATGCTATCATTTATTTGGATTTTTGCTACAATAAAAGGGCACCATTCAATGCTCTGGGTGCCCTTAGCAAGCTTTTAAATGTACACTACTAAACAAACAGGTTCTTCCAAATCAAATCAAATAGTCTAGCGACAAATAAAAATTAACCTCTTCACAAAATCCCAACCCCACCTCCACCCACACCTGCCCAACACCCATCTCCTCCAGAAATGGGAGAAGTGGGCATTGCAGTGTGCCCTGAAGGCTAGCAAAGTTCGGCTGTTACAAACACCTGGACTGGCGAGCTCCAAATGTCCAGCACCCTAACAGAAAACACTGCCAGATGCTCCCTCTCAAAAGGGAGGTGATCTCCACTCTACTTCAGCCTCTGCACAGTGGACTGAAGACAGTACGTTGCCCATTATGATCATAAAAACGTACCAATATTGTTCTCAAACCTGCTTTCTTTATAGTTAATAGGAGTTTTGCCATTGGCTTCAACTGGTTTCAGAAAGAATGACAAAATATTCAGGACGAACATGGCAGTACTAAAAATCATGTGCCCGTGGGGTCAGATTTTCAAAAAAGCTCTGAGGTGGATTTTTAAGTACTCCGCACACAAATATCAAGCCAGGTTTTGAAAAGAGCTCAAACACCCAGTATCTTCTCTTGTGATACTTATAGCCATCAAAGAGATGAGATTTTTGACAAACTGGCCAGTAATTTAGGTGCCTAAATGGGAGTGGAGCTCTACTAAAAAGCTGGCTTATGGGGTAAAAATTCATGTGTTCATACTTGGCACATTTTAGCTAAAGCTCATGCTCTGGCTGTTATTTATTTCAGAAAATATCATGATTAAAACCTCTCCTGTTTTTTTTTCTGTGGTATGTTGCTTTTCACACAGCTGTGAAAGGATGAGTTGCAGCAGTGAAATCCATGCTAAGGATGAGATTTGGAATAGAGGAATTCCTGTTTGCTGAAGGTCATGCGTCAGAAATACCCTTTTCTGTATATCAGGCTTTAGAAGGACAACACCTCACTTCCTGGTCTGGGCAGAATATGTTATGAATTTTCAAAATAATCCTGGGATGTGTTTTTAACAGTTCTTTTAAATTACAGATTAACCCATTACAAATATGGTACAGAACTTCTAACATCCCGTGGCTATTTGCACTCAGACTGAGTGCTTGTGGTTTATTCTGCAGAAAAACTGATTTGGGGGGAGCGGGGACAAAGAGAAAGATTTTTCCAACATAATCTTCCCCTAGTTATTTTATGTGGGAAGGTGATTTAAATATTAAAAGAGAAGTACAAATAATTAGGTTGTTCAATTCAGTACAAGAGCCAGAAAAAAAATTAAATAAATCCAGACAGAATTGTGAGTGTAAGAGAGTGATGACTGCCAAACAAAATACCATAGAGGAATGGAAAAACAAGGTGTCTTCCTTTAAGCCACTGCAATGATTAATCAAAGCTATCAATGACTATACACACCAGCTAGTGTTGTAAATAAACATGTTTGTACATTTTTAAAATTACCAGTATTTTACCAATATTTATAATAATATTCTTTGTCAGCCTGAAACTCAACACAGAAACTGCCATTCTAGATCAGACAATGGTCCATCTAGTGAAGTATGCAGTGTCCAGTAACAGATATTTCAGAGGAAGATGCAAGAAACCCCCTAGTGGACTATTATGAAAGAACTTCCCCAATTAAGAAGTCTTCCTAACTCCTGTCAGTTCATGGCTGGCTTATGTTCTGAAGCATGAATGTTTATAGTATATAAAAAATACAGGATAACAAATGTAATTGTGCATACTATCTACATAATTTTTGTAATGCAGCTAAGCTCTTGGTCTCAGTGATATCTAGTGGCATTGAGTTCCACAAGTTAACTATGCATTATGTAAATCCTACCACATGGAAGGACATAGTCATAACATGGTAGTCCCATGGCATAGTTCAATCTTGCAGTGTAATTGGGAGTGAACTGTGTTTTAACCATGCTCCTGAATCATGCTGTAGGCATACTAATATCCAAAGGCTAGATGGATGTATGAAAATATGTGGTTACATTTTCCCATAAATATTATAAAAGAAAGTACAAAGGCATATCAGAGACATGCATTTCTCTAAGGTGATATTGTAGTATTTCAGACATTATCCATTAACAAATGTGAGGTCGATATCATGGGCTAAATTGTTCCCTAAGGGTCATTCCTGCCAAAGAAACAGCAAACTCTTCAAGTTTCAATGTACAGTTTCCAATAGACCATTTGGGAGTAAGTTGGCTTTGCCCTCTTCATAGAATAGGACAGCAGTTCACCCCTCAAACCTTCAAGACTCCGTAGAGCCACATGGATTTGAGCACATATTGTGAGTCTGAAAGGTGGGAACACACTTCTTTTTTCTTCCTTCCACTCAGAGATGCAAAGGGTAACATTTATTCCTAATGCTTGATACTGTACTAGATAGAAGAAGTATTTTTATCACTTTCTGGTCTTCATAACTTTTGATGCAAACAGTTTAAAGCAAAAATTTCACACACTTCCCTACTCTATATGATGGTAGCAAATTGCAACCAGATTGAGACCTTTCACAAATGTCGATCATTGCAACTGTAAAAGGGGTCTGCAGTTCAGAAACACATGATTGCTATTCAGCTAATACTGAACCCCACACATAAGGGGCTAGATTTTACCATTTTCTATGAATGGTGCCTGGTTCTGGCTTCAAAACACACAGCAGGTCTCCTAATAATTTTCTTACCTGAAATTACACCGATCATGTTCCTATCAGAGAACAGCATTATCTGAAGCACATTTATCTTCATACTAAAAGTCCAGAGACTCAATATGTAATCTGAAAAATTGTTCCACAATGGATTATCTCCATAAGAATTTATCAGGGAAGTTGCATATCATAAATAGAAGCCAATAGCATGTATTGGAAAGGCTGCCTATGGCAATATGTTATTAATAGAGCCCTACGCGGATACAAAATTGTATCTGCATCCAATCTGCAATCTGCAAACATGGTCCGTGGATATCCGCAGATTTGCAGGGCTCTAGTTATTAGAGTCTTCACTGTGCTGTAGGTCTAGGTTACACGAGGCTTGAATAGACTGTACCAGAACAGCAGCACTCCAGTTCCCCATTATTGTTCTCTACGTTAAATAATTTGGGTGATTCCAAACACTGAATTCCACAGCCCATGATACTATCTATCACTGGAATAATATGCATTAGACTGGCGGTTGCCACGTGCCATATGTCCCAGAACTGCATCACACCCCTGTTTTTGCTGGGCTCGGGTAGATCTATTCTAGCTGTGTTATAATATTGCGTGATGGGATACAAGACGTCTGGACCTTAACAGGGGAACCCTTTGCAAGCAGGAACATCCTTCCTTGTTTTCTACATTGGATGCAGTTCCCCCTCGTCCTCCAGAAGATGCCAGCACATACACAGATTACAGCTGTCCCAAAAACAAAGTCTTAATGCTTGTGGACCCTAATTCAGATAGTAGGTGGGTGCTGTGGGACCCTGGAGATGGAAGAGTGGATAAAAGGAATACCTCTGTTGCTGGAACACAGGGAAGGCCATGGAGCTATATTACTAAACTAGAGGTCAGCTGACCTTGCACCTAAAAACAACTCTGGAAGGTAACCAGAAAACAGGATTGTCTCTTCTCAGAAGGAGTGAGGAAAGGGAGCCAGAAGGACCTGTTTGATGAAACTTGGAGCACAAAAGCATGAGACAAGGACTTCTTTATAATAAAATGCAGTTCCTTTTAAAATTCTTTCTAGTTTATTTTCTATAAGTCATCTGCAGGAAGATAGTCTGTGCTATGAAACTGTGAGTTTGACTTGAGCCACTGGAAACAACAATATACAAATCCCAGGAAAGGTATCATTTACCAAACCCCCTATGACAGGTGTTTTCAGTAGTGCCAAGGCCTTTCACACACTGCTAATTTACCATGGCAAAGCATAGGTGTCATACTGCAGCCAAAAAACAGGTGAGACATGCCTCATTTCTTCAACATGCACACCACAAAATACTGAAAATCCACTGCACATTTTAGATAGAGTTTTGTTTCCAGCATGCTGCTCTACACCAATGACAAAAACTGTAACCATTTGCTCATCACGAAAGTGCTAAATTATGAACAATTGGATTGGGATATGTACATTTCTCATTTTAGTCATGCTTACGGAGGATGCCTCGCTTCTTGTGATACTTCTGTGTTCTACTCCGAAGGAAGTGGGTGGATTTTCCCTTTACAAATGACCGACATTGAAGCCAGATTATATCTGTCTCAGCACAAATTATTCCAGCTATGACTGCTGGAATAATTGGCAGACCTATCTAGTTGGGGTATTAAAACATAGTTCAGTGATAGAGGAGAGATTAATATATGTCCAGAGTTAGCACCCAGAGGCCTTTATAAAGATCTGAACCTCATTATGGGCCAGATTGTGATGTACTTATACCACAAATAGTTCTCTGAAGTCAATAGGACTGCCTGTGGGGTAAGGCACTACTCAGCATGACTTAAGTGTATCACAGTCTATCCCTATATAAGGCACTGTACAAACACGCAGTCACTGCCCCAAAGACCTTGATCTACCCGCATTGTCAACACACCCATCATGGTGGTATCTGAATGTAGTAAAGAGATGACCGTGTAGAGAAGCTCCCAAATGGCAGAGCAGAGCAAAGCAAAAGCAGAAGTTAGATGTCATTTCAACAAAATCATTTTTCTTTTCACCAAGAGGCATCCTATAATATTTCTGATTATTTCATTTGATGCTCTGATGTCTCCTTTTTAGATGGTGGTTATTACTAGAACAAGGAGAAGAACATCTAAAATATGATAGTAGAGGGCATTAAAACATAGTAAAAATAAGAACAAGCACAGGTCACTTTCTGCTCCCTGTGTGGGAGGAAAACATTTTCAGGGATATTATTTTTTTACTGTCAAAAATAATTCCATCACCATGAACACATACTAACTTAACATAGACCCTGTTAACTGTACAGCAATTGAAACAATGTGTGTCTGCTGGACTTAGATAACTTAGAAGAATCACTTCAAACAATATATTTTATTTTTGCTTGAGTCCACAGAGCTGGCACCAGATGGCTTTTACTCGTGGGTTGTGATTGATTTTTGTGTTTAAAAAAACCAGTCTTCAGTCAGCATCTAAATTAGGCCTACCTAATTATAATAATTAAAATTATTATTTAACAGTACTCTCATATAAGTGACTTCATCTAGCCTTCAAGGCTAGGATCTTTAATGGTGCTGGTTGCCTAAGGCTGCTAAGAAAATTCACAGCCTAAAGAGAGAATCTTTTCTGTGTGTCATAATTGCTTAAAAGCTAAATCTCTGCTGGAATAAATTAACATAGCCCTATTGACTTCAATGGAGCTGTGGCAATTTACACCAGCAGAGAATTTAGCTCTATGTCCCTCTTGGGGTGCAATGCTGAGCATCTCCTATGAGATGTGGTAAGCTCTCTGCTCAGGACTCCACAGGAAGCACTAAACACATCGTAGAATCCAGCTTAAAGGCTACATGTACCGATTACCATATTTAAAACTGCACTTGAAGCCAGGAAAGCGAGACACTTTGTTCTTTTTTTTTAATTAGAGCTGAGATTTTGGAGAACATTATTAATCAATCCATTGCTGTCCTGCTCAATACTAATATTTCAGTGCTATGGATTTGGATTTCCATCTGCACATGATACACTCGCACGTGTGATGTCAAAGGATAGCAAGAGCCATGTTCTGAAAATAACGCTAGAATTATGGAGTTGCTTTTATCTTTATTCAAGTGCTGTATATGCTCTCTCTGTATGTATACATGCACGCACACTCTCTCTCTCTCACACACACACACAGAGTAGTGGTGTGCATTACTATTTCATTTTACTCATTGTCACTGCAGAGAGCAATTTACTTATATGCCGTAGATCAAATCTTAAGACCTGATCCAGCCAGGTACTAAGTGCTTTCAACTAAATGGAAATCAAATGTGCTCAGCATTTTGCAGGAGACACTCAACATGTCCCAGGATTGAGCCCATACTTTTCAAAAGCCACTTCCTATTTGTCCTTTGTTTACCCTGGTTTGTCCTGAACAGTAAGGCTTTCTGACATAAAGATAACTTTGGAAATTATTTCTCTTATTTTCTTTGATGATTTCAAAGGGCAGAAAAAGAATTCTCCTCTTTTTGAGGGCCACCCAGCAGAAGCAGAGAATGTTACTGTTCATAGGCATGCTAATTAGAGCCAGTTATAACTCAATTGACCTGCCTTGGCCTTAAATACCTGGCAAATCTTGCCCTCTCCTTGTTAAATGAATACTGTATTTTACTTCCATAGATGTGTCTGATTTGGGAAGATCAAGCTTACCTGTAGTCATCAGATATGACCATTAAAAGAGAGATTGCTCAAATGGATCCTTGCAAAAAGATATACACCCACCCGACATTATACACCAAGCCACTGAATTCACAAATAAGCACATGTCTATTTGTACCATGCCACTGGGAAATAGAAATTAACAATAAATCAGTTATTTATAAAATTTAATCTGAACAATGAAGTACGCTAATAATTATTAAAGCTTCTACAGGAATCTCAATTTCCTCCTTCCTCAAAGAGAATGCTATAAACCAGCAGTTCTCAAACTGTGGGTCAGGACCCCAAAGTGGGTCATGTTGATGGGGTTGCCTGGGCTAGCTTAGATCTTCTGGGGCCTGGGGCCAAAGCGGAAGCCCGAACACCACTGCCTGGGGCCGAAGCCTGAGGGCTTTAGCCCTGGGTGTTGGGACTCAGATTACATGGCCCTGCCTGGGACGAAAGCCGCTGAGCTTCAGCTTTGGCCCCCGCCACCACCACCTGGGGCTCAGGTTGGCTCAGGCTTTGGTCCCCTTTCCTGGGGTCATGTAGTAATTGTTATTGTCAAAAGGGGGTCGCGATGCAATGAAGTTTGAGAACTCCTGCTAAACTATATAGCTTGTGTGCTGTAAGTATAACAAGGTGGTGGAGAATGGCATTAATTGTTCTATATTAGTGAGTTAGGAGATGACAGCAAAAGTGTGTTGCACATGATTATCACTAACAAAAGAAGAAAAACAGTTTAATTCTTTCCCAACTTCATGGACTCTCTAGTTATTAAAAAATACTGATGAGTCAAAGCCTAAAACAAAACACTGTTTTTAATCAAAGTGCAAAAATAATATCCAAATGTACTAGAGTCATATCCAGAACTGAAGATAACACAGATGTTATCTTCATTCTCAGGTGATAATCATGAACATGCTCTTTTCCCACTTGACAGAGCACCTGCCAACACACTAACAAACCAAGCAATACTCAGCTGACCTGCTTCACCCAGACAAAGTTCTAATGCTATAACTGGTGTCGCAGCTCAAACATAACAAGCCTCTAACATTGGGATGATCTGGGGATTTGCATGCATGTATAGTGATTTCTCCTTCTGTTTACACGGGTGGTGTAAGCCAGGGGTAACCCCACTGTAGTCCATGGTATTACATTAGTGTAAACTGAGAATAGGAGAATTAGACTCTAATAACAGAACTCCCAGAAGCGAATGTGATAGTTGGATTCCATGACTCCCATGACTAGGCAGTGAACAAGTGACTAAGACAGAGAACTGGGATTCAAGTGACTTGGGTTCTATTCCATAGGGTATGTCTATTCTGCAATTTAAAATCCGCTGCTGGCCAGGGCCACCTGATTCGGGCTCAGGCTAAGGGGCTGTTAAATTGCAGTGTAGGCTTCCAGGCTCAGGCTGGAGCCCGAACTCAAGGACCCTGCGAGGTGGGAGGGTCCCAGAGCTTGGGCTTCAGCTCAAGGCCTGAAGTCTACACTGCAATGATACAGTCCCATAGCCCAAGCCCCCTGAGCCTGTTTCAGCTGGTATGGGCCAGCCACAGATGTCTAACTGCAGTGTAGACATACTCTTGGGCCAATATAGTGAATCGTAGCTGCTAATTTGGGGTGTCCAGTTTGAAATATGTAGGTAGCAATTTTGAGAGGGTGGGCCCAGGGCCCCCTAGCTCCTGCTGCCAACCACAACCCCTGGGGTGGCAGCCTCCCCACCTTAGACCAAGAGGCCTGCATTTGTTTGCCATCTGCCAGAGCTGCTACTTCAGACTGTCTGTTTGATGTTCTGCCCTGCCTAAAGGCCAGAGCCTCTAGACTGGTTGGTGTTCCACCCTGCCTGAGGACTTGAGCCTCTAGACTGTTTGCTGCTCTTGGGTCAGGGGTGCCCTGGGGCCAGACCCCCTAGACTACCTGCTGCTCAGCCCTGCCTAGAGGGCCAGGGCCTTAGAGACTGCTAATTCCCCAATAACCCTTGCCTTGCTAGGGACCCGAGAGTGGGGAGGGCGTGGGCTCCCTCTGATACTGACGGGGCAGGATGGCCACACACTCCTACATGATACTTACTTCCATTGTAAAGCACTTTGAGATCTATGGATGAAAAGCCTGCTCCCATCAAAGTTAGCTAGAAACTTTTCACTGGCCTCAATTGTGCAGGATCAACCTCTCTAAGACAGGAAGGATGGTCTAGTGCAGTCATTCTCAACCCTTTGGGGCAGAGGAGCCATCTGCAAATGTTTATGGCCTGTCACGACCCAGTAAATAGTCTGGGAGTGGAGGCACTGGGGTGGTTTCAGTCACATCCTGCCCCCTAGCAGGGTTGGGTCCTGACCGGCACTCACCCCACAGTGGCAGCTGTTGGAGCTCCTGTGCTGTGGGACTGGGTGGGCTTGGCTCTCCGCCCCTCTAATTGGACCAAATTTGTGTGAGTGGAGTTGTGACCTGGCTCGCGGGGTTGCAGTGCCATTCACTCAAATTTGGCCTTCCCGGACTCCCGTCATCATGACGGCTGAGCTAAACCTGAGTGCACTGGGACCCCAGAGGTTGCAGTGCCTGGAGCAGGGAGGTAAGCCCAGCTATCCCCATGGGACAGAAGCCACAGGAGCTGCCACATGACCCTTCAAAACATTCTGGAACCCAATTTTGGGATCCAACCCACAGGTTGAGAAACCCTGATCTAGTGGTTAGAGTACTAGCTTAAAACGTGGGAGACCAGGCTGCAAGTCCCTACTCTGCACAAACTTCCTGTATGAACTTGAGCAAGTCACTTAGCCTCTCTGTACCTTAATTCCCCACAGGGGTATAGTGAAGACAAATACATTAAAGATTATGAGGTGCTCAGATACCATGATAATGGGGAGCACATAACTACCTTAGATAAGAGAGCAATGTATTATTTTCCTATGTAAATCCAGGGTTGATTGTGGGCAAAGGTGTGTTATCTGCAGCTAAGCAAGGTAAATCTTGGCCCATTTATTTAAGAACAGACTTGTACCAGGCTTTAGATCAGATGCCATCCCCTCAGCTCAAGCAATTGATGCCCTAAATTGTACCAAGATGTGATGTGATTGGAAATAAAAGGAAAGGCAAGACCTAAAAAGCGAAGAAGAGAGAGCAATCAATAGCTGAACACAAGAATAGTAACATCTTAAAACTTGTCTGACCAGTACAGATTAGGCAACATTGATTAATTTATTAAATGTAATCATAATAGAATCATAGAAGATTAGGGTTCGAAGAGACCTCAGGAGGTCATCTGGTCCAACCCCCTGCTCAAAGCAGGACCAACCACCTCCCTAGGTAACCCATTCCAGTGCTTCACCACCCTCCTAGTGAAATAGTTTTTCCTAATATCCAACCTAGACCTCCCACACTGCAACTTGAGACCATTGCTCCTTGTTCTGTCATCTGCCACCACTAAGAACAGTTGAGCTCCATCCTCTCTGGAACCCCCCTTCAGGTAACTGAAGGCTGCTATCAAATCCCCCCTCACTCTTCTCTTCTGCAGACTAAATAAGCCCAGTTCCCTCAGACTCTCCTCGTAAGTCATGTGCCCCAGCCCCTTAATCATTTTCATTGCCCTCTGTTGGACTCTCTCCAATTTGTCCACATCCTTTTTGTAGTGGGAGGCCCAAAACTGCACGCAATACTTCACATGTGTCCTCACCACTGCTGAATAGAGGGGAATAATCACTTCCCTCGATCTACTGGCAATGCTCCTACTAATGCAGCCCAATATGCCATTAGCCTTCTTGGCAACAAGGGCACACTGTTGACTCATATCCAGCTTCTCATCTACTGTAATCCCCAGGTCCTTTTCTGCAGAATTGCTGCTTAGCCAGTCGGTCCCCAGCCTGTAGCAGTGCATGGGATTCTTCCATCCTAAGTGCAGGACTCTGCACTTGTCCTTGTTGAACCTCATCAGATTTCTTTCAGTCCAATCCTACAATTTGTCTAGGTCACTCTGGCCCCTATCCCTACCCTCCAGCATATCTACCTCTCCCCTCAATTTAGTGTCATTCGTAAACATGCTGAGGATGCAATCCATCCCATCATCCAGATTATTAACGAAGATGTTGAACAAAATCGGCACCAGGACAGACCCCTGGGGCACTCAGCTCGATACTGGCTGCCAACTAGACATTGAGCCGTTGATCACTACCCGTGGAGCCCGGCGATCTAGCCAGATTTCTATCAACCTTATAGTCCATTCATCCAATCCATACTTTTTTAACTTGTGGCAAGAATACTGTGGGAGACCAAATCAAAAGCTTTGCTAAAGTCAAGATCTATCATGTCCACCACTTTCCCCATATCCACAAAGCCAGTTATCTCTTCATAGATGGCAATCAGGTTGGTCAGGCATGACTTTCCCTTGGTGAATCCATGTTGACTGTTTTTCTGAAGTCTAGGGTCTATATTCTGCTGCTCTCCTTTCTTCCTTTTGTCTGGATCCTGAACTCCCGCTGCCCCTGCACCCCTCCCCCACGCATCCCCTGGGAGATTTAAAATGGCCCAGGGCCCCCACTCACCACCACAGCGCAGCGGAGCTGAGCAGCTACCTGCCTGCTCACTCCACGTGGCTGCTGGCGCCTCCCTGCGGCCCTTGGGCGGGGTGGGTCTGTGTCCCGCGCCAAGTGCCCCTGCGGCCAATAGGAAGCTGCGAGGGACGTGCCTGGGGGTAGCAGCGCGTGGAGGCCCCCTGTTCTGCCCTTCGTAGGAGCCCCAGGTAAGCGCTGCAGCCCCCCACCCCCTCCCAGAGCCTGCACCCCCCCTTCCCACACCCCCTCCCACTCCCAAACTCCCTCCCAAAGCCTGCACCCCCTCCTCCTTCTCACACACCTCCTCCCATCCCCAAACTCCTTCCCAGAGCCTGCACCCCCACCCCAATCCCAGAGCCTGCATCCAAACTCCATCCCAGAGCCTGCACCCCTCAACCCCTCCTCCTGACCCCCAGCCCCTGCCCCAGCCTGGAGCCTGCACCAGGCACACAAACTCCATCCCAGAGCCTGCACCCCAGACCACCTCCCCCACCCAAACTCCTCCTAGAGCCCAACCTGTCACCCCTTCTGCACCCAAACTCCCTCCCAGAGCCTGCACCCTGCATCCCTCCTGCACCCGAATCCTCTGCCCCAGCCAAATGCCTGTACCCCAGACCTCCTCCCCTCACCCAAACTCCCCCCCAGAGCCTTAGGCAGGTAGGGGGCGGAGTTTGAAGCGGGGGCCTCTGGGCATTCTGGGCACCACCAAAATTTCTACAAACCTGCCACCCCTGCTCCCAGCAGATGTCAGGGTGATTGAAGTCCCCCATGAGAACCAGGGCCTGTGATCTGAAAACTTCTGTTAGCTGTCTGAAGAAAGCCTCGTCTACCTCATCCTCCTGGTCTGGAGGTCTATAGAAAACGCCCACCACGACATCACCCTTGTTGCTCTCACCTCTAAACTTAACCCAAAGACTCTCAACAGGCTTTTCTCTAGTTTCATACTGGAGCTCTGAGCAATCATACTGCTCTCTTACATACAATCCAACTCCTCCACCTTTTTCCCCCCACCTGTCCTTCCTGAACAGTTTATACCCATCCATGACAGTGCTCCAGTCATGTGAGTTACCCCACCAAGTCTCTGTTATTCCAATCACATCATAGTTCCTTGACTGTGCCAGGACTTCCAATTCTTCCTGGTTGTTTCCCAGGCTTCTTGCATTCATGTACAGGCACCTAAGATAACTACCCGTTTGCCCTACTTTCTCAGTATGAATCACAAGGCCTCCCCGTTGCACCCTCCTACTTGTGTTTCCTCCCAGTATCCCACTTCCCCCATTACCTCTGGGCTTAGGTCACCGTCCCCCAGTGAACCTAGTTAAAGTCCGCCTCAGTAGGTTAGCAAGCCTGCATGCAAAGATGCTCTTCCCTCTCTTCGTTAGGTGGATCCCATCTCTTCCTAGCAATCCTTCTTCCTGGAACAACATCCCATGGTCGAAGAATCCAAAGCCCTCTCTCCGACACCACCTTTGCAACCACGCATTTACCTCCACACTTCGATGGTCCCTACCTTGGTATTTTCCAGGGGTGAAAGTAACTTACCGGAGTTAAGTAAGGTAAGGGGTACACCGGAGTCCTGAGCAGAGGGCGGGGCCTCAACTGGAAGAGGCATGGCCTCAACCAGAAGAGGCAGGGCCTTTAAATCCCCTGGCCCTTTAAATCACCGCCAGAGCCCCGCAGCCACTACCCCAGGGCTCCTGCAGTGGGGCTTGGGTGGCAATTTAAAGGGCCCGGGGCTCCGACCACTGCTACTGCCCCAGGCCCTTTAAATCACCGCCGAAGCCCCTGGCCGCCGCCGCTACCCCAGGGCTCCGGCAGCGGGGCTCCAGTGGCAATTTAAAGGGCCTGGGGTGCCTCACACCAGCCGGAGCCCCAGGCCCTTTAAATCACTGCCCGAGCCGCCTCTGCCACCCAGGGGCTCTGGCAGTGGGCTCTGGTGGCAATTTAAAGGACACGGGACTCCGGCCACTGCCGGGAGCCCCCAGGCCCTTTAAATCGGTGGCCTAGGGAAGCCAGTACGGTATGGCACAGCGTACCAGCTCTTGCCGGTACGCACTATCAGACCGTACCAGCTTACTTTTATTTCTGGTCTTTTCCTTCAACAGGGAAGATGGACGAGAACACGACTTGCACCTCAAACTCCTTTTTCCTTCTTCCCAGAGCCACGTAGTCTGCAGTGACCCACTCAAGGTCATTCTTGGCAGTATCATTGGTGCCCACATGGAGAAATAGGAAGGGGTAGTGGTCCGAGGGCTTGATCAGTCTCAGCAGACACTCCATCACATCCTGAATTCGGCAAGCAGCACACATCTCAAGTTTCCTGGTCTGGACAGTAGATGGATGACCCCAACTACCACCACCTGTCTCCTCCTCTTGGGAGTGGTGGTCATGGAACCCCTATCCTTAGGACAATGCATTCCATGCCTACCCTACCGGTCGATGGGGTCTCCTTCCGATCCCTTCCCTCAGATAACTCTTTCATGTAAAGATACAGACTATCAAGGGATAAGTGTCAGAGACACTGGCTGATCTAGTTTCAGACACAAATGCAATCTCCATCATAGATAAAAACATTGGTGAAAGCCAAACACAAGGGGACCATTTGCAAAGACTTTTGTAATTTTGAAACAAAAAGAGGAAATGTATAAAGGACCCTTTCAACTCTGACCCTCCTAATTTCTCTGCTCTTGTCTCTTACCAAGTTGCTCATCTAACTTCTTCTGCTCCACCAGTGATGCCCTGGTCCACCAGTCTCATCTGCCTGCTTCTCAGCTTGTCACACAAAAGATTCTGCACCTTCTTCTGTGATGCTCCTTGTGCAATGAACATCCTTTCTTAACTGATCCGTCAGACAATACCCCCCTTCTCAAGACCCATCACATCATATATGTCCAAGGAGTCACAATAATTCAACATTTCCGGACACTTTGCATATTTCTGACCTAAACACCACAGCTTATTTGCCTTGTGCATTTTGTTACACCTTCTCCAGGCGGCTGGCCTTTGAACTTCACCCCACTCTTGACATATAAGTTGTTCAAACCTCAGGTTATAGTTTATTGCCCATCAGCCAATTGTGAGTTGTAAATTACTTGATTTTTAAACTGTAGGCTTTTCAAGAATGGGACTGGGTCTCTTTTGTTTGTACAGTACCTAGCACATTGGGGGCGCTACCAAAGCCAAGAAATAATTCCAGTGTAAAATTGTCATTCAGTAACTATCTGCAGAACATTTCGTGTTCTGGGAAAGTTTTAAACACTTCATTTAAACGCTTACCTTTAAAAAAAATCATATAGCATCAAAAGGAGGTAAAATTTTCAAAGGCACCTAAGTAGTCATTTAAGCTTCCCATCATTTCACCATGGAGTTTGAGTAACCAGGCATAAAACTCAAGCGATCTGGCTCTATGTGTTGAACCATGGGTATTAGGAGGTGAACTCCACTTCCCAACCTGGGAATTGCTGCATAGCTGGTGTAGTAGCTGCTGTAGCCCCGTTATGCCACTTGTACAGTGTATTAAACTCACAATTTATGGCACCAATAGCAGCAAGAATTATTTCCAGTAGCCACCTAATGGAAGCCCACACAATATGCAGAGGATTGCTGGAGGGAGTGGTGGCTTCTTAAGGCTTGTGCATATTCTTCCTTGACCTCAGCCTTTCTGTCTTCAACTTTGGTTAAATACTAATTTTTATCTCAGCTTTTCAGAGACTGCATTCCTTGCCAGATGACATTCTCACACGTCAAATGTGATTTTTTTTTAATGGCCTTTGATCAAAACTTTGGATTATGCCATAGGATTTTGAAATATTTGTGACAAGTTAGTCATATTGAAATTAAAAAACAGTACTTTGCTGGAACACATGTGCCTTTTAAATAGAATGTAATTGCTAGAATGTTTTAAAAATTCAATAGCTATCATTTATTCAAACAAGACTGGCTTTCACCTGTTTAATTGCACAGATTATTTAAGTACTCTATTATTGTTTTCACTAATGAGATTAATTATGTCATAAAAATAAGACTTTCTGGTTTTATTTTAAAAAGGGAAGAGGAAATAATATTTCCAAAGTCAGGTTAAATCTCATCACGCAGAGAATGATTTTAGAAAAGAACTGTAGAACTCAAATCACAGTTCTAATAGGCAGGATCAAGACCTATTTAAGAAGAAAAAAACACCCTATTTTAAAAACACTGCACTAAATTCATCCCTGGGGAAATAAACAATAGGGGCAAAATTTTCAAAGCTCCGAAGTGACTTAAGAGTTTAAGTCCCATTTTCAAATAGATTTAGTGAACATTTGAACATTTTACCCCTTGCTCTCAGTAAGGTACATAGGTCTCTGCTTAACTTTAAACATGCAAGGAGTCCCCTTGATGGCAGTGGGACTATTCATAGACTCATAGACTTTAAGGTCAGAAGGGACCATCATGATCTAGTCTGACCTCCTGCACACTGCAGGCCACAAAACCTCACCCATCCAATCCTGTAATAGACCCATAACCTCTGGCTGAGTTACTGAAGTTCTCAAATCATGGTTTAAAGACTTCCAGTTTCAGAGAATCCACCATTTACACTAGTTTAAACCTTCAAGTGACCTGTGCCACAGGCTGCAGAGGAAGGCAAAAGAACCCCAGGGTCTCTGCCAATCTGACCCGGGGGGAAAATCCTTCCCGACACCAAATATAGCGATCAGTTAGACCCTGAACATGTGGGCAAGACCCACCAGCCAGACACCTAGGAAAGAATTCTCGGTAGTAACTCAGAGCCCTCCCCATCTAGTGTCCCATCACTGGCCGTTGGAGATATTTGCTGCTAGCAGTTCACAAAGTTAGGCACATAGTTAAGTATCTTATGGAATCGGTATCCTATTTTGCAGCAGGGGAGGGTGCTTTTGCTCATGCTCAAGCGGACAGCACTGCATACCACATAAAACAACCCAGCATGCCCTGATCTCATTTATACCAGCATAAGGGCCTGATCATATTTATGTAAAGTTAAGCGTGTGGGTGTTTACAGGAACAGGCCTTACATCTAGCATAGCTACACTGAGATCAATGCAGTTACACCAACATTAAATGATGTGATAGGTGAATCAGCCTCTATGTCTGTTTCCCCTCACTGGTGGATGGCATGTTAACATAAGACTCCGGTTTCCCAATTTCATTTTGAAAATCTTGTTTCTGTACTTAAGTGACAATCAAGTTAAAAGTCACATTCTTTTAAAATCATGTTACTTTTATTACTAATAATATCCCCAATTGTATGAATTGAAAGATTATTTTTTAATTAACTGATTGTTCACAGTATCTGCTGTGCTTAGTTTTTGCGCAGCATTCTGCTTGGACAAACTTTTGTTTGTAGTCCCAGTCATTTGCTGCTTCTTGTGCATTATTAATGATCTTACCAAAGCAGTTAGGAGCCTCAGTCAAAGATCCTATTGTGCTAGGCACTGTACGTACAAGAAGACAGTCCCTACCCAAGTGAGCATGCAACAGGTGGATGAAAGAGACAAACGGAATGGGGGTCAGTGGGAAGAAAGGGATAATGAGAGCAGAGCTATCATGAGTTAGCACAACATCAGGGTTGCAGACATTGCAGGGGAGTGTTTAAAATTGGTTTTAATGAATTTGTGTTTTAAAATTATAACACTTTACAGATTTGGCTCTATAAAACATTTGTGTGTGCACAAAATCTAAGTTTGGGGCCTAAAACTACCTGCGAGTGTCCCTTTAAAATCAATAGTACACTAAAATAACTATAGAACCATTTGTAATAAGCACAAGAAAACATTTTGCTCTTTAAAATCTAAGTGAAAATACCTACCTGCTGCTTATTTCTTAAAGGACAGGTAGCATTTGTATACAAAAATTGTTTATTAAAGTTAACTAAAACCCTCCTTCCTCAGAACCATGACTGGCACAAACAGTAAAGGTGTAGAATGGAACTTAAAGGGACAGAACCCTGTGATACTGAACGAGTATATGGCACCGTTCCTAGAATTATATTTGTGTTTGACCATTGCACTGGGAGTGCACTTATCAGTTACTGACAAAGAAAGAGCTCAAGCATAGCGGCACAGTAGCAATGTTACAGATGGGTCGGTGGTTCAACACAGTAGGTGGTGACAACTGTCACAGGATTATACTGAAATTGGGACAAAAATCTCCTGGTGCAGTGCAATCAGCTGTCCTTCAAAACCCAGCCAAGCTTAGTGGGATGGAAGCCATATGCAGCAGAGTGTTGGAGCATCTCCAGCAGAATTTACACTATGACCTATCCCGCATCCTTTACTTGACAGTTCTCTTGGCAGTTATTGCAGATGTGGTTTTGGGAGCTCTTCTTCCCCAAGCACCATTATTCGTACAATTCCAGCGTTGTCAGTGCTTTGCTACAAGTTTGCAATTCATGGTTTCCATCCCACTGGGATCATTATCCCAATTTTGAGGGATAGACCCTCTCTATCTCTCAGCTGATTCTACTGAAAGTAGAGATTCTGTCCCAGCTTCAAATCAATCATGTTAAATCTGGTCATCTCTTAACCAGGCTGAACCTCTTCCCCCCCTGTATCAGAGCTTATTGGAGCAGCACAACTTCACTTTCTCTGACTTCCAGGCAGCTGCTCACACACCTCACCAGCCTGTCAGCTGCTTATTCTGAAGTGATGTCCACTCCTGGTTGGAACTGCTGTGTGATGCTCGACTGAGAACATACTGGCATCAACCTGATCAGATTCTCTTTGGGGAAATCTTGGTCCTGCTAGCAAAAGGCAAAGGAACAGGATAGTCTTTCATAGTGAAAGGACACTAAACTTTACTAGCAATTCAAATCGCTCACTTTGACTAGCAATCAGTAGGTTATATAATTCTGCACTTTTTTTGTTTCGTGCTAGTTTGTATTTCATTTTAGCAACTAGTGCAAAGCATATCTGTCATTCAAAAAATTGCCTAATGTATGGTGCTATTTGCTAATACTATAATTGCTGATCCAAGTGTTTAATTGTTGCTGCATATTCTTTTTTGACCTTTCTAGTGACATCTGTAATGTAGAAAAGCACTCATTTATACAGAGCTAGGGCAGTTCATTCAGTATTCTCTGATGTTGCCTTTCTCCAATCTTTGCAACAGGTTTTACACAATCTGGTACCAGACCCGATCACTGCCTCAGTTTCCTTTTCTTGGATACTCAGATACTTAACATCCCTTCTGAGCATCCAGTTTATCAACAGGTCAGAATACAAACATCAGCTTAAATCAAAACAAGCCTTTCCCCCATTTCACAGATTCACCAGCCTCTTGCAAGACACATTTCCCAAAACCTATTGTCCAGCATTTTCTCTACCCTCATCAGGCTTCTGCTCTCATTCCTCGCTCCAGGTAGCTCCCCACAGGCCTCTCCATCTGGCTGGGCTGGAAAGTCTCTTCCCCAGTCCTCTCTGATGGTGAATCTCCTTCTCTATAAATCTGACAAAAACTCTCGTGCCAACTAAGACTATGTCTACACTAAAAACTTTCCAGCAGCACAGCTGTACTGATGCAGCTGCACCGCTATAAGATCTCTCATGTAGCCGCTCTATACCGACAGGAGAGGGCTCTCCCACCAGCATAATTAAACCACCTCCAACGAGCAGTGGCAGCAATGTTGGCAGGAGATGCCGACACAGCACTGTGCACACTACCACTTATGCCAGCAAAACTTGTCATGTCATTCAGGGGGGTCTTTTTTTTTCACTCCCCTGAGTGACATAAGTTTTGCCAACATTAGTGGTAGTGTAGACATGGCCTAAGCTAAGCATATTCCTGGTTTTCTGCCTCAAAGCCCATCACCTGGGGAGGCACCAGACAAGACACAGTGAGGCTGAGCCCAACTCCCTTGAAGAGCCAGCGCACTCTGGGACACCCTTATAGCATTTCATTACCCCAGCCCTGGTATCATACAATTATTTCAAGAATGATATAGCCCAGCTGTGTTTTCTAAGCAACATGTTCACACTTCCAAGACAAAATTATAAAACGACAATAAAAATGCAAAAGAAATTGTAGAAGTACAACAAGAAGAAGGACAATAGTAACTCGTTACCCCTTATGGGCCAAGTCCTGCAGTCCTGACTCAAGTTCCCACTGATCTCAGCAGTGTTTGAAGAGTTGTAGGTAGGATGGCAAAGGTGATTTCAGTGGGAGTTCTCTGTGAGAGAAGACAGCAGGACTTGGACCTCTATATGCAGTATTAGTGGTAATGGATAAGAGTAAAGGGCAAAAGGATTTTATTAAATGTCAGTCTTTATTTACTGACAGCTTTTCCTAGTAGTAATTAGACACCTAAAGGTAGGATTTTCAAAAGCACCCAATTGACATAGAAGCACTAGTCCCATCAACCTCAAACAATGGAGGCATGCACTGGTCAAAGCATTTCAGCTTTCTTGATTTGTGGAAATTCATTATGTCAGAAGGTGATTTTGTTTGCAAATGCAGTACAGGCATAAATTTGTGTTTTCTCACAGTAAAGATGTTAATGAAGATCTGGATTTATCTTTTTCAACACAGATGAGAACTTTATGTGTGAAATGTCAAACTTCTCAGGCCAAGTATACATTACAAACTGGTCGACATAAGATATGCATATAGCCACCACAGTTGTTATATCATTTGTGTGTGTGCGTATTTGGCTCCTTGCTTTGGCACTATGCAGACTCGCCAGGAGTGGTTGTGTCGTTGCACAGTGCGGAGCACCAAGGGTAGGTATCCAACCCACCACTGTCCAGCGCATTGTCTTTTGGGAAGTTTTGGCAATGCATAGCGGGGCAGAAAATAGTCGCACAGCAATGACAGGGAGCAAGGTGTTAACTTGCCAGCATGCAACTGTCTCCATCCCATAATGTCATCTATAGCCTTTTTAAATATCTCGTGAACGTCTGCAGCCCTCCTTGCAGTCTGCCATCTCTGACAGCAGCGTGAAGCTTGCACAGCTCTGCACTACTGTCACAAATGTTGCAAGCACAGGACACACAATCCATTGGTATTTGCAGAGCCATAAGAACTGAATCAGCATGGACCATGATGATTTTGTGGAGGACGGATTGCTGTGTGATATAGCAAGAACCAATTCAAGGTTGTCGGTGGCATTCACAGACCAGCTGAAGATGGTGGAGTGCTTCTTCTGGGCCCATGAAACAAGCACTGGCTGGTGGGATTGCACTGTAATGCTGTCTTGGAATTATAAGCAATGGCTGCAGAACTTTCAGATGCACAAGACCACATTCCTGGATCTCTGTCCAAGATCACCCCAGCCTTCCAGTGCAGGGACACCACAATGAGAGCTGCACTGACAGCAGAGAAGTGAGGGGGGCTTTCACTCTGGAAACTTGCAACGCTGGATTGCTACTGGTCAGTGGAAAACCATTTTGGAATTGGAAAATCCACTGTGGGGGCTGTTGTCATGCAAGTGTGTAAAGCCATTAATGGTCTCCTGCTGCGCAGGACCAAGACTCTTGGCAATGTGCAAGAGATGGATACTGTATGTTTAGGTAAAATGCAAGATAATGGATGGATCTGTAGCAACGGGGTTCCCAAACGGTGATGGAATTACCAAGTGTTCCGGAACCACGGACAATGGGAGCTGTGAGGGCGGAGCTTGCAGGCGTGGGCAGCACGCAGGCCCCCTGGCCCTTCCGTCTGGGGGCTGCAGGGACATGCTGGCCGCTTCCAGGAGCTGCGTGGAGCCAGGGCAGGCAGGGAATTAGCCCTGCTGCACCCCCAGGTGGATCCCTCACCCCCTCCCATACTCCAACCCCCTGCTCCAGCCCAGTGAAAATGATTGAGAGTGGGGAAGAGTGAGCGACGGCAGGAGAGGGGATGGAGTGAGTGGGGGCTGGGCCTCAGAGAAGGGGCAGGTCAGGGGCAGGGCCTCAGGGCGGGGGTGTTCGGTTTTGTGCGATTAGAAAGTTGGCAACTCTAAGCACAAATATCCCTATTTTGGCACCAGACCACCTTGCCACAGAGAACATCAACAGAAAGGGCTAGTTTTCTATGGTTATGCAAGAGTTCATGGATCATCAGCGATGCTTCACCAACATCAGTACTGGCTAATCAGGGAAAGTGCATGACTCTTGCATCTTTAAGAACACAAGACTCTTCAGAAAACTACAAGCAGGGACCTTCTTTCCTGATTGGCAGATTATCATTGGCAATGTTGTCAACAGTGATCCTGGGTGATCCAGCCTATCCCTTACTCCTCTGGCTCATTAAGCCATACACCAGCCACCTCAACAGCATCAAGATAAGATCCAACTACTGGCTCAGCTAGTACAGAATGACAGTTGAATGTGGTTTTGCTAGATTGAAGGGATGCTGGTGTTGTTTAATCACAAGTTTGGATCTCAGTGAAAAAAACATCCCAATGGTTGTAGCTGCCGCCTGTGTCCTGCATAATGTCTGTGACGCAAAGAGGGAAAAGCTGCTACCGGAATGGAGGGTGGAGGTGGAGAAGCTGTGAGTTTGAACAGCCAGACACAAGGGCAATTAGAAGAGCAAAACACAGAGCTATACAGTTCAGGGAGGCTTTGGAAGAGCACTTTAACAGTAAGCCATAGTAATGTGTTGTGGCGTACTGTGCTCTACCTTGCCCTGCTGTTTTGGAGCTTGTTAGGAATTGTGTGGTGCTTGGTATACATCTGTGAACACAACTGGCAATGCACCTATTAATTTTGAAGTGCTGGGTGCTTTCTGAACTGCTAGGAACTCTGCAGCATATGTTGTGAACTAATAAAGATTAATTATTTTCCAAATAATAGAATGTTATTAAGTAACAAAACCAGTGCAAAAACAATCTGTACCATTTAAAAGAAAATACATTAAATACTGAATATATTAATGGAACAGAATTTACCAGTGGGAAAGAGCATTCAAGTCCATTTTACCTACATATACAGCATCAGTGGATTTTATAGAGCAGTGTATGTGAAGCTGTGGCTCTCCTTAATGTCCCCCCGATGTGTAGTGGTAGGGGTACGGTTGTGGCCCCTGGTGCCACGTGGAACACTGTGGTGTGTATAGGGAGGTGCTGTAATGGAGTTCTCCATGAACTGCAGAGGTGAGCCCGGGATTGTTGAATCTGCAGGTCCACAAGAGTCTGCAGCATCTGCGTTTGCTGCCAGAGAAGCCCCCATTCTGTCCTGGTGAATCTACCTCTCCTTTTCTTGCTGGAACTCCTGGGTCTTTCTCCTATCCGCTCTTTCCTTCTCCCGGCTGTCTACAGTGTTCACCCTCCAAGCCCTTTGCTCACAGTCTGATGCAGCACTAGCTTGCAGGACCTCATTGAACATGTCACCTGAGTCCTCTTCTTTCTCCTCCTTAGCTGACTCAAACATTCCAAGAATGTGGAGGGGAACCCCTCAAGGCTCAATGGCAGCAGCTGCAAATAAAACACACAGAGGTACCATTGTCAGTATAGTCACAACTGAAAGTGAAAGTTAAGATTCAGAACTCCCCTCCCTTGCCCCCCCTAAGATTTTAAGCAAGCCTATTGACACTTCTGCTTTGGAGTGCTTGTGCACGTGCCATCCGCAGCACCAGCCATTGTGAGTATGGCTCACCGGCAGTGAGGCAGGAATTGCTCAGTTGCATAAGGCTATGAGTTTAGGGCAATGGCACTGAATACTGGTACCATTTTCCACAGGCGGTGGTGATTTTAACTGATACCTCACTCCTGAGGGTAACAAAGGCAGAGAGAGCAGTTACTGCTGGCATCCTAAAGTGGCCCATATGCTAGCCTCTTTACTGCAATGGTGCCTGTCAACGTTATTGCTGAGTGACATGGGAAACTGTCCTATCACAGAGGAAGATATAAGGCTGCCATCCCTAGAAACTTCAGGAGAGGATTGCAGAGTACCTCCATGAAAGTTTCATCATGATCTCTCAGGAGGATTCAAGGGACATCCCTGTGTACATGAACTAACTGCTCTCCAGGACTCCCCTTGCCTAACTCTAGAGGGGAATGAAAAGCAGATAATAAGCTACCTCTCTTTGTTGTACCTCTACCTCTTATAGTAAAAGTAAATTAATGAAAAATGATAGCTGTGTCCTGCTAAGTTGGGGACACCATCAATGTAATGGGAAATAAATTTACACACTTACCTGAGGTTCCTTCTCCTGCCCTGGGCTCACCCATGCTCGACTGTTGGGGCTGACTGGTCTGCTGTGGAGTCTCAAATAGGTCCTGGCTCATGGGGTACCTGGACCCCCCCCCCAGTCACATGTCCCCCAAATTCCTCCTGCAGCTCCTCTTTGCTGTTCTTGCAAGGGACCTGGGACTTCGGTTCCTCAGATTTATCCTCGGTGGTCTGCGGGGTGGTGGTGGGGTCTCCAAGTATGGCATGCAGCTCTTTGCAAAAGCGGCAGGTCTGTGACTCAACACGGGATTGATATTTTGCCTCCTGGGCCTTCTAGCATGCCTGCCACAGTTCCTTCGCTTTCACGTGGCACTGCTGCTGGTCCCCATCGTACTCCTTCACCTACAATCCCCGTGCAATATGCTCGTAGATGTTGACGTTTCTATGGCTGGTTCAGATCTGTGCCTGTAAAACCCCTTCGCCCCACAGGCCCAGGAGATCCAATATCTCCTGTCTACTCCAAGCTGAAGCATGGCTGGAATGTGTAACCCGCAGTTCAGTTGGGCAATTGCTCACAACAATGGAGAGCAGCTAGATGTGCTCACCAACCTGGACAGTCAGGGAAAGGAATTTCAAAAATTTTAAAGGGGAGAGGTGGGTTCCAGTCTCCATGACCCCTGGGCAATGGAGTTCACACTTGTGACTAGAGCAATCAGTGTCGAGCATTGTGCGACAGCTGGGTCGACACAAGTAATGCAGAATCTACACTTGTGCTGTGTCAACCTCAGTACATTGACCATGGCTCAATGCCGCTCGGGGAGGTAGTGTTTGTCATTGTAACAGGACACTTACATCGGTGGAATACATTTAAGTGTAGACAGATGAACAATTAGGTGTGATTAGACAATTAGACAGATGACGCAAGGCAGCTTATGTTGACCTAACTTTGTAGTGTAGACCAGGCCATAGTAGAGAAAAATCTCTATGTAACAGCTGAAATTCTACTAACGATTAGGAAGCTCATTGAAGAATCGAGTATTATACACATTTCAGCAATTTAAGACTATAAAATAAGAAGAAAATTCATCACTAGCAAGATGTAAATAAAAAAATCTAAGTTAAATAAAACACAATTACATTCTTTCTTTAGAATCATGATTTGTATCCACTCACTTCATCCATATAACTGGTACCATGCAGGCAACACTAGTACTGCACATTTCTCTGGCTTCTCATCAATGTACCTCAGTCCTGATCGGGAAGCAACACCTTTCAGAGTGAAAGTGTAGTTCAGCCTCCATGGCATATTCAAATGTTGCTGAAACTAACATGAGGTTCCAATTAGTGATGGTTGTTTTGTGATGTAGATGCCTGTCAACCAGCACCAGAGGCTACTAATTGATTTCGACAAACAGTCAACAGATGACACTGATTTACAGCAGCTGATGATCTGGCTGTGAATAAGTAGATAAGAAGCAAAGCTTCTAAACAGAAAATCCTGGGTTTCTCAAATTTCATATTCTGTGCAGATAAATTCAATGGATAGAGAAGAATAGAAAAGGGAAGATGCATAGTGATCATACTCCTCTAGTATCAGAGGGGTTTTTTCCACTGCTTGCATCCGAAGAAGTGGGTATTCACCCACGAAAGCTTATGCTTCAATACCTCTGTTAGTCTATAAGGTGCCACAAGACCCTTTATACTCCTCTAGTCTACTGCCAACGTTCATGATCCGATCTACATCAGGCACAAGTACAAATTAACATGTAGAGTGACCCATACTAAAATGATTACAATTCAATCCCCTGTCCACTGGTTACAATAGAACTCCTAGACCTGCTAGCTGTGGCAAGTTATCACTCAAAAAGCAAAAGGTACCTGACTATACAAAGCAGAAAACCAGGGGCAGGCACCTGAGCAACCTTTACAATTAATTCAGCACACAGAGTATAGTAGGTGGCAAGCTGTATCCTATTTTCAGTAGATATTGCTACTGGTCATATCCAGTATTCCTCCTCATATATTTTTGTATTCCTCATATATTTTCATTAGATAACTAGGCCCAACAACTCCTGTGTGAGCTCAGCACTTTGAAAATCAGAGCTTTCTCATTTAAGCACCTAACTTTAGGCAGTATCACTGAAAGCCTTCACACATACTCATTGCAGCCCCAAAGTATGGACCTGACTTTGCAAACACTTACTACCATGAGTAATCTCATTCCAAGTGTTTTTGCAGGACCATAACCTATATTTAGGTAAACTGTTAAACTTTTCCAGATTCCATTTTTCATGATTGCTGATTGACGAGGCATTCAGTTTCTGTTCAATTCATAATCAGCCTATTTTATGCAGTGATGCCACACAGTCATGAGTGTCATCACAGTCATTTACTAAAGGAAAGTGATGCTTCCAGTACTGGCTTTTGCTATCACTGAATAAATCAAGTAAATAAGCAGGGCGATTTTAAAAGAATATGCTTCATTTTTTGATCTTGGGAATCAGCAATGATGGGGAAATTAAGTATGGAAAAAAGCATATGACAACCAAACAGAAGCTCACGAAAGTGTGAGTGGGTGGGTGTATATGTATATATCTATATCTATATCTGTATGGCACACCACATATTTTTTTCCTGAATGTGCAGGGCTTTCTTAAGGCAGTACAAAATGAAGTCCAGTACATTACTCTAACTCTAGCTTTATGATATTCTGTGATGCAAATAGAAGGCCATTGTTAAAAGTTGGGATGTCCTGGTTGAACACATGCATTCTAGTTATTCAGCCTGCAAAAGGATTAATTTCTCACGAGGGCCCAATTTCAGTGACTTCAAGAAGAGATTTTCTCATGCAAAGAGTTGGGCCTACTGGGCAAGATCCTTAGCTAGTGTAATCAGCATAGATTCAGTGAATTCGACAGAGCTATGTTGATTTACATCAACTCAGGATCCGGCCACATATCTGGCAGATAAAATAATATCCAGTGTCCCGATTAATAGCAATCTGAACATAAGCACTAGTAATTCTAGTTCATAAAGTTACAGTCATGAGCCTTGTTATAAAAATAATTTTCTTGCCCACTTTAAAACTTGCTAATTTACATGTGACTATATTACCTAAATTAAAGTACAAACTTCATACATGTTAAACCTTGGTAAAATAGATCAAGACATGTCTATTATAATTTTATGAATGACATTTCACCTAAATTGAATCACACTTAACTAATACTTTCGTGTTATTTTTAACAGAATTTTTCCATGTGATTTCCTAACGTATTGCTCCATATTTCCCAAATGTAAAGCTTTCAACATCTTCCTGAGTATCCTTTGCCCCATTCCTAGTACTTTGTTCAGCTATAGAGAATCTTGTAATATTAACAATCTAAGACTCTCGTTAAAACTGCAATGTAGCTATTAACAAGTAAAATCTGCAAAACTGACACTTTAACTGTGCTGTGTCTGTATTGATGCATCACTGTAAAAAGCAGCCATCTTTTTAATTGTCACTGTTCTGTTTTCAGAAATCAACACAAGTATCTGCATAAATGCACAAGCATTTTTTTAAAAAACATAGCATTTAATCCTTTAAAAATCTGCCATCTGTTAGTATCCAGACAATTATGTTGAAATAAGACACCACTTTGAAAATGTGCCATGAGGTACACATGTACAGGTAGTCTGCACTGGGTCAGTAACTAATGTTACAAATTAATTTTTGTGACTGCTGAGTATTCCTAGTGATAAAAGAAAATTGCTTGTTGCGTGGTTAATGGAGTCTTCCTAATGCAAAAGTCGCTATCATGATACTAAGCTTTGTACTTGTGTATCATGTTAGTGCTTCCACTGTAACCATAGTGTCAGTCTACATCACAGCCATAATAATGAGAAAAATATGTAGCATCTTCCTGAAAAAATCATCTTTAAAAAAAACATTAGGGATAGCATAATAAGCAAAATCAACCAAAGTGGTGAGTTGACTACATACAGGAGAGATTTTTTCCCCCCTAGAAAACAACGCCGTATTCCTTTTCAGATACGTATTGGACAGCGATGTCCACTTTGCATTTTGGACCTTTGATAAGAATTACAAGGTCAGTAATTTCCCCTTACAATTAGTATGGATATTTAAAAAAAAAAAAAAAAAAACCCCAATGTTCTCATAAAAATACAATTTAAAACTGTATGTATGATAAAATCATGCACATGAATGCATGAGAGCTGTTAATATGTTGACAAGAACTGTTATCAATACATTATTATTTTGACAAATTTATTTTATTATAAAGGTCTAGTTTAGGAAGCAGTATTGCATCAGACTGGATGGTGTAAGGTAAAAGACGGTAGCAATGTGATTTAATTTAATATGCTCAACAGGTACATGTTACCCAGTTGTAACTACCAGGATTACTGTGTTAATGGGCAAACCTTAGAACTGCTAAGTATAGTTTCCAAGAGTGTTCATTAGACTATATTTATTAGATATTGCAGGCATTAAGGAGAAATGGGCTACTCCAATTTCTGTTCTTTAATTTCTGAAAAATATCAGAAAAAATAGCTGCCTTCAATTACAGACCTAAAATGAAGAATTTATTTCTCGTATTAAACATAGGATCCTCATTTCTAACATTATTAAAGGTCCAGATATATTAGTGAATAATTACAATGCACAAGTAGATTTGTTTGACTGATGGTGGTTTAGGCCATGTACATTTTCCTTGTAGAGTAAGAATCATACGGCACCTTCATGTATTTGATTTCACAGAACATTTCTTTATTCTAGGCTTTAATCTTCAAATACCGCTGAAGTTGTTAATGAATGTGCAATTTTTACTTTTATTTTGTTTAGAGGTGGCACTAGATACAGGCTTAATCTAAGCCTCTAGTAGCTCCATGAAAACAGATAAAGAAACAGTTTCTTGTCCTAAAAGCAAGTTTGTTGGATGTCCCTACCTATTAAAAAGCGAAATAATCACATGCAGTATAATAATAATTATGCCATATTCTATCCTATACTGATCAAAGTCAGTAAAGCAAGATTCATTAGATGATTTTGGAAAAGGCAAACGCTGGATCCAGCCAGTATTTGGTCCCACCCTTCAAATTCTAATACTTAAATAGAGAACAGGTGTATCTGCTCCTGCTGCACCAATAAAATTCAGACCATGAGACATCACGGCATGAGAGCAATGCAAAAATGCACATCCAGCACCTGGATTCTGCTGGATCAGCCAATTTTTGGCCACGACTCTACTGCATCAATGGAAAACAAAAGTAGACTCTCCTCTTACGCCCAAAAAATCTGGACCTCAATGCATCTCAGTACAATAGCACCACAAATTCCTGGATTCACTACCGGGATCCTGACAGATCTTGTCAGTTTTGGGGCCCAAACTGCTAAATTCCACTGCCTAATTAAAGAACATGTTTAGATGCTCCTATTGCTCCTTAAAAATCTGAACCCTGATATGCCCAGCACAATAGCACTGCCAAAATTCATATTTGGCATCTGAATCATTCAAGATCCTGCCAAATTTGGGCCACAAACTCAGAATTTATACCATCAAAATAGAAAATAAGTCTTGTTTCTACTCTTCCACCAAAAAATGTGGGATGAATCCTGGTCTGATATTCTCATTGATTTCAGTGTGGCCAGGATTTCATTGCTGGTTTCAGATACAAGATAGCTGCAAAAACCTTTCCAAATGAGCTAAGTTTTGGCTGCATAATACCCAGTTTTAGCATCTAAACTTGGTAAATAAGCAACTCTGATAGCCCACCAGACTAATACAGACCCCAAGCATCACGGTGCAACATATTTAGCGGAACTTCTGTTTGGCTCTATGGTCTCATTTAAAGCTATAAAGGTTAATTTAAAGAAAAATGATACAGCCCTCATTCAGTTCTTAGTCAATCAGCATAAATAGGGCCTGATTGCCATTTACACTAAGGCCCCTTTCCTTCATGCTGACACCTCTTTACATCCACTTTAAAGCTTCTTTACATGGCAGTTACGATGTAAAGGTGCCCTTTCATGTAAATTAGAATCAGGCCCATGATCTGCCAACTATTTTCTAGTCTGGGCTCTGGTGCTTTGTTGTTATTCCATCCGCTAAACAAATAATGCCCGGATTTGGATTCTTCATCAAGAATAAATAAACATGTAGGTGCACATTTCACAACATTATGGCTGGTCATGTATGGAACATCCCAGATCAGAGGATTGTTTCTAATGCTTTCTTGTGAACATCATTGTTAACATTATTTACAATACATATAGCCAACTTTGTTGCTGTTTCAGTGATATGTTTGTGTTTTATATAGTTGTGAAATGCACATCTCCAAATGGTTTTTTGTTTGCAGTGCAATTGAATCATAATATGTTGGGATGCTGGATTCAAGATTTTGCAACACTGTGGGGCTTGGGCACATCAGATCTGGATATTTAAGGGGCAGCTAAACATGTGGCTTAGTTAAGCAGTAGAATTTCATAGACTAGGACCAAAAATTGTCAGTATTTAGCTACCAAGTACCTGCAGTACAATTGCATTGGAACACATCGAGATCCAGATTTTTGGTGTCCGAAGAATATAGGTTTGTTTTCTATTGATGCTGTGAAGTTCGGGTTTGGGGATCAAAAATTGCCTGGTTCCAAGTATCAGATCTGGATTTTGGTGGTGCTTTCATGCTAGGATCGATCATGGTCTGGATTCTGTTGGTGCAACAAGAGCATTTATACCTGTTCTCAATTTAAGCATTACAATTTGGGAGGTGTGAGCCAAATTCTGGCTCCATCAAGATCTAGGTTCTGGATCTGGGTTTTTGCTGCATTGTTACTCCTGGATGCACTGGGGGCGGGGGGGGGTCTGTCTTGTTTGTTTTGTTTTGTTTTTTGGTGCAACAGGAGCAACCAGACTTGTTCCCTATTTAGGTAGTGACATTTGGGAGTCTGGATCCAGTAGGATCCAGCTTTTACCCAGACTCAATGATTCTCCCCCTCCAAAAAAACCCTATAAAACACATCTTAGAGGAGGGAGATATGCGATAACACTGCCTGAGTGTAACAAAGCCTGGAAAGGCTTCAGAGCCATTTCATGACATTGGCAACCTAGCTCTGCAATGAAGGTGTTGCATCCCCAGCAGTGCTTTACAAAACCATATGCATTTACAACGCAAACACTTACCCAGTCCTCAAAGTGGCGGCTCCCATTCTGCAGCAAGTCCTCAAACTGTATAGTGCAGTTAGCCACAAAATCATCGTACCCGATGGGGGCATCGTGGAAAACAGCCATCTCAATCTTCCTGCCATTGCAAACGTCAGTGACAAACTCATCATTCCAAGCAGGGCTGTTGGTCTTTTGCTTGGTCGAGGTCTGCCCGATCCTGGAATCGTCCACGTTGAGGGCGATGTAAGGGTCCAGCAAAAAGGTCTGTGGTCTGGGACCCACCGCATGCCTCAGCGACCAAGGTGTGGGTTTCAGATTCACCGCCTCGCAGATCTTGATTTTCAGCAAGCCATTAAAAACCACCATGGTTGGATGGCTTCACTTTTCCTGGGATTAAGCACACTCACTCACACACGCACTCACACGCACAGGGAGGGAGGCAGGGAGATCTCACCAATAAATAGGAGAGCAGGTCTGCGGGGGGGTGGGGGGGGGGGTAGCAGACCACAACGTGGGGGCTCCCTTCTTGTTGCTGCTGCTGCTGCTACCTTTGATTATTTAGCCTTTGCCCTTGCGACACCCCGTGAATACATACAATGTTCTTGCCTGTGTTTCTAACGGAAAACAAGGGAGGAAGGGAGGGGAGGAGGGGGGACGGCCGTGTTTGCAGAAACCCCCCCAAAATGCAATCAAAATCCGAGCATAATAAGCCCTGGGGGTGCGCAACAGACTTTTCCCTTCACCTAGATCATAATCCTGGATCAGTCTTTGCAAAGGAGGCAGAGCCGCGATCCGAGGCTCTTGCTCACGCTAGTACTGTCTGTGGGCAGCAGCAGCAACACACACAAACCCGAAACACCAAGCCAAACAACCAGCCCTGCCTACTTCACAGCCTCTGCTCAGAAAACACACACCCGGGGACCTTACATCCGCATAGGATCGAGGAGCCTCCTCGCCTTCTCCTCCTCCTCCTCCTCAAAGGCCAAGGATCCAGTGGAACGAATCCAATGCATGAGGGGAGTCTGCTCCGGATCAGGCTCTTTGGAGGTTTAAAAAGGCACAGGGCGACCACCGCCTTCTGGATGGTTAGCGCTGCTGGCTCGCGTTGGTGCTGGGCTGAGTAGCAGCAGCAGCAGCAGCACCACCCCACCTCTCTCTGCCTCTCCCCCCCTCTCTCTCTCTAATGCAGGAAATGCGCAAAAGACGTCAGTGTGTGTGTGTGTGAATAGAAAGTTTTGCCTGTTGGGGGAGCAATACGGTAAAAGTGAGCATGAAAGAGCAACAGCTACGAGCAAGTCAAGAAACCACGACTGGGGTCGTGACTCTTTCAGACTCAATGAGCGCGCTGCCCTGCATAGTCGTGGGGTGATTTGTTCAGCGGTGGGGGACTGAGGGCTTTCTTCCTCCCCCCCCCCCATTCTGCTCAAGATAAAAGTTGGGAGCCGGTGTGGGGGCAAAACATCCCTGATCATCTGCCTCTGAAGTTTTAAACAGCACCCCCGTTTTATTTCAGTTATCCCTCAAATCCTGCCCTCCCCCCATAAACATCCAGCCACCACCCCCTCCCGCAATATCCGTTCAAGCCAGGGCTGCTCTATAGCATTGTTGTTGTTGTGTTGTTTATTTTCACTCTGGTGTGGATGATCTCGAGACGTTACTGTTATTTTCTACCCTGCGAGTCTATAGTCAAAAGTGTAATTGTGCGCGGGCAAAGAAAAAAGATGCCAACGCCTAACGTAAATATTTCTTTCTGAGGAATTTCCATTGCGGCTGTTTGTTGTTGTTTTCTTGACTTTCTTTCTTGTCTGTAACAACAAAATCCCACTGGGATCCCTTTAGGACGCTCCAATCTGCGATAAATTGTTGTTGACAGATGCAAGCTTCGGTTTTTGGACTCCTTTTCCCTTGTAATCGCTTTGATCCTCGCTGGCTGACAACATTAACCCTCCACTCCCCGCTGCGAGCAAACGAGGCAGACTGTGTCTGCTTTCTGCTGGTGCATCCTCTCTTCCCTCCCATTGGGCAGCAGCCGCAGCATAGGCACCCTGACGTCAGGTTAGGGGCAGAGCTTTTGGCTTCTTTAGGAAGAATTTCCCCTCCGCCTCCAAGCGCTGGGAAGTGAACTGAGAGCCAAAGGGAAACCGTCCTCCAAGGCAGAGCCGAGATTTGATTTGCGGGGAAAAGGACCCGGAGTCGCCTCCTCCTGGGCGAGGAGATTTGTTTGGAACAAAAGACAGTGCAAAGGACCCAGGAGATTTTATCTGCAAAGACAATTTCCCTGACTGTTTTGCCTGCAAAACTTTGATAAGTAATACTGCCTGGGTAAAAAGAATGTGGTTTTGCCACCAGTGCTAGGACTATAATCAAATATACCAGCCAAAACCACACACTTAAACTATAAACTATAAACTTCATATCCCTTTGTCATGAATCAGTGGCTTTTTCTGCTGTTGATCATCTCATATTTCAGTGTGCATATGTCAACTTCAACAGAATTCACATAACATTTAGTAAGTGTTTAACTATTTTGTCATTGGCTGTCCTCCAATGAATACTGGAAATAATACCAGTGGGAAATACCTACTCAACCTGGAGGTTATTAAATGTAAAAAAACCCACCCTACTACTACATTATGGGTGAGATTCTATCAAATCTACCTGTCATCTAGGGATTTATACCATTCTCATCAACATGGTATTTGAAAATTTTACAATAAAACAGAATAGTCTGTCTCTTCCCCCACATGATTGTAGAAAAGTCTGGGACCCAGTCTTTCTATTGTGACCATTATTACTGATTTTGTGTTATTAATTTATTCTCATTGTTTTGTTGTGGAAAAGCTGAAGGCAAAGAGATGGATCCTGCCCTTCACCCTGAAGGTGGCAAAGATTTGCGTTCATTCTGCTCTCCTGAGGAAAAGAGTTCCAGGCTATGAGCTGACTGCCAAGGAAGTTCTGTCTCCAGTTCTCATGAATCTAAATCTAGTTGGGGACAGCTCCACTGTTAACAGGACAACAGTCATGGAAGGTCCTGATATTGGATATCAGGCATCTTAGATCCAGTTAATGAAGAGCTTTAAAGATTAGCACTGTGGCCTTGGTCTGAATCTGACATTCCCTGGGGAGCCAATATAATGACCAGAACAGAGAATAATGTATTTCCACAGAAGAGTATTGTTTAGCAGGCAAGCTGACGTATTCTGTACCTGATGGGATAGCTTCAGGATTTGTGCATTAGTTCCCACGTACAGGGTATTGCACTAAAAAAGCCTGAAGGTTATGAAAGCATGACTGTTAGTACTGTGTGTGTTCTTTTGACAGGCCATAAATAGGATAAAGCATTTCTGGTGCACATTGATACTTCATCTTCCAGTATCAGCCAGAAGTGCAGAAGGACCCCAGTACTAGTCACAATCTCTGGGCAGACTCTCTTAATGGGGAGCAAAGATATGGTGCCAGTTATATGAAATGGCCAATCACCCAGCATTACATCTGTCTTGTTCAGTTTCAGACAGTTGTGCTGCATCCCTGCCTCTGATTTTACTGAGGTATTGTAGTCACTGGGAGATTTCACATGCACCAAAGTAAAGAAATACAAAATTAAGACTCCTCCAAAAACTGTAACTTGGCCCGCTTGGGAACACATAGTATTTTGTATTACATGATATGGTGTTAATTTTAATGCCTCAGAGAGAGATTTTTAAGTGCATTAAATGGCCCTCATTGGAGTTTTTATGTCATGTGCCTGAGGTATGGTTACTGTGGGAAACACTTTGAATTTCCTGGCACTGAAGTAATGTAAAAGCTTATATTGCAACAATGTATTTTTCCATTTAATTCCTTTTTATTTTTTTAAAAGATAACTGCAATCGAGCACACATTCTGAATGCACAATGTAAGACTCAAATAAACACAATGTATGCAGTGGCTTTTAATATCCTTGCATGCCCGTGAGATCACACATGCAAATGAATGCGTATTTTCAATGTATTGTAAGTCTAATCACTGAAATAAATACATGTGCATTTACCGATATATACACAGATATGTTGTGTGTGCAAATATCTGGCTATCTGCACCTATCGCCAAGTCCTATTCTCTAATTTTAGTCAATGTGAGTTTTGCTATGCACTCAGTGAGATCAAGATCTCACTGCAAGGGGACAGCTTGCATGAGTAAGGACTAAATCGCTCAGTAAGGATTGCAGAGTATATTATGTTGTATTTGTTCATTTATCAGATGTTTCGAAATATTGTTCAACAAAAGCAGAAATTTCTCATTGTGGATCATGTACATGCAAGACTGAACTTTTCAAAGTAAAACAGCTATTGATTTACCCACAAGACACCTGAACCATTGTCCTAAAGTTCAGTTAAAAACAGGTGAAAGAACCTGCTTCAGATATTCCCCCCACAAATTCATCAGTAGGAGAAAAATCAGCCCAATTGTCTCAAATATTGTAGTTGCCAATAATGGTAATTAATATAAAGTTTTTCATCCTGAATGGTTTTTAAGCACTTAATTTCTGGCTTGATTTTAGTTTCTGTTCCCTTATCATGGTATTTGATCCTCCAAGAGCTTAGAGGCAAATACTGTTCCTCCTATTCCACATGAATGGGGAAGGCCAAAACTACATGGAAAATGCACCCTTTCTGCTGCAGAGAGGCCGCACAGGGGACCCAGCATCCTTTATATATCATAGTGCAAAGCTCCACAGTGGTTCTCGGCCATTCACTGCAGAGGGGCATGTCGAAGGCTTGGGGTCCCGGCCAATAGATGTGTGCACAGCATGGCTCCACAAGCCCCAGTGCCATCCAGAGAGAGGAGCAATGGCCCATGACTGATTCATGACAGGGGATGTATCACTTGATGATAGGATGACCAGATAGCAAGTGTGAAAGATCGGGACCGGAGGATGGGGTAAGAAAAAGCCCCCAAAATCGGTACTGTCCCTACCAAATCAGGACATCTGGTCACCCTACTTGATGATTACCTGTTCTGTTTATTCCCTCTGAAGCACTTGGTATTGGCCACTGACGGAAGACAGGATACTGGGCTAGGCGGACCTTTCGTCTGACCCAGTATGGCTGTTCCTATTCTTCTCATACCCTGTCATGGTGTCCATAGCCAGGTGTCTATGGCCAGGTCTATGGCATGTTGTCTATGTAGCTCCTGCAGGCAAAGACCTTTTACTCAGGCTTTGCTCATGAGACCAAAATTTGGCCCTCAGACACAGCTATAGCACACAAATACTGGAAAACTGTATCCAAGATGGCAAACAGTATTTATTGTTACCATTCAGATTCTTGTTAACTAGCTTAAACTTGTTAACTGTTAACTTTTTTTTAAAAGATAAATTAAACAAAAAGAGATTACTTTGGAGGGGGGAATCAGCACCAAGGAAATACGGATAAAATATTATAGAAGCAGTAACACTCTTGGAAGAGAGCTATTATTATTTCGGGAAGATTTGTGAGCGTTACCATAATTATATATGTTATTAATTTATTATTACAGTTTAGGGCACCAAAACTGCAAACACTTATGCACACAGGTTAATAGATTCCAAGGCCAGAAGGGACCATTGTAATAACCTAGTTTCACCCCCTGTATAACACACAACATGGAACTTCCCCCAAAATATTTAGCAGCTTTGGGTATGTCTACACTACGAGAATAGTTCGATTTATCTTAAACCGAACTTGTGAAACCGATTTTACAAAGTCGATCGTGCGAATCCACACCAAGGACATTAATTCGAGTTTGTGAGTCCACACTAATGGGGCAAGCGTCGACATTGCAAGCGGTGCACTGTGGGTAGCTATCCCACAGTTCCCGCAGTCCCCGCTGCCCATTGGAATTCTGGGTCTAGCCCCCAGTGTCTTCTGGGGCCAAAAATGTGTCGAGGGTGGTTTTGGGAACATGTCGTCATTCGACCCACACTCCCGCCCTCCCTACGTGAAAGCGCTGGCGGGCAATTACATCGCGCCCTTTTCTAGTGATTGACAGCGCGGACGCCACAGGACAGTGAGGATGGACCCCTCCGCGATTATCGCTGCTGTTCTGTCCGTTGTCAACACCTCGCGCCTTATCGTCCACCTTTTCCAGAGGCAGATGCAGAGAAATAGGGTGAGGAGGCAACGGAAGCTCCGTGAGGACATGAACTCTGAGAGGGGCACAGACCTCTCGCAAAGCACGGGACCCCGGCCCCTAGACATCATGGTGGCAATGGGTCACATTGATCCTGTGGAACGGCGATTCTGGGCCAGGGAAACAAGCACTGACTGGTGGGACCGCATAGTGCTGCAGGTCTGGGATGAATCCCAGTGGCTGAGAAACTTTCGGATGCGTAAGGGCACTTTCCTGGAACTTTGTGAGTTGCTGTCCCCTGCCCTGAAGCGCCAGGACACCCGGATACGAGCTGCCCTGACTATCCAGAAGCGAGTGGCTATAGCCCTGTGGAAGCTTGCAACGTCAGACAGCTACCGGTCAGTCACGAATCAATTTGGAGTGGGCAAGTCTACTGTGGGGGTTGCTGGTGATCATAGATGGCTTTTCTGCTATGGGATTTCCAGACTGCGGCGGGGCTATTGATGGGACACACATCCCCATCCTTGGACCGGCCCACCAGGGCAGCCAGTACATTAACCGAAAGGGCTATTTTTCTATGGTGCTGCAAGCACTAGTGGACCATAAAGGACATTTTACAAACATCAACGTCGGATGGCCGGGCAAGGTTCATGACGCTCGTGTGTTCAAGAACTCTGGTCTGTTCAGATGGCTGCAGGAAGGTATTTACTTCCCGGACCGCAAAATAAGTGTTGGGGATGTGGAGATGCCTGTAGTGATCCTCGGGGACCCAGCCTACCCGCTAATGCCCTGGCTCATGAAGCCATACACGGGCGCCCTGGACTCTGAAAAGGAGCTCTTCAACTACCGGCTGAGCAAGTGCAGGATGGTGGTGGAGTGTGCCTTTGGCCGTCTGAAGGGGAGATGGCGAAGCTTACTTACTCGCTCTGATCTCAGCCAAACAAATATCCCCATTGTGATTGCAGCTTGCTGTGTGCTCCACAATCTCTGCGAGAGCAAGGGGGAGACGTTTATGGTGGGGTGGGAGGTTGAGGCCAATCGCCTGGCTGCTGATTACGCACAGCTGGACACCAGGGCGATTAGAAGATCCCAGCGGGACGCACTGCGCATCCGGGAAGCTTTGAAAGCTAGCTTCCAGAGCGAGCAGGGTAACCAGTGACTGTTTCGCTTGTTAAAACTGAAGCTGAACCAGCCCCCGTTTCTTTACCCAGTTACCGTTGTCTATCCTCTTCAATTACCAGCACCCTTTTCCCCCCCTTCATTCCCCGCTTTAAAAGTATAATAAAGAAAACATTGTTTATTAAAACCGTCTTCTTTATTAATGATTTCTCGGTAAAGGGTTCAGACTGGGACGAATACTGCGGTAGGGGAGCGGGTGGAGTGTTGGAAAGGACGCTTCCCAACTCAGGGAATGAGAGGCTCCTGCTCCCTGAGCAGTCCGCAGTGGTGTACTGCTTGTTTCAACGGAGCCTGAAACCCGTCCTGTTCGCAACTCTGTGAGGGGGGGCCTGTGTGACTTCTTGGCCGGGGATTGCGGCCACTGATCCCCTGCTGCATGGATCTGTCATGCAGGCTATTGCCTGCCGCCAATGATCTGCAGCCACCCTCCACCACCAGAAAGTGACAGCCCCACCCCCCCCATAGAGAATAGGAAAACCCCCTCCCAGAATGGCAAGTGTGCCTAGTGAATGCAATGTGAGTGTGATTTTCTGTTGAACCTTTTCCCCTGTCCCCACCCTGTTATCAGCGACTATCGTCTCAAATCACAAACCACCCCTCCCCTCCCCCAAAATTGAACAGCCCTTTGAAAGATAGTCAAGGAAACAGCAACTTTCATAACACAATTTTTTATTAAGGAGAGCAAAATTTTAAGATGAAACTTGGACGGGGGCTGGGGTGGGGTGCGTTTGGAGGGAAGTCAAGGTCCCATCTAAATTTTTGGAAAGGAGAGCCTTCTGCTACTGGAGCAGTCCGCAGGGGTGGAGTGATTTTTTCCGTGGCCCCTGCCTCCCCTCGTTCTACTGACTTTGGGTGAGGCAGGAATTGGACTTTGTGGCAGGGGAGGGTGGTTGGAAATAACATACAGAGGTGCCCTTTCCTCCATCCTCCGTTCCTGCAGAACGTCAACAAGGCGGCGGAGCGTATCTGTTTGCTCCCTCATTAGTCCAAGCAGCATTTGAGTCGTCTGCTGGTCTTCCACCCGCCACCTGTCCTCGCGAGCTTCAGCCCTCTGCTCCCGTTCACAGACTGCTCGCTCAGACCTTGAGACGTCCTCTCTCCGCTGTGCAGCATCATTTCGGGAACAGACCATCAGTTCCGAAAACATGTCGTCCCTGGGGGGTTTTTTGCGCCGCCTGATCTGCGCAAGCCTCTGGGAGGGCGATCCACGGGTAAGGAGGGAGACACTCGCAACTGTGGGATGGGAGAAAGGGAGTGAATTCCTCAGAAAGATACATTTTCCCGAACAATGCCTATACTCTTTCCCTGTGAACAAGACCATGCATACTATCTATCACATGTGCACTCAGTACAAGGTCGAATATTATGTCTTTGTATTAAGTGCCAGGGGTCCTGGTGTTCAGATCACACAAGCGGACCTGGACACTGGAAAACTGCTCTCTGGAGACCATGGTAAGCCGTTGCCTTTGGACTGCTGTGACCTAACTTCACAGCAGTGCGGTACTCCCATGTTTCAAGCACAGTTCCTAGCGGTGGCCAGTTCCTGATGCCGGCAAAACCGCTCCGCTACAACGGCTCGCCTACACGTTTACTTCTCCCCCACCCCCACCCCCTCCGCGGGGCCGGTACCGGGAACTCTCCCTGCCCGCGACCTGCTGTGTTCTAACGGCTCGCCTACCTTCCCCACCCCCTCCGCGTGGCCGGTCCAGGGAACTCTGCCTGCCTGAGCACCGCTGTGTTGTAACGGCTCAGCTACCCTCCCCAACCCCTCCGCGTGGCCGGTTCAGGCAACTCTCCCTGCCTGCGCACCGCAAAGTTTCAGTGGTTAGCCTCACAGCTACCACCTCCCCGCATGTCTGCAAACTGCCGGTTATCGTTCTTTAAAGGAAAAATCAAGAAGTCACTATACTAACAAAAACACCCATTCAAACCAGGGCACCATGACTGATATCACTCTGATGAGGATTTCGGAGACAGACAAAGACCGCATGCTGCGTGAATGCCAGCAAACCCCGGGGCCGTATGCCGCCATGCTATGCAAGGCAATGATACCAGAGTACCTGCAGCTTGCATGGCGCGGAAAAGTATCCTACCATGGAGGAGATAGTAAGGCCGCTCTCCCTGGGAACCTGATGCAAAAGCTTTCACTGTACCTATAGGAGAGTTTCGCGGAGATCTCCGATGGGGATTTCTTCTCTATCCCCATACATATTGACAGACTATTCGAGTAGTTGCCTTGGAAAGGATTGAAAACTGAAGCGCCTATTGCAAAGCAAGCAATAAAAACACATTGATAAGAAACCAATGCCTATTCTATTCAAAATAAATGTTTAAAACACCGACCTGACGATCCTTCGCCTGGGTCCTGGTCCGGGCTGCTGCTTTGGGAGGGTTCGTAGGGGATCTCGGTGAGGGTGATGAACAGATCCTGGCTGTCGGGGAAATCAGCGGTGAAAGTGCTGTCGACTGCCTCATCCTCCTCCTCTCCTTCCTCTTCTTCACCGTCCGCGAAAATTTCAGACGACATGGCCGTAGATAAGACCCCGTCGTCAGAGTCCACGGACACTGGTGGTGTAGTGGTGGCAGCACCACCGAGCATAGCATGCAGTGCCTCGTAAAAACGGCATGTGTGTGGCTGCGATCCGGAGCATCCGTTGGACTCTTTGGTTTTTTGGTATGCCTGTCGCAGCTCCTTGATTTTCACGCGGCACTGCGTTGCATCCCGGACGTATCCTCTCTCCGCCATTGCCTTGGAAATCTTCTCATAAATTTTCGCATTCCGTCTTTTGGATCGCAGCTCCGAAAGCACGGACTCATCGCCCCACACAGCGATCAGGTCCAAGACTTCCCGATCAGTCCAAGCTGGTGCTCTCTTCCTATTCTGCGATGTCATGGTCACCATGGCTGCAGAGCTCTGCATCGTTGCCAGTGCTTCTGAGCTCGCCACGATGTCCAAACAGGAAATGAGATTCAAACTGGCCAGACAGGAAAAGGAATTCAAATTTTCCCGGGGCTTTTCCTGAGTGGCTGGTCAGAGCATCCGAGCTCGGATTGCTGTCCAGAGCGTCCACTGAGTGGTGCACTGTGGGATAGCTCCAGGAGTTATTAGCGTCGAATTCCGTCCACAGTAACACGAATTCGACATGGCCATGTCAAATTTAGCGCTACTCCCCTCGTCGGGGAGGAGTACAGAAATCGAATTAAAGAGCCATTTATGTCCAAATAAATAGCTTCGTAATGTGGACGGGTGCAGGGTTAAATCGAGTTAACACTGCTAAATTCGACATAAAGTCCTAGTGTAGACCAGGCCTTTGTGTCAGGACTACTCATCTGCTAAAGCTACTGACAAGATGAAGTGTCTGCAGGATTAGAACCTTGATTCCGATTAATGTTACATCTGTGCATGTAACTACACATCAGACTATTGATAATTTGGGTATTCTGCAAAAATTGGGGGGGCAGGGACGGATCGTAATAATACAATAAAAATCTGGATATATTTATTTGCATATTGAGCTTTAAAAAAGAGAATATTAAACTTGTAATTAGGTTGCAATAACATAAGAAAAACATGTAATCATGTCCAAAGAAGAGCCCTTGAGTATAGCATTTTGCTTCTCCATGTGCCCCAGCCTGCTTTCCCTGCTTGAGTTACAGTAACAGTGAAATGAGAACTAGCAAGCTGCAGGCAGCATTTGTTACCTTGAGTCAGCCCCTGACCTTTGCATGGCCCATGAATCCCAAACGAGCTCTGTGGATAAATAGCACTATCTGGTGGAGGGAGTGTGCAATGTCCTGTCTCGACTTTTAATGAGCTATGTAGTCAGTTAAGAATCACTGCTGCTGTTGTGTTCCTGGTTCAGAATTGCTGGAAGCTTTTAGGAGGTGTTTTTCCACACTCATGGCCACCAGTGAGCTACATAGGGAAATATGCCTGGCAGAGTTTTCCATAGCTAATGTCAATGCTAATTGCAAGGATTTCCTGGGAATCGTATAAGTTACTGAAACTTTTGTGAAATATTTCAGGGCTCTTCAGTTATGGCAGTTTGAGAGAAGGATGGTTAAATGATACATTGAAACATACACACACATGCAGAGCAAGATCCACTCTCACGCTGATGGAGAAGCTTTAAGACCCACCTTCATGTCAGAGATAGATCCAAAACTGGAACCCTGGCTATAAACCTCCTGAACCCTGGCTATAAACCTCCTTAACTTTGAGCTCTGACTTCAGATTCAAACATAGTCGTCAATCCTGCAAAGAGTTATGGATGTGAATAACTTTACTTCTGAGAGTTAGTTCAATGGAGCTGCTTATGTGAGTAAAGTTTGAGTTTCTCATGTGCATAAATATTTGCAGGATTGGGTCAAAGGAAACTGCTGGGTGCCCAGCACTTTTGAAAATAAGATCTCTTACTTTAGGTGCCTAACTTCAGCCACCTATTTCTGAAAATCTTGCCCAGGTCTTCTCCCCAGAGCATTTTCACTTTCCTCATGCTGTAGAAGATTTATAGGATATGCAGATATCTAATTTCCCTTCAATAGGAAAAACCCAACCGTCTCTGGCTCAAACCTTCATCTCTCTTGCTACAGCATTTCCTATCACCAGCCAATTCCCCATTAAGGAATTACTCAACTGCAAAACATTTACCTGGGGGAAGTTAGCTAGGGGATTCCTAACGTCCCCTTTGAAATGTCTTGGGGATGGAGAACTTTCTCCTGTTTGTGGTTAATGTCCTCCAAGTCTTAGTAGTTATGTTTAATTATATTTTTGGCCCTGTACATTTAAGAGTTTATTTTAAATCAGGTGCATCAGTTAGTGGAATCTCATTAGGAAGAATTATGTCTTAGACGTGACCTGTCATATGGATCTTTTCAACCTCCACATAATCTACCATAGTTCTCCTAGTTTGCTGCATTCTCTGTGGGTGTGAAGGTCACTGTCATATAGAATCATAGGACTGGAAGGGACCTCAAGAGGTCATCTAGTCCAGTCCCCTGCACTTGTGTGTTACCCCATGGGGAGTAAGGTAATGCTTCAGAGAGAAAGTACTCAGGAAATGGTAGGGGGGAAAGATAGAAAAGGAAAGCCCCTTTTCTCAGAAGAGCAGACTCGGCTCCCTCTGGTATCTGTCACCAGTGGATTTAGCTTACAATAAGGGTGTCCCTCCCTCCCGGTGTGATATAATAAAATGAAGAAAAGACAAGGTAATATGGCGCAACAAAGGTAAGTATATTAAGGGTAAAGGTACAGAGAGCTGGAGAAACGGAGGGAAGAAACTCAAACTTAACCATACAGTGATTCAGTGACTGGCTTAGAAGCTTGAAGCTCAGACCCACAAAACCTCCCTTGGTATTCAGAAAAACAATAAATAAAACCCCAATACAGAAACCTTTTCCTACGATTTAGGCCAGGGGTCTCAAACTCAAATTACCATGAGGGCTGCATGAGGACTAGTGCATTGGCCTGAGGGCCGCATCACTGACCCTGCCTCTGCCCCCTCGCTGCCCCCAGCCCCACCCCACTCCACCCCTTCCATTAGGCCCCGCCCCTTCTCTGCCTCCTCCCCTGAGTGCATGGCTCCCTGCTCCTCCCCCTCCCTCCCAGAAACCGCGAAGCCGCCAGACAGCTGTTCTGGCGTCGGGAACTGCCTGGGGGTAAAAATAGAACCTTGGAGCAGCGCAGAGGGAACGGGGATCTTAGCAGCCACAGAACATAACTGGGGGAGAGGGGCCGGGGGTGAGGGGAGTTGGCGGCCACAGAACGTAACTGGGGGTGGGGGTGAGGGGAGTTGGCGGCCATAGCATGTAACTGGGAGTGGGGGCGGGGGGAGCCTGGCGGCCCGCCTCTTCTCCCCCCCCTCCTCCCCTGTGTGCGCGCTTCCCGCTCCTCCCCCCTCCCTCCCAGAAACCATGAAGCCGCCAGACAGCTGTTCTGACGGCGGAACTTCAGAACGTAACTCGGGAGGGACGGGGGAGGGGGGCGCGGGTAGCCTGGCGGGCCACAGGGAAACGCTCCACGGGCCGTGTGTTTGAGACCCCTGATTTAGGAGCAGTGGACAGAGCATATGGAGGCGAAGCCCAGGACCTTCTACTCTCCGGCTGATTTGGAGCCTTCGAGGAGGACTACCAGGGAGTCCCGAAGACTGTTGGATTTTGTTGCAGGCAGGGAGACCCTCCGGGCTGATGGACACCAGGAAAGCAGGACCCTCCAGAGGTAAAATGGATTCAGTTTGCTGTGGCAGGGATAGTGAGGACAGGCCTCTCCTTCCTTAACCTCGCTGCGGGATAGATGGTACTCTTCTTTCTAGCTCTGGAGCGTTAGGAAGACCCAACCGTGCACGTGCTGCCGCTGGAATGGACAGACCCACCCAGGTGCTGAGCAAGATCTTATAAAGCTTTTTTGGGGGGAAAGTTCTGAGGGGATGGAATGTTGAGGGCTGGCTCTGGCGGGAAAAGCTGGTTCTGTCCGGTATGAGCCAGAGGACTCCAGTGTATGAGTTGTAAACAAGTCCACTTTCAAAGATGGAGTCCAGGGGTCATAGTTCATATACTCCATATTAGAGTCTATTAAAGCCAGTGATTCACTTAACATTACCTCAGAAATACATTATTAAAACAACTATTTGAACATATTAAACAGTATTAACACTCCTTACTTACTATATACCTAACATGTGGCAGGACTAAGTATTAGCTAAACCATCCCTGACAGGTGTTTGTCTAACCTGCTCTTAAAAATCTCCAATCATGGAGATTCCACAACCTCCCTAGGCAATTTATTCCAGTGCTTAACTACCCTGAGGTTAAGAATAATTTTTCCTCCCTCCTCCTCGTAACAACCTTTTATGTACTTGAAAAATGTTATCATGTTCCCTCTCAGTTTTCTCTTCTCTAGACTAAACACACCCATTTTTTTTTTCAATTTTACCTCATAGGTCATGTTTTCTAGACCTTTTATCATTGTTGTTGCTCTTCTTTGGACTCTCTCCAATTTGTCCACATCTTTCCAGAAATGTGGCACCCAGAACTGGACAAAATACTCCAGTTGAGGCCTAATCAGCATGGAGCAGAGCGGAAGAATTACTTCTCGTGTCTTTCTTACAACACCCCTACTAATACATCCAAGAATGATGTTTGCTTTTTTTGCAACAGTGTTACACTGTTGAATCATATTTAGCTTGTGGTCCACTATGACCCCCAAGCCCTTTTCTGCAGTACTCCTTCCTAGGCAGTCATTTCCCATTATGTATGTGTGCAACTGATTGTTCCTTCCTAAGTGGAGTACTTTGCATCATTTGTCCTTATTGAATTTCATCCTATTTACTTCAGACCACTTCTCCACTTTGTCCAGATCATTTTGAATTATAATCCTATCCTCCAAAGCACTTGCAACCCCTCCCAGCTTGGTATCGTCAGCAAACAAGTGTACTCTCTATGTCATTATCTAAATCATTGATGAAGACATTGAACAGAACCAGACCCAGAACTAATCCCTGTGGGACCCCACTTGTTATGCCCTTCCACCATGACTGTGAACCACTGATAACTACTCTCTGGGAACAGTTCTCCAACCCGTTATGCACCCACTTTATAATTGCTCCATCTAGGTTGCAACTCCCTAGTTTATGAGAAAGTCATGTGAGACAGTATCAAAAGCCTTACTAAAGTCAAGAAATACCACGTCTACCACTTCCCCCCATCCACAAGGCTGGTTACCTTGTCAAAGAATGCTAGCAGGTTGGTTTGACATGATTTGTTCTTGACAAATCCATGCTGACTGTTACTTATCACCTTATCTTCTGGATGTTTGCAAATTGATTGTTTTATTATTTGCTCTGTTATCTTTCCAGTTACAGAAGTTAAGTTGACTGGTCTGTAATTCCCCAGGTTGTCCTTATTTCCTTTTTATAGATGGGCACTATATTTGTCCTTTTCCAGTCTTTCAGGATCTCTCCCATCTTCCATGACTTTTCAAAGATAATCACTAATGGCTCAGATATCTCCTCAGTCAGCTCCTTGAGTATTCTAGGATGCATTTCATCAGGCCCTGATGACTTGAAGATATCTAACTTGTCTAAGTAATTTTTAACTTGTTCTTTCCCGATTTTAGCCTCTGATCCTGCCTCATTTTAACTGGCGTTCACTATGTTAGAAATCCAATCACCACTAACCTTCTTGGTGAAAATCGAAACAAAGAAGTCATTAAGGACCTCTGCCATTTCCACATTTTCTATTATTGTTTTTCCTCCCTCACTGAGTAACAGGCCTACCCTGGAACAGCATCCTGTGGTCAAGGAAGCCAAAGCCCTCCTGGCAACACCATCTTTGCAGCCAGGCATTCACCTCCAGGATGCATCTGTCTCTGCCTGGGCTCCTACCCTTGACCGGAAGAATCGAAGAGAACAGCACCTGCACTCCCAACTCCTTCACCCTTACTCCCAGAGCCCTGTAGTCACTTCTGATCTGCTGAGGGTCATACCTCACAGTATCATTAGTGCCCACATGGATGAGTTTAGCATGGGGGAGTAGTCAGAGGGCTGGATTAAACTCGACAATGCCTCTAATATTTTGGATACGGGCCCCGGCAGGAAGCATAGCTCCCGGGATGCCATGTCAGGGCGACAGATGGGTGCCTCCATCCCTCTCAGAAGAGAGTCACCAACCACCACTACTCTAAGTTTCCGCCTGGGAGTGGCTGTGATCCTCCCAGCCTTGGGGGTACATGGCTTCTCTTTCTCCACTTTTGGGGGTGATTCCTCATCGCTCATTGCCAGAGCGGCATATCAGTTTTCCATCACTATGGTGGGTGGATTGGGAGTAGGGGTGGAGCACTGCCTGCTACCAGAAGTAACCAGCAGCCAGTGTCCTCCCAATGACTGAGCCATATCCTCCTCCCCCCAGTGGTGTGACAGCAGTCCTCTGTAGCCGGATAGCCTCCTCAGCCTTGGATGTCTCCATATGAATACTCTCAAGGAATTCCTCGTGGGCATGGATGCTCCTCAGTCTAGCCACCTCCTTCTGTAGCTCTGGATCATTGCTATTCTGAACATGGAAGTGCTGGAGAAAGAGTGCTTATGAAGGTAAAACCAGTTCTGTTTCATACCAATCACACTTCATTTATCAGCTCTCATCTGGAAAATGTGCAATATACTGTTGGGGCAGGGAAGCTTCCTATGCACTGGCATTACACAGGACTCTAATGTGCATGACATAATAGGAGGTCTGATGATATTGAGCACAGGGCTACATTGTGCCTATCAGGAGGGTGGGAGGAAGGGAGAGCTGAGCAGCCACAACACTCCAGGGAAACACTCCTGCCCTAACATGGCTAAAGCACTGTTCCACTTTCTAGTGTGGATGGGAGTTTCTAGTGTGGATGAAAGTTTGACTTTAAGGTCATGAACAGTACAGCAATGGTTAAGCATTAACATACTTTTTCTCATGGAGGAAGGGGAGAGCATGCTGACTGCTGCATTACTTGAATACATGGTAGTGGCAGAATAGGGCTGGCTGTTGCGAAAGTGTTAGGAAAATGTATCTTGAGAAAATCATTAGCTTATGGACTGACACAGGTCGTCTTTTTGCAAACTCTGGGACCTAGGGCCTCTGTTGGCAAAAATAGAATAATAAACATTTTACAACTGAATAAACATGACTTTAGCATTCACATAGGAATGAAGATAAGAAGAATCAAAATGGTGGTAACTGGCTGTTAGTTTTTTGGGGAGGGTTTCCCTTCTTCTTCGAGGATTTTGTAATTGACTCTTCCCTTATTCTTCTTTAATTCCCATCTATATCCTCAAGAGTATTTGATCTTCTGTCCAGGCAAAGAGGGCAGTATGGTGCTCCTTTCTGAGCAATCACTGTCACTCCTAGACGCTGAGAGAGCCTCACTGATAGTGACCTCAAGAATTCCTTTTACCAGAGTATTATCAGCCTCTTCTAACCTAGGAATGAGAGGAGTGAAAGAAAGGACCTGATCACCCTGTGAAATAGGTATATTTCCACTTATATATGTCCTTTCATACTAGGATCTAGCAGTGCCTACCAGGGTGGGTAAGTATTTAATTGGAACTGGCTAGAAAATAGTTTTGAGGAAAACAAAATATTTTTAAATTATTTACATTTTCAACAGAAAATTTTGACTTTTAATAGAAAAAAAACAAAAATCACCAAACTGAAAGGTTTTCAGTAAAGTTGTTGATTAATCGCAGTTAACTCAGGGATTAACTCAAAACAAATTAATCGCAATTACAAAAATTGTGATTAATCAGTTTTGATCACTCTATACGTACTAATTGTTGTTACCTTTTCTTGAGTATTCCATTCTTTTGCAACAACCAAGAAACACTCTACACATGTTTCAGCATAATGTCTCTCTTCAGTGTGCATTACTGTTAAGTAAATGACTGCAGTGTCCACGCAGAATCAATCAGGTGTGCCATGACTCTAAGACAGCTGTGATTGCCCAAGGATGTCCAGTGATCACCAGTCAAAGCAGTAGCTAGTGTATTTTTCAGAAGCTCCAACTACGTAGTCTTCTCGTTGTGATATAGGTCATGTATTTGTGATATAATGGTTCCTCAGGAGGGTAAGGTGTATGACTGATTGGAAGATGCAGCTTGAATAACATCTCTTAACCCTCTGTCATTTACAATGTTGAGTGGTCTGCAGTTCATAGCTATCCAGTTTGCAATAGCATTGGTTAAGCTGTTGTACTTAGCTTGATCTATGGGCTTGTAGAGATCCTGCAACACTGTAAGCATACTGTGTCAGGACTGGCGGGATTCATTTGCTGTTGGTGGGTTACCTGTAGCACAAGAACTGGAGGCAAAAGCATGTTGGCATGTAGGTGGTACTGCAGACTTGAAATACTTCAATGATATTGGAACTTGGCCTTGCATTAGCTATATAGAACCGTCTTTTTATCCAGTACAATAAAAAAAGTGATTAATAGCGACTAATTTTTTTAATCGTTTTATAGCCCTACTTATCAAACTCAGTCTTGAAACAAGTTAGGTTTTTTGCCCCACTACTCCCTTGGAAGGCTGTTTCAGAACTTCACTTCTCTGACGGTTAGAAACTTTCATTTAACTTCAAGCCTAAACTTGTTGGTGGCCAGTTTATATCCATTTGTTCTTGTACTACCACTGACCTGAAATTTAAATAGCTCCCCTCTCTCCCTGATGTTTATCTCTCTGGTGTATTTATAGAGAGCAATCATAACTCCCTTCAGCCTTCATTTTGTTAGGCTAAACAAGCCAAGAACCTTAAATCTCTTATTATAAGGCAGTTTCTCCATTCCTCTGATCATCCTAGCAGCCCTTCTCTGAACCGGTTTCAGTTTGAAATCATCTTTTTTAAATATGGGAGACAAGAATTGCACCCAGTATTCCAGATGAGGTTTCACCAGTGCCTTGTACAATGGCAATAACACTTCCCTATCTCTACTGGAAATACCTCACCTGTGGCATCCTAGGATTAAATTAGCCTTTTTCACAGGTGCATTACATTGGCAGCTCATAGTCATCAACCAATACACCCAGGTCTTAGTCCTCCTCTGTCACTTCCAACTGATAAATCCTCAGGACCTTTCACTTTGCACTAGGGCTGTCAATTAAGGATTAATTCACATCAGGATTAACACGTTAATCACACTCCAGAAGTAGTGGGCGGCAAGAGATTGCACTATAGTACTTTTATGAGGTGAATTGAAATACTCTCTTTTGTTTATCCTTTTTACAGTGCAATTATTTGTAACAACAAATAATATAAAGTGAGCACTGTACACTTGGTATTCTGTGTTGTAATTGAAATCTATATATTTGAAAATGTAGAAAACATCCAAAATATTTAAATAAATGGTATTCTATTATTGTTTAACAGTGCGATTAAAACTGTGATTAATTGCGATTAATTTTTTTAACCCTACGATCAATCGGAATTAATTTTTTTAATCATTGGACTGCCCTAGTTGTCAGCTTTCAGCAACCTAAAACCAAAATTTTTTGGCTAAAACCAGGAAAATTTCAGGCCCCAAACTGTTGAAATCTGAGACCACCTTGGCTTTCATCTGAAAATGTTCAGTTTTGAAGTTTTCAGTTTTCTAGAAAAAAACAAAAACAAACAAAAAACACCCTGAACTTTAAGGAAAGCAGACAGCTTCCACAAAAATTTTCATTTAGTCAAAAACCTGTTTTGATGGAAAGTTTTCAAATAGCTCTCATTTTTAATCCCCTGTAACTGGGTCGGCACCCACCTCTTGCGAGCACCCCCCTCTGGTTGTGTATGTTCGCAGACTTTAAACCAGTCCAGCCCTGGTATGGGGCTATATCCCCATGGCTTCTTCCCTGGAGATGCTATCTTCCTGCAGCCCTCCCCAGGCTCAGTCCCTACTCAGTGTCCCTGCAGCCAGCTAGGAGCTCTTTCATTGCTCTCCAGCCCCTGCTAGCAAACTGTCTTTGGCTCAGTCCTAGCAGCCAGCCAGGAGCCTCTCACCTCCTGTAGTGGGTCAGCGGCGGAGTTCCTTCCTCTCTGGGTCCGTGGCGGGCCAGTAAGCCTCACTATGTCTCTGGGCATCGCCCGTCTTGGGGAATTAGTGGCGCGGCAAGAGTCCATGGTTCGGGCCTGTGTTCAGAGTCCAGCAGCAAACACAATTATATAGTCCACGCCCTCAGACAGGGCGGGGCAATAGGAGTCTAGGGCTCGGGACTTTGGTCGGGGCCAAGCAGCAAGTGGTTCGGGCATTCTAGCTCCGGTGGATGGCCGACAAACACTGGCTCCTTGGCCTAGAGAGGGGGAGACTGCCACCCCAAGGGCAGCACAGCTCCACCCACTCCACTGTGCCGTGGCCCCGGGCCCTAACAGTGCCAGCGGGATTTGCTACTGAGTCAGCGAGAATCCTGACCGCAACAGACTGACCTATGCTTAGGCGGTGCTGCAGCCAGACTATGGTCGGCTGCCTAGGGCCACTTCCTAACTCCCGCTCGGGGTGTACCTGGTCCTGTAGAGGGTTGTCCAGCTCGTCCAGGTAGAAAGCCTGTGGTAGTGCTAGCAGCTCCTCTGCAGTCGGGTCAGTGTACGGCTCCGGCGTACTGGCAGCAGTCTCCCAGCTCTGGAGCAAGCAGGAGGCCTCTAGCTCCTCTAGCGGCTGCAGCCCAACTGAGCTTTCAGACCCGCCTTTTATACTTCCTGTCCCGCCCATTGACTTCTGGCGGGAGGGCTGAGCATGGCCTAGCTCGTCCACCAGGGCTCAGTGAGGGGTTCCTCCCCCTCTGGGGCTGTAGGAGGCATTCTGCCTCACTACACACACACCCCCCTCAAGCGGGGAACCAAGAAGCCAGCCCTGAAGACCGGGAGCTGGAGCTCCCGGTCTTCAGGGCTGGCTTCTTGGTTCCCCGCTAGGTGGGAGAAAAAGTCAGCATTGGCATTGTCCTTATCTGCCTGGTACCTGACTGTAAAGGCATATTGATGGAGGGTAAGGTATCAACGCATCAGCCTGGCATTGGAGTTTTCAACAGGCACCGAGCCTGTTTCTGTTGTTCTGGTGAGAGGGTGCCTCCGCCCCAGTTAGGGGTCCTCGGTTTTGGCCATGTCAGGGACCTGGGGACCTAAGGCTGGTTCGGGAGGACAAGGGGTGACCAGCAGTCCTTCACGTGCACGCCAGGGCATCAGAAGGTTCACATGATAAACCTGATTTTTTTTTCCCTTCTTCAGCCTGGTTTGTGGATTTCATATGTGACCGTCCCAACTTGCCAGACCACTTCATAAGGGCCCTGTCATCATGTAAGGAGTTTTGACTCCTCCAAAGGGAGAAGGAGCGCTTGGTCGCTGGGTTGTGAGCAAGCTTCAGAATGGCCTTCCGATGACACTGGGAGACTACCAACTGGGTCTGAACCTGGTGGGTCTGTGGGTCCTGATCCACTCGGTAGAGGCAATTTGCTATGAGCTCAAATCGGGGCCATTGCACTACTCCTTGGGGGTCCGTCACAACTCCATTGATGCAGGCCAACTGGTCATAGGTGCAGCTGAGTGTTGGATCCTCTCTCTGGTCTTGACCGAAGTTGGAGAGGGGGGCTGGTGAGGGATCTTCCCACAGGGGATCTGGAGGCTGAGTCGGGTTCACAGGCTCATTGGGGTTCTCTACCCTCACCCTCACCTCATTGCCTCTGAGGGATCCTCTTCCTTGCCACCTCCTCGCAATCTTCTCCAATGGGGTCTCCCTCTAGGGCTGTCCAAGTAGGGGTACTCCGAGGTTGGCCTCCCGCAGCAAGTTGTTGAAGCCTGGCCAGTCTCAGCCAAGGGTGACAGGATAGGCAAGAGTGGGGGCCAACCCCATTGTCATTTTCTGTGTCATTCAATTTATTGTCAGTGTGACCCTGGCACGGAGGTACGCTCTTACATCCCCATGGATGCACTGGCGTCTGATTTCCCCCTCTGTCAATCCAGGGTTGGGGACAACCTCCTGACAGATGAGGGTCTGTCCACACCCCTAGTCGAGGAGGGCCATAACCTGTCTCGGACCCACCCTCATGGGAGTTGTCAACTTCAGGGTAGACGGCTTGCGGGCACGGAACTCTCCCGTGCAGACCTGGCCGAAGCTGCAGTCCATCTCGTGGCACTCCCATTGTAGGTGTCCAAATGGCTGCAGAAGACACAGGCCCCACTTCTGGACGTGTTGGTCAAGGCGTCACCTCTGGAGGGGGGCTTCACTGATCGTCTCTGCCGGTCTTGCTGGTGTCCTCAGGATATCTGCGAAACACGGGTCCAGATTGTTGAGGGGCATCACGGGCCTGGCCATTGGGGTTGCAGACCCCTGACTGGTGCTCAAACTTGGGTCCGGATTTCCAGGTCGGCACTGGGAGGGTCAGCCTGGGTGCGGGGGCCAGGAGCCCTGGTCCAATAGGGATCTCTGCAGCCAATGAATCCTCCATCAAGGTGATCACCACACTCAAAGTTGTTGGGCGGTGCCCGAGTACCCAAGCCCTACCGCGGGATGGGAGGACCTGGACGAACTGCTCCCGGGTGACCTCCTCGGTGATCTTGCTCGCTGAGCACCACTCTGGGAGCAGCCATCACCAGCAGAGATCTTTTATGTCCTGGGCTAAGATTCGGGGTCAGGTCCCTGACGGGTAGGCCGGCGTCCGGAGCGGCCAGCAAAAAGTCTCTGGTGTAATGTCGAGGGCATCTAAGATGGCCGACTTCACCCACCCATAGTCTTGTGCCTCATCGATTGGGAGCCCCCGGTAGGCGGTCTAAGCAGTTCCGGTCAAGTAGGGGGCCAGGGAAGTGTCCCACTGCTCCAGGGGCCACCCTGCGACTACTGAGACCCACTCAAAGGCCACAGGGAATGCTTCAGGGTCGTCCTCCAGTCCCAACTTGGAGAGTCGGATGGGCACTGGAAGAGCAGGGGGATTCACCATGCCCTGCTGGGGGTCCACTGGGTCTGAGTAGCAGGGTCGTAAAGTGCTGGAGGCACTGTTGCTGTTGCTCCTGGTGCTGGGCCTCTAACTCCCAGAGGAGTTGCTGCTGTTGGGCCCCCAGCTGCTGCACCAACTGCTGTTGCTGCTGGCTCTCAGCCAGATATTTGATGAGTTTGTCGAGTTCCATTTTTTTTTCCAAGGAAACTCTATGGTGGGCTGCTGTGGGACCCCTTACTGCAGAGGTCTGGCCGATGCCTGCATTCTCCACCAAGTGTAGTGGTTCAGTGGCGGGGTTCCTCCCCCTCCGGGTCCGTGGGAGGCCAGTCAGCCCCATTATTCTCTGGGCGTCGCCTGTTGTGGTAAATTAGTGGTGCGGCAAGAGTCTATAGCTCAGGCCTGTAGTCAGAGGCCGAGCAACCAACACAGTTAGATAGCCCAAGCCCTCAGGGAGGGCAGGGCAAATGAGTCTATAGCTCAGACCTGCTTCCTGAGCAGGAAACACAATTAAGGAGCACCGGCCCTTAGTCAGGGTGGGGCAATAGAAGTTCAGACGATCCAGGACGTTTTTGGAGACTGTTGAGAACAACTTCCTGGAGCACATGCTGGAGGAACCAATTAGGGGCCATTCTCCTCTTGACCTGCTGCTCACAAACAGGGAAGAATTGTTTGGGGAAGCAGCAGTGGGTGGCAACCTGGGCAGCAGTGACCATGAGATGGTCGAGTTCAGGATCCTGACAAAAGGAAGAAAGGAGAGGAGCAGAATATGGATCCTGGACTTCAGAAAAGCAGACTTACTCCCTCAGGGAACTGATGGACATGATCTCCTGCGAGGCTAATATGAGGGAGAAAGGAGTCCAGGAGAGCTGGGTGTATTTTAAAGAAGCCTTATTGAGGGCACAGGAACAAACCATCCCGATGTGCAGAAATAATAACAAATATGGCAGGCGACCAGCTTGGCTTAACAGAGAAATCTACAGTGAGCTTAAAAACACAAAAAGGAAGCTTACAAGAAATGGAAACTTGGACAGATGACTAGGGAGGAGTATAAAAATATTGCTCGAGCCTGCAGGGGTGTAATCAGGAAGGCCAAAGCACAACTGGAGTTACAACTAGCAAGGGATGTGAAGGGTAACAAGATGAGTTTCTACAGGTATGTTAACAACAAGAAAAAGGTCAGGGAAAGTGTGGGATCCTTACTGAATGGGGGAGGCAACCTAGTGACTGATGATGTGGATAAAGCTGAAGTACTCAATGCTTTTTTTGCCTCGGTCTTCACAGACAAGGTCAGCTCCCAGACTGCTGCACTGGGCAGCACAGTATGGGGAGTAGGTGAGCAGCCCTCACTGATGAAAGAACAGGTTAAGGACTATTTAGAAAAGCTGAACACGCACAAGTCCATTGGTACGGATCTAATGCATCCAAGGGTGCTGAAGGAATTGTCTGATATGATTGCAGAGCCATTGGCCATTATCTTTGAAAACTCCTGGCGATTGGGGGAGGTCCCAAACAAATGGAAAAAGGCAAATATAGTGCCCATCTTTAAAGAAGGGAAGAAGGAGAATCCGGGGAACTACAGACCGGTCAGCCTCACCTCAGTCCCTGGAAAAATCATGGAGCAGGTCCTCAAGGAATACAGTTTGAAGCACTTGGAGGAGAGGAAGGTGATCAGGAACAGTCAACAAGGATTCACCAAGGGCAAGACATGCCTGACCAACCTGATTGCCTTCTATGATGAGATAACTGACTCTGTGGATATGGGGAAAGCAGTGGACATGATAGATCTTGACTTTAGCAAAGTTTTTGATATGGTCTCCCACAGTATTCTTGCCAGCAAGTTAAAAAAGTATGGATTGGATGAATGGACTATAAGGTTGATAGAAAGCTGGCTAGATCGTCGGGCTCAACAGGTAGTGATCAACGACTCAGTGTCTAGTTGGCAGCTGGTATCAAGCGGAGTCCCCCAGAGGTCAGTCCTGGGGTCGGTTTCATTCAACATCTTCATTAATGATCTGGATGATGGGATGGATTGCACTCTCAGCAAGTTCACAGATGACTCTAAACTGGGGGGAGAGGTAGATACGCTGGAGGGTAGGGATAGGCTCCAGAGCGACCTAGACAAATTGTAGGATTGGGCTGAAAGAAATCTGATGAAGTTCAACAAGGACAAGTGCAGAGTCCTGCACTTAGGAAGGAAGAATCCCATGCAGTGCTACAGACTGGGGACCGACTGACTAAGCAGCAGTTCTGCAGAAATGGGTTTGGGGATTACAGTGGACGAGAAGCTGTATATGAGTCAACAGTGTACCCTTGTTGCCAAGAAGGCTAATGGCATATTGGACTGCATTAGTAGGAGCATTGCCAGCAGATCGAGGGCAGTGATTATTCCCCTCTATTCGGCACCGTTGAGGCCACATCTGAAGTATTGCATGCAGTTTTGGGCCCCCACTACAGAAAGGATGTGGACAAATTGGAAAGAGTCCAGCGGAGGGCAACAAAAATGATTAGGGGGCTGGGGCACATGACTTATGAGGAGAGGTTGCGGGAACTGGACTTATTTAGTCTACAGAAGAGAAGAATGAGTGGGGATTTGATAGCAGCCTTCAACTACCTGAAGGGGGGTTCCAAAGAGAATGGAGCTCGGTTGTTCTCAGTGATGGCAGATGACAGAACAAGGAGTAATGGTCTCAAGTTGCAGTGTGGGAGGTCTAGGTTGGATATTAGGAAAAACTATTTCACCAGGAGGGTGGTGAAGCACTGGAATGGGTTACCTAGGGAAGTAGTGGAATCTCCATCCTGAATCTCCATACTGAACTAACTAGTCCTGTCCATGCTCTGGCACCGGCTCAACACCCTGAGCTCCACCCCAGGGATCCTGGCCTGGCTCCAGAAGGTAGCTCTGGAGCTCTTCTGGCCAGGACTGCACTGGGTCTCTGCAGGGGTCCTGAGTCTTCCCCTAGAGGAGGGAGGACAGGGCCTGGTCTGACTCCGTAGCCAGGTCAATGTCTTCCGCCTCCAGGCCCTGCAGAGACTCCTTTATGGTTCAGGTAGTCCAGCATGGAGCACGTTGGTGCACGCCTTCCTCTGCCGCCTCTGAGGGCTCTGATACGACCGGCAGCTGTTTTTTCTCCAGCCGAGGGGCCTTCCGCGAGACCTCTCCGAGCTGTCGGTCTTCTACCAGGACCTCCTCCAGGCCTGGAAGCTGTTCTCAGTGACCAGGTTTGTTGTGGCCACCGAGGGGGCGGACCTTCTCACAGAGCCCCTGCTACACAACCCCTACCTTCATGTGCAGGTGGTGGAGTCCCCCTTGGTGCACCGGAGGCTGGTCCTGGCAGAAACTATCAGAGCTGGAGACCTCATGGACTACGACAGGGGGGACTGGGTGAATCTCCAAGCGCTCAGTCGGTGCATGGGGCTCTCCACTCTCCTGACCCCCGTGCGTGTGCTCCAGGAGGTGGGGGCAGCCTTGTCGCCCACCTCTCCAGTTTTCTTTGAGTGGGTACTGTGAGAGGGTGCTCCCCACAAACCTCTTACTCCAGGCCCTTTGGACCTTTTCATTGGGCCCCTGTCCCACGAGCCCTCCCAGTCCCCTCCCTTTCACAGTCTGAGCCAGCCAGCTGTGTGCCCTGCAGCCAGTTCGGTTTCGAACCACGCCAAGGAAACTATAAACGCTCATGCTCCACACATTTCACTTCCTCGCCGTCGTGTCCCTCCCTAATACCAAACAGTGGGACTACTTACCACTTGTGGAGGGTGAGGCACCCCGGTGGGTCAGCCTCTATTCCACCCTGGTCCCACAGCCCTCTGGGGATATTGGTTGGCGGCTCCTCCATGGAGCTGTGAACACGGGCGTGTACCTGGTGCAGTTCACCCCCATCCCCGACGCTTGCCCCTTCTGCGGCATGAGGGAGAACCTGGCGCATGCTTATCTCAAATGTGCCAAGTTGCAGCCCCATTCCGGCTCCTCCAGAACCTCCTGCTGAGGTTCTGGCTGCACTTTTCCCCACACCTGTTTATATTCGCACCAGGGCCGGCTCTACTCTTTTTGCTGCCCCAAGCAGCATGCCAAATTGCTGCCGCCGCCGGCTGAAAATAGAAGCTGCTGCTGAATTGCTGCCGCAGGCGGCTGAAGAAAGAGGCTGCCGCAGAATTGCCGCTGTCGCGGAAACGCGCATGCCGCCCTAACAGCACACAGACTGCGGCCCCTTGCAGATTGCCTCCCCAAGCACCTGCTTGGAATGCTGATGCCTGGAGCCGGCCCTGATTTGCACACTCTGTCCATGGCCCCACAAAGTCACAAGACTGCCTCATCAGCCTCCTCCTGGCCCTGGCCAAAGTGGCCATTTTCAACATCAGGAGGAGGATGTTAGGTGAGGGGGTGCTCTGCTAGTGTGGGGCCTATTTCCGCTCCTCCCTGGTCTCACACATCCGGGCAGAGTTTCTCTGGGCAGCATCCACTAGCTCCCTAGACTGCTTTGAGGAGCAGTGGGCGCTGTCCACAGGGCCGGCGCGCCCACTAGGCGACCCTAGACGGCCGCCTAGGGTGCCAAGATTTGGGGGGCGGCGGGCGGCTGCCCGCTGCCTCCCCGTTCAGGGGCTGAGCTGCTGAGAGGAGAGACTAGGGGCAGCCGCAGCAAGCTGCCCCTTGTCTCCCCGCTCAGCAGGGAGACAAGGAGCAGCCGCGGGAAGCTGCCCCTTGTCTCCCCGTTCAGCGGCTGAGCTGCTGAGCCGAGAGACAAGGGGCGGCTTGCTGCGGCCGCCCCTTGTCTCCCCGCTCAGCGGCTGAGCGGGGAGCCAGAGGGCAGCTGCAGCGGCCCACCCCCCTGCTCCTCCACTCAGCGCCTGAGCGGGGAGCCGGAGGGCTGCTGTGACGGCCCGCCCTCCTGCTTAGCGCCTGAGCAGTGAGCCGGGGGCAGCCATGGGGAGCTGCCCCACTTCCACCCCGCTCAGCGCCTGAGCAGGGTGGAGCCGCGGCGAGCCCCCCGATTCGCTGCCTCCCCCTCAGCGCCTGAGCAGGGAGCCGCCTCGCTGCCCCTCTGAGCCGCCCCCCAGCTCCCCGCTCAGCTCCTGCGGCCCGCCGGTTGCGAGGGGGGCTGAGCCCCCGCCGTGGGGGCGAGAAGGCTGAGCTCCTGCGGGCGGGGGAGTTGGCTGGGAGGGCGGCGCAAGGAAGTTTCGCCTAGGGTGCAAAAATTCCTTGCACCGGCCCTGGCTGTCCGGGGTTCTCTGCTCAGTGTCCCCCTCTGGATCCCTAGTTTTGAACCTGTGACCTTCACTCCTGACCCTGTTATTCATTAGTTGTCCCCCATATTCAGTTCATTCCTGGGTCCAGTGGTCTCTCTCACAAGGCTGGGTGAGGGGCCTTTAGACGTGGGTGGGCTTGTGCCAGCCCACTTCCCAGGATTCCGATAAGGCCTCACTACATGCCCCCCAGTTCCTGTCCTCACTTAGCTGTCCATTGTGCTGCAGTTCCCTCAGCCAACCAGGCATGCAGTCATTTTTTCTCCAGCTTCTGGCAGCAACTAACTGCTGGGCTATTCTGCTCCTTTTATAAGGCCCACCTGGCCCCTGATTGGTTGCTTCCTCACTACCACTCTAGGCCACTTGGAGGACCTCTCCATTGCTCCTTTCCTGGGATGGATGTAGCAGAATCCTAAGGTCTCCAGTCTCAGACTAGTCCATCCCATCACACCCTATTTTCGCCTCTTGGGCTTTGGGATCTCTGTACACCAAGCCTCTAACTGTGTTTCATAATTGTACACTGTGTGGAGCAAGTGCTCCTTTTCCTCTGCAGTGAACTGGAGCTCTTCAGTCAGCTGCTCATTTTTGAACTTGAGTTCCTCCAGTTCCTTTTCTGCTGCCTCCTGTTTTTTCACCAGGTCCTCCTCTCTTAGGAGGGAGCTCATAAAGCCTACCTGCACTATTCCCCTCTCTATCCTAGAGTCCTGTTTTCTATCCCAACCCTTCTCTTTCGCCTATTTCAGCTGGGGTGAATCTGTCTGGTCCTCTGTGCTAGTTAACACACTGGGTATTTTAGTCTGAGTTCCCACAGTACTCTGCTGGACCCTGAACTCTGTCTGGGTCTCTGCGGTACTCTGCTGGGCCCAGGTCTCTGTCTGGGTCTCTATTGTGTCCTGCTGTTCCCTCTGATCTTTCTTCCTCTGGGCCTGGGCCAATGCTTCCTGCAGAGCCAAGCATTGTTCCCTCTTCCCCTTGGCTTCCACCCATACCTGGGCCAATTCCTGTTCTACCTGGACCACCTGGCTAATACCTGTCTGGAGATGTTAGCCTCGGCCAGCTCTTGTTGGTTCTTCCTCAGCAGGTCCCTTCAAGTCTGGGATAATCTGGTCTCGGCTCTGGACTCCTTTCTGGGGTCTCCTTATCCTGGATCCCAGCCCCTCTGCTTTCTTTCCCAGCTGGGCCTGGACTCTCTCAGTCCTGGGTTGCTGTTCCAGTCCTTCCCACATGACGGCTGAGTAGCCCACCCCGTCTCTCCCCAATATTACGGGCCATGACAGGTCCTTGACCATAGAATCATAGAATATCAGGGTTGGAAGGGACCTTAGTAGGTCATCTAGTCCAACCCCCTGCTCAAAGCAGGACCAATCCCCAATTTTTGCCCCAGATCCCCAAATGGCCCCCTCAAGGATTGAACTCACAACCATGGGTTTAGCAGGCCAATGCTCAAACCACTGAGCTATCCCTCCCCCCCGTGCTGACACAAAGTCAAGTTCTCTGGCCCTGTACCTCCTTCCCAACTTCTGCCATGGGGTAGACTCGGGTCTCCCCATGTACACAGGAGATGTGTACTGGTAGGTGTTGGTCTAGGCCAGTTGCCCTCACCTGGTCTTCCCGAACCAAGGTGTACCCACACCCTGAGTCTATCAGACCCTTAACTACAGTTCCTTCTAGCTTGATTGTCACTAACCATGGTGGGATCACCCTGACCTTCAAAGTAGACCCCCACCGATTAGTTCCACTGTAATAACAGTTCAGGTAGTCACATTCCATTACTGGGCAGTGCTTTTTAATATTCCCTGGCTAGCCACACCTGTAGCGGACTACCAGGTCTCCTAGCTTCTCACTGCTACCTCCCATAGGCTGCAGGGCTCCCTGGACCCCTTGCTGTTGTGGTGCTCCCCCTGAGTCTATAATACTTGGAGTCTTTCCCCCTTGCAAGCCTCCTGGGTGAGCCTCTCTCAGTTTACCGTACAGCTTGGGCCCTTCCTCTCCTTCAGCCTCAAAGTAGGCCTCAGCTCACTTGACTGCTTCTCCGACTGAGTCTGGCTAGAAACGCCTTACCCAGCTCAGTGCCCCTCTTGGTAGGACTTTCAGGAATTTCTCTAGGACCACCTGATCCAGGAGCTTCTCCACCAAGCTGGTCTCTGAGCAAATCCAGAATGCTGGCAGGTCACGTAATTTCTGGGCAACTACCCATGGTCATACCCCTCGCAGGAACAATTCCATCCGGAACTTGTGCCTGTATACTTTTCAAATCAGCCTTACCCAATCCAAAATGGCTGCCTTCACCACAGGGTAGGAACTCACCTGCTCGTTGCTTGCTGCCCAGTAAGCTTCCTGTGCCTCACCCATCAGGAATAGTGCTATGCGGGCTGCCCAAGTTGACTCTTTCTAGTCTGCTGCCTTGGCTACCTACTCAAAGGTCTGGAGAAAGGCCTTGGGGTCATCATCTGGTCCGAGCTTCGCCAGGCCTGGACCCAACCGACCACTAGTTCCATCACCTACTGGGTTCTCAGGTATGTTGTGACCAGGGGTGAAAGTAACTTACAGGACTTACTGGTACACCGGAGCCCTGGGTGGGGGTGTGGCCTCAACCGGAAGAGGTGTGGCCTCGACTGGGAGAGGCGATTTAAAGGCCCCGGGGCTCTGCCTGGGAGCCCCGGGGCCTTTAAATCACCCCAGAGCTACCAGCTGCAGAGGCGGCTGGAAGCCCCGGGGCGATTTAAAGGACCCGGGGCTTCAGCCGCCGCAGAGCTCCAGGCATTTTAAATCCCTGCCAGAGCCCCGGGGCTCTGGTGGGGATTTAAAGGGCCCAGGGCTCCCCACAGCGGCCGGAGCCCCGGAACCTTTAAATCCCCACCAGAGCCCTGCCGCCGCTACCCGTAGTGACGACAGGGATCCAGCAGTGCTTTAAATGGCCCGGTGGCTCCCATCTCCTGCCACTGCGGGGAGCTGTGGGCCTTTTAAAGCGCCGCCTGAGCCTGGCTCCGGCAGCGGGGCTCGGGCGGCACTTTAAAAGGCCCGCGGCTCCCCGCAGTGGCAGGAACCCCAGGCCTTTTTAAGCACCACCCAAGCCCCGCTGCTGGAGCTCCGGCGGCACTTTAAAGGGCCCGTGGCTCCCCACAGTGGCTGGATCCCCGGGCCCTTTCAATCACTGCCGGGAAAGCCGGTACGGTCCGGCATGGCATACTGGCTCTTGCCGGTACACCGTACCGGACCATACCAGCTTACTTTCACCTCTGGTTGTGACCAAATCGCCTATCTATCCACTCCTGCTATTTGGAGTGGATCTCTTGCTACCATTGCTGTGCCACAAACTTGGCCTTCTGTTGCCTCTGTAGGTTCTCCAATAATTGCATCAGCAGGGTCTAGGTGCGCTGCTGCTGCTGCTCTTGCTGCTGCTGCACTACGACTACCTGCTGCTGTTGGCCTGCCACCAACAGGCAGATCATCTCCTCCATAACTGTGCCCCTTGTTAATCAGGTTCTGGTCCAAATATCCCCACTTCTGGACCGGTACCAAATGTAACGGGGTCGGCACCCACCTCTCATGAGCACCCCCCTCTGATTGTGTGTCCCCGCAGTCTTTAAACCAGTCCAGCCCTGGTATGGGGATGTATCCCCTAGGCTTCCTCCCTGGAGATGCTATCTTCCAGTTGCTCTCCCCAGGCTCAGTCCCTACTCAGTGTCCCTGCAGCCGGCCAGGAGCTCCTTCATTGCTCCCCCGGTCCCTGATAGCAAACTGTCTTTGTCTCAGTCCTAGCAGCCACCTCCCCCAGTCCCTGCCCTCACTTAGCTGTCCGTTGTACTGCAGTTCCCTCAGCCAGCCAGGCATGCAGTTATTTCTTCTCTAGCTTCCAGGAGCAACTAACTGCTGCTTTATTGTTCTGTTGATGAGAGAGACAAGCTTGAAACCTCGAAAGCTTGTCTCTCTCACCAACAGAAGTGGCTCCAATAAAAGATATGACCTCCCCCCTCTCCTTGTCTCTAATATCTTAAGACCAACACAGCTATAACAACACTGCGTAGAAATAAAGTGCACATTTTTAACAGATGTAATTAACCGTTGGAGTAATTTACCAAGGGATGTGCTGGATTATTTATCCCTTGAAGTCTTTAAGTCATGACTATATATCTTTCTAAAAGATCAGCTATAGCTCAAAGAGAACTTATGAACTTGATGCAGAAATATAGCATGTGTCATGCAGTGGCTTAGACTATATTATTATAATATGAATCTATGAACTTTTGAATTTCCAGCCAGTTTTGTTTAGGTGCTTAAATATATGGATTATTAAATGTCTAACTTTGGGCACCCATGTTTGAAAATCTGGACTACATATGTAACGTTGGGTACCAAAATTAGAGAGCACTTTTTGAACCGTGACACGCAGAGAGTCAGCAGCAAAGCCAATAAGACTGTTCTAATTTCGAGTCCTCCCTCCTTCCTGTGTCAAACCCAAATAAACTGGCTTGATCCATGGGACTGCACAGTGGCGAGGAGAGAGAATCCTCCTCTCTAGGCCACAGATCAGCTGGTGCCCATTCCAGAGCCATTACCACAGCCAGTAGGGGTTGCAGTCTGTGTGCTTTCCTTCTGCAAAGAGGACTGACTGGTCGATCTCTGTAATGAGAGTTCCCCGAGGCCCTATGGCACCCCCATCACTAAATCCCTCATCAATGATGGCATGGACAGTGCCTAGTACAATGGGCCCTTAGGGCTTACTGCAGGTCTAATATTAATATCAGGGAAGGGAACTCTCCAGAGTTAGGCTCCACAAGAAGAAGGTGGCTCTAACGCCTTCTGTGAGCTCCATGCACAGGTGCCAACTTTCTTCTTTCCGGGTGGGTGCTCCCAACCCTGCTCTGCCCCGAGACCCCGCCCCAACTCTGCTCCTTCCCCAAGGCTCCACCCTTGCTCCACTCTTCCCGCCCCCACTCTGACCGTCCCCCACCAGCACCTCTGCCAGGGGTACCATTTCAGATATTTTTCGGGGCGGGAGGGCTACTTTAACTGTGATTCCAGGGGCTACTTAGGCACTTGACAACTCTAGTTTTTTGCCAGATAACTTAGCAATTGGCTGACAGGAGTACTGTATCTAATTCCTATGTAAAAGAAAGAAAATTAAATAAATATTAGGCCCACTCAGCTCTAATACTAACGTGTTCTGGCATCTTGTGGCAAGTCACCTAAGGGACACTGGCAAGCATAGGCGCCGACTCCGTGGATGCTCCAGGGCTGGAGCACCCACGGGGAAAAATTGGTAGGTGCTGAGCACCCACCAGCAGCTCCCCGCCAGCCCTGCGCGCGCTTGCCCACCCACCGAACTCACTCACATTCCCTGTGTGGCTGGAGGCACCTCCCGCCGAAGGCGCTTTTTTTAGCCGCAGCTGCTGCAGCTAAAAAGAGCGTCTTCGGCGGGAGGCGCCTCTGGCCACGCAGGGAACCTGGAAGGTGAGTGAGTTGGGTGTGCGAGCGTGCACGGGGGACAGGGGGTGCTGGCGGGGAGCTACTGGTGGGTGCTTGCGCCCCCGGCCCCGCCTCCTCCCCCGGCCCCAGGCGCGCTGCATCCCCCCCCTGGCTTGCAAGCGGGGGGGGAAGGGGAGAGCAGCAGAGCACCCACCGGGCCCTGCAGCTCCCCGCCCCCGCGCCCGGCTGCTCACCTCCTCCTGGGCTTGCTTCCCCAGGCAGGCACCCCGGCAGCGGCTTTTTTGCCACTCACGCAGGCTCCTCCCTCCGGCTCTGGTGGCATGCGAGGGGTGGGGGAAAGTGCAGGGGCGGGGCGGCACCTCCCCTGTGCTTTCATTCCCCTCCCCCCGGGAAAAATTGGTGGGTGCTGAGCACCCACCGGCAGCTCCCCGGCAACCCTCCCCCCCCACGCGCGCTCGCCCAACTCACTCACCTTCCGGGTTTCCTGCGCGGCTGGAGGAGGCGCCTCTGGCCGCGCAGGGAAGGTGAGTGAGTTGGACGGGCAGGCGAGCGTGTGGGGCGGGGGCTGGCGGGGAGCTGCCAGTGGTGCTCAGCACCCATCAATTTTTCCTGGGGGGAGGGGGAGGGGATTTGGAGGAGGGGCGGGGCCAGGGGTGGAGTTGGAGCCGGGCCGGGGGGGAACACCCAGCGGTGCTGACAAAAGTCCGCACCTATGCTGGTTAGGGTTAAAATTTTAATGTATATTCTTACTTTATTACTAACTCTGTGGAGAGAGAGACCCCGGCAGGACTCCTGGGTTCTATCTCAGCTTTGGAAGGGGAGTGAGGTCTAGTGGGTTACAGCGGGAGGCTCTGAATTCTATATAAGTACATCAGAATGGCCATACTGGGTAAACAAATGGTCCATCTAGCCCAGAATCCTGTCTTCAACAGTGGCCGATACCAGGTGCTTCAGAGGGAATGAACAGAATGGGTAATCATCAAGTGATTCATCCCCTGTCGCTCACTCCCAACTTCTGGCAAACAGAGACTAGGGACATGCAGAACATGGTCTTGGATCGCTGCCCACCCTGGCTAGTAGCCATTGATGGACACATCCTCCATGAAGTTATCTAGTTCTTACTGTAACCCTCTTATAGTTTTGGACTTCACAACATCCCCTGGCAAAGAGATCCACAAGTTGACTGTGAAGAAATACTTTATTTTGTTTGTTTTAAATCTAATGCCTATTAATTTCATTGGGTGACCCCTAGTTCTTGTGTTATGTGAAGGAGTAAATAACATTTCCTTATTCAATTTTTCCATACCATTCATGATTTTGTAGACTTCTATCATATCCCTCCTTAGTCATGTCTTTTCCAAGCTGGAAAGTCCCAGTCTTTTTAATCTCTCCTCATATGGAAGCTGTTTCACACCCCTAATCATTTCTGTTGCCCTTCTATATACCTTTTCCAAATCCAATATATCTTTTTTGAGATGGGGTGACCAAATCTGCAAGCAGTGTTCAATATGTGGGCGTACCATAGCTATATATTGAGGTAATATGATATTTTCTGTCATATTATCTATCCCTTTCCTAATGATTCCCAATATTCTGTTTGCTTTTTTGACTGCTGCTGCACATTGAGTGGATGTTTTCAGAGAACTATACACAATGACTCCAAGATCTCTTTCTTGATGGGTAACAGCTAATTTAGACCCCATCATTTTGTATATATAGTTGGGATTATATTTTGCCATGTGCATTACTTTGCATTTATCAACATTGAATTTCATCTGCCATTTTGTTGCCCACTCGCCCAGTTTAATGAAATCCCTTTGTAACTCTTTGCAATTATTGGACTTAACTATCTTGAGTAATTTTGTATCATCTGCAAATTTTGCAACCTCATTGTTTACCCCTTTTTCCAGATCATTTATGAATATGTTGAACAGCACTGGTCCCAGTACAGACCCCTGGGGAACACCTCTATTTACCTCTCCCCATTCTCACCTTTTATTCCTAGCCTTTGTTTCCTATCTTTTAACTGGAGTGCCTGGCAATGCTTTCAGGATCATCTAACCATCCTTAATTTAATGACAAACTGTTTGTTATCTTAATCACCCAGCCTCTGTTTATAAACAAACTGCCTGCCCCAAAGGCAGAAGCTGGGAGCAGCACAGAACTCATCACATATCACACTCACGCTGTGTTGCAGTTAAGAGCTCAGGCTAGGGCGTGTGCTGTGAGCAGACCTGAGGTACGAAACTGAGGGGGCTAGCATCCTCCCTCTTCTCCCCAAATGGCGCCCCTGGCTCCGCCTGCCACAAAGCAGCTCATCAGCGGAGCCTGCTGAACAGCTGATCGGCGGGTGGTTGGTGGGTGATAAGCACCCACTATTTTTTTGGGAGCACCCACAGAGTCTGCACCTATGGCTTCAGGAATCTCATGTCTTCCTTCCCATTGTTGGATGTGCCCTGAATCTGTTACATGTAGGGCTCTTTGTGGGGGCAGAAAAGAAGTAATGCAAGGATAGTAATATGCCAGAGAAGCATGGAAAATATATTAATATTTCTGCTTCTACATTACTTTATGTTCCCTTTTTAGGTGCCACAATTAGCACAGTGTCCTAGTCGTGCTTCATAAAATAAAGAGCATTTGCGTTAATTCAGTAGGTAACTTCTTCATTCTGATTTCTTCCTGTTAGACTGGTTCTAATCTAATATGCTTAGTTATGATGAAATTTGACTACCATTATATCATTCCTTCCAGAGCAACACAATGTCCGTTTTTCTAGTTATCTCTGTTCTGGTTTGTATTTGCACTTAATTTGGAATTTTCATACTGTACTTAATATCCTGAATACAGATGTTAGGACTTTATGCCAACAATGAGACATTAGGTAAATGCATATTTATAAACTATAAAAAGCTAAGAGTTCAAATAACGTACATCTCCCTTTAATATAAAAAGATAGTTTAGACAAGCTCTCATATCCTGCTCAGAAAAATCTAGCAAGCCAGCCATTATATGCAACTAGTAGGAAATCACGAATTGGGTGGGGGGGAACCAGAGTAGTAGAACAATCTATTGTTAAAAGCTATAAGATGTTTATATGTTTATGTATATATTATATGTGCTTATTATGGCAGGAAACTACTACATACTATCATTAGAGTAGAGTTCCATTTTTCATTCCCCCCTTCATTCCCCCACTCTTTCCTCCCACCCCATTTCTGAGTTTGCATTAACAACATAACCTTTTTCCAGTAGCAAACTTTTTGCTTGGTTAATTCAACAATGGCAGAAGATAGAAACATCACACCTAGGTTCTAGGGCTTTTAAAATCTCATTGAGATCTAAGAAATGGGCCATGTTTAAAGAAAAACACTTTAGTTGTAAAGTTATGAGATTTTAATGAGACATTTGGCACAACAGAATGTTGCTGGTTTTGCTGTGGATTTGTTTTTTATTCTTAGCAATCTAAAGAGAAAGAAGCCAACATTTTGAAACTTTTTAGGTACCTATATGTAAATAGTCTGACTTCCAGAGATGATGTGGCTACAGCTGCCATTTTACTTAACACCTTTGAAAATCAGGGCACTTTTATTTAGGTGTCTAGATATGGATTTTGGTGCCTACCTTTGGGCACCATGTTTGGAGATTTTGGCCAGAGTTAGAGGTGATGTGACAGGGTAGTCTGCCCCCTTAAGGGTAGTGGTGCCTAGTGGTCAGGCCCTGCTCCTACAGTTGAATCCATTCAGGTAGACAGCTGCCTCTGCACAAATCTTTATTGCTTGCAGGTGTGGCATTGTGCTAACTTGTGGACACTGGGCATATATCTCAGAAAACAGTCAGGAGTATCAGAGGTGGATTAGGGGTTTGTGGTGCCCTGGGCTAGAGCAAGTGGGGGCCCCTTCCCACCCCTTCTGCCTGCAGTCCCCCCCCCCCCCCCCCCGCCTTCCCCTCCTGCCAGGGAAATGGGGTCAGGGCGCGGGGGCTTACCTTGCCCTGTTCTGCCCACCTGGCACTCCTGCCAGGGAGCAGGGTCGGGGTGCAGGGGCTTCCCCCGCTCCCCGGCAGGAACACTGGGCGGAGGGTACAGCGGGGCAAGTGCCTGACCCTGTTCCCCGGCAGGAGTGCCAGGTGGGCGGAGCAGGGTAACCCCCTGCATCCCGACCCCACTCCTTGGCAGGAGCGCTGGCTGAATGGGCAGAGTGGGTCAGGGCACAGGGTTGCCCATTTTTCAGGGGGTCCCCCAATTGGCCAGGGCCCCTGGGCACAAGCCCCATAGGCCCAGTGGCTAATCCACCACTGAGGAGGAAGTAGGCTACAGAGTAGCATGAAACCATATAGGGAGAGGGGTTCTCTGGATAAGATAATTCTATTTTATCCATTAAAATGTTGATGTAATAGTTAAACAAAACCATTTAACTGAAACTTGCGACTCCCTGCTTCTTTGGGAATATGTGTCTGGTGACCAGAGATGGCTTTTTGATCATATTTGAGAAACGTAGCAAGCCCCAATTTATTGCTACTCACGCCTTTCAACTTGAGTGCAATTTATCTCTATGCCTAGTACAAGATGTAGCTGGATTCCTTCTTGTTCTGTGAGATTGTCAGTTGACTGCATAGAGCTGATAAGATGATGGAAGCAACATTACTGCACAGTCTGGGATACCCTCCACATGGGATTTCCGCTAATTTAATAGGAGGGGAAAGTAATTTGAACAGACAAATGTGGCCTTCAGTGCTTATTTTGCTCTACAAAAAGGTAACATGTCATAGCTGGTTTGGGTTTATAAATCCTGGTTAGGCAGTACACATAAGCATGTGCTTATCTTTAAGGAAGTGCTTAACTCCATCTCTATTCAGCCAAGCACTTAAGAATGTGTTACATCCCATTGTATTAGGGTCACCAGACAGCAAGTGTGAAAAATCGGGACAGGGTATGGGGGGGTAATAGGAGCCTATATAAGAAAAAGACCCAAAAAGCAGGACTGTACCTATAAAATCGGGACATCTGGTCACCCTACATTGTATGTGGCTTAGGCCTTTGCTGAATTGGGTCCTTAGTTTGAAATTGATGCGTCCAGGGGGTTTCAATTAAAGACTACTGGATCTAGAAGGCTTGGGCTAAAGATTTCTGCATTAAACAGGCACCAAGCCAATATAAGGGACTGGGGCATAAGCGGTCTGGCCTAGCAGTCACAGCCAGGCTGATGTCTGCACACCAGCAGTTGCTGAGCAGGAGTTGGAGGAATTGCAAGAGCCAGCTCCAGTAAGCAAGAGTGAGGTTTAGGATTGCCAACCCTCCAGGATCATTCCGGAGTCTCCAAGAATTAAAGATTAATCTTTAATTAAAGATTATGTCATGTGATAAAACCTCCAGGAATACGTCCAACCAAAATTGGCAACCTAGTCAGGCTGGGGCTGGAGACCAGCAATCCGAGGAAGCACCAGGCTAGAATCAAGAGGTAGGTGACAGAGTCAGGTTGAGGCTGGAGTCAGAGACCAAAGATAGTACCAAGCCAGAATCAGGCTGGAGTTGGAGGCCATCAATCAAGCAAAGTCTGGCATTGCAGCAGGCCAAAGTCTGTGTGGCTGCCCAGACAGCTTCCTGGGCCAACCCATGGAATTAAATAGAGCATAGGAGCAGCTGCGTGCGTCGGGGGCGGGGCCTCGCAACGTCGGCCGGCGTCCGGGGCGAAGGTAAGTGCTCCGGTAATGGGCGCGGGGCTGGCAGGGAGTTGCCGGTGGGTGCTGAGTACCCACCAATTTTTCCCCGTGGGTGCTCCAGCCCCGGAGCACCCACGGAGTCGGCGCCTATGAAATAGGGCACTATTTAGAGGGCCTCAGGGTACCATCACTCTAGGTCTCTTGGGTGGTATGTCCTGCGGTGCTTACCCTCCACAGTGCTCCCTAGCTGTGCCTCTACATAGCCTCCTCGCATTGTGGGAATATTAGCTGTCCCATGCTCTGTAGACCTGGGTTCTAGATCCCATGTTTTATGTCCCAGCTCCTTATAGCCAAGAGGCTCCACATCAAGACCTTTGCAAATGCCACAGATGAATAATTCACATTAAAGGGGAGGGGAATTCCATTGTGAAAACTGACATTAATACACTACTAAGGCTGAGAAACAGTGAACTCAGAAAATGCAGACTTCAAGGAGACTTGAGCACATGATTAAATTTAATGTGTTCAAGTGCTTTCCTGGATAGGAATGCTTTCTGGGTTCTGAGTGTCAAGACATTGTCTCTCTTGCACCCAACGGTCCAAGGTACCCAACCACTTTCTTTCTGCCCCACAAAAAGTCTTTTCAAAGCTCTCCTGAGGGGCCAGGCCAAGGGCCATCCTCCTTCCACAAAGGGTCCTTCCCAACACCTCACAGGAAATTCAGGCAGTGACTCCTTCCTCAATGGGTCAAGAAAAGAACTTGCTCAGATTTTATGTATGTGTAAGGACTGCATTGTAGAGGAAGAGTGGTCTAGGCTAGGGCCCCGCTAGGACCCTAGCCTAGCACTCAGGTGGCAAGGGTTTAAGTCCTTGTTCCCCCACAGACTTCCTGTGTAATCATAAGCAACTCTCTTAGTTCCTCTTCTGTAAAGTGATATTTCCCACTCCACAGGAGTATTCTGAGGATAACCACATTAAAGACTGGGAGGTGCTCACACACTATGGTAATGGGGTTCATAAGTACCAGATAGCTTTTGTGTTTAGGTCTATAATATAACACTAACAAGAGAGAAAATAGCATATATTTGTAATACATGTTTGAATAACTTCACAATAAACTTTGTGCTGCTGTATCGCTGTATGATTATGGACCAGATTGTTAATCTCTTATTCTCACTAGGGAGCAGTTATTTGCATGGGTAGTCCCAGTGACTTCAATGGCAATGCTCTTGAGAGTAATTGCTCACAGTGGGATGAGCAGTTTGGCCTTACATTTGTAAGTGGAAAGAAATAATACAAATATTAAATTTGAAATAAAGGACACAAAATAATGCAGCACAAATTTATTTTAGTGTGTTTAATGGTTCACTGAATTATCGGACAAAAGCAGATGTTACAAAATTAAAATATCAGATTGTGTTACATATGGAAGGTGGATATTGGCATAAAAGGCCACATTTTTGAAAGGGTGGCCTCCTTTTTTATGATCACAGTTTGCATTAGGGGCCATTGTAAACAGCCTGTTTTCCGTTCACAGTGAAGCATTTAGTGCTGTATTATGAAGCTGGGGGTATAAATCCACAGAGTGTATTAGAAAGAGTATAAATAGCAAAGTGAAGAATAAACCCAAAGTTACATTCAGCTCTGATGTAACTCCATTTTACAAGAGGGCTGGATTTGGCTGAATGGACTAAGTCAATGGGAGCAGGAGCAGGTTTAAAGAAACTAGAACAGTTTAGAAAATTACACCTTCTTCTTCGAGTGCTTGCTCATATGTATTCCACTTAGGTGTGCGCGCGCGGCGTGCACGATCGTCGGAAGATTTTTACCCTAGCAACATTCGGTGGGCCGGCTGGCGTCCCCTGGAGTGGCGCCATTAGGTGGCCCGATATATACCCCAGCTGGCCCATCGCCCTCTCAGTTCCTTCTTACCGCCCGTGTCGGTCGTTGGAACAGTGGAGAGCAGCTTGCTGACCTCCACATCCCTAGCACTCTTAGCACTCGCTTATCGTGTAGATAGTTTAAGTACTCTTAATTAGTTGTTAATAGTTATTCATAGCTTGTTGTTGTAGCTACGGTCAATAGTAGTAGGAGATAAGGGGCTTCTCCCCTGTCTCCCTCCCGGTACCGGGCAATGCCTGGCTCTCCGGGATTTAAGCCTTGCTCGGCATGCCAAAAGCCGATGCCCACAGGAGATCCACACACCTCCTGTCTGAAGTGCCTCGGGGAGTCCCACCTTCCGGACAAGTGCCGCATCTGTAAGTCTTTCAAGCCGCGGACCAAAAAGGAGCGGGACTTTCGTTTAAAGCAGCTCCTCTTAGAGGCATCGCTCAGTCCGATGTCGGCGCCGCAACGAGCCCAGGCACCGACTTCAGCGGCCTCAACGTCTACGGCACCGGAGCGCCCGAGCTCCGGGAAAGATCCCCGGCACCGTCCTTCTCTGGCTGGGACCTCGCAGAGCCGCTCTCTGTCCCCGAGAACGAAGAAGTCGGGAGGACCGACCAAGGCGCCGCTGCATACGCAGCCAGATGCAGACCTGCCCAGGCCTGTTACGGCGCCAGCACCGTCGACTCCGGTACCGCAAGGACCGTTGAGTTCGGTGCCAGTGGCCTCTGTGTCACTTACTCCGGCCCACCAGAGGCCGTCGAGTCCGGCGCCGCCACCACCACCGGCGCCGGCCCTGCCAACTCCGGCACCCGAGAGGCCGTTGAGTGCAGGTCAGCCTTTTCAGGCTCCGGTACCGACGACTCCGGTCCCGCGAGGGCCGTTGAGCTCGGTAGCCGCCAGCTCCCCGGCCCGTACCGTGGTTGAGCTTACGCTGCCGTCCACTCCGGACACCTTCGCAGTGGCAAGGGACCTGATCCAGATGACCGATCTGGCACCGACCCCGTCTACGGTACCGCCGGTGCGGATCGTCACTTCACGCGGCAAACCGGCCATCTTCCACCCGGTGCCGCAGGCAGAGACCAGCCAGCAGCAGACGCCGGCGTCTCCACGGTACCGCTCGCAGTCCCGGCGCCGGTCTCCATCCCGGCGCCGCTCGTACTCGCGGTACCGCTCCAGGTCCCCCTCCACGCGGAGGTACCCTGACTCTCGACGCCGCTCCCGGTCCCGCGGCCAGTCGACGCGCAGGTCACCGAGACGTTCAAGGTCCCGATCTGTGTCCCGGTACCGAGATCATCGCCGGTACCGCTCCAGGTCTCGTTTCCGATCCGTCTCTCGACACCGGTCACCATCCCGGCACCGATTCGGCTCTCGGCGCCGATCTGGCTCTCGGCACCGGACACCATCCCGGTACCAATCCGACTCCCGGCACCGGATACCATCCCGGCACCGGTCCCCGCCGAGGAGGCAGACCCTGGCCACGCAGACGTCGCTGCATGGCTACTCTGCTCCACCCTGGCCTTCTCGCTCTGGATCCCGCTCTTCCAGAGCTGGCAGCGACCTCTACGTCGAGGACCGCACTGTCAGTGACCAGGGCCACCTGCCAGAGACCGGGCAGGTTCAGGAGCGATGGCCCTTCTGGACCCTGATGGCCTATTACGAAGCCCAAAGGGTACCAACGAGAGCTCCCACCTCGACCACATTGGAGCGTAGAGCGCCAGAGGCTACAGTCTCCCAGCCTCCGCCAGAGGTAGGGGACCCAGACCCTGAGCCCCCAGTCCTGGGCTCTTCAGTGGCACCCGCCGAGGATCCACTTGCCCAAGGCCTGTCCTCCTCCTCCTCCCCTGATGAGGCAGTGGCTGGAGCGTCATCGTCCGGCCCGCCTCCTATTGATCTCAGGGACCATCAAGACCTGCTCCGCAGATTGGCCCTTAACATGGATCTCCAGATAGAGGAGGTTCCAGAACTGGAGGACCCGGTGGTGGACATTTTGACAACCGACGCCCCCACCAGGGTAGCCCTGCCATTCGTCCGTACCATACTGGCCAATGCCACATCTATCTGGCAGACCCCAGCCTCGATACCCCCCACTGCCAGGGGTGTAGAGAGGAAGTATATGGCACCCCCAAGAGATTTCCAATATCTCTACACTCACCCCCCTCCGTGCTCACTGGTGGTCCAATCGGTCAACGAGAGGGAGAGGAATGGCCAACAGGCCCCCGCCCCAAAGTCTAAGGACGCCAAGCGCCTAGACTTATTTGGGAGGAAGATCTATTCAGGGGGGGCCTACAGCTTCGTGCGGCGAACCAGCAGGCACTCCTGAGCCGCTACGGCTATAACACCTGGGTCTCCATGGAGAAATTCAAAGAACTTATACCTCCAGAGTCCAGGCAGGAGTACAAAGCTTTTGTCGAGGAGGGCAAGAAGCTGGCCAGGACGTCGTTGCGAGCCTCTCTAGACATCGCCGACTCGGCAGCCAGAACTATTGCCTCGGGAGTCGCCATGCGGCGCATCTCCTGGCTACAATCCTCCACCCTCCCCGCAGAGGTCCAGCACACGATCCAGGACCTACCTTTTGAAGGTCAGGGTCTGTTCTCCGAGAAAACTGACCCAAAGCTGCAGACCCTCAAAGATGGTCGAACCATCATCCGTACGCTGGGGATGCATACCCCAGCGACGCAGCGCAGACCCTTCCGGCCCTTCGCACGACGTACCTACTTCCCCCCCGCACCACGGCAGGACTTCTACAGGAGGCCGCGTGGTAGAGGGGGCAGGAGACAACAACCCGGTCGACAGACCGGCCAGCGGCAGGGCCCCCACAAACCATCGTCGGGGCCCAAACAAAATTTTTGAAGGGGCGCTCGAGGCCGGAGTACCAGTTCCAATTGATCCTGTCCCCATATTCCTGAACCGCCTCTCCCCTTTCTCCCCGGCGTGAATATCACCACGGACCGCTGGGTCATACAAACCGTGCAAAGGGGATACCAATTACAGTTCGTCTCCCCGCCTTCATCCCACCCTCCCTCCCCGTCCCTCTTCAGGGACCCTTCTCACGAGCAACTCCTTATCCAGGAGGTACAGGAGCTCCTCACTGTAGGAGTGGTGGAGGAGGGTTCAAGGGATCTCAGAGGCAAGGGATTCTATTCCCGTTATTTCCTAATCCCCAAGGCGAAAGGGGGGCTACGTCCTATTCTGGACTTATGGGGACTCAACAAATTTATGGTAAAGTTGAAATTCCGTATGCTCTCCCTGGGCACTATTATCCCCTCTATGGATCAGGGAGACTGGTACGCCGCCCTCGACATGAAGGACGCGTATTTCCATATTGCCATCTACCCACCTCACAGACGCTTCCTGCGCTTCGTAGTGGGCCAGAGACACTTCCAGTTCACGGTCCTGCCCTTCGGCCTCTCAACGGCACCGAGGGTTTTTACGAAGTGTATGGCAGTGGTAGCAGCCGCCCTTCGGCGTCAAAGAGTTCAGGTGTTCCCCTACCTCGACGACTGGCTCATCCGTGGCAACTCCAGCAGCCAGGTCCAGTCTCACATTCGCACGACCATGGGCATGTTCGACCGTCTTGGCCTCCTACTGAACGTAGAAAAGTCCACTTTGGTGCCAACACAGAGAATACACTTTATAGGGGCAATACTGGACTCTACTCTCGCCAGGGCGTTCCTCCCAGAGGCTCGCTTTCAAACGCTTGCAGCTGCCATACGCAGCCTCCAAGCCTTCCCAGCCTCAACGGCCCGCTGCTGCCTCAGCCTCATGGGTCATATGGCATCATGCACCTTCGTGACACCTCACGCCAGGTTACGCCTATGGCCCCTCCAGGCATGGCTTGCCTCCGCATACCGGCCGCACAGGGACAACCTGGATATAATTCTGACGGTCCCACCGCAAGTCCTAGCCTCCCTCAACTGGTGGCTGGACCCCAGGAATGTGATGTCAGGTGTTCCATTTCATCCACCTCAGCCATCCCGAGCCTTGACTACGGATGCGTCATCCCTCGGCTTGGGGGCTCACCTGCAGAACCTCCAAACGCAGGGCCTGTGGTCAGAACAGGAGCTGACACTGCACATCAATGTCAGAGAACTCCGAGCAGTGCGTCTTGCCTGCCAAGCCTTCGCTCGGGGTCTCAACCCCCTGCAGGTGCCAATTCACACCATCCTGGACTACCTCCTCTCACTAAAGGAGCAGGGTCTGGCTCTCTCGTCGCTAAAAGTTCACCTAGCGGCAATCTCAGCTTTTCACCCCTGGGACGGGGCGGGTTCTGTTTTCTCCAACCCCATGGTTAGCAGGTTCCTTAGGGGGTTAGAACGGCTACACCCATTGGTGCGCCGCCCGGTCCCCACATGGGACCTCAACCTAGTCATCACCAGGCTCATGGGGGCCCCATTCGAGCCCATGGCCACTTGCTCCATGCTGTACCTCTCATGGAAAACGGCCTTCCTTGTAGCCATTACCTCGGCTAGACGCGTCTCTGAGCTCAGAGCACTTACTTCGGAACCACCTTATACGGTGTTCCATAAAGATAAAGTACAGCTCCGGCCACACCCGGCCTTCCTACCCAAGGTAGTGTCGGCCTTCCATATTAACCAAGACATTTTTCTACCTGTCTTTTATCCTAAGCCCCATGTCTCTAGGAAGGAGCAGCAACTCCATTCCTTGGATGTCCGGAGAGCCCTCGCCTTCTACATCGAGAGGACGAAGCCGTTCCAGAAATCGACTCAACTGTTCATCGCCGTGGCGGACCGGATGAAAGGCCTTCCCGTCTCTTCCCAACGCATCTCGTCATGGATCACCTCGTGCATCCGCACATGTTATGACTTGGCAGGTGTCCCCACCATGCACCCTACGGCCCACTCTACCCGAGCTCAGGCCTCGTCGTCTGCCTTCCTGGCACACATACCAATCCAAGAGATTTGTAGGGCCGCGACATGGTCGTCAGTGCACACCTTTGCCTCGCACTATGCCATAGTGCAACATTCTAGAGACGACGACGCTTTTGGTTCGGCGGTCCTAAACTCTGCTGTATCACAATCCGACCCCGCCTCCTAGGACTGGCTTGGGAGTCACCTAAGTGGAATACATATGAGCAAGCACTCGAAGAAGAAAAGACGGTTACTCACCGTAGTAACTGGTGTTCTTCGAGATGTGTTGCTCATATGTATTCCAAACCCGCCCTTCATCCCCGCTGTCGGAATAGCCGGCAAGAAGGAACTGAGAGGGCGATGGGCCGGCTGGGGTATATATCGGGCCACCTAACGGCGCCACTCCAGGGGGCGCCAGCCTGCCCACCGAGTGTTGCTAGGGTAAAAATCTTCCGACGATCGTGCACGCCGCGCGCGCACACCTAAGTGGAATACATATGAGCAACACATCTCGAAGAACACCAGTTACTACGGTGAGTAACCGTCTTTTTTTACTGTGTTATAATTTAGTGGGAAGCTGTACAGTATGCATGATGCTTAGGCTAGTAAAATATTTCCTGGAAATACAGATTCTAATCCCAGGAGTACTGATCAACTGCACAGCCTTCTCAGACAGTTAAAATGAGTTTTATACTGATTACTAATTAAGGCCCAGTCCTATAACAGCTTATGCATGTGCTTAGTTTTACAGATGTGAATAGTCCATATGATTTCAATGGGAATGTACACACATGTAATATTAAGCAGGTGCATTAAGGACTGGGGCTCAATATTTTTTATATTAATTTGTATGGTACACCCTGGAGACAGCAGCTCTGGAAATGGGCCCATTAATTAAGACAGTCAGGAAACAGATTTTAAGGAACTGTAGCACAACACAGAACAATTCAAACTGCCCTTAGTTCTGGTAAAAGATCATTGTAAGGATACCTGGTGAATCTGAGTTTATGTCTCATTTGTGATAAAACATTAATCTGAGCTTCTAGCTGCTCTGTCTTGAGTCTAAAGGACCCAAGCAGGCTTTGCCTTCATGTTCTTGGCAGAAGTTCTCTCTTCTGACTCCTCTCCCCTTTTCAACAGTATCCTTATGTGCTGTATGCTTAGAGTCTGTCTTCCGCCCTGAGAAGTGGCATTTCTGGGTGCTGTATATTTTAGTTTGTGAAGCACTATGTAACCCTCAAGAACAAAAGGTGTTGCGCTCAACTGAACTATTTCTGTAATTCAGGGCTGTAGTTCTGAATCAGCAGAGAGGAAGTCTGATAGAAGCATATTTACAGTCTTCTATTCTGTCCATATGGTCAGCATATCAAGCAAATTTAATATGAATATTGGTACAAAGGAGAAAGAAAATCATAGGACTTGCAAACTCTTGTGTAGGTTTCCTCTGTGGCTGCACACTTCACAAAAGATGAGTGGGATGCTTAATTTTTCTAGATGTAGGAATAAAATAAAATCCAGTTTATGAGCAAATAACTTCTCCAGTTTACAGAACTGTATGGATTATTGACACAAATTTCACTATAAGTGTATTGCTTCTCTTACTAACTACACAGGTGAACTACAAATTGTCCAGTAATTCAACATCATCTCCCCAAAAAGATTACCAATACATTCTTAAAGGGGGAACTGCTGCAATGCTTAGATTTTCAAGCGTGCCTAATGGAGTTTGAGGTGTCAATGTACATATTGGGTGCCTGACTCCCTTACCCACTTCTGCAAATTCCAGCCTTCAAATATTAGTAACAGTGCATGAGTAAAAATGCACCACAGCATATTTAGTGGAGTGATAGTTGCAATCCTCTTATTCTTCACCGGTAAAGGATGAAGTAGGAAGCTGAAATGAGAACTTAGCAGTTTGCTTATTGCTAATGGAAGAGCACGCCACTGAGGCCATATTTACACTACCACTTTTGTTGATATAAATTATGTCGCTCAGGAGTGTGAAAAAAACACACTTGAGTGACGGCCTGAGCGGGATGAGTCCGCGGCCCCGCTGTCCCGGCCAGAACGGGGTATGTCCGTGGCCCCGCTGTTCCGACCCGGAGCGCCGGGTGCATCGGGGCATGTCCGCGGTCCCGCTGTCCCGGCCCAGAGAGTAGGACAGCTGACATGCCCCGCTCCGGCCGGGAGAACGGGACCGCGAACATGCCCCGCTCCGGCTGGGAGACCGGGGCCGCGGACATGCCCCGCTCCGGCTGGGAGAGCGGGACCGCGGACATGCCGCGAATCGCCCGGCGATCCGGCCGGGAGAGTGGGGCAGGGAGCATGTCTCGGGCAAAAACGTTTTTCACCCCAGCTTATTCTGCAAAAAGGGCCACAAAGTGAGTGGGGCATGTCCATGGCCCCGCTGTCCCGGCTGGAGCGGGACATGTCCGTGGTCCCGCTGTCCCGGCCGGAGCGGCAGGCGCATCGCGGCATGTCCACGGCCCCACTGTCCTGGCTGGAGCGGGGCATGTCCGCGGCCCCGCTCTCCCAGCTGGAGCAGGGCGTGTCTGCGGCCCCAATGTCCAGGGCCGGAGCTGGGCATGTCCGTGGCCCCGCTGTCCCTGCCAGGAGAGCGGGACAACGGACATGCCGCGATGCGCCCAGCGCTCTGGCCGGGAGAACGGGGCAGGGAGCATGTCTAGGGCCAAAAAGTTTTTCACCCCAGCTTATTCTGCAAAATGGGCCACAAAGAGAGCGGGGCATGTCTGTGGCCCCACTGTCCCGGCCAGAGCGGGATGAGTCCGCGGCCCCGCTGTCCCGGCCGGAGCGGGGCATGTCCGTGGTCCCGCTGTCCCGGCAGGAACGGGCATGACCGTGGCCCCACTCTCCTGGCTGGAGTGGAGCGTGTCTGCGGCCCCACTGTCCAGGGCCGGAGCTGGGCATGTCCGTGGCCCCGCTGTCCCTGCTGGGAGAGCGGGACAACGGACATGCCACGAGAACGGGGCAGGGAGCATGTCTAGGGCCAAAAAGTTTTTCACCCCAGCTTATTCTGCAAAATGGGCCACAAAGTGAGCTTTTATACAACAATATTTTCTGTGCATTCGAATTTACGAAATTTGGGGTCAGTAAATTATATTGTGGTATAGTATGAGTTATGGGGATACAAGAAACAAAACTGTCCATCCTAATGGCCCATTGTTATAATTAATACTGAGTTTAAGGACAATTGTTCCCGAATCTAATAGCAGCGTTCTCCAATTCTCAGTGTTGTAGATGGTACATTTAATGTGTTCCGTAAGTCGTGGTGTGACATCCAAGGGTTTAGCCTGGTTACAAAAATATGGTTAGGGTCTTGTTTATACTTCAAACGGGAGCCATGTGACTAGGTTTGCTGAATTGACTATAATGGCCATTAGGATGACTAATGTGTCTGCACTGTGTCTAACTGTTTTCAATCCATTTTTGAACACAATCACAGCCTGCCATTCTAGTGACATATTTTGTGTCCATGGCTAATGTGATTAAAGCCAATTACAACCATAATCAGAAACCATTGCTACAATCTATCTGGGTGGGATTATATATCATGGTGTAACACTATCTCCCAGGGTTGGCCAGGGGCAGCAGGAATTAAACCCTTGATCCCTGCATCTAAAAATCATGATCCTCTACTGGATGACCTAAAAGAGCCAGTTTCGGTAACTGCCTGTGACAAACAGGCTGATCAATCTCTAGGCACAACTCCACTGAAGACAATGGAAGTACAGGTCTGAATTTGACCCGTACCATGGAAGCCTAAGTGGTTCTTTCTACTTTTGATCTTTAGGGTTTTTGGATGTGTCTACACATATAAAAGCCCAGCTTAAAATAAAAATGGCTTTCTTATTTTTATAACAAATTCCTCTCTCAAATGGAAAGAGAGGAAATAAAAACGGAAAAATAAAGGAAATCATTCAATAGTTTCTATTTCTCTAAATATATTTTGACACTGCATACAGTCTTCTTGGATTCAAAATTACCCACTAGTTGCCTGGTTAGCACTAGAAGCGCTCACAGTTTACCCTCTTTTCACTAGGTTTTTTGGTGTATATGACGGGTTTTATGAGGAGCAATCTGGAATACTGCTGAGCCCTCTGTCCCATCAGTCTGGGCTCCTTCTCACACTGTGATGCTGTGACAAGCTGCAAACTCCTCCAGATACTGCACTTACACAGCCATCCACAGACAGGGACACACCCAGATGAGTTACATGAATGCTTTTGCCAGCCACTCATGAACCAACAATAGAGAGGCTCCAGCCAATACCCCATAGGTCCTCAGCCTAGGACTCCAGAGCTGTACTGTCTTGCATTGACCAGAAGCCTGACCAGTGTAAGTTTATTACCCAGTCTGCCCCTCCCTCAGTGTGGAAAGGACATGCACGAGCCTTTGTTTCTGAGTAGATTTCCCATGCACTTCAAGTAAAACCCACTATTTTAGGTAAAATATCAAACAGATTTTTTAACTACAGAAAGGTAGATTTAAAGTGATTATAAGTAGTAAGCATACAGATCAAAGTTGGTTACCTAAGAAATAAAAAATAAAATTCCAATCTGAGTTCTATAAACTAGATAGGATTTAAAGCAGCGTCTCACCCTGATACCATACTTCTTAAATACACAAGCTGGGCTTCTCCTTTCCAGCCTGGGTCCACCTCCTCAGTTAAGTTTTTGTTCTCCAGATGTGTTTCCAGGTGTTGAGGAGGAGGGGGGAGAGTGAGGACAAATGATGATGTCACTTCCCCTCCTTTATATGTTCGTCCAGATCTTTTGTTATGACATGAGTCAACCAGCCTCCATTGTTTATGTTCTCTCTCTGAGAGGTCTCCATTGTATACTGTTTTTGGAGTGTGTATTCCCCTTAACGGGCCATCATCAGTGTCTGGCTGCCCCATTTTTGTACCTGAAAGGCTGATAGTGAGCGTTTCCAACCTTACAACATATTTCAGTAATACACATAACTTTACATATGATAGCACATATAATCCAAAAGGATACTAATGTTGAACAGATCAAGACTTTCAAAATGATACCTCAGGAATACTTTGTACAAAATATATCATAATCATATCACCATGGTAAATATGGGGGCGCCAGTAGGGATGTAAATAGGGTTTAAAATAGTAACCGTTTAATTTATTAAAATTCTATTGGTTAAACCAGGGGTTGGCAACCTGCGGCTCTGGAGCCACATGTGGTTCTTTAGCTGCCCCTTTGCGGGGAGCTGTTTTTTGAGGGAGTGCGAGGTGCAGGCTCTGGCCGGGAGGTGCTTACCACAGGCGGCTCTGGGCTGGCAGCACAACAGGGCTCTGGCCCCACGCCGCTCCCGGAAGCGGCTGGCTGCTAGCACATCTCTGCACGCCCTGTGGGGAGCAGTGGGTCTCCGTGCGCTGCCTGTCCCTGCAAGCATCGCCTCCGCAGGTTCCATTGGCCGGTAACCGCCTGTGGTAAGCGCCTCCCGGACAGAGGCTACACCTCACACCCCCTCCCATATCCCAACCCACTGCCCCAGGTCAGAACCCCCTCCTGCACCCAAACTCCCTCCCAGACCCTGCACCCCCTCCTGCACCTCAATTCCGTGCCCCCTCCTGTTTATATTCAAATTCAAATGGCAGAAGTCACATTAAAAGTATTGGTGAGTAGTAAAAACTTTAATATGTTCAATTATTATTAGCTGATAAATTCTAACTCTACAAGTAAGTTTGTGTGTGATGTGACTCTTGAAATATTTTGGGTCAAAGACAAAAACAAAAAAAAGGCTCTTCTTCTTTGAAAGGTTGCCAACCCCTGGGTTAAATGGTTAACTGTTAAGGATTTCTGCTGGCCCCGTGCCTGGGACTTCACTGCTGGCCCGGGATCCTGGCTGCCAGCCCTGAGTCCGGGGTCCTGGCTGCTGGCCCCGCACCCGGAACTCTGCTGCCAGCCTGGGATCCTGACTACCAGCTCCGTGCCCAGGGTCCCGGCTGCCATCCCTCCACCAGGGGTCCTGGCTGCCGGCCCTGTGCTTGGGACCCCGCTGCTGTCCAAGGATCCCGGCTGCAGGCTCGCACCCTGGGTCCCAGCTGACATCCCCGCGCCCGGGACTCTGCTACTAGCCCAGGATCCTGGCTGCCGGCCTATGCCCGGGGTCCCTGCTGAGTCCTGGGTACAGGGTGGCAGCGGAGTTTAATCATTAACTGAAACCGTTAAGACTGATGCTTATCACTTAACCAGTTAAATTTTTACATCCCTAGGTGCCAGGGTGTTGCTTAGGGGTACACGTGTCACAGTGTATAAATAACAATTGTGTTGATGAGTCAAAAGCAAATGGCAAGCACACAAGCAGGGCCGGCTCTAACTTTTTTGCCGCCCCAAGCCGGAGCTGCCAAAGCAAACAAACAAAAAAACGGCCCTTGAGATGTGCCTCCCCAGGAATGGCCGGAATGCCGCCCCTTCAGATATGCCTCCCCAAGCACCTGCTTCCTTTGCTGGTGCCTGGAGCCGGACCTGCACACAAGTGCAGTCAGTACTTACGTAACAACTGAACAGGGCTGGCTCAGGCTTTTTTGCCGCCACAGGCAAAAAAGCCGCCTGCCGCCCCCTCCCCGGGCTGGGGCGCCAGTGGGGAGCACAGCAGGCCCGCGGGCCCGCTCCCCCGGCCGGGACGCTGGCGGGGAGCGTGGCAGGCCCCGCTGCCCTGGCCGGGTGCGGCCGGGAAGTGCCGCGGTGAGGGCACCGAGCCTGGCCGGAGTGCTGCGGGGCGGGCGGCGAGCCTGGCCGTGGCCCCGCTTTCCCTGCGGGCCGGAGGGCCGCCGGGTGGGCGGGCTGCCCGGCCGGAGCACCGGGGGGAGAGCGGCGAGCCCGGGCGCAGCCCCGTTCTCCCGGAGTGCTGCGGGGCGCAGTATGTTTAAAAAACAAACAAACAAAAAAAAAACCCTGATCGCCGCCCCCCTCCAGGTGCCGCCCCAAGCATGTGCTTGGTAGGCTGGTGCCTGGAGCCGGCCCTGCGACTGAAGTTGGTTGAAAGTTTTCCAACACAACAGTTGTCTGTTGGAAAATGCTGATTCTACAAAACTGTAACATTTCACAGTAACTTACTAATTTAATCAGAATTTGACATGAAGTTATCATAATACTTCATTTTGATTAAATGAAAATGTTTAGATAAAGTTTAATTTTGACCATGGTTTTAAGTTTTGTTATAATTTAACACAAGTCTAAATGAAATGTTCCAACCTTATCTAAACAAAACCATCTGAGTTTATCAAAATAAAAAGTTTCAATTTTGTAGAAACATACTTCAGAACTTTTGTTTCACAGTCAATATCAATATTTTGACTTTTTGTTCCAATCTGAAATGAAAACAAGTTCTGAAATGCTGAAATTTCTCATTATATTAAAATTACATTTTCAAACCAGTTCTAGTTCTGACAGTGAAAACCTTTCCAGCCTAAAAGATGGCACTTACAGCTATTAAGGTACTTAAGAATATAAGAATGGCCATACTGGGTCAGACCAATGGTCCATCGAGCCCAGTATCTTGTCTTCTGACAGTGGCCAATGCTGGGTGCTTCACAGGAAATGAACAGAATAGGGCAATCATCAAGTGATCCATCCCTTGTCATCCACTCCCAGCTTCTGGAAATCAGAGGCTAGGGACACCCAGAGCATGGGGTTGCATCCCTGACCATCTTGGCTAATAGCCGTTGATAGACCTATCCTCCATGAACTTATCTAATTATTTTTTGAACACAGTTCTAGTTCTGGTCTTCACAAGATCCCCAGGCAATGAGTTCCACAGGTTGACTGTGTGTTGTTTGAAGAAGTACTTCCTTTTGTTTGTTTTAAACATTCTGCCTATTCATTTAATTGGGTGACCCCTGGTTCTTGAATTATGTGAAGGAGTAAATAACCTTCCTTATTCACTTTATCCACACTAGTCATGATTTTTTAGACCTCTGTCATATTCTCCCTTAAGTCATCTTTTTTCCAAGTTGAAAAGTCCCAGTCTTTTAAATTTCTCCTCATATGGAAGCTGTTCATACCTGGTTCACTTTTTTGCTCTTCTCTGTACCTTTTCCAATTCTAATATATCTTTTTTGAGATGGAGTGGCCAGAACTGCACACAGTATTCAAGGTGTGGATGTACCATGAATGTATATAGTAGTAATATGATATTTTCTATCTTATTATCTATCCCTTTTTTAATGGTTCCTAACATTCTGTTAGATTTTTGACTGCCGCTACACAGCGAGCAGATGTTTTCAGAGAACTATCCACAATGGCTCCATGATCTCTTTCTTGTGTGGTAACAGCTAATTTAGACCCAATCATTTTGTATGTATAGTTGGAATTATGTTTTCCAATGTGTACTACTTTGCATTTATCATTGAATTTCATTTGCCATTTTGTTGCCCAGTCACCCCTTTTTGTGAGATCTCTTTGTAACTCTTTGCTGTCAGCTTTGGACTTAACTGTCTTGAGTAATTTTGTATTATCTGCAAATTTTGTCACTATTTACCCCTTTTTTCCAGATCATTTATGAATATGTTGAACAGCACTGGTCCCATACAGATTCCTATTTACCTCTCCATTCTGAAAATGGACCATTTATTTCTACCCTTGTTTCCTGTCTTTTTACCAGTTACTGATCCATGAGAGGACCTTCCCTCTTCTCCCATGACTTCTTAGTTTACTTAACGACCTTTGGTGAGGGACCTTGTCAAAGGCTTTTTGAAAGTCCAAGTACACTATATCCACTGGATCACCCTTGTCCACATGTTTGTTGACCCCTCAAAGAATTCTAGTATATCGGTGAGGCATGATTTCCTTTTACAAAAGCCATGTTGACTCTTCCCCAACAAATCATATTCACCTATCACCTGGATCACCTGGATCGATCGGACTTCAGCTGTCGTTAAGACTGCGCCAATCACAACACGTCTGCCATTCTTCTCGCACTCTTGCCTTTCTTCTCCACGTTCGTCCGAAACGTTTAACGATGTCATCTTCCCATCTTCTTGGAGGCTGACCGGGGGGTCTTTTCTGTTCTCGCGGGTACCACTCAGCAATGATTGCGGTCCACCTGTTATCCGTGAGCCGTGCTGTGTGGCCCGCCCATCGCATCTTGTTATGTCTGCTTTCCACGACAATATCTTTCACACCGCTGGGTTCTCTGATGATTTCATTTGGTATACGATCCAGAAGGGAGATTCCCAACATAGCTCGTTCCATTGCCCTTTCAGCTACCAAGAGCCGTTGCTCTTCTCTCTTCGTCAGTGCCCACGTTTCACTGCCATACAACATGGCTGGCAGCACTGCTGAATTGAAAATATTTTTACGTGTGGTCTTGTCAATTTTTCCTTTGAGGACGTCCTTGATGGAATTAAACGCACACCATCCTGCCCGAATCCTTCACCTATATGTCTGATAATTCTGTTCTTTATTATAGTTTAAACCAATTTGCCTGGTACTGAAGGTAGGCTTACCAGCCTGTAATTGCCAGGATTGCCTATGGAACCTTTTTTTTTTTTTTTAAATGTCACATTCGCTATCCTCCAGTCATCTGGTACAGAAGCTGATTTAACAGAGTAGGACACAAAGGTTTCTATTGAGAGTCATGAGCTAAATGCCTTCTTCCACAGTCCCCAATGCTGAAACAAAAGATAAATTAACAAAGACAAAGGTATATTATTGCTTTCATCTGAACAACAGTACTTCTTGTAGGAGCTCTGATTTATCTGTGATTTCCCCAACTCCTACCCAGAGAACAGACAGGTACATGTCTTTGGGAAAATGTATAGGGTAAAAAGGCCTTTGTCAAGCAAATACAGTATCATAACTCCGCTTGTTTGCATACATCCCTGCTGCAGTTAGAGGAGCAACGCCTTTTATTGTTTCCCCAAGACTAGCTTTGGGTGGGGTGCTTGGGTTCCAATTAGGTTTTCCTCAAAGAACTGGTATAGTCCATTAAACATAGTTTTAAAAAGCATACAGTCAGAAAGTTGTCAGGAGGGTGCTTACTTTAGAAATGTCTTAACAGCTGTTTATTCAGACTATACATTATGAATGGGCTGAGTCTGTCCCTCTCCCATCTGAACATAACACACAAAATCTGAGCAAGTATCCAAACTCACACCTCTTTCTTATGGTTAGGCTCTATTGGTCACCCAGAAACAAAAAAGCAACCTAAACCTCAGCCTAAGTTGCTGCTACCTCCCTGGGTTTGGTTGTCCCTCGGGTTTCCTTCCAGACTTGCCCCACCTCTCTTTCTCCACCCGTATAACTATCATGGAGTTACAGAGCTACAGCTGCTACAAGGAGCTGGCAGAACTTCAGCAGCAATTTTACAGGATTTCAAATACCTGCTAACAGGGTGAGTCAACAGAGGAGCTTTGCTACCCTGATGGATGCAGCTGTACAGTTGTCACGTTATTGACAAGAACTGCGACCATATAGATCATTGTTACAACCAAGGTCCTGTAGTGGCACCAAATCTTATATAAAGGGGGTCAAATGAGGTGTCTAAGACCAGGTTATGCTTGGCTGGTTATGATTATGTCATTTATATGTATGTATCAGTTTTGTAGTTGAAGTTATGAATATTGGCTTTATACTGTCTGTATTTCAAACTGGGGCCATGCTTCTGGGACCCCGGACAAGCTATCAGCTCTGCTAGGCCTGCTTGATGGCCCCTTAAGAGCCATTAGCGATACAATGGACCCATTGAGAGATGACAGACACGCCTGTGACTTAACAAGATATGCAGGGACTTGCCCATGTGACTCCAGACTCCATTTTGCTGTGATTTTCCACAGTAAGGACAAAGAGGTGTCTTTACACCTGGAAGAAACTGTAAAAGGCAGCTGCCTCATCTCCATTTGGTCTTCTTTCCTGCTTCTTACCTCTGGAGGGACGTTGCTACAAATGGAAGCTTTGAACAAACAACTGAAGGACCCATCCCAGCTGTGGATGTAATCCAGAGACTTGATTTGAACCTGCAGTATTTCATCTCTACTGCAAGCCTGAACCAAGAACTTTGCTATTACTGTATGTAATTGATTCCTTTTAGCCAATTCTAGCTCTAACCTATACCTTTTTCCTTTTATGAATAAACCTTTAGATTTTAGATTCTAAAGGATTGGCAACAGCGTGATTTGTGGGTAAGATCTGAGTTGTATATTGACCTGGCTCTGAGGTTTGGTCCGTTGGGATCGGGAGAACCTGTTTTCTTTTACTGGGGCATTGGTTTTCATAACCATTTGTCCCCATAACAAGTGGCACTGATGGTGGGACTGGGAAACTGGAGTGTCTGAGGGAATTGCTAGGGTGACTTGTGGTTAGCCAGTGGGGTAAAACCAAAGTCCCCTCTGTCTGGCTGGTTTGGTTTGCCTTAGAGGTGGAAAAGCCCAGCCTTGGGCTGTAATTGCCCTGCTTGAAGCAATTTGTCCTGAACTGGCACTCTCAATTGGGTCCCACCAGAACCAGCATTGTTACAACAGTTATGGGGATATGCCATCACTCAGTCAACTCCCGTGGTTAGGGTGCTATCCTTGGACTTGGGAGATGCAGGATCAATTTCCTGCTCTGTCATAGGCTTCCTGTGTGACCTTGGGCAAGTCACTTAGCCTCTCTGTGCCTGGGTTCCCCATTTGTAAAATGGGGATAACACTTTCCTACTTCACATGCGTTTTGAGGATAAATAATTGTGGGGCACTCAGATACGACAGTGTCCGGGGCAAGATTAACCCTTTAGACAGGGTGTGGACATGTGTAGAGGTTTAACGTTGCTGTCTGATCAGAGCTATGAACTCACATTTGTGGTGTAATTAACACTGTACTGGAACATTTAATTTAAAAAAAACAGTGCAGTGTTAGGAGGGTTGAAAAATGGAAAGTAACAGACTTCATTGTACATAAAATTATCTCCCCCAAAGTCTCCATTCATGGTTGTTGACTTTCTCCCCTTCTGCATCACCCAGTTATTATTTGTATTACCGTACCACATAGGAGCCCTAGTCATGAACCAGGACCCCAGTGTGCTAGGTGCTGTACAAACAAACACAAAACAAAAAGAGGGCCCCTGCCCCAAAGAGCAGGGATACTAACAATCTAAGAATAAGACAAGAGACAACAGATGGATACAGACAGACCAATGGGGGAGTACAAGAGAACAATGAGACAATATTGGTGAGTACGACAAGTCAGTCTCAGCACACTAGCAGCCTAACTCTTGTCCATTTTTGTGTGTGGGCACCACAAAGAGAGCTTTAAAGGAGAGTTTTGAAGGAGGAGAAGGTAGATTTGTGGATGTTTACAGGGAGCTCATCCTAAGCATGGGGGTGGGGGGCATGGGAGAAAGCACATTTGCAAATTTAACAAATGGGAGATGGAGGCTAACATTGACATCTCAATCGTGAATGAAAGATGATAGGTAGGGTGGGAATAGGCCATGAACGGCCTTGAAAGTGAAGACACGTAGCTTGTGTTTGATGCAATAGACAAGCGGGAGCTAGTGGAGCAATGTTTGTTTTTTAAAGATGGGAGACACTAAAGCATGCTTGTATTGTGAGGGAAAGAGTGAGAGGTTAAGAAGAAGAGTAAGGGAGATGAGAGTAGGTGTGAGGGCGATCAGGAGTTAGGATAGGGTCACTGGCACAGGTGGAGAGGTTCAAGGAGAAGAGCAGATGAGAAATATGTGCATCTGTTGCAGGGGAGAAGGAGGAGAGACTTGTAGGTGGAGAAGGGAAGGCATGAGGAAGGTCACATCATATTTTCATCTGTCTTTTGGAAGACAATTGGTGAGATCCTGTGCTGAGAGAGAAGTGGATGGAAGAGATAGGGAGAGTTTGGGGAGTGAATCAGAAGTGACAAGAAGGTGGTTGGAATTGAGAATATGGGATTCAATTTCATTGGAAAAGTAAAGCTGTTTAGCTAGAAAGATGGCAGAACTGAAGGAGAGAACAAGTTTGTAGTGGAGGAAGTCAGCCTGGTCATAGAAAGCTGATGTTGGGAGTGAACCAGGGCTGGGAGTTGGCAGCGCAGAACTTTTCATGGAGGGAACATGATAGAAGGACTGGAGAACACTTGTGTATCCTATCTTTAGACAATTCTTTTCAGCTTAGCTATCTTCTGGGTTTATCTGGTATATGACACTGCTTCATCAGGGTCTTCTCTCTATACCTATTGATAACTTACTCATTTTAATGGGATTACAAAATTTTAAACGACTTTGAAAAATATTATTTCATAATCTAGTCTCTGACAATGCCTCCTGTGGGTACCACGTTGGGCAGAAGCTCCTCTACTTCCTGGAGGTGAAGAGAGATAGGGGGCCAGCCTGAGCTCCTCCCTACTGATCACCTCCAGGACCCAGCAGTCCATACCCCCTCAGATTCATACCCTTCTCCCACAATGAGGTAGCTCCTGTAGCTCAAGTGACAGTGATCTGTGCTCGAGTGCTACAGATTCAGGTTTAAAATACCACTGGTGAGAATGATAGGCAATTGTTAATGTTGCACCTAACTTATTTTTATCTTTAAACTAGGAAACGGCATACAAAAAACTAAGTTAAAAGAATGTTATTTAGGTTGCAAAGTCAAGAACTTGAAAGTTAGGAAATGCCAGAATTTAGGTTGCCCATGAAACCTATGCATTGTGATAGTCTTAAATAATTATATAATCATATACTATTTTTTCAATAGGATGCCTGTGTTACTTAGTATTTTGGATGGATGCACAACAGAACAAAATTAAGGTTGTGTGGGCAGCTGTAAATCTGACTTTTCTTAATTTCTGAATACTTGACATTCTAAATAACATTATTTTAATGCGTGTGTAAGCAGTGTCTGAATGAGTTCTCCCCTGACATCTAGTGGTGAGCTGTGGAAAAAGACTTCAGAAGCTGATCTCATTTGCATGGACACACTCACCCCGCCTAGGTGCTCAGCATGATAGGATTGCTTGCCCAAAATGATCACTTGTGGCTAGTGTTGGATTCCAGTCTCTTTGTTATTGGGGCAGCAGTAATAAAGGGTTGTTTTCCTTGTTGTGTGAACTTGAAGGCAGCAGAACTGTACTTGGCATATCCTCAACTGAATGGCACTCGCTAGGCAGGGGACATGGATTCCAAAACCCAATGAGTTGAAAGAGGGCGGAGGATAGGTACCTGTATGCCTTATTTAAGGGTCTCAGACAGTGTTTGAGTCTTCGTATGGTATAATAAAAGAGCTAATTGAGAATCTTGTTACATACTGTAGAGCTGAAATCATTTATACCTAGGTTGAAGTATTAGACTTACTTTGGGACAGTGTCTCTATTGCAAAAGACTGCCCAGTGTGCATCAGCAGTGAGACTTCTCCACTAACACCTGAAATCACTGAGGGTATGTCTACACTACCCGCCGGATTGGTGGGCAGCGACTGATCTATTGGGGGGTCGATTTATCGTGTTTAGTCTAGATGCGATAAATCGATCCCTGAGTGCTCTCCCATTGACTCTGGTACTCCACCACTGCGAGAGGCGCAAGCAGAGTCGATGGGGGAGCAGCAGCAGTCACGAAGCCATGAAGGCGCTGCAGTAAGTCAATCTAAATACGTTGACTTCAGCTACGCTATTCTCGTAGCTGAAGTTGCGTATCTTAGGTCAACCCCCCCCCCCCCCCAGTGTAGACCAGGGCTAAGGGTGGGTCTACACTACTCTCCAGATCGGCGGGTTGTGATCGATCTATTGGGGGGGTCGATTTATCACATCTAGTCTAGACGTGATAAATTGATTCCCAAGCACTCTCCCGTAGACTCCGGTACTCCACCGCCGTGAGAGGCACAAGCAGAGTCAACAGAGGAGCGTCAGCCGTCAACTCAGTGCCGTGAAGATGCTGCGGTAAGTCGATCTAAGTACGCTGACTTCAGCTATGCTATTCTCGTAGCTGAAGTTGCGTATCTTAGATCGATCCCTCCCTCCCCCGCCCCCAGTGTAGACCTGGGCTGAGAGCTATGTTAAGTGGGGGGCCCTGAAGACATCTTGGTGAGTGGCTAGCCGGACAGCTGGTGGAAAGATGCAGCAAGTGGCCAGCAGGGTGGCTGGGGAGAGGTGCGGCAAGCAGTCAGCAAAGGAGGCTGGTGGAGAGTGCTAGAGCAGAGAAGAGCCTCAGAGAGGCACGGCAGCTGGCCGTTGGGGGTGATGAACGAGTGCCTGAGCAGTGGAGCATGTAAAGTGCCTTCTCCCCTTCCCCCTGCCCCGCTCCACGCAAAGTGGGAGGTCAACTCTGTGGATGAACCTCTGAACTCTGGGGCTGCACTGGCCAAGGACAGCAACTGTGAGTGGGGTACAGAGCAGGGATGGGTACATTAAAGGGACTTTTGGGTTGCTGGACTTAAGAACCTAAGAGGAAAAGGACACTGCTCAACTTACTTGGGGGTGAATCTTTTGCTCATGGTTTATGTTAATGAACCATACTTGTGGTGTTTTCCCAAATTAATGCTGAGTTACTTCCCTCTTTTTATTAAAAGTGTTTGCTACACTCAGACTCTGTGCTTGCAAGAGGGGAATTATTGCCTCTTAGAGGTGCCCAGGGGGTGGTGTATAATTGTCCCAGGTCACTGGGTGGGGGAGGGCTCGAGCCGGTTTTGTTTTGTATTGTTGAAAAGGAACTACTAGATACTGAACCTGGCTCCTGTTGCTGCTGGCTCCACCTGGCAGAAGGTTTACACATGCAGTAGCTATGTTGGTCCTTGGATATTAGCGAGATGAGGTGTGTGAAGTATTATCTTTTACCATCTTGTTTTTTTAACATAGCTTTAAAAAATGTGATATGCATATATATTTGAAGAAAAACATGGACATAGATTGTATCTAGCAGGTGGACAATAGTTTTACTATGCTGAGCATATTTAAACCCAGACACTTGAAAGCATCTCTACTCAGGACAGCATTTAAGCATGTGTTTAACTTTAATCCTATTCTTATGTCCCATTAAAGTCAATGGGACCACTTGTGTTTTAAATTAGGTATGTGCTCAAGTACCTTGCTTAATCTGGGTCTGAATGCTGTCTTGAACAGAGATGAATTTAAGCACCGACTTAAGTACTTTCCTCAATTGGGGCACTAATACTTTATTAACCTTATGGCCTGAAATCAATGAGAATTTTGCCAGTGATTTCAGTGATGTCAAGCTTAACCCTTGAAAGAAGAAAGTTAGCAATAACACAGAACAAAATTTTATCTGGGACAACAAAAAAACTATTTTAGTTTGTGTTTATGCTGCTTTGCACTGGAAAGGAACATTCTGCATATTTATGAAAAAAACCAACAACATGAGTAGATTAGTTTTCATTCAAACTGTTGTAACTGAGGTCTTCCAGATTTTAGACTCTTTACCTCATCTTACTACTGGTGGGTACTTTCCGTTGAATATCAGAATCATTGTTAATCCCATTTTAAAGGCTTAAAGTGATGTCTGTCTTAATCTCTTGCAGCAGGGATCACTGTAACATAAGAGACCCTGCCAGAATGGAACACATTTGCTAGAGCAAATATTACTGACTAAAGATAAACTGCGGTGCCAAACAGTGCTAGTGTGGAAAAAAGCCCCAACATTTTTATAAAGATAACTGTCCTAAAATCAGCGGTATAGACTTAGCTCATTCTTACAAGAATGGTGACCTAATTTCAAACTATTAATAGAAGTGAAGGAAGTTGGCTCTGTGATATGTACTCAGACAGAGGAATTCTAATGCAGTGCATCAAAGGAACTGGATGACACATACGTTATTTTTGTCTCATCCAAAACTTTCATTGCAAATATTTAAAAAAATTAAACAGATCAAATATTTACATATATTTAAAGTTTCTTAAACTCACATAACCTCTGAGCATACTTATGTAGTGTGTTGAGGCATAAAGGATGGTTTCAATGGAGCTGCACTGATATAATTGAGAGCAGAGTTTGACCTTAAAGGGCCAAATAAAGGGATCAGAGTCTCAACTAGTGTAAATTAGAATATTAAATTGTTTTACACTAGCTGAGGTTCTGTCCCAGAATTCCTAACATGAATTTTTGCAAATTACATTACTCAGTTAAACTACAATAGGCTTGTCTTTGTCAGCAGGTATTTCCCTAACATTGGATTCTTACACAGTTTCTACTCAAGTCTTTATGTGGACAAAACTTACATTGAAGTCAGGCCCTGATCTTGCAAACACTTACCCACTTGATTCCCTCTAAACATCTGAGGAGTCCTATTGAGTTCTATGGATCAGATCCTCAACTTGTGTAAAGTTGTAGCTCTCTTGAAGTGAGTTTACACCAGCTCAAGATCTGGCTATGGAAATATTGATGTGCATAAAGTTGTGTGTACATAGGTGTCTGCAGGTTTGGAGTCCCAAACTAAACTATGAAGGTTAGGTGAGCTTTATGGAAAGAGAGCACTGGTGTTGAGTACTTAGTTTAAATTAATTTCAGATGGTTAAACACATATTTATTATTAATACTTAATATTAAAATATGAATAATTATAGTTTATTACACCTCAGTTATATTTAAGAAGTTACCATTCCTGGATTTGTCTGGCTGGTAGTTATGACCACAAGTTACAAATATTTATGATACAAAACAGAAGCCCTTTTATAGTAGTGGGAGCTTGCAAGGAGGTTTCAATGTAATATCCTTTTTGCCACATGGTTGTTGCTATGACTATAGAAAACCAGCATCCATAAAATTTCCACATGTGGTGGACTCCATAACATTTTGATCAAATGTTAATCAATAGATATAAATGAGAAAGGGACTGAAATATAGCAGAGATCACAGCGAAATATATATCATAATACTTTTAAGATAGGTCACTGTCAGGCTGACAGTATTTCCAGTGTTAAAGTGAAAATATTTATTGTCATAAGCAAGAATAATATAAGTCCTGGTCTGCATGAAGTGGAGCAACATAAACTTGCGTGAAGGCTTTAGAGCTAAATACTCTTCTCTACTTCCACAAGGAGAAAGGAGGGATGTGTATTTATTTATACGGTTTTCTATGCCCCCCACCATCATGGTATCTGACCATCTCACAAATATTAATTTATCCTGACACCACCCCAGTGAGGTAAGGAAGTATATCCCCATTTTACAGAATGGGAAGTGAGGCACAGAATGAATAAGGGCCTAAACCAAAGCCCCCTGAAGTCAATGGAAACTTCACCCTTTGACAGTGACTTAATCCCAGGACATTGTTCCTTTCATAAAGGAGTGGATCTTGTTGGGTGTGGATGGAGAAGGAGGAGTGCTGGCTCTGCAGAGTACTGGACTCTGTTCTTTGGCCCACACAAGGCCCTCTGTGCATGCTGCTGCTTCTCTTCTGGAGGTGGGATGTGGTGGAAGCAGGGCACAGACATATTCCATGACAGTGTCCTCAATTTAGGGTTAGAGTTTGAGCTCTACAATGCTTCTAGAAGATGTGGCTCTGCTAGCTTGTGGATGTCCTGAGATCTACAGGGACGGCCTGTACAGGCCATGGCATTTGCAGAGGACTTGAGTGAGAGGAAGAGGATTGGGTAAAAAAGAAGGATAGCCCAGTGGTTTGGGTGCTTGCTGAAGAGCTGGGTTCAATTCTCTACTCTCCCACAGGCTTCCTGTGTCACCTTGGACAAGTCAGTTAGGCCTAGATTCACAAAAGTATTTAGGCTCCTAACCTCCATTTAAATTAATGAACCTCTGTCCTCTATCTGTGGAATGGGGACAATAGATTTCCCTACCTCACAGAAGTGCTATGAAGATAAACACATTAAAGCTTGTGAAGTACTCAGACATTAAGTTATTAGGAGCCATATAAGTACTGTGTGCCCCTATTTGACCTGAGTGCTTCATCATAGTTTGGGGTCCTGGGGGACATTCCAATTAAGAGTAGAAATTGATGATGGAGGCTGATATTTTCTTTGGTGCAGGGTTGTTTATTTACAAGGCATGTACAAAGTTCTGTTTCTCCGAATGCAGGAGGAACCAACAACAAAAGGAGCAGTTTCTTAATTTACAGATCTAATCCTTTTTTAGCCAACACTATACCCAAAAACTCTCTCTATAGCCATTACCCAGAGCCATACACTGTACTCACAGGCTACTGCTTGGCTTTCTTGCCACCACCTCTCTCTCTGTTCTGTGTGTTCTTAGTTTCCTTCACACACACCTGACCACAACACCCAATGGAATCCTCTGCGGATTAGGGCCATGGTGCTAGTTTCTGGAACTCCCCTTCCCATGGGGATCTGGGCCACGGTGCTAGTTTCTGGAAAGATTCTATATTTTATGCCTGGTTTTAGATATGGCCCCTTAAGTGTTTCTTACAACTATGTCAAGTGAAGGGTGAGTTCACACTCAATCTCAAAGACGTTTGTGGTCCAAGCAGTCGCCAGTACCTCTGAGCATAACCGTGCTTTAGACAGATGTTCATATGTGTACAGAAGCCCGCCAATTCTGCACTATTCCCTCTCCTTAACTCCAATGGTGGTGTAGCATCCTCAAGAGTTGTGTTCACAATGATTTCCAACTCATGCCTTGGAAAAGAAACTTCTTCTCGGGTGGGGAGCTGATATAATGGAAGAGGTATCCATGTAAGTTAATGCTTTTTTAATACATTTTTTAAAGTACTTAGTACCCTCTTTGCATGGAATCACATTACTTATTAAATGAAACAGCTACTAAACAACTACAGATAAACAGCTTCTACTCTTGGGGGAATTCTGTGCCACTGTGAGTGTACATAATTCATGTCCCCCACAGATTTATTTGCTTCCCCACTGAAAAATGACTTTTTGACAGGGAAGCAAAGGGAAGCTGCAAGACCAGTCACGCAACACTCCCTAGCTGCACAGGTACATTGTTTCAGGCACCCAGAGCAGCTGGCGGAGAGGTAAATCACCACGGGTCTGGGGACACCTTAGCCAGTGACTCCTACCCTGAGCCAGAATCAGCTGCTAGTCCCAGTTGGGTTGGAGGCAGGAGAGGACAGGACTTCCTCTTCCCCTGCAAGGAGTGGCTGGGGCTATGTCAGACCCACCCCTAGAAATCTCCCCCAGCTTCAGGAAGCTCAGCATCCTCCCCTGCTTCTTGCCCCCATAGCTCCTCAGCTGCGGGGGAGGGGTCATTGTACGGAGAGCTGCTCCCCCATCCGCTCAGCCCCTGTGCACCCAGACCTCCCATATCCAGGCACTCCCACCAAGCCTCACCCTGTACACCCAGAACCCCCTTAGTCCTTCATACCTGAACCTCACCCCATTGAACCTCAACCCCTGCACCCATATCCCCTGCCTCCAGAGTCCCATCCCCACACCCAGATCACCCCCCACTGAGCTCCCTGCACTCAGACCCCTACCCTGATGAGCCCCACCTCCAGACCCCCACACCACTGACACCCAATTAACTGCACCCAGATCTGCACCCCACCAAGCCCCACTCTCCCAACATCCAGACCCTGCTGCTGAGGGCCCCACACCCAGACCCCTCTGCTGAGCCCCAACCACTTTCACTTGGAAGTCCCTGCAGAGTCCCATTGTCCCTGTACTCAGAACCCCCCCAACGAGCCTCTGTGCATCCAGATTCCCCCAAACCTAGACCCCCCCACTGAGCTGCCTGCACCCAGATTGTCCCACACAGAATCCTCTCACTCTACACTGAGCCCCTCCACACTTGGATCCTGCCTGGTTGAGCCTGCCTGTCCCACACCTGGTGCACTTGGCGCAGTGGGTGAGGGCCCCAGGGTGTTTCTGGGGCAGGCTCGGGCCTTGTGCTGTGTCAGGGTAGGGTGCAGCCTCATCACTGAGTCCATGTCCCCGGGGTGGGGAGGCTGCAGGGTGATCTCCCACCTTCATGCAGCCAGTGGCTGTGCTCCCCACTGCCATGCTGGAGCCTCTGCATTTATTTATTGACAAATAAAACTTGCAGAATTTTAAAATATTGCGCACAGAATTTTTAGGCGCAGAATGCCTTCAGGGATAAGCTTCCTCACAGCTTGAGTTCCAGCTTTGTCCGTGTTGCTTAAGCGGGACTACAGCTGTACAGCAAACAGAAACATCTAGTGGCTGAATGCAAATCTGAATCTTTCAGACATTCATTAGGCTAGGCCTGCACAACTTGTAAAGCGGCGAGGGCCATGTTACTCCGAAGAAAACAGCTGAGGGCCGAAACCTGCCGGTCCCGCGGAAACATCCCCCTAGCGCCGCCCGCCCCGCGGAAACAACCCCTCCTTCCCCAGCGCTGGGGTGTGGAAGCCTGTAGAGGGGGAAAGAAACAGCGCGCATAGGGTGACCAGATCACAGCAGTAAAATAGGACCCGCCCCCTCCCCGCTCGGCCTCACCATCACACCCCTCTTCACCCCCACAAGGGTCACTATATTACTGCACACAACAGTCAATCAATGCAGTTGTAGATAAATCTCTGTATTATGCATTTTTGTATAACTTTTATATGACTTTGTATTGGACCATGGTAATATGTTATAGCGGGCCCCTAAGGTAGTATAATTAAGGTAAAAGAAAAATGTCTTTTTGCTAGAAGTAGAATAAGATCTTCCCCCCACTTTGTATTCAATTGCCCTGTTGAATGAATGAGGTGTGAATGAGGAAGGCATGGAAGGCAGGCACCTCCAGACAGCTGCAACCCTTGCCTACTCACCCCCCTGTGGGCCGCACAGTGAGCCAATCTACTCACCCCCCTGCGGGCCGCACAGTGAGCCCACGCGGGCCGCATGTTGTGCAGATCTGCATTAGGCTAAGGCAAGGGTGAGCAATAACTTTCACGGGGGGGGGGGGGGGGGACGCCACAAATTTTGGTAAGTCATCATGGGCTGCACATTTATACAATATTAATGGAGGGGGTGTGGGCTCTGGGAGGGAGTTTGGTGCAGGAGGGGGCTCCAGGCTGGGGCAAGGGTTGGGGTGCAGAGACTGGGAGGGATTTTGGGTGAAGGAGGGGGTTCTAACCTGGGGCAGGGGGTTGGGAGGCGGGAGGAGGTGCAAGGTGCAGGCTCTGGCCAGGAGGCGCTTACCACAGGTGGCTTCTGGGCCGCGGCGCAGCAGGGCTTAGGCAGGCTGCCTGCTTGCCGTGGACCCACGCCACTCTCGGAAGTGGTCGGCGGCTGCTGCTTGCATGTCTCTACGCACCCCTTGGGGGGATGGGGGAGCGGGTTTCCGTGTGCTGCCCGTGTCTGCAAGCACCGCCCCCATAGCTCCCACTGGCCAGTTTCCAGCTTAAGGGAGCTGTGAGGACGGTGCTGGGGGCAGGGCATCACGCGGAGCCATCTCCCCACCCGCCAGGGGCATGCAAAGTCATGACAGCAGCAACTGCCTGCTTCCAGGAGCAGCTTGGGGCCATGGTAGGCGGGCAGTCTGCCTGAGCGAGCACCCCACTGCACCAAGGGACTTTTTGTGGCCCGGAGATCGTGAGGGGGCAGCCAAAGAGCCTGGCAGGCTGGACAGAAATGTTAGATGAGCTGGAATCTGCCTGTGGGCCGTATTTTGCCCACCCCTGGGCTAAGGTATGAATAAGGCTCTGCCGGCCCTCTCTATACTGAGCCACACTTTGCATGAACTATATCACTGCAAATAAACACATTCTGCTCTTGAAGTAAATCACGCCAATGAGGTTAACAGGGGCTAGAAGAGGAGGGTGCCAACTGGAAGATGGGTGCTGGGGACTGGGATTGCACTAGATACATAAAGACAGCCTGGATGGGGAAGGATTGACTGCAGCACGGACAGGAGGTGGACTGGACCACGGGGAAGGTGCCAAAGAGGGCCAGTTAGCCACACGGGTGAAACAGGTGTCCAGGCTGACTCTAGAGAGCGGTGCGTTCTCCTGGGACTTGCTCCCGCAGCCTTGCCCTAGACAGCAGAGCCAGCATCGCCTTTCCAGTGCTTTGCTTTCAAGCGGATGTCCGGGAGCGCCGCCCCTCTAATTACAGCTCCTCGCGGCACGGTCGCTGCAAGCTGCTCCCGCTGCAGGCCGTGGCAGGGGCACATCGCCGACCCCAGCCCGGAACTGCTGGCGGGGCGGGGCGGGGCGGGGCGGGGCGGGGCTGCTACGAACTCAGCCCGAGCCGGGGAACCAAACCCGGGCCGCAGCCGGGCCACGCTCGCGGCTCGCCGCAGCCGTAGCTCACGCAGCCCCGGCCGTGGATTGGCGCCGGGCTTGTTCCTTCCGGGGCTGCTCGGCCGCCGCTTCCTGCCCCTCCCCTTGCGCGGCGGGGACTAGGCCCGGCAGCCGCGGCCTGCTTGGCGGCCCTTTCAAACCCAGCGCCGGCTCCAGCCGCCGCCAGCAGCAAGGGGGACGGTGCGTGAGCTCCCGGCGCGGCGCCGGGCGAGGGCAGCGGGGCGTGCGCGGGGCAGAGGGGAGCGGCGGGGTTGTGGGGGAGGGGGGCCGCTGGCCTCTTCCTCCGTGACTGCAGCGGGCAAGAAACCCCCCGATAGAAACAGCCCTTCCCCCGACTGGGGGCTCCGCGCTGCCGGGCACCCTGGCACCGCGCACCCCGCCCCGGCCAGGGGCGCCCCTACTGCGCTGTCTCCGGTTCCGGGGTGCAGAGCACTGGCAGCCCGCGGCGGCTCGGAGGGGGGCGGGGAGCCTCTCTGTGCCGCCTGCAGGAGGGAAGGGGACACCCCGGAGTGGGGGGTGGTTAAGGGGAGTCTTGATTAAAACGGCCTGGGCCCCCATCACACGACAGGGAAAAGTCTGTTCTCGCCCCTGGGCCAGCCGGAGGCACTTTCTGATGGTGGGGCTACGGTTGCTATTTACCCGCAATCACACACTTAACAATAATGAAACATGAATTTTGTTATTGGCATGACAAGCTGTGAAGGGGTTACCAACGTGCAAAAAGACACACGGCTCTGTTATATCTGAGTGAAATGCAAGCCACTAAATTAAACTAATTGAAAGGGGCCTCTAGTGCATAGACCTGGGTTCTATACCTGACTCTGTTTCTTGCCTGCTGGGTGACCTTGAGGAAATCATTTCCCTCTCTCTCTGCCTCAGTGTCCCCATCTGTTAAATGGGAATGATGATATTGACCTCCTTTGTAAAGTGCTTTGAGATCTATGGACGAAAAGTGCTATATATAACCTAGATGGTGGTGGTGGTAAATATTTGTCCTGGTTTGGACTTCATTGTGTTTGAGGTATTCTCCGCTGTTCACTTTTCAATTATTATCATCCTTCTCATTCAGTGACATGTTGCTACATAGTATGGGGCTATATCTCCCCTGTCACATGGAGGAGTGGGGGCTGGTTTAGGGGAGTACTTATTACAAAGTTCACTGCCCTGATGCACAGCTAAGAATCTGTTCTCACTCCTGGCTTAGCCAGGATTACTTTCTGATGATGATTCATTGGTATAGAAACAATTGCTGTTTAACCCCAGCCATGCATGTAACAACAGTAATGCAAACTGAATTTTATTATTGGCATGACAAGTTGTACATGCTCTTTGCTCACAGCTACTAGGAGCAAATTTGGGGTCGGGGGGAGCATATTCTGTGTCATACTGGCATTCTGTCCTTCAAGCTGTGCTTCCTTCCCCGCTCCTGCGAACCTGTCTCTCTCCCTCTCCAGACAGCTTTGGGTGCTCTTTAGCTGTTTACCCCACCCCATATGTCTGTCCAGCTGTGTAACCCTCATCTTTCTTTCTTTCTCTCTCTCTCTCTCTCTCTCTCCAGCTAGTACTGGGGCCTTCCAAATTTGTACTTCTCATTTTGCCCCCAATCACCTTTGACTTGTTTTCTCCAGTGGCATTTGCGTACTCTGGCTATCTGCTCCTCCAGTTTGTGTGTGCAGTTGCTGGCAGTTTTGCAGGACCTGGCCCTAGGAGGACTCTGGTAAGTTCACTCCCCCCGCCCCTTGCCCCCCTCCCCCCACGAAGTCTAATTTTTAATGGTCCAAAAATTGAATGGCCAGGAAAACCTGACAGCACTGATAGCAGAACAAAGTTTTCCAACAGCAGTAGTGTGAGTCGTGTCTTCTGCTGGTTGTTGGCTGTGTGGTCCTCACACCTCTGAGTTTCTCTTCCCACAGCTTCTTCCCACGCTGACTCTGGAATGCAATAGAGTTGCCTTAAAATGATGAAAGTAAATGGCAGCAATTATACATATTGTGTATAGCTGGATTATTTTGTTGGTGTTAACAATGTGGTAAAAAATTACGCGCCCCCTCCACTTCCCCCTGCAGAAGCCATGTTTTTTTTCCAGGTATTGTAACAACCTGCTACTCAGCTCTTGCTATATCTGTTAAAGTTTGTTTTGGGGCTGTCTTAGGCAGATTTAAAACTCCTCTTCTCAAAGCCCAGTTACTAAATGTTGCTATTATTAATATTCTGTTGCCTTCCCTGCTGTACAGGCAGGATGACTGGTGAATTCCATTTGTTGAGGATTAGCAAAGTCTTGGGAGCTTCCTACATAGGCAGACCTGCAAAGTAGTGTCCTATGTAGGGAAAATATCATTTTGGATTAACTGGAAGACAATTTAAAACATCCCCCTCTTTGCTGGTGAAAGATTTTGTTATGATTGTTTCAATGAGAAAAAATATCATTCCCCTTGGTTTTTGAAATGTCATGGTTTCAAACTGAGTCAGCCCAGCAAAGTGAATAGAGCTAGTAACTGGATTTTGCACCTTACAAACAGATTTTGTTTTTTCCCCTTTAAAATTTCCTGGGAAATTAAATGCCAAAACATATGCGATATCAAGGTTATGAGATCGAGGACTCAAAAGTCAGGAAATTTCAAAATATAAGGTTGCGGTAGTTAAGTTAACTTGACCATGTTGCAGAAATGTAATACTTTCCATAACTCCTAACTCTGGTTAAATGTGAACCTTGGTGTATTACTGTTTATTAGAGTATACTATATAAAATATACAGGATGTTAACATTGCAAGGGCAACCTTTGGGTTTGAAATTCTTGACTATATTATACTAAGCTAACAAGACTTAACATTGCATTAATGCTAGTCTTTTGCATTTAATCATTTCTAAATTCATGTAAATTTAGCCACTGGAAGTTGCTTTTCCACCATACAACAAGAAACTGACTGACATGGGGAGCATATCCTTTCGCTTCACATGTGACTGACTTGACTCTAGTCCTGCCACACCTAAAGAAAATATTTTCTCAACCTTTTGGAGTCATAGAATCATAGGACTGGAAGCGACAAAGGGTCCTGTGGCACCTTACAGACTAACAGAGGTAGTGAAGCATAAGCTTTCGTGGGTCAATACCCACTTCTTCGGATGCAAGCGGGTATTGACCCACGAAAGCTATAAGGTGCCAGAGGACCCTTTGTCGCTTCTACAGATCCAGACTAACACGGCTACCCCTCTGATACATAGGACTGGAAGGGATCTCAAGGGGTCCTCCAGTCGAGTCCCTTGGACTCAAGGCAGGGCTAAGTATTATCTAGACCATCCCTGACAGGTGTTTGTCTATCCTGCTCTTAAAAATCTCCAATGATGGAGATTCCAAAACCTCCCTAGGCAATTTATTCCAGTGCTTAACCACTCTGACAGTTAGGAAGTTTTTCCTAATGTCCAACCTAAACTGCCCTTGCTGCAATTTAAGCCCATTACTTCTTGTCCTATCCTCAGAGGTTAAGGAGAATAATTTTTCTCCCTTCTCCTTGTAACAACCTTTTATGTACTTGAAAACGGTTATCATGTCCCCTCTTAGTCTTCTCCAGATTAAAGAAATCCAATTTTTCCATCTTCCCTCATAGGTCAGTGTGGCGGGAGAGAGGAAGAATTACTTCCTATGTCTTGCTTACAACACTCCTGCTAGTACATCCCAAAATTATATTCACATTTTTTTGCAAGTGTTACGCTATCTTTGTAACATAAAGATTACAAAGGCCCCAAAAAGCCAATCGTGCTTATGGTCCACACGCCTTCCTTCACTCCTCCTCTCCTGCACCCCAGCCCTATCTGTGGGTGCCTGTGTGTGCATGGTTGGGGGGAGAAAAGCTGCCTTAGGTTTTCAGGCCATAGGCAGATCTTCAGGTGCGCAATCACTTCTTCTCAGTATGCTTTGCATGAACTGAGTTAAGATATCATCGATCATAAGTAGTTATGAAGGACTAAAAGAATGTGCCACTGTCTGTGTTGGATTCCACAGATTTGAATTCCAGCATTTATCTGCATGCATTCCAGCTATATTCATTGTGTTATGTGCAGCTGTATTGAATGGAGGAGGGAGTGGGTGGAGGAACATGGCAGAGCGGTGACTGTGATATGAAGAGACCTTGTATATGAGTACCTTGAGAGGTCAAGTATGCCTCATGGTAGTGCTGAGTATTGTAGGCTATGTTTGCAGAGGTGAACACAGGTGTCGTCTTACCATTGGGATTGTCAGCGGTCTGGTGACATGTGTCTGGTCTCCAGTGCTTAGTGAGGGTAAGTGAAGGAAATATCTCAGAAGGAATGCTCTGGGCAAGCATGAAGGGGTGGTAACATTTTGCAAGTCTGGTGTGGTTTGTGTAGATTAGGCTCAGTGTTTGAGTATAGGCTGTGTGTAGGTCGCTGCTGTTTGCTATACCTGACCTAAACCCAGTGTAACTCGCATCAGCTCGGTGTGGTACTGTGTACCCCTTTGGAGATGGGTTGGCCGCAGAGGTTGATGAACCTTTGCAGACTTGGCTTAAAGAGATGGGTCTTTTAGCTCAGGCAGTAGCGATTCATTGAATCAAATACAGAGGTTCCAGGTTCAATCCTTGTTGCTGATGACCCTTGCCCCCAGGGCGTGGTGCTACATGAAGTTTTGCCTTAGTAAAGAGAGGATGTTAAATTTTGTCCTCCAAGTGTTCACGTGCTCTATTCCACAAGTGTTCTGTAACATCTTTGAGGGTAGAGTGCTAGTACATTCGTTGTTGGTGTGCTGGGGCATCGCTCACAGGAGGCAGGATTGATTTTCATTGCGGGGGTGGCATATGACTTAACTCTTTCATTTCAGAGAATACAGGCGAGTCTCATCTTACGCTGGGGTTACATTCCGCAGTCAGCATGTGAAGTGAAAACCGCATATAATCAAACGCTCATTGAGTTGAGTGGCGGGCGGAATCGTCTGCACTACAGATACAGTTTTAAAATGGTTATTTTTCTCTTTTTTTGCCGACCGCACAAAGCTGAATTCGTGCATGTTGGGCCGCTCTGCGTGTGGGGGAGTGAGGGGGGCCTCAGGCTGGCCCTGAGTGAGTGGGCGGCGGGAGGGCTGTGAGCCGGCCTGTGGGATGTCCTGTTTTCCCTTTGGGGAAAATATGATCACTCTACTTATGGCAATTACAACAATGGGATTTTTTCCTGTACTCAATCAAGTTTGGGATTGATTAACATTCTGTAAGCTAGTCTTACAAGACACCGGAGAGACCCATCCAAATAAGAGCAGAGCTTGGGATAGGCAGCAAACCATGAACTGCTCTGTCAAGCAGTCAACATGACCAGCATTTCAGATGCCCCAGCTTTGGAGTGTCTCCAATTGATGTGTGGTTGTGTCTTGAATCTTCCTGTCTCACTTCCATTATCTTCCTGGAAATTATAATTTTTCATACAGATTTAGGGCATGTCTACACTACAGTCTTAAATGGACCTATGTTAGGTCAGTTGAAAAGCAGCTGGCAATGTAGTAGGATGCCCATGGAACAATGGGATTGGGAAACCTGCATCATGTGATGCTGTGCCTGCCCCATGAGCCATTGCAAACCCTTCCTAAAGCACCCTGTGGCTAGTTGCACAGTGGGATAGCTACCACAATGCACTGCTGTCTTTGCCATTGCAAGAGCTGCTAATGTGGACGCGCTCCAGCGTCACAAGGAGCACAGTGTGGACACGCAACAGGCGTTTAATTCCAGCGTTTTAATAAAAGTGGTATAACTTGTGGTGCAGAAACTTACCAGTGTAGACATACCCTTAGTCAGGATCTCTCCCAGAGGCCTAAAGGTGCTGGTGCCTTTGTCTTCTTAGGTGAAAGAGAGACAACTTGGGGTTCTTTGCCACTTTCTTTTATAGTCCAGTGAACTTTTGAAGTGGATTCTTTTGAGGGTTACCCTTCAAAGTAAAGTTTATTCAAGCAGTAAAGAAGGAGACATGGATTCTGGTGGTGAAGGAGGCTTCATGCTTCTGTTTGCTGAAATCCAAACTGTTCTTTCTGTTTCCTACCATCTCCTCTTCTTGCTGTTTCAAGGACCTATTTACTATTTATATGTAAATTGAGGTAAACACACTTTCCTGCAGCCCCTGGTCAATGTTCCCTCTAATTTTTGACAGGCCGTGTGCACAAATTATTTCTTCTGTGCAAATTGTTGTGCTTCTGTGCAGATTTTTGTGCATGCGGTGCTTCGCCATGTGCACGGGGTTTAGGATCTGTGTGCGCACGCACACACGCACAGCTTAGAGGGAACAGTGCCCCTGGTGGTAGTGGAGGGGTAGAGGGCTTCGTGCGCTGCCCTCGCCTCCAGGCACTGCCCCCCGCAGCTCCGATTGGCCAGGAACGGGGAACTGCGGCCAATGGGCGTTTTGGGGGAGGTACCTGGAGGCGCCGCAAGAGCATTGTGCGGAGCCCTCTGCCCCCCGCCTTCACCAGGGGCCGCAGGGACGTGGTGCCGGCCACCTCTGGGAGTGGCACGGGGCCAGGCCAGGGCAGGCAGGCAGGGAGCCTGCCCTGGCCCTGGTGCGTGCCGCTGCCACCCCGGAGCCGCTCCAGGTAAGCGGCGCTGAGCCGGAGCCCGCGTCCCTCCTGCACCCCACACCCCAACTGCCTGTCCTGAGCCCCCTGCCGCATGTTAACTTTAATATGTAGTTATTTTGCAGAAGCTACAAAATTAAAATGAAATATCTTTTCATATGTCTTTTGTAAAAACAATACAAATCTGATTCATGCAGGAGTCTGGCACAGTGACCTTTCAGCTTTAAAGATCAGCAGAAAAAGGAGAAAGGAGTGACTGCATGAAGGAGCAAGAGTATCCGAGAGAGAAAACAGCTAGCAGTGCAGCTTGTGAAGGAGAGAAGAGTAGCTGAGAAAGCTAAAAGGTGAGTAGTGTCCTGTGTGTTCCATGCAGATTGATAGCCTCCTCTAAGTCCAGGGCTACACTAGGGGAGGGGGGTCGATCTACGATACGCAGATTCAGCTACGTGAATAACGTAGCTGAAATCGGCGTATCGTAATCGGCTTACCTGACCATGAAGACGGCGGCGCGTCGATCACTGCAGCTCCCCCATCGACTCCGCTTGCGCCGGTCGATGACGTGGTTTTCCGGCGCCGACGGGGAGCGCGATCGGGGATCGATTAAGCGCGTCTTAATGAGACGTGAAAAATCGATCTCCGATAGATCGATTGCTACCCGCCGATCCGGCGGGTAGTGAAGACAAGCCCTAAGAGAGCAACATTCCCCCAGTCACATGAATGGGATTTCTGCCTGTAGAACAGCATTAAGAAACTGGTCTATTATTGACAAATGTTTTCTGTGTGCAATTTAACCTCTGGTGCTGGTTGACGTAGGATTCAGTCATGCCTTCTGCAATGGTGCTGCAAAATGGTTTTGTTCTGTCAACATTAGCAGTCTAGTACCAGTTCATGGGGCGGGAAAGCTGCTGAAAACCATTGTTGGTAGTAGGTGAAGTTCATAGTGCCTGGGTGGGGTTGATTTAAAGGGCTATGTTTGCAAAGGGACACAGTTACCTGGTTCACGTGTGCAAATGTGTGGTTTTCAGGCCACATACCCTGGTTTGGAAAAACTGGCCCCAAATACCAAGGAACAAATTGATTTTTGTTTTCTTTTTGGGCTATGCTCCTGACATGGTATCTGAGCTCTTAATGCAGGCAGGTGCTGTCTTATAATTCTGGGATACAAACTCCACCTGTCTGCTTACAATGATATGGGCCAATCCGTTTAAAAAAAATTTGACCAATCCAAGCATATTTGTTGCGGAGTTGTACCCACTGCTTGCAGAACAGAGACAATTTCAATGTCCTGTTGTTGGCAGGGATAGATATAACATGCTGATAGGTAAAACCATGTAAAAAGTAAGATCTAATCACCCTAGAGGACAAAAGCCAGTTTTAAGAGCCCATTCAATTAGCAGGACATCTAGATGTTAAGAAGGACGACTCTCATTCAAATGTTATCACTGGTCTGTACACATGTAAGGCTAACAACTTTAAAAGCTCTGGGCGAAAAATGGGTAATTTAGCCATTTCCCTGGGAATGCAAGGAGTGGATCCTGCAGAGAGGTTTCCCAAGCCACCAGTTAATCAAAGTGCTTAACTGATGGGCAAGGCTCAGTCCTCTATGATGATGTAAGAGAGGATATTTGAACCCAAACACAGCTGAACAGAGGAGGGGGAAGAGTTATGTGGAGGCTTGCCAGATTTTCTTACAGAAATGGTATATAGGGAATTCTCTGTAAGTACATGATTTTAGGATCTTATCTGCTATTAATAACATCTTGAAAATAATTGTTCTTGCTCTGGTAATTGTTTTATGCAATATGTTTGCAAACAGTTATTTTTTAAATATTGTTTGTTTTGTGGTATCCACATTTAAAGACTGGATGCAACTTGACTCTGAGGGAAGTGTGTGTACGTCTAACAACTAACCATTGTTGTATGGAGTTTATGTAGCTGTCTCTCTCTGAAAACTATCCCATGTTCTTGAAACTTAAACTTTGTTTCTGGGTTGATCAGAGAGGGTGTTTGTAATCCAGGTCCTGTGGGCTAATTATTTGGAATTGCTGCCTATGTACACATTGGGTTTGGGGAAGTCTGGCATGTCGTGTTGTTAACATGCCATAATGCTGGTGGAATAGCATCCATTTTGTTAGGGCTGGTCCACACACAAGTTTGCACTGAAACAACAAATCAATTTTCATTCATGCGTTATAACAAAGTGTGGATTAAAACATGCTTAGTTATTTTGGTGCAAATTTGTGGACCATTTTATTTCACAATAGAAATGTCCTATTTTGACTTAAATTGGTTAAAAAAAAAAGGGCATAGGTTTGTGTCTAAAAATGATTGCATTGGCTATATGTAATTTTCCCCAAAGCAAAGTGTTGTGGGATTAGATTAATCTGATGCTGTGGTCTAAATTCTTTAACATATAGGAGTGTATTCTGATCATACTACATGCAGACTTGTGTGCCAGTTTCCCACCCTGTGAAAAGAGAATGTACTCCATAGGGTGCAATTCTGATAAATTAGATGAGAGAAAATATTTTTGTAATTGATTGTTGTTGGTTTTTCTCCCCAACCTCTCTTCCTTTCAGATGTCAACTCTACCAAGGATAGCAAAATCTAAAGCAAAACCACTGGTATCAGAAGAAGATGAGTTACCCTCCTTTCTTAATTCGTAAGATTAATTTTCCATTCAAATTTTTTGGTCTATAGAACATATTTGTTACGACCCTGTTTGGTTTCAGTAATGCATATTTGTTGTATATAATCTGCTTCAAGTTTGAGGTTGTGAGGTCATTCTGGTGCAGTATAAGTGAGACAAAGGGCATTCTCAAGATCCCTGGTCAAGAGGAGATGAAAGGATTAATGTAAAAAAGGGATTGATTTACTAAACACTCCTTCCCCCACCTGCATACTGAACACACACAATGAAAATAACAAATGGCAAAATGTGTGTGTTAGGCCTTGTCGACACTTGCCAATTAGAGTGCATCAAATCAGCCCCGGGCTCCCTAACTCCTGAGGTGTCCACACTGGCAAGGCACTTAGAGCGCCTGGACTCTGTGGCTGAAGTACTCCTGCTAATCCACCTCCATGAGAAGCATAGAGCTTGCTGCACCCAGGCAGGAGCGCTGGGGCGTCAGTGTGGACGACATGTTGCATTACTGCGCTATGATTGACCTCCGGAACCGTCCCATAATCCCTTTAAGTCAAGTGGCCACTCTTGTTATTGTTTTGAACTCGGTTGCAGATATGCGGATATCCCCTTTCAAAGCTCCGTTTCTGACAACCATCATGTTTATCTGCTGCGGGACAAAGCAAGCCATTACTGTGGAATGCTCCTGCTTCAGAAGTGTGTGTGTGTGTGTGTGTGTGTGTGTGTGTGTGTGTGTGTGTGTGTGTGTGAGAGAGGGGGGGGGAGAGGGAGGGGGTGGGGCTGATGTCAGGGTTTCCCCCTACCGCTGTCTGAACTTACAAGACAGCATGCTGACACACTCTTTGCCCCCCAAAACACACTGTCTCTCCCCCCACATACACACAACACACTCCCTGTCACACTCCACCCCCCATTTGAAAAGCAGCTGGCATTCTCGTACTGTAGGATGCCCAGGAACAATGGGATTGGGAAACCTGCATCATGTGATGCTGTGCCTGCCCCATTAGGCATTACAAACCCTTTCCAAAGCACGCTGCAGCCACTTGCACACTGGGATGGCTACAGCAGTTCACTGCTCTCTGTGGCCTTGCAAGGGCTGCTAATGCGGCCACGCCAGTGCCCTTGCAGCTGACAGTGTGAACACATGGCAGTGCTTTCCCTGCTGCTGTCTCTGAGGGCTCATTTAACTCCCAGCACTCTACATCTGCAAGTGTAGCCAAGCCCTTAGACTAAAGACTAACTGCTAAAGTCCCCAAAACAAAACCGACCATGTACAAACCGGTGTGTACCACTTTAGCAAGGCCAGAGGTCTGCCTGGAGTAGCTCAGGATCCTGCACTTCACTCCAGCCACTAACTGCAGTAGGATAAAAGGCTTTACTTATAGGCTCTGTATCCCTTCCTGCTCATCTTCCCTGCCCATTTCCCTTTACTTCAGCAAACAGCTTTACAATCTTTCTTAGGCTCCATGTACCCTTAAAACGTATACTGAAAAAATCACACCCCCCCATAACGACATAGTTATGCTGACAAAAACCCCATTGTAAATGCAGCTGTGTCAACGGAAGAGGCTGCTGTTGGTGTAGTTAATGTTTGGGGAGGTGGTGTTCCCACACTAGCAGAAAAACTCCTGCTGTCAGCATGCATGGCCTCTGTGCTTAGGGGTCCGTGTCCGTCTAGGATCTGTAGTATAGATATAGCCGTACAGATGTTTTTTTCTCTTGCAATGTTTACTTTTGTTTCAGCTTCTCTGAATCAGAGGAGGAAGAGGAGGAGTGGGAACCAAAAAGCAAAGTGGCAAGTAAACGTAGGCTGCCAAAAAAGACTGAGTCAAAACCTAGAAAGGCTGCTGCTCCACGGTCAACTGTGGTTAGGAAAAGGACCAGGAAGACAGCAGTAAAAGAGGAGCCGGTAGGTATCTGTAAGCAGGACACACATAACTACTAAAGCTGGCAAATGCAGTGGCCAAAATTTTCCTACTGAGAGTTGTAGCTGCTCAACACTTCTGAGAATTAGGCCATACATCTCTTTATAGCCATAAGGTTTATATATTAATTAAAAAAAACCCCTATCTACCTCATCCCCTCCTTTAGAGGAAACAAAACAGAACTGAAATGTCATTTTGTTGTACTGCGCCTGCATTCTCTTCCACCTTTTCACAACTCTGGTGATCCAGGTAAATTCTTAGTACAATGGAAGGGATAGAAATGCTGTACGTGTTATACTACCATTAGTTAGTGTTGGTTCCATAGTGCAGCTTGCAGAATATTTTTCAGTAAATCTTTACCCAGCAGCAGTGAAGCCAGTTCAGTTTGAAGACCTAATGAATATGTTTGAATGACTTTGTTTCTTTCATCAAATATTTGATACTAAAATATAAGAGTAGGGCCAAGAAATACTCAAGATTAGAAAAAATTGCAGGGAGGGTATTCATCATGAGGGAAGCTACTCTGTTCGTAACGTACTCTAATGTACTTAGGTATTCCAACATGCATGGCCTATGTATAAGATCCCCCTGTGTTTGAAGGTCCCTTTGTTACTGTGTTTGCCAGCGTTTGATCCTGGACCCAAAGAAGAACTTTGATGGAAAAACTGGGGCACAAGCCAGTTGTGACTTGCCCAAGGCTTCTCAACAACTTAGCGTAAGGGATGGAATTGGAAGTCAGGAGGTGCCTTCTAGTTCCAAGCTCAGTCTGTTAGAGCACTTAATTATATATACACGATGTAGGCAGTGAAACCCACAGCATACGTTCTCTCCATAGGTAACCCCCTGTTTTAAGAACGAGGAGTACTTGTGGCACTTTAGAGACTAGCAAATTTATTTGGGCATTTCGTGGGCTAAAACCCACTTCATCAGATGCATAGAGTGGAACATACAGTAGGAAGAGATCTCTGTCTCTCTCTCTCTGTGTCTCTCTGTATCTATCTATCTATCAACACACACATAGAGAACATGAAAAGATGGAGGTTGCCAATAATTCCAAGATTTCTAGAGTAACTTTGAGCTTCAAAGCCCATCTCTACTAGGCTGCAGTTTTTGTTATCTTTTTGCTGGTCCTTTGAAGGTCTGCTTAAGACAGGCTGCACTGTAATTAGGGGCCTGATTTTACAATGCTGAACACCAACTGTGAGGCTCTGAGCACCTCTCAGTATAGGGCCATAACTTGGGAAGATGATGTCTACCATCGAGTACTCCATGTGACAACACGTACGTTAAAGCTGCTATGTTTTTATAGGACTAATTCATGATATTCAGTGTTTAATTTATTTTGATGGATTATTTGGCAGAATGTATCTTTGCCTATTGCTGCTGATGAAGACAGTAAAGATGGACTGAAACTTTTACAGCCTAAAGAAGACGGAGACCCTGAACCAAAAACTAGAACTAAAAAGCCAAAAATGCCTCAGGGAACAAAAATAACTTTTATTCAAAGAAAGATGAATAACCTAGATAGTGATGAAATACCCTCAACAAGTGCACCTTTGATGGAAAATGAAGTAAAACAGGAGAAATATGAAGAAGATTTTACATTTGATGAACCCCCTTTAAAAAGGATAAAATCGACAACATGTCCTCAAGGAAAACCAGTAAAACATCCTGGAAGCACCAAGCACCAAGAGGAATTGGAAATGAACTGGGACATTGTGCAGGTATGACATCTCTTCCATTTCTTTATAGCAGGCCACTACTGTAGCTTACAGAAACAGGACAAACTTGGACTCTGGTACACACATTTGTGATTCCTATTGACTTCAATAAGCGCTATTGACACATTCCAAGAAGTAGCATGGCACTCTTAAATAGTGCTTGAGTTACTTTATTTACTACAGTTTGTTCTTAGCCTGAACAGAGCCCATGACAATGTATACAGATTAAAGTTCTAGTTCACTATAAAATGCCTCTGAATATAACCAGGTTTACAAATTTCCATTCAGATATCATTCTGACATTTGTGACTTGTAGACAAACTTTGAATTAAAGATTCTTTAGCGTCTTACAGAACAATCTCACTTCCTCTTTATCACTATTAGAGCTTGAGGGAGTTGCAATTCAAAGACTGTAGCACCCAGCAGCTATGGAAATCTTGAAAATTTAGGATTTTTTTTGCAGACTTCATAGTAATTTCTAGAATGTAAGTGTTAAGTACGATAAATAAATCATGGCCCATTTGTTTTGGAGATAGACTTCAAGCATATGTATCAGCCAGAATGGAACCTTCATCCAGATAGACTTAAAACAATCATGTTAAGTAGTGTGAGAACATCTTCATGCATCTCAGTAGAATATTCACTTTGAAGCCTAATCATGACCATTTAAATGCAGGTGTTGTAGAAATAGCCAGTTAATGCCCTCGTTCTATGAGGCTAGATGTAGCTATGGAACACTGGGACATGACTGGAATAGGGAAGCACGTTGTAGCATACTCATGCTACTGTACTGTACAGCTTGCTACTACATTAAAAATATTAGAATAGAGTATCAAAATTCTCTCCCTGACTTCCTTGAAACTCTGCTGACTTCTAAAGGGAAGAAATTCCTGCAAGTATTGTTGGCAAACTCCTTGAAGTTTTCCCATGTCCTTGTTTATTATCTAAGCCTGTGTGTGCATTGTGCTGTTGGTTGTAACTAGGTACAGTACAAACCCATTTACGTGCGGATGGCGGGAGTCAAGCCATCACGACCGCGTGTTAACGGACCGCGGGTTAAGAGGGCCATGCTGAAATATCTTAAGATATCTATATATACATGTATAATTATCTAGGATTACATACGTATTCACAGCGTCCCAAATACTGCAGGCCTATCTGTTAACGGCGCATAGCAAGAATCTAAATTCAGTGACTAAGCGTGCGTGATACGTCTTTACCAATATCGGCGATCAAAAGGAAGAGGAAACGCCAGTAGGCCTACAACACGTTTCCGCTTTGCACTTCCTGTCGATTTCTATGTCAGTAAGTTAGTGAGCCAATCTGCAGCGCTACATAACACGTGGCACAGGAACTTGCTAACGAGTCTCGTGTGTTAAATAGGTAGCACTGGGAGGCATGGTGCTACCGCGCGTTAAGCGGATTCGCGCGTAAACGGGTCTGTACTATACTCAGTAAGGTACATAAGCTATTTTATGTAGCCTCAAATGTGTTATTGCTAATGCGATTTGTATTATCACAGGTGAGCATGTGTGTGTTGTATAGTCATATAGAGAAAAATTTTCAGAGGCTTCTAAGTCACTTAGGTGTTGTCTACACATACACGTTGTGCCACTTCAACTATACCAGGATAGTTAAAGCGATGCAAACCACTGCAGGGTAGATGCATTTATACTGGCATAAAAGGGACTTGTCCCGAAAGAGCTTATTCCCATATACTGAGTCCACACTAGGGATTGTACTGGTATAACTATATCAATAGAAAATTCTAGCCCTAACTGAATTAGTATATCAGTACAAAATCTGTGTGTAGATCAGGGCTTAGGGTATTTTGAAAATTCTGCCTGTATTTAATTATTGAGACTTCAGTAAAATGAGCTTGATGGCATCATCTTGGTTCCCAGTGGACAAAGTCTGCAATTTTTTTTTAAATATAGTGTTCTGCAATGCCATTTCCCCCCCCCACCAAAACAACCTACTGCAGCTATTTTTAATAATTGGGTGGGTTTTTTGTGGTGATTATTCTGTTAGAAAATTGGCCTAATTATGAAAATTGCATATTTTGGTTAGGATTGATGGCATTCTCACCTCTGTTCAGTTTTAGTGCTTGTGAAAGGCCCTGGAGACTGAAGTCTTCTGTTTATCCACAGAGCAGCTATAGCACTGACAGAGGAAGTATAATCTTTCCCATACCACTGTATCAATGTACCTTAACCATCCACATGGCTGAGGATATTTCAGGGTACGTTCAGCCCTTGTTTTCTACTAAGACTGATAGCAAAGGTGCCTATAATATGATGGTGGTTTTTGCGATGTTGACCCTTGTGTGTTAGGAAAGAGCCTGAGATTATCAAAGTCACACCACACATGGAACAGTCTTTAATAATGACTTTCTGGTCGCCACTGACCTAGGAAAACAGGATTGTGGCCACCCAGTGCTTCATGTTCATCCTATCCTCCCTGTGTCCCCCTCCACAGTGGCCACTTTGAGTTCTGGTATATGATGACCATGAAATATTCTTTTTTCTTAATAAGTACAAATTCAAGTTCAAGGTACTTGTAGCAGTATTATAGTTTGATACATGCTTTTGCAAGCCTGGCATTCCATCCAGCAGAGGGCAGTATTGTGCACAAAACAGCACTCTATACTGGCTGGATATGAAACTGAAGTGAAGACACTAAGCCAACTTACCAGCTTTAAAAATAGTTATTTATGTTTTCTTGTGGCAGGTCCTGTCAGAAAGAACAAATATTGAACCATGGGTGTGTGCAAACATAATTTGCCTTTTCCGTGATGAAAACACAATTCCATTCATTGCCCGGTATCGAAAAGAGCTTGTCAATAATCTGGAAGCTGAAGCCTTGCGAGAAGTACAGCAAACGCTGGACGAACTACGGTAGGTAATCTATTGGAAGAGAGTGTATGTGTGTGTGTGAGGGAAAGGAGTTAAACGATGGCCTGCTGCCAGGTCTGTGTGCCTTGTGTGCTTGGTTACAATTTGGAACTCTGTGTGTATGGTGTCTAAAAGAGCGATAGTATAATTCCCAGTAGAATATGTTGTGAAGGTGCATCAGTGATGTAACGGGGGAAAATCCCGACTAGAATGTTCCCATTTAAAAAAAAGAACACCAAGATCTTAAAGCCAAAATACTCAAAGTTAAAGAGAGGGGTATACTTGATGCTCCCCTGCCTTTCACTTTGTTTAAGAAGAAAAAAGAGAGTTAGGGTTACTAATTGCTCAGTGAGGAGTTATTTTAAATAGGTTTTGTGATTTAGAGGCCCCTGAAGTATGTAGCCCTGAATCAGAAATAAGCTCCACCCCTTGCGTTGACATCTGAACATCTGGAAAAGAAGCCCAGGGCTCCTTTTTGATAGCAGCAGGAGTCGGTCCAGCAGGTCCCTAGTGTAGGGTAAGGCGAGTAGCATGTGGCACCTTGGCGTTCGTAGAGGGCGTGGAAGGCAGCCCCAAAATATTACTGTGATGAGTGAGCCAGGCCAGGAGCCAGAAACCCATGCACACACTTAGCAGAGACGGAGAAAGTGAGTGCAAAGAGCAAGCTGCTATACTTATAAGTAGGCAAGGAGGACAGGGAGTCACTCCGCTTCTTCCCCCAGTGCACACGCACACAGTCTGTCTGGGCCTGTGGAAATGCAACAACCCTCTCCAAATAATATAGTTGGGGAGTGGGAAGCACTTATTTGGTCAAGCAGCGCAAGCTGCCGCTGAAGTGGCCTGCAGCTCTCCGTTAGTTCAGACTCCACCGCAAAGGCAGTCGGGTTGCCACAGTTCCTCCTTGATGCAGTGGTTAGAGTGTCTTTTTAAGATATGTTTGATGTGCTCTAGGTGGGCAGGGAACAGACGTAAAAGTTCTATGTGCTGAGATTTTCCCCTTCCAGTCCTGGCCATTGTTGGAATAGGGGATCCCCCCAGATAGGGGAGAATGCCTGGGACAGGAAAGAGGGTTCGGGGTGGGGGGCACGCAGTATTATGTGCCACTGTCCTCCACTGTCAGATCAGCTCAAGTGTTTTGTAATGATTTCACTTACTAGTGGCTGCGGGACCCTAAGACGTCATTAATACTCTTTGCTACTATAGAGACAGATCCTGAGAGGTGCTGAGCATCTGCAGCTCCCGTTGACTTGAGCAAGAGTTCTAGGTGCGCATCACCCTGGGGTTTAGCTCATAGGTACTTAATATAAATTCTTTATTTAGATGAAGTGTCAGAGTTGCTGCACTTGGATCACAGGGTGGCAGTGTTACAAGGAACATCAAAGCATAAAACATTTAGCTTGACACCCTTTGCTTGATTTCTAGATCCCCTCCTCCCCCGCCCAGCTACTGCAAGCTTTGTTGATTGTTGAACAAATATTAAAATGGGAGAGAAAGTGTTAGGATTTCTACAGCATTTGTCAGAGTGGGTTCCTCGAGGCTGATATATGGTGTAGTCTTCCATGGCTTCTGAGGCCAAACACACTGCCTCAACAACATGCTGTCATGAGACCCAGTGGGTTGGACCACATTTAGCGGTGATCTTTTTAATCTGATTTGAAATGTGATTATTTATTAACATAAAATCCATGTATTGTAGTACTGTTGCAAAGAAGACACATGCAACAATACAGAAGATAAAGAAAGAAGGAAAGCTATCGGGAGGTCTATTAGCAGCCTTATTAAACTGCAAAACTTTGGATGAATTGGACCATGTGGTTAGTGTCTCTTTTTTAAATATGTTTGTAAAATTTTATATTGCACAATTAAAGAAGATGTAATGAAAAATGGTAGCTGTGACTAATGCTGTGAGAATAAGTGATTTTTGGTTCGCTGGCCATTCTGAAAAACGGGGAAAAATAGTTTAGGGTTGAACAAAACATTTTGTTTAGTTTTTGAGCTTTTACATATTTTGTAAATAAGCTGAAGCACATTTTGAAATAAAAAGTCATTTTGAATGTTAAAAATTGAAACCTTTCATTTAGATGTCAAGACAAAATGTTTTGATTTTGGGGGGTGGTATTTTTGACTGAAACAGTTCGGTGAATTTGACACAAATTTGCAGATGTTCTGGTTGACCCAAAATATGTGCCTAGCTTAGATATGGCAGAAATGTTGATCTCTGCCTTTTTAAATAACAATACATTTTACAACTACTTTTCCCCCACACAGTCTGCACCATATAAAACTGGAAGTAAAGGCACCAAAGCCCAAAGGGCCAAACAACTGGGATTAGAACCTGCTGCCATATCTCTCATTGAAAACCCAGTAGAACTCAGTCTGTTTTCTTACATTAAGCCTAATGTCAAAGGTAAGTACTCAGTTCCTGTATGCGGTAATGAGATTTAGAATATACCTTGAATAAAAAACAGCTTTATTTATTAGATGTCCTTATGCTATTGAAAGTTAATATGAGAATATCTTGCATTGCTTAGAGACTTCAGCGATAGATGCAGTAGAAAAAGCCAAGTTGAAAATCACAGTCATCTATTGTCTAAAACAAATTCTGGAAGATCTGAGAAGGAAAGCTGGAGACATGAGAACCTGTGACAGGGACTGTGGCATGAGGAAATATAGAGTGAATTTTACTACAGCACAGAGGGCCTGTCTAAGGTTCCATCCCCACTTAAACCCTTGACACGAGACTTGTAGTTCAGTGTTATAAAGGGTCTTGGGCATGCATCCTGCCCTGAAGGAAATTTCATCCACCAAGGCACATCCTAAAAATGTCTGTGTTTGGTGGTTGGGAGTGAGTGGGAGCCCTTTAAGTGCTGGGTGGGTGTTGATGGTGCTGGAGAGAAGGCAGTCTGGTATCGGAATGGGTGCTCTAACTACTACTTGTGTCACATTTCAATTCTGCAGAATTGATTCTGTCTTTGAAAATGCGATTATTTGTAGTGGGCAATTTCTGACTGTAAACCACCAGGATTGTTACAGACTGTTCCATGGTGTTAAGCTAGTAAAGCTCTTCTTTGCCACGTCACCTTTTTTACCATGCATGAGCTGAAACTGCTCGTTGATACTGATTCTTACTCATCCCACATTATAAACAGTTATCAAAATATAAAGATTAACTAAAATGATAAAGTTAAATTGGTCCAAATATAGCATTGTGAATCAATTGGCAAAATTTCTGATTGATTAAATATCACATTTTAGAGTGCTGCAATATTTCATAAAGCAAGATGTTGCAAGCATTGCTGTGTGCTATACTGCCAGATAATTGATCGTGCTGGGAGAGTGCCAGAGCCAAAGGGATGTGTTTGTAATGAAAGTTGAGATGAATTATCAGGAGTACCAATGCTTGCATTCAAAAGGGACTGTCAGGTATTGGAGTAGCATGTATCATTGTCATTTTTAATATTTGGAATGAATAAACCTTTTTCAATATTCTGCTAGAAATAGAGAATAAGAGCTTGTATTTATATTATGCCTTTCATCCTAAAGGACCATGAGGCATTTTACAAATGACATACAGATAGGAATCAGGTATCAGGGGTGACAGCCAGGTTGACAGCCTGCATGCAATATGGGAGGAGAATAAATTTTGCAGGAGTGAGCTCCTAGTCATGCAAAAAAGGTCCCATGGGACTCTGGCTTATGGCTTTTAGTTTCTCAGTTGGTATTTTTAGAATATTCCTAATAGTATGTTTTGTATCAAAAAAGAACAAACTCTGAATTAAAAATATGTAGTTTAGGCTGCAAAGTCAAGCAGTCAAAAAATATGAAATGCTAGAATTTAGGCTATCTGCAGTCTTCATTCTGCTCCTTTGTGCATATGCATTGTAATATAATTGTTAATTACATGATCACGTACAATTTTTAACACAGGACCCCTATCTCCAGCAGTGCACAGGCTAGGTGGCGCTCATTCAATGGGTAGCTCTTCAATATTTCTCTTATCCTCACCATCCAATGTGAAGATGTATCCTTCATTTACTGCACCCCATCCAAACTCTGCACTGGATACGGAATTATTCATTTCCTCACATGCATTTTTGTGGTGCCAGTCACTGTAGTGTCAGAGCACCTCACAAACATGAATGAATGTTTAATAGGAAAGATTGGCATCCTTTTTTACAAGTGGGAAACTGACACACAGAGATTAAGGGCAAAGTTTACCACTATTTTGATTTGCTCAATAACTTGCTGCTTGTTCTGTTAATTTAGATAAAATAAAAGAACCCAGAGAGTCAAAGGTGTTAACATGACACTGAAACTGTCCAACATTAAACAGTTTTAAACAAGATTTGGGGTTTTGTATACAGAAAGCGCGTGGTAAACACACCATTAAGAATTCTTTTAACCTTTATTAAAGATAAAGAAAAAGAAGGAAAAATGATTAAACCATTTAAAATGTAGTGTATTAAGTAAGGCTTTTATTTGAACAGTATCACTTATGCCCTTTTGTTTAGCTGTAGAGCAGGGGTCTCAAACACACGGCCCGCGGGAGCTCTTCCCTGAGGCCCACCGGGCTCCCCGCGTCCCCCCCTTTTAAAAATGTTTTTTAAGCCCCAGGCAGTTCCCTGGGGGTGAAAAAAAAATAAAAATAGGTGGGTGGGGCACGAGGAGCCCGGCGGGCCTCAGGGAAGAGCTCCGTGGGCCGCATGGGAAGAGCTTCGCGGTTTCTGGGAGGGAGGGAGGAGGAGCGGGAAGCCATGCGCACAGGGGAGGAGGCGGAGAAGGGGTGGAGAAGGGGCGGGGCCTAATGGCAGGGGTGGAGTGGGGGCGGGGTTGGGGGCAGCGAGGGGGCGGGGTCAGTGATGCGGCCCTCGGGCCAATGCACTAGTCCTCATGCGGCCCTTGTGGTAATTTGAGTTTGAGACCCCTGCTGTAGAGAGTCTTTAAAGGAACTCCCCCCACACCCACCCGCCCTTGTTTGATTGTCTTCTCAATGGTAATAACTGTGCTTTTGGAGAGAAGAGAAGTAGTTAGTTGAGATGGGCTGGAGCTATCGGTGGTGGTGGTGTTGCTAAAGTCCAGTTCTATTTTCTAGAAAACAAGACAAACACATACACAAGGGAAAAGAAGAGAACAGCAAAGATAAAAAAAAAAAATGCAGCTTCTGTCTTGGTGTTGACTTTCACTTGCAACCTCACTGCTGAAAAACACAGGCACAGCACATGGTCTTTTCAGTCACTCCGCAACCTGGTAAACTTGTATTAGCATCAGGCTGTTTAGGGCATTGCATTTAGCTGCCTTTCTGGTCACAGGCTTACAGCAGTGTTGCAAAATATACAATCTTGGCCAGCTAAGTCAGACTGCTATTAGAAGACAAAGGAGAGGGAGAGGGCAAAAGTGTATGATATGTTAGGGAAGAGTCAAGACCGCTTTTGTAAAGGGAAGTCATGACTCATCAATCTACTAGAATTCTTTGAGTGAGTCAACAAACATGTGGACAAGGGTGATCCAGTGGATCTAGTGTACTTGGACTTTCAGAAAGCCTTTGACAAAATCTTTCCTTGATGGCTCCTAAACAAACTAAGCAGTCAAGGGAGAAGAGGGAAGGACCTCTCGTGGATCAGTAACTAGTTAAAAGACAGGAAACAAAGATTAGGAATAAATGGTCAGTTTTCAGAATGGAGAGAGGTAAATAGCAGTGTCCCTCTGGTATCTACTGGGACCAGTACATAATCATAAATGATCTGGAAAAAGGGTTAAAGAGTGAGGTTGCAAAATTTGCATATGTTACAAAATTACTTAAAATGTCCAAAGCAGATTACAAAGAGTTAGAAAGGGATCTCCCAAAACTAGGTAACTAGACTGGATAACAAAATGGCAAATGAAATTCAATGTTGCCCATTGGAAAACATAATCCCAGCTATACATGCAAAATGATGGGTTCTAAATTAGCTGTTACCATGCAAGAAAGAGATCTTGGAGTCGTCATGGATAGTTCTCTGAAAACATCCACTCAATGTGCAGTGGCCGTCAAAAAAGATAACAGAATATTGGGAACAGTTAGGAAACATGAAATACCATAATGCAACTATATAAATCCATGGTACACCCACACCTTGAATACTGCATGCAGTTCTGGTCACCCCATCTCAAAAAAGATATATTAGAAATTGAAAAGGTACAGGGAACCTTAGACCTTAGTCCATCCCGTGCTTTGCTTGCTATTGGACAACCCACATTTGTCATCCTTGCCTGTAAACTGCCCTTCTCTCCAAATGTTCCCATTTCATGTTGAGGTGCTTGATGTTGTTCAGAACTGTTTGTTTGCATGTTATTCGCGGTCTTCCTCTCCTTGCATTTTCTGGCTTCCATTCAAGGGCAGTATTTGGTAAGTGTTCTTTTTCTCAGCATGTTCTTTCTTTTTAAGTGCTTTAAACTTCAATTTGATGTTTGCTTTCAGCAAATAGTGATCGCTCCCTTTTTTCTGCTCCTCTGAATTCTCTTGTGTCTAACACTGATGTTTTCCACCTCTGACTAACACAGATATAGTTGATCTCATTTTGTGTATGGCCATCTGGTGAAATCCATGGTTTTTTTTGTGTATATTTTTATGTTGGAAGAAAGAATTGCAGATGCTAAGATTGTTTTCGGCACAAAATTCAAGAAGTCTTGTGCCATTGTCTGTCGTTGTTCCAGTTGTATGTGGGCCTGTCAGGGTTCCTTCCCCACTCTAAACTCTAGGGTAAAGACGTGGGGACCCGCATTCAGAGCCCCTAAGCCTATTTTACCAGCTTAGGGTAAACCCCCCCAAGGTACAAAATTCCCTGCACCCCGAGAAATGCTTCTTACTGCCACCATCAAATGTCTAACAGGAATCCAGGAAAGGAATCACTTGAACTTCCCTCCCCCCCAAAATGCCCCCTCAAGCCGTACACCCCCTTTCCTGGGGAAGCTTGAGAACAATCTCCCAACCAATTGGTTACACAGTGATCTAAAAACCCACCCCCTGGGTTTTAACACTATAGAAACAGTCAACTTCTTAAAAGAAGGATTTTATTAAACATAAAGAAGGTAAAATCATCTCTGTAAAATCAGGATGGTAACTATTTCACAGGGCACTATATTTCCACACTCAGAGAGATTTCCCCCTCTGGACAAAACCTTAACGTTACAGATAACCATGAATACCTCCCCCCCCCCCCCCCTTTGCCCTTTCTAACACAGGGAATGCACCAAGCAAAAATAAACAGAAAATCTATACGCTATGCTATCTAAACTTACTTCAGAAAAGGGAGGTTTGATTTTCTGTAGGTTCCTTCTGTCTTCCAAGATCACTCTCTCTCAGACAAAGACACTCACTAAAACCTTCCCCCCTCCCAAGTTTGAAAGTATCTTGTCCCCTTATTGGTCAGAGCCCAGCCAGGTCAGGTGTCAGTCTGGCTACCTGCATTTCTTAACCCTTCACTGGAAAGAGGATTTTATAGCACTGCATCAGACCCTCTCCCCCTTCCCTTCATATTTATGACAGGGCCGATGACTATTTCCCAACCTCTTCTTTCATTTCCGATCTGGACATTAAAATCTCCCATAACCAGGACAAGATCGTGGTCTGGTATTTCTTTCATTACATTGTTCAATTCTGTATATAATCCCTTTTGCCCTCTTCATCTGCATCGTTTGTTGGAGCATATGCCTGGACTATCGTGCACTTAATGTGCCGAGAGTGGACTCTAGCTGCCAGTAGCTTATCTGATATTGGCTGCCAATTCATATGTGATTTCTTTGCAGCGCTAGTCATGATGATTCCTACACCTCTCTCGTGTTTGGTTCCATCTGAATAGAACATTGTATTTTCTCCAGATGTTATCATACCTTGATCTTTTCCTTTAACTTCACAAAGTCCTAGAATGTCAATTTTATATCTATCCATATCTTTGATTACCTGTGCTAATTTTCCTGCACTATTTAGAGTTCGTACATTCCAGATAGCTATGGATGTACTCTTTTTGGCCGTCAGAATTTGGACCATCAAGTGGGTGACTTCCTGATGGATTTGATCATCCACTGTCATATGTGCATCTGAATGCTTTCCATCCTCCTCAAGCCGTGATTTTTGGTTTATGTGAGTAGTTTCTGTAGCTAGACCGTTTTTTTTTATGATGATGGGAAGCCGCTCCATCGACCAACCCGCCTCCTTTTTGATCTGGGCTTGGGACCGGCACTGGTGGAGTTGGTACAGGGAAGGGCAACAAAAATGATTAAGGGTATGGAACAGCTTAATGTATGAGGAAAGATTAAAGAGATGGGGGACAATTCAGCTTGGAAAAGAGGCAACTAAGGGGGGTATTATGGAGATCTATCAAATCATGAATGGTGTAGGAGAAAGAGAATAAGGAAGTGTTATTTACTCCTTCACATAACACAAGAACCAATTGTGTTAGTGTGCCTCAATTAATAGGCAGCAGGTTTAAAACAAACAAAAGGAAGTATTTCTTCACACAATGCACAGTCAACCTGTGGAACTCGTTGCCAGGGGATGTTGTGTGGCCAAAACTATAACTGGATTCAAAAAGAATTAGCTAAGTTTATGGAGGATAGGTCAATTACTATTGTAGCCAAGATGGTCAGGGATGCAACCCCATGCTCTGGTGTCTGAAAGCTGACTACAGATGCTTGGACTGGATGACAGGGGATGGATCACTTGATGATTGCCCTGTTCTGTTCGTTGCCTTTGAAGCATGTGGCATTGGCCACTGTTGGAAGACAGGATACTGGGCTAGATGGACCATTGGTCTGATCCAGTATGTCCATTCTTATGTTCTTATGGATGGGAAGGAGAAGAAATAAGGTAGGGAAGGAAATTAACAGATTTGGTGGTGGGCGACGAGAGGTTTCCCTTTTCAGGTGGGGGTTGGGATTTAGCAGAAGCCAGTGGAGGTGGCAGTGTCATCTGGGTTCCTCCCTCTGGTCCAGTCTGGTCAGAAAATGCCTTCGGATCAGGATGAAGAAGGTACAGAGTCCTAGAAGACAGTGGGGGTGGCAACCATGATGGTGAAGCATGCTCCTTCCACTTTTTCAGTGAGCCAGCATCACGGTAGCCTCCTCCCTTGTTGTCTGTCTTTTATTATGTGTGGAACAACTCCTCCTCTCATTACTTTGTCCACCAATTAGGCCTAATTTCTGAAACACCAATTTTGGCTGGTTGATTTCCAGTCTCTCTCTCTCTCTCTGTTCTTGTTTACTAGGCAGGATCTTAGCACAGTCCTTGAATTATATCAGTAGGCCCTTTCGTTTGGACTAATTTGGTCTTTGTCTTCCTTTTGCACCTTTTCCTGTTGACTTTGATTGTTATAGTTATTTATTTCATGTATTTTTCTCACTTTTCACAGCTGAGTTTACAATTAATGTAAATTTATAGGCCCAGTTATTTCAACTTGCCCAATTTGAGAAACCTAGGTTTTTCAGAGTACGAAGCATTTTTATAGCTTTCTGTATGTTCAGAGCCCTGTACAGATGTTAAGAGATGGAATACCTATTTTACATGTGAAGAAACTTAGGGCTTGTCTACACTGCTGGCTGGATCGACGGGCAGCGATTGATCCAGCGGGGGTCAATTTATCGTGTCTAGTATAGATGGGAGAGCTATTCACGTAGCTGAAATTGCGTAACTTAGATCGATTCCTCTCCCCCCACCCCGTAGTGTAGACCAGCCCTGAAACAGATTTGCACAAGGCTACACGTTGTCCCTAGAGAGCCAGGATTAGAAGGTGGGACCTTCTGGTTCCTCCAGGCCACACTGCCTTACTGTCAGAGATGCTGAGCACTCATAGCTTCTGCAGTCTTCAGGACTGCAAGTGCCCGTCACTTCATAAAATGAGACCTCATGTCAAGTTGGGCATTCAAAAAATGAAGGATATACAATTATTGGCTCTGGCCAAAATTTTGGTTTAGTAAACTTGACCAGTATCATATAAAAAATCTGGCAGAGCCAGGGATAGAACAGAGTTCCCCTGCTCATGTGGACCTCCTTTAACCAGACGACACATCGTGCCTCAGTCTTCATGTGCCTTTCAGTTCTCATTCACCAAGCACCTGAGGCAGGAATTCTATAGGAAAAAGTAGCATTCGATCATATTATTAAAGGCTAGATCACAGTGCATATGCACGAGTGCATAGAATTAAGATTGCTTTGGCAGCCTTAGTTCTGGTATTTCCTAATTTGGAGTGCTTGACCTTAACATTCTTTGAAGCTTTTTTCTGCGTAACTCTCTACTTTTTATTTTGAAAAGAAAAGAAAGGCAAGAACAAATTCTATAATGTGTAACTGGTGCCTCATCCCATGTATCCTAACATTCCAGCACCGCAACACAGACTCCTAACATTTGAAGTAAAGGATAGTGTAATAACTTGGTTTTAGGATTAGGCTGTTACCTTTGTGGACCAATCACTGGAGGGTGTAACACTCTGAAACAGTGCTTTACGTATATGTAAATAGTCTGTTTTACAATCAGCAGACTTAAGCACATAGATTTGGCAGATTCTCTTGAGAAGTAGTGCAGCTAAATGGTGTTAAACTTGAGTGTGCAGTATTGAAGATAAAAGTTTATGCTTGGCTAGATTGCGCTCAGTGGGATATGAAGTCTTGCAGAGTTGCGAGGACACACTTGGTTTAACAGGTGAGTCTAGAATTCATGAAGTATATCAGAAGCAGGAAACCTGCAAAACAATTGGTGGGTCTGCTGAATTATCAGGGATTAAAAGGAGCAATTAAGGAAGATAAAAACATTGCTGAGATGTGAAATTATTTCTTTACATCACTCTTCACCTCTGAGAATGTTGAGGGGATTTGTAACCTGAACGTGCTCCTTTCTGGTAATAAAGAGGAGGTACCCTGGGTCTGAGGTGTCAGAAAAAGAGGCTTAGGAGCAAACTGATAATTTACAAAGCAAATTAGTCAGCAGGTTAGAAGGTACGTCTAAGAGTTGTGAAGAAGCTGAATGAAATGGCTGCGCTACTAACAAAAATATTGCAATCTCTCATTAAAAACAGCTAGTGTTCCACACAACTGGAATATAGCAAAAAATTTTGTACCTATATTTAAAAAAAAAAAAAAAGGCTATAGGAGTAATCCTTGGAATAACAGACCCTCTAAGATTTACATCTGTACTGAGCAAAATGATTGAAATAATTAAAAACAGAACAAAAAAGCACCTGGAAGATCAGGCAGCCTTAATACAGGGATCGCAATGTGCTCCCCCTGTAATACTGAAGTTTATAGCATTTTATGGAAAGGTATTGAGGATTGCAACAACCTCGTATTCATTTAAAAAGTGACATGGTAGGTAGTGGGAGCGTGTGATCCTCTATTTTGCTTACTTATCTTGCGTGAGCGCTCTTAATCTGTATCCAAATATCTAACTTTATTATTTCTAATGTATAATAAATATGAAGCCCAAGCAAGTACTTTTAGAATAAGGTATTGATGTTTGATATCCTTCTCTCAATTAACATTGCTTTGGTTTACAGTAACATAATTAATAATCTGTACTTTTAGAATCCAATATTAATTTTAGATGTTTTGGAACAGATGGCCAGATGATATTAGCTAATTCCATCAATTTGGTTTCTTTATTGCAACACTCCAGATTATTCTAGTATCTTGTATTTATTTCCTTTACGCTTGAATGTATTTAGGGATATGTGTTTTATTACTGATGTGATTACTTAGTTTGTTCTGGTTTTTAGATTCTTTATAATAATTAGCAGTATGTTTTCATTTAAGGACTTACAACCATTCAGGAAGTAGAGGCTGGAGTACAACACATCCTTGCTGACATGTTTGCCAAAGATAAGGATACACTGGATTTCATCAGGATACTGTAAGTGTCAAAGTTTCTTGGTCATTCACTTATTTTGCAGGTTATATGGCCAAATTCTGTCTCTTTGTGTTTGACCAGAGAACTTGCCCCCCACACAAATGCTGGGAAAGAAGTATTATTGGCTATCCCTCTCTCTGCATACACACATTCCTTAGTCCTGTGCTTGGCAAACTTATTCAGGACCAGAATAGGAGAAATCTGTTGTGATCAGGACACAATATTTAATCCCCCAAAGCCTGGATTTAGAATGTCTCTTAGCAGCATCGTTTACGATAGCCCCGTGAATTGTTCTCCCTCACAGTTTTAGGGGGATTGAAAATTGAAAGGAAAATTTTCCATCCCTTACGGCTTCCTCACACTGCAGCTTTTCAAGTGCTTACCAGTAAGTAGTGTGCATACAGATTAGGCCCTCAGGACCAACCTGAGACCTAGTGTAATCAGGTGCAACCCCTTTTACTTCAGTTGCATCCACTTACGCCAGGGCTGGATGCAGCCTGTAAAGGTTAATGGCTAATTTTCTATGGTTTAATTCTTAAAGCATAGTATCAGTATAATTAAAACAGTGTGAAAATAATAGTCTCCTGCTTTAATATAAAGGCCAAAGCAAAGCAGAGAGATTTATTTTCAAAGCAGGAGACATTGATCTTTGACTACATTTGAGTAGAATGAATTTATTTTTGTTATGCCAAATACTGACTTATATTTAATTGCTTTATCTGATGAATATCGATGCAGTAGAGTGACAGTTGCTCTTGCTGTTGTTATTATTACTCTGTTGCATTCTGGTTGGAATAGAAAACAGATTTAGTGCAACTGTTATCTATATGGAGCAATTTATCCAGAAAAAGTGTGTGTGTGTGTGTATATATATATTTTAAGCAGTATACTGCATTATGAATTGTGTAGGATCTGATTGTCTGATATTATAGATGGGGCCATACCAAATTCACCACCGTGAAAAACATGTCTCGGACCGTGAAATCTGGTCTCCCCGGTGAAATCTGATCTTTTGTGTACTTTTACCCAATACTCTACAGATTTCACTGGGGAGACCAGCATTTCTCAAACTGGGGGTCCTGACCCAACAGAAGGCTGGGGGGGGGTCACAAAGTTATTGTAGGGGGTCACAATATTGCCATCCTTAATTCTGTGCTGCCTTCAGGGTTGGGTGGCTGGAGAGCAGCAGCTGCTGGCCAGGCACCGACCTCTGAAGGCAGTGCCCCGTCAGCAGCAGTGCAGAGGTAAAGGTGGCAATACCATACCGTGCCAACCTTACTTCTGTGCTGCTGCCTTCAGAGCTGGGCATCTGGAAAGTGGCGGCTGTGGGCCGAGGGCCCAGCTCCGAAGGCAGCAGCACAGAAATAAGGGTGGCAATACTGCGCCCCCCCCCCCCCATAATAACCTTGCGACCCTCCTTCCCCCACAACCCCTTTTTGGGTCAGGACCCCTACAGTTACAACACCATGACATTTCTGATTTAAATATCTGAAATAATGAAATTTACCATTTTAAAAATCCTATGGCTGTGAAATTGACCGAAATGGACCCTGAATTTGGTAGGGCCCTAATTATAGATCACAAAAGACAGACAAATAGCAACCTGTCTTTTATAAATGAGAGGATGGAATGCAGCAGTGTGGTGAATCTTTAACATTTCATTTTGAAGACTACTTTGCATCTGAGAGATGTTCTTCTGGGCTAGCCACCCCTGTTCCTTTACTACTTTGTTCTCAAAATAATTAATTCTGCCAATAACCAGAAAATGCTAAATGGAGCACTGATGTCCTACACACTCATATTTTGCGGTACACTGTTCTATTGTATCAGTCTAAACTACAAATTTAGAATTGTTGCCATGGAACATTTTTTTTTTTAAGAGTATCCTAAAATTTAGCTGTCTAGCACATATTCCATCTGCTATAATAGTCATAAATCCCACTGGAGCAGGGTGTGCAAAAAAGCAAATGGATATTGAGTTTGGTTAAATGCTAAAGTGAAATTTAGAGAGACAAGGTGGATGAGGTAATATCTTTTATTGGACCGTCTCCTCTCTAATATACTGGAACAACCCGGCTATAACAATACTGCATACAAAATGAAATGTAGGCATTTGCTAAACACATTATATCTTTGTAGGGTTCTGCAACCTCCTGAACTCTATTTGTATGAAATGACCTGAGAAATAAACATATTTGAAAGCTTTTTCCTTATGTATTTGAACTTTATAATAACATTATGTGCGGTGAGGTTAGAATGAGTAATTGATTTAGGACTGGTTTAAAACACATACTTGTTTAAAGGAGTGATCAATGTTGAAAAGAGGAGTTATAATTTAACACACAGTGTTAACAGGATCCTTTTTTGCATGGTAAATTGGAATGACGTTTTAAAAAACAGTTTCATTTGACATGGTTGCACCAATCATGGACAGGTTATAACTTTCATAAACTGGTTTTTAAAATATCATTTTAAAACTGGAGTCTGGATAGAAATAATTAAAGACTAAGGGTAATATTTTCAAAAGAACCTAATTGACTTTCAGTGAGACTTAGGATCCCAAGTGCCTAAGGGCTTGCCTACGTGGGGGAAATTATCTGGCATAGCCATTCCAGAATAGCTACTACAGTGTAATTTAGCTACTGGGTATAACTCCTTGGTATAAACACTTTCTTCTGGCATATTTTAGATACTGTGTTCACATGAGGAGCTATTCCAAAATAGCTGTTCTGGTCAGATTTCCCCATGTACAGACGCCCACTTTTGAAAAAGGGATTTAGGTTCCTAAGTGTGCTAGGTGCGTTTGAAAATGTTATCCTAGGTTACTAACCTAGGTTACTTAGTATCGTAAGTATGAGTGAGAGAAGAAGCTGAATAAATGTTGCTTTTTTTCTCTCTCTCACTTTCCAAGAAACTGAATTATCCTTCTTGCAGTTTTCTAGCTTGTCATGCTCCCCATCCACCTATGGGTTTCTTTGGCCTGGAGCCATACTTTTGTCTCGCCTTCTGTTGTTGTTCTCAGCTGGCCACTTATGGGATCAGGCCGGTGTTAGGACCCAGTAGCCACAGAAGGTATAGTTATTCCATCAGACAGGTGTGGGGGGACACAGCCAGGGGTTGGCAGGACTGTGTCCACCTGGGCTTCCAGATAGTCTCTCTGTCCCAACCATAGACCAGTTCTTCTCCTTCCACACAACACCTTATTATGGGCCTTCCCAAACCTCAGAAAACAGCTAGTCTCCAGGCTTAAAAAACCTTTGGGAACAGCCAGTTTCATAAGAGTTAAAACTTGCTTCTCATCCACCGGACTGTCCTCTCTTGGCTAGTGAAAACCACCAAACTGCAATGTAAAAGGAGCCTTTGGGCTCCCCACTTAGATCACTCTTGAGAAGGATAAGGCTCAGCTTTTCTGAGCTCTGCTTGAAATTCTTTTGCTGTCCATATATTAACTACGTCTTATGATTTTATTCTCGTCCCTAAGACATATTATGCAATTCTCCTTATGATGATTATGAAATACTATTGTTTTCAATTGCATTTTATCAGCTTCATATTTATTTCAGTAGGATTTTGTGTTTCAACACAAACTCCAATTACATTATTAAAGGCGTCCTGTCATATCACCCAATTAACTTACTCTTCTTTGTATTTAGATGTCAGCAAAGGTACATATGTATCCAGTCAGCCTTGGCAAAAGTGTCATCAAAAAACGTAAATGAGAAAGATGTTAACAAATTCCAACTGTACCAGAATTTTTCTTGCAATATTAAGAACATTCAGCATCACCAGGTAGGTACACATTATAAATATGCTATTGATTTTCTTTATGATGGTAACAGACCGCATGTATGCATCTCCTAAGGAAAAAAAAGGTGCCATAAGTATTTCCTTTAAAAATTGAGTTTACCGATTTTTTGATTTCACCATTCAGTCACCCGAGGTAACGAAAGACTCTGGTTTCTTGGAAAAGTAACTTGGAAGGTTAAACCACATGTTAAAAAATTGAAGTGGGAATTGAATACTCAGGAGTGTTTGTCTAATTAAAGCAAATGTATTTAAAGAGTCAATAGCAGAGTGTTCAATACCAGTGAGATCCATTTGCTGAAGGATAATAGGGCAATGCTCTGTTTTTCCAAGGCAATAAGCAGTACCAAGCATTTGGAGGAAAAGGGGGAAGGTTAAGTAGTTTATCCTGACAAGGATAAGAATATAGGTTACTTTACTAGTTTTTCACTAAGAGCAATGCTCTGAGCCCTAGCTGGATTTAAAAAACTGTGAAATAGAATTAAACACACTTTTTTCTTGGTACTTCTTTGGTCATGTCTTCTTCTGTGGTTTGCTTCAACACTGAGTGGCTCAGAGACCATCCACATGGGCAAAGAGTGCTCTAAGCCACTCGGCATTAAACCTGTCAGTTGAAATTGGTGCAAAGCAGCAAGAAAAGGTTAGATACTTGTAGTTAAAGGTGACCTGCAAATATAGTACTTTTTAAAAGTATTCAGCAACTTCACTTGTGCTGAATGCTTCAGATAAAAAGGTTAAGGGAAACATTCAGCATATAACATACTGAAGATATAGGTAGTATTTTTCTTGTTTGGCAGGTGATCAGTCTTCTAATCTGTGAGGTCTCTCTGATTGTCTTAAATGATAACTATAGAGCTGTAAGTCTTCAAAAGGGAATATGGGAATAAAGCAATTTGTGCACTGGAGGGGAGCTTTCTCCATTGATGTGCACTGTCTTACACCCCCATCAGTACATATGCTGCTCCAAATTGCTTAATCTCAGAAACAGAGGTGCACACTTCAGGTATTGCTCTGAATATTGTAAATGTAGAGAATTCTGCCCTGATGGGGTGACAGGCAACACGTGTACCTTCTGGACACTGTTGTATTATTTAAACAAAGAACCTTCATTAATCCACAAGAAGTGTCTAGATTTGTAGATGGCTGTTTCTGCGTCTGCTCTTGTATAACATTTCTTTGTTTCTGTGATACTGTCTTCATTGGCTTGTCCTGTTACCATGTGAGGTTTTGCCTGCTAAAGTTGATTTTTACTTTTGTTTTGAATTCTCCTGAGTGTTTTAAAGTTGATTTGTTACGCTGAATACTTGCCAGAGAGGTACTGAGGTTTGAAATTAGTTCACTTATAATATAATACAAAGATTACATTATTTCTAGCAATCTGGGTATTGAGGAAAGGGTGAAATTATTACTAATAGTTTTAATATCCAAACCCTTGGTGTAAATGTGTAAGAGGTCCCTGCTATGCTCTTTTTATTAAGTGTCAATGTTTATAGCATTTTATCATATTTTTACAGTAATTGGTCTGTAGAGGTTTACATTAATGAAGTCTGAAGAGCTCAATTAGCTCAAGCCTAGACTATCATTTTTACAGTATTTCTTATAAATCATTCCTATTTTATCATAAAATACTGTGGTATGACAAGTTTGTAGATCCCTCTTGGAGATTGTTTTTCATTTGAAAAAAGAAAACTTCAACCATTGCAAACTGATCAGTTTCTCCATTACTGAAGTGGCAGCAGAAATAGATTGCTGTTGGAATGCATAATAAAGATATAAGATCACACAATGTGTCCTAACATGGCTCACTGAGTTATTAAGAATAAATCAACATCTATCCACGTTTCACCACATTGAAATCATGCAAATTAGAGAGAGAAAAAACCCTGTTACCTTTTTTTGACTAGCCCCACTTCAGGATTATTTCTGTAACACATTTGCTAGTGCTTTGTCTTAATCTTATTTTAAATGTCACAAGTGACGTATAGTCTTCACCACAGTTTTGTAGAATGCTAAAATTATCAATGCATGTTTGTGAGATGACTCCATCTTGGTCATGGCATGAGATTGAACCCGGGACCTCCAGAGCTAGAAGCAGGAGCCTTTACAGTTTAAGTTAAAGAACCAGGTCCCGTAGCTGGGAAGGGTTAGAAACTGATGCCCTCTGGCGGCTCAGCATAGAGGGGACAAAGAACACACTAAAGAATGTGTTTTGTTTGCACAGTATGTGATTTCAAAATGCATAGGTGCTAACTATTACTTAGTGTTTTTTCTGAGAGCAGTATTATGACTATTATGGGGGAGGGATAGCTCAGAGGTTTGAGCATTGGCCTGCTAAACCCAGGGTTGTGAGTTCAATCCTTGAGGGGGCCATTTAGGGATCTGAGGCAAAAATTGGGGATTGGCCCTGCTTTGAGCAGGGGGTTGGACTAGATGACCTCCTAAGATCCCTTCCAACCCTGATATTCTATGATTCTATGACTCTTGAGTCAGGCCCTGCAAAATCATGAGTTTGGCTTGAAAACCCCGTTAAAATCCTGAAGATCAGGTAATTAAATACATTTGAATGCTTCCTATTTCCCTTCTGGTTTTTGAGCCACATTTGCAAGCTTTGCTCTACAAAAACAAAGGCTCCAAATTTACTTTAAAAAAGTGAAATTGAGATTTGTATGAATGGTTTTAAAAATATTCTCCTATAATGTTGTAAATGTGAAAATTGTGATAGGGCCTGAGAATCAGAACACTTAATTGCCTCTTTTTTTTTTTTTTTTTTCAAAAGTGACTGACCAGTTTACTTTCATCGTCCAAGCTGAGTGAAGAGGGAAAAATAGATTAAACATCATAAATGGTGAAAAAGTAAATTTAAACTTTTAAAGAATTCTTGCAGCTTCAGTAATCTAAGGGTTTTTTAAAATGTACATTTTATGTTGTGTTCCTTTTGAAAAGTAGAAGGATCTCTTGGGAAATTGTCCAGGATTCTGTTTCTCTCTCCCCTTTGAAGATTAAACAAGTACAAAACAACAACAAAGGAATGTGCCTCTATTGCTTTAGCAAAACCAGGAGACTTATTCTTTCTTGATCAGCCTATGAACTTTTCTTCAGTCCCCATCTACAGTGAATCCATGACCAACTTCCTTTGATTCATCATTAGCTTATGTCCTCAATGGACCTTATTTTTGTTGCCTTCTCGCCAACTCTACTCTAACTACTGAATCTTTGTCATACCTCTTAAAAACTCTGTGTTGTTTGCATTGTGGTAGTGCCTAAGAGCCCAGCCAGGGTTAGGTCCCATTGTGCTAGGCACTGTACAAACATAATTAAGCAACAGTCTGTGACCTATGGAATTTACAACCTAGATCTCCTGTTTTTAAAAATACAAAATGCTTCTCTCTTGTCATACTCTCTTCCTAATTTCAAAACACCATTCTCTTTTTAACCTTGCTTGCTAGGAAAAAAAAAATCTTTGTTTTTTGTTTTTTCACCTAGTATTTTATTTCGCTTTCAACTTGGCCCTCGGTTTCTGAAAATCTTGGTCATTCCCCACCCTGAATTTATTTCCTACCCAATCCTAGCAATCCTGAAAGCTATGTGGTCACACTTTCACTTGTGGTGCTCTGGATTAGAACTCTCCTTCTCTCCAAATCCGTGAGAGTCACTTCCTCTTTAAATAATGTCTTTTTTCCTGTACCTATTATGACTTTCAGTAAAGAATGTTGTGATCTTCCATATTAAGGAGGCCATATAAAATGTGCAGTGAAGAAAGAAGAGGGGATAGATAAACTCATTCGAAGAAATCCTCTTTTTCAGTCCATTGTTTTTTAAGACACATGTCTGTAAATGATGTGGAGAACCTGGAAACTTTAGGAAGAATCTGTAAAAATTACACCGAGAATGCTAAGCACTCAAGTTAGATAATACTCATAGTTAAAGTTCTATGAGCAACCTTAATTCTGCCTTGTGTTCACATAGGTTACAAGGTTTTGAATTACATTCACATGCTATTTGTCATGTAATAGAATAAGTTTTTCCTTTGACAAAAAATTCATTTTGTATCTGTTTGCCATTCAGAATCATGTATCTAATAAAATCATATATATAAAAGTGCACAGTAAGTTGTTCTTATTCTAGATTTGTAGTGTTAGTAACACAGTACAGTAAAAGCTGTGTTATCTGGTACTTTACCAGCCATAAAGCTCTATAAACCGGCATTTCTGATCTTCATTGAAAGTCTGGTTTATAGTTCAGTTGGCATGGGCCTGGCAGGCTCCATACCTGGCTCTGCGTGTTTCCCTGGAAGCGGCAACATGTCCCTGCTGCTCCTAGGTGGAGGAACGGCCACGAGGGGTTTGGAGTGCGGAAGGGGGTGCAGCGCTGGAGGTTGGGGCATGGGATGGGGTGTTGGATCCGTGTGGCGCTCACCTTGGGTACCTCCCTGCAAGCAGTGACCTGTCCCTGCTGCTCCTAGTTGGAGGAGTGGCTAGGCAGCTCTGCGCGTTGCCCCTGCCCTGAGTGCTGGCTCCACAGCTCCCATTGGCTGGGAACCGCAGCCAATGGGAGCTGCAGGGATGACGCCTGTCGGTGGAGGCAGCGCACAGAGCCGCTTAGCCACGCCTCTGCCTAGGAGCATAGGGACAAGTTGCCGCTTTGGGGAGCCGCCCAAGGTGAGTGCCACCTGGATCCGGCACCCCACTCCCACTCCCATGCCCCTGCCCCGAGCCCCCTCCCACTCCCGAGCCCCCTCCCAGAGCCAGCACTCCGCACGCCCTTCCACGCCCTAATCCCCAGCCCCGCACCCTCTCCTGCATCCAAACTCTCTCCCTCTTAGGTAACTGGAATTTTTCACTTACTGGCACCCTCCCCCCACCCCCACTATTGCCCCAACATGCTGGATAAAAAAGCTTTTACTGTACTAGTGAAAACTTTAATTGCATCTAAGGAAGGATATGAACTGAACTGGATGTAGAAAAAAAGATCATTCCTGGTTGCTGAATAAAAATAAAATAAAATATAGATCTTGAAAAATAACTATACAATGTCAGCTTCATTGTATGTACATTAAAGATAGCAGTTATGTACATTTTTTTCTCTAAGGGTATGTCTACACAACAACTAGATGCCCGTGGCTGGTCCGTGCCAGTTGATTCGGGCTCGCAAGGCTTGAGATGCGAAACTGTTTCCTTGTAGTGTAGACTTCTGGACTTGGGCTGGAGCCTGAGCTCTGGGATTCTCCCACCTCGCACGGTCCTGGGCCTGGGCTTGAACCTGGAAGTCTACACAGCAATGAAACAATCACAAGCCCGAGTTCCCCATCATGGGCCAGCCGCGGGTGTCGAGTTCCTGTGTAGACATACCCTAAGAGGAAAGAAGTCAACATATCCTGCCCTTCTAGGATGCTAGCTGTTCAGGTAGGGGACTTGTATATGTACAGCACTTAGCATATTTTAGTCACTGCCACAATATAAATAATAGAATGAACCATTTAAAAAGTGTGATTCAAAAGTAGAGTGACCAGATGTCCCGTTTTTATAGGGACAGTCCCGTTTTTTGGGACTTTTTCTTCCATAGGCGCCTATTACCTCCCCACTCCTGTCGCGTTTTTTCACAGTTGCTATCTGGTCACCCTATTCAAAAGAGATATTTAAAGTTACTGAAAGATATAAATGGAATATATTAATTCAAGACTGCTGCTGCTTTTTTTAAGGCTCTCTGATAAATATGTGATCAGAAAGTTCGGTGAAATAATACACAAGATGTTATGTGTTCAATAGCTGGAATACTGAGTCTGAACTGAGTCTGATGTATCTTTGTGTCACTGGATTAAATCCCTGTTCCTGTTTTGTTTTTAGAAGTTTATTTTTTTCATCATTAGTCTATGATACTGTAACTCCTATCCATTGGATCAATTCCAGTCTGTTAATACACACAATTTAGGTGAAAAATGTAGTTTATGTCCATTGTGGCTGTTTGTGGAATCTGCCGCCAAAAGTGAATACATTCATTGCATTACATGGGAAAATTGACTAACTGCTTGCCATATTTAATTGAGGCCCTTTTCAGTTTATTTTTTTTTTCTGTAGACACTCATCATTTAGAACAGACTAAATTGAGTGTTAAATTATAAAGTTGGTAAAAACATTTGCTAGTGAGAGAGAACTTTTTTTGCTAAGTTTCAACTCAGCATTTTTACTGCCTAGTTATAAGCCCTTGTAAATAAAGTATTTTAATTAAAACACTGACCCTTAATAATAATGTTGTGAATGATGACACTATAATTCTATATCAGATATGTTGTTAGTCCTGAACATCATTTTGATTTCACTTTAGCTTGACATTAACACACACACACACACACACCTCTCTCTCTCTCTCTCTCTCTCTCTCAATATAAATATAAAATTGGAATAAACATGAAAGTATTTGATTTGTTAAAAATGTCTTTCTAATCTGTGCATGAAAACGTTTGCTTTGGCAGTCAAGGTACCCGATGCTATAATATTTCACATGCAATTTTTATTATTATCTTTGTTGTTCAATGATATGTCAGGCCTGGTATGTCACAAGCACAGTAAAGCTGAGGAATATAAATTGGTATTATGTCCTGGAGTCATTTTAAACCATTGTATTTAACATATGTGACATGTCTGAGTTAGCTAGTGATTGAATTAAAGTTCATGATTGACACAGAATGCTCCGTTGTGACAGTGTTTATGGTCTGTAATATACAGCAACATGTGCAGCAATACAGGAATGTCAACTTTTAACAGCTTTTTTTAATGGAATCTACACTTCTAATGTTTAAGGAATAGGTGTTGGTGGAGTTTAACTTAGAGGAAAAAAAGGAAATAAAACTGAAGTATTAAAAACAGTGTTCTCTTCTATGCAGTTGCATGCAAATTACATGCTTTACATTTATTAAATCCCTTATTCTGAGATTGCATTGTCTATAAGATACCAATATAGGGCTTGATCTAAATAGAAAAGACTCCCATTGACTTAAATGGGATTTAGCCTAGATTTATAGGGACAAACTTCCAGTAATTACCTCTTGAATTGTGACCCCAGATTTGCATGTTAGTCACAAATGCCCATAAAAAACCCAGAATGTGTATTGAAATAGATTTTTGTTTCTTTTCAGACCTGCTAGTTCATTGGTGTAAGTGCTGTTTGTGTGCACAGATTCTTTCTCTTGTGAGCATAGATGATTGTGTCTTCAATATGTGCAGTAATTTAAAGGCTGGTATATTAATATTAATTTGAAAATGGGGTTCAAAATGTTTTAAGGTTTCCTAGGGGTGAGTAATGAAAAGTTCAACTTTTACAAATTAAACTGATTACCTTTCTTGTCACACACCCTGCTACAAACTGACTGATTTTTAATTTGGGTTGCTGTCAGTACAAATAAGGAAACCAGGAACATAAATGTAGCTCTGTCACTTCTGTAGTTCCCTGTTTTGATTTGAATCACTTTCCATTTTGCTTAGTGAAAGTTTGAACTGGGGTTGTACAAGGGCAACACCTCAGTGGATCAATCAGTGAATTAACAACTGGCTAATTTCCTGTGTTTTTTTAAATAATATATGAATACGTACATGTAATGTGCATATATATAAAAGAGAAACTGGATTCTCAAAGTGAAATTGGATTTTTTTACTCTGGGGAAACAATATACTGTATTCTGCTATGGCGTGATTTTATCTAAGTTACATTTTGGAAGTTATCTATACAAACCAATACTTTGTGAACTGTTTTGCTATATAAGCAGCATGACTTGCTCCAGAATGTCAAGCAAATGTGTATACAAATGTTGACTGGATAAGTTTATCTTTTGGGTATTTTGTGTGTCATCTGTCTTTGCCATTTATGTTTGCACTCAGATTCTGGCCATTAACCGAGGGGAAAATCTGAAGATCCTGACAGTGAAGGTCAGCGTTCCTGACGGGGTGAAGAATGAATTCTGTAGGTGGTGTGTCAATGAAAGGTCTGTGAGTGTGTGTATGTGGAGATATATATATATATATATATATATATATATTCTTACTGAATCCATCATATTGTTCTATAAACAGCTACATACTAAAATGCACCTCACATGTCTTGTTACATCAAGAAAATAGTTTAAACAAATGTTTAACTTATTAGATGAGTTTAAATTTGTGAACAGCTAGATCTCAATCTGTATTTCCACCTACTGCAGACTTATTATTATTTTGAAGAGGAGGATGTTTTTGGATGTATCTTGAGAATTCTGGCAGCATTCTTTAAGCACCTCAAATTCTAAAATATTTGAAGGTTTACTTTGTAATGCATTTTGAAATTTTTACAGTATTCCCTTTGCACAGGGACATGTGGTAGAAGAACATTTAGGATAAAACATTAGTATATTTTGAAGCTTTGAAACATCTGGCACCAGCCATTATCAAAAGACATATATAGGTTTAGATGGACCATTGGTCTGACCTACTATGGCTTTTCTTATGTTACATTCATATGTATTGATTATACTGTCTAAAATAGTCTATCTTCATTCACAAAAAATCTTGTGCCAAAAATATGAAAGAGCATTCTTATTTCTAATGAAAAGTACACTTTTTAAAATAAATATATATTTGATACTTGGAATGCATTCTGTATACTTTCAGGAATGTCATTTATTGATATTGTTTCTTAAATATTATTTTTAAGTACCCAAAAACCTAAATATGATCTGTTTCCCCATAATTCCCATCACAGATGTCCTGACAACTGACTGTGTGCTGTTTATGTAGGCTAGTGGTTAAAGCAGAGAATTGGGAGTCCGGAGTCAGGTTCTATTTCTGTTTTTTACGGAGTCTCTGTATGACTTCAGGCATGTTACTTTCTTAAGATAATTTGTCTGTTGTGAGGCTTGTTTAACGTTTGCCAAATGCTCTGATAATCTGTGGTGAAAGATGTGCTCTAAGTCCTAGTTATAGTAATATTTTCTCCAGTGGTTTGCTATTTCTAGGTCTTGGTCCCTTCCCTTCGCAGTTTCCTTCCCTTCAGTGTCAACTGGAGCCCAGCCATCTGCTTTGCAAAATAATATTTTCTTGACCTTATTGTTTATCTTGCTTGCATACACAAAATATCTGGGCTGGGATTTTCCAAGGATCCAATTAGGCACCCAATTCCCATTGGATCCTTGGAAATCCTGATTTTGATGTGTAAAATTTAGTTAGTGTGAAGTAGTGCACAGACAGGAAGAAAGACCTTGCTAATGACTGAATACATAAAGAGGGTAACATCTATGATATAAAATTTAAATTATACACCGCAGAAAGTGTATGAGTGATTAAAAGTGTTTTGCTGTGGTAGTATAGTGTTTCTTAATGGTAAGGTCCTTGGGCTTTTCAGAGCTGTCATGATTCTTGATCACAGTTAAAAATCCATTTAGTTCTTATATGTGCTACAGACCAAACTGTTTCCCAGTGTAGTATTGTCTACAGCAGAGGTCCCCAAACTGTGGAGCATGCCCCAGGCCAGTCCCCACATGGGGTGGGGAGAGAGCGCCACCCGGATACGCTCCTGCCCCAGCTGCTGGCCTTGCGCCCGGGGATCCGCTGCCAGCCCTGTGCCTTGGGTTCCGGCTGCCAGCCTCAGCTCCGCTCCCGCTCTCAACTGTGGCTCCAGCCTTGGCCCCCTTATCCCTGTCTGCATCCTCCCCACTCAGAGCTGTGTCACCGCTCCCAGGGGGCAAGGGGTAGGCAGGTTGCAAGGTAAAAAGTTTGGGGATCACTGGTCTACGGAGTAGGAAGGAAATATCTGTAACAGTCTAAAAAAGCTGCATCTACCATAGAATTCAGCAACAGCGTGAGTCACTGTCGGTGGAACAGTTTGTGCTGCTACAGGAATGACAGTTTAAAATGTAAATTTAGATATTTTTGTCAGTCTTCCAGTGGTAAGAGGAATAATGACCTGAGAAATTGAACGTTTGACTCAAGAGTCAATATATGGTCTTCCTTAGGTTTTTCTCATTAAGGACCAAATTATTTTCTCTCAAACAAAAAAATACCATAGGAGACAATTCCAGTAGATCTCGATGCATGAAACTCTGTGCTAGATTCTACACTTTCCCACTGGATCTACGAGTGCACATCTGATCACCAGAAGAGTTTCCTAATGTTACCGAACATGGATTCTGCTCCACCCTTGGCCAGCCATCTTCAGTCTTGTGCTGGTTGTGTTACTCTGATGTTGGCACAATGGTCTGAAACGGAGAATGAGAATAAATACACTCCCTGATATCACAAATTCTAAATTTGACAGGTTGATCTTAGCTCCTCCATCTCATGTACAAATGGAATACCATGTAGCTTACTGCATTAGACCCAGACCTGGGTCTTTTTGGACTGCTCTGAGGTAGGGATTCCAATGTATACAGTGCACTAAGTCTACTTCTGTGATTTGCAGCCCAGTCAGTATTCTCTGTGCTACCTCTCTTCATCCCATATAATTGATTGTAAATATTGGAGGTAGTCCTCTTTGATGACACTATTACAAAAGATTTTCCCCCCATTATCAGTTGTTTCATCTGCAGTCACACGTGTACACTGAAATTCATCAGCAATTCACATAAGGCTATCTTTCATTTCTTACCCAGTGCTTTAAATACTGTATATCTTTGGGGACAAATTTTAGATGCTGCTTTAACTTTTTGTCACCTTGCTAATATATACAAAGGAGACTGTCATATAATATACAGTAGACCCTTAATTTTATGAACATCAGTCTTATGAGTGACCAGTTATATGAACCATTTTTTCTTACAGAAAACAAATGAAAAAGAAATCACAGAACAAAAGTGAAAGTGATGAAAAACAAGTTGACATCTTATCTCATTCTGATGCCTTCAGGGCACTGGAAATTGCTTTACAGTGGTTTGAAGGACAAGAAGAGAACACTGCAGTACACCCTACTGCAATTTATGCATCATATCTACTATAATGTTGAGATGTTGATTTTACAAACTCCTCAGTCCCCAATCATTCTAATTGGGGTTCTACTGTAGTGTTGTTCTGAGGTGGGTCACTGCAAATCCCAAAGCTTTTTTTCTTATTCTGGTGCCTCCTAGGATTTGAAGAGAGATGTCAGTGCCCTATATCCACAATTACCTACCTATTGACTTGCTTCTCATCACTGTAGTATCTGAGTGCCTTCCAATTACTTATGGAGAGAACATCCGAACACTCATCTGAGGTTGGGAAGTGATGAAATTTTACAGAAGGGGAACTAAAGTACAGAGAGATTGAGCTACATGCCTAAGTTTACAGAAGCAACTATTGGCAAAACCAAGACTAGAATCCAAATATCCAGAGAGCGGAAAGTGCCCTTTCCACAAGACAATGCAATCTCCTACCTGTTAAATTAGTAGTTAATATGCTAACCTTTAATTTGTTCTCCTGAGACAGCCTTCAGCGATAACATGCCATTGAGGGGAAAAGGGGAATTGGAGGGTGATAGGCGTCTTTGAAGACTCTGATATGGTGTAAATCAGAAGGGCTGAGGACTGGAAACTGAAGATTATATTGAAACTCACTGGGATGAGCACCCACCTCTAGAACTGCCATTGTGGTTGGGCCAAATTCTAGAAAATGGCTGGTTTAGCCTGTCCAGAATTGCCCCCTGCAGTACCCCTGACTCTGTATCTAACCCCCTCTTATGCAGCAGGACCACACTGATCACTGAGGAGGAGGACGGGTTTGCACTGAAGTGTGCAGAAGTTACTCTGTAAAAATAGAATCACTTGGCTTGAGGGGAGGGTGGATTTTATTTTTTCCCCTCCTCTCAGGATGAAATTCTCAAGTCCCACATAAGGCCAGATTTATCATGCTTTAAATAGCTGTTCTTGTGGGTGACTTCCACCTTCAATGTATAATTAGCTAAATTCTCAGGAAAACAGATTATAGTGCTGCCTTTTTGACTTGGGGTCTAGAAAATGAAGATTCCTCAGTTGAACTTTAACAATTCTGTTGATGACGAGTGTGCCCAAATAGAACCCAGTTCACTCTCCCATAGCTGTTATTTGCTATGCAGGCCCAACAGGAGTGCAGATATGTTTACCTTATTCCCTAGGGTAAGCAGATGCACTCAGAAAGAAGACCTGTTGAGTAAGAAGATGCTATTTTTATAACCACTTTCCTGACCATTGCCACACTTAAAGTATTTTAGAAATTAATTAATTCATTAAATATTCCAGAAAAAAACACTTTGCTGAGTAGAGATTAATGAGGTTCAGATGATCTTTAAAGAGCTATCTAGAGGTGCTTTAGCTCCATTCCAGTGTTGATCTTTATTTCCCTCTCTCCCCACACAAGTAATGGAATATGTGTGTGGGTTAAAAAACATGCTGTTTATTCACAGGCTGTTTATTGAATACGTCTTCTGGATGTTTTTAGTTTCATGACGAATTGTAGAATGTGATTCTGTAGTATTTATAGGACTTCTCACTAAATATCACAAAATCACTTTATTAGTCATACGTAGGTGGCATGCAGTCAAAAATATCTGCAGTGATGAGCTACTGTATTTGTAGTTATGAGATCTACTAATCAGCCTTAACAAGAGAGAGAGGGAACCTGATGTCTGCTGTCCAAATGCATTACTATCTCCATTAGTATAGTCAATTTTACCACCTGTACACATTTCTGGTAATAGAATTGGGTAGCAACGAGAACAAAGGAAGCCCTGCGCCTGTTTTATGTGTATACCCAAAATTCCTATCTGCAACAAAGTATAATAAAATTGTTGCCCAAAATTGTTAGTACGGGTCTGTCGCATCTTATGCGCATTTAACTTGCGCGATTTCAGCTTTACGCTGTTCGCGGTTTGGGGGGGGGGAAAAAAAAGTTTAATCGCCCGTCAGTAGTGCGGCCGATTCCAGCAGCGTATGCCCCGGAGTGAGCGTGAGACGCGAATCTGCTGTTCCCAATACATACAGTACTGTACTCAGTCCCCCTGTGCCTCTCATTCTGTGTGCATCTCGCCGCGCTGAGTGCAACATGGCCCCTAAACGCAAGCCAGCTACTTCATCTGGTGCTCAACCAAAGAAACGCTGGAGGAAAAACTGGATGTGTTGGACTTATTGAAAGGCGGTATGTCAGTTGCCAGTGTGGCACGTAAATACGGCTGCAATGAATCTAGCATCCGTGCCATCAAGATTAGAGAGACAGAAATTCGTCAAGCCGTGGCATCAAGTGCTCCAAGAACTGCTAAGGTGACGAGCCAGGTGCGTGACAAGGCTTTAGTGAAGACTGAAAAGGCATTAAACTTATGGCTGGAAGACATGAACCGTAAACGTGTGCCTATCAATGGCACCATGTTGCAAGAAAAGGCTCTTAGCATCTATGCGATGTTTAAACCTCCCACCGAAGAGGGACAGCCTTCTGAGAAGAAAGAATTCAAAGCCAGCCAAGGTTGGCTTAACAGTTTTAGGAACCACTTCAACCTCAAAAACGTGCAGACTACTGGTGAAGTTGCATCTGCCAATGAGGAGGCAGCAAAAGCCTACCCTGAACAATTAAAGGAAATCATAGAGGAAAGGGGCTATCTTCCAGAACAAGTTTTTAATGCTGATGAGACTGGGCTCTTCTGGAAAAAAAAATGCCCACCCGCACTTACATTTCGAAATCAGAACGACAAGCCCCTGGCTTCAAAGCAGCTAAAGACCGTGTGACTGTGTTGCTTTGTGGCAATCCGGCTGGGCATTTAATAAAGCTGGGCTTGCTCTACAGGTCTGCAGATCCCCGCGCCCTAAAAGGCAAGAACAAAAATCTCCTGCCTGTGTTCTGGCAATCAAATAAAAAGGCTTGGCTGACGGCAGCAACACTTCTGGATTGGTTCCACAAGTGTTTCATTCTGGAGGTCAAGCAGTACCTTGAAGAGAAAGGACTTGACTTTAAAGTGTTGCTGCTCGTAGACAATGCTCCTGGCCACCCTGATGCACTCTGGTTTGTGCATGACGACGTTGAAGTCGCCTTTCTCCCCCCCCCCAATACCACCTCCAACCTCTCGACCAAGGTGTCATTAGCTGTTTCAAGGCCACGTACACGAGGCTTACGTTCTCACGGATCCTTACCTCTATGGATGCTGATCCCAATGTTAACATGATGGAGTGTTGGAAGTCCTTCAACATTGCTGATTGCATCACTTATATTAAACAGGCAATGGATGCAATCAAGCCTGAAACAGTCAATGCATGTTGGCGAAACCTATGGAAAGACTGTGTGAATGATTTTAAGGGTTTCCCGGCCATTGACAAAGAAGTGGAATGCATTGTTCAGGTGGCCAGGCAAGTGGGTGGTGATGGCTTCGTCGACATCCTCGAGGAAGAAATTGAGGAATTAATTGAGGGCCATAGAGAAACATTGACTAACGAAGAGTTAGAGGAACTGATAAAATCGTCTACAGAAGACAAAGATAATGACAACGAACAGGAAGAGCCAGCAACTTGGACTCTTCATAAATTTTCTGAAGTGTTCCAAGCAGCGAAACACTTGAATGATTTAATTTCTGACTATGATCCCTCTATGGAACGAAGCCTCAAAATCACATGTTGTATTACGGGTGATTTGAGACCGTACCAAGAAATGTTTGAGGAGCTCAAGAGAGAACAGCGACAGTTGCCAATCACCATGTTTTTCAAGAAAAAACAACCAGCAGTAACTTCTTGAGCTGAACGAGAGCCAATCACTTCATCTGTGACTTGCTCTCTGTCACCCGAGCCTGGCCCATCATGTCCTAGATCGACATCAAGCCATGATGACCTCCTAATAGTGTTGTCAGAGGAAGAGGAAGACTAATAATTGGAGTGTGTACAGTACAAGAATAGCAAGAATATCCAGGGTGACTGGTAACTGTTCAAGTTTACAGTACTGTTTTGATTTTTTATTCTTTCATTCTTCCATCTGTCTCTGTTATGTTAAAAATAAAGTACTGTAAAATTATATTTTGTATGTATACTCTTTATTATATACTGTAATGTACATTTCTGTATAGCGTATATATAGTACTGAACAGGGTTGTATACACAACTACTTTATGGGCGATTTAAGGGATTTTCACGGTTATACGCGGTTTTCGATTTACGTGCTCACCGCAGAACGTAACCCCCACGTAAGACGTGACAGACCTGTACAATGTTAAGGTCATGTGGCTAAGCACTCAAAAGTAATGAAATGGTAAACGAGGTCCTCATGTAATCTTTAACTCCCCGTGTATGCATGCATCAAGGTATGGGGTTTAATTAGATGATCACATACTACGTCTCAAATATAAATACATAAGAGAATCCATTTCAGGAGATAATTCCTTAAACAACAGAAAAAGTTGTCTGGGCTGTTTCAGAGAAGTTTAGGAGTCTGGATCTTTCTAAATTAGCTTTACATGTAAATGCAGTACAGACAAGATTAATACTCTGTATCTTTTAAAATTAACATAATTTTCAACTGTGCACACACCTGGACAGATTTTCAAATGGCCACAACTCTCTCATGTTGTTAAAAACAGCTTTCTGAAATGTACCCAAATATTTCCAGATAGAGAGAGAGAGCGCAATAAACCCTGCCATGTCCCTCCTACCCGTTCAGTGGACAACTTTAATTCTCTTGTATCTGGTAGGTGATTGCATGGGTTCTTGCTAATAATGTTGCTCAGACAATAGCTTGATGAGAACCAAAACTTTGGATCTGATCACACCTGAATTTTGGGGAAGCTCGAAATTCAGATCTGACTTCTGTGGCTTGGGTTGATGTCTTGTAGCAAATCTTAGCAGGGCCTTGTCTATCCACACAGTTGCACTAGACTAGAAAAGGTACAAGATGAGCATGGCTTACAAAATTCGGAGAGATTATTTTTGAATGAGATTTTGCTAGTCTCTCAAATTTGGTGTATAATTTAAGCATATTATTAACAGAACAAAAAGAAAATGAATGTACTGGGTACATGTTTGCTTTTTTGCTGTTCCAAAACAGACTGTTTTCACTCCTAGAGATGTTAAGAAAATGTTTTAACTCAATTTTGTATTTGTTTTCCGTTAGCTGTCTGTAGTTCAGCACTTCACCTTTTATTTGACCTCCGTTGCTTTCCTTAACTAGCTGCCCTCTATTCACGTCCATAACTCAGTAGTGGCCTCTGCAGGAAATGCTTTGTCACATTTGAGGTAGTGGGGAATTGTAAATGAGGTACATATAATGGAAATGTAAAACTGATTTATTCATATATTTGGGATGAAGTTTGACTGGTTCTTTTTTTGTTTTCAGTCCAAGTGGGAGGGAAGTTTTAATTTATGTTTGTGGTGTTTTCTTTAAAATGAAGACAGTCTGAAATACCAGTTCCCTAAAAGTCCATAGTCCCCTCACCTTTTCTGACAGTAAAAGCCTGTGCCAAGTTACAGTGCCTTCGTCAATTCACTATTGAAGATATAACTTTACAGCAGCATTGGTGCAGTAATGCTGGCATTTATAGACCATTATGCTGAAGCAATACTGTCAGGGTTCCCTCCCCACTCTAAACTCTAGGGTAAAGACGTGAGGACCCGGATTCAGAGCCCCTAAGCTTATTTTTACCAGCTTAGGTTAAATCCCCCAAGGTACAAAATTCCCTGCACCCTGAGAAATGCTTCTTTCGCTGCCACCATCAAGTATCTAACAGGAATCCAGGAAAGGAATCACTTGAACTTTCCTCCCCCACAAAATACCCCCTCAAGCCGTACACCCCCTTTCCTGGGGAAGCTTGAGAACAATCTCCCAACCAATTGGTTACATAGTGATCTTAAAAACCCACCCCCTGGGTTTTAACACCATAGAAAACAGTCAACTTCTTAAAAGAAGGATTTTATTAAAAATAAAGAAGGTAAAATCATCTCTGTAAAATCAGGATGGTAACTATTTCACATGGCACTATATTTCCAAACTCAGAGAGATTTCCCCCTCTGGACAAAACCTTAACGTTATAGAAAACCATGAATAACCCCCGCCGCTTGCCCCTTCTAACCCAGGGAATACACCAAGCCAAAATTAAACAGAAATCTATACGCTATGCTATCTAAACTTACTTCAGAAAAGGGAGGTTTGATTTTCTGCAGGTTCCTTCTGTCTTCCAAGATCACTCTGACTCAGACAAAGACACACACACACAGCCTTCCCCCCTCCTAAGATTTGAAAGTATCTTGTCCCCTTATTGGTCAGATGCCAGCCAGGTCAGGTGTCAGTCTGGTTACCTGCATTTCTTAACCCTTTACTTGGAAGAGGATTTTATAGTACTGCATCAGACCCACTCCCTTCATATTTATGACAAATACATATTGGAGAATTGTTTTGGTCTTTATTTTTTCTCTCTCTAACTATGGAAGCTTCTTCTTTCTTATCTCGAGGGGATCTTCCATACTGAGGGTAGGGCAAGAAATAATCGGCTTAGTTTGCAGCAAGGAATTTTAGGAACAACTTTCTAACTGTAAGGATAGTTAATCACTGGAACAGAGAGGTTTTTGAATCCCCGTTATTGAAGGTTTTTAAGAACGGATTAGACAGACGCCTGTCAGGGATGGTCTAGGTATCCTTGTTCTGCCTCAACGCAGGGAGGCTGGACTAAACGACCTCTTGAAGCCCATTCCAGCTCTACATTTATGATTCTGTGTGGTGGAAGTGTTTAATGCTGCCATTTTTGTTTTTTGTACAGGTGGAGACCAAAACGGTATGCAAAACCAGAGTTAATGAAGATATTGCATAATTCAGTGGAAGATTCATATAAACGTCTTATTTATCCTCTCCTCTGTAGAGAATACAGGTAAACACTGCACTGTCTGTTTTCACAAAACCTGGTACCATGTAGGATTTAGTGTGTATCATTCACCCAAGTAAAAATTTAATAATGTTCAGTTTAGCCTGAAATAATCCAAAAGAGATGAATTATCCATCTCAATTCTCAAGATTCAGTTTTCAACTACATTCAGGACAATCTAAGGGTATGTCTACACTACGAGAATAGTTCGATTTATCTTAAACCGAACTTGTGAAACCGATTTTACAAAGTCGATCGTGCGAATCCACACCAAGGACATTAATTCGAGTTTGTGAGTCCACACTAACGGGGCAAGCGTCGACATTGCAAGCGCTGCACTGTGGGTAGCTATCCCACAGTTCCCGCAGTCCCCGCTGCCCATTGGAATTCTGGGTCTAGCCCCCAGTGCCTTCTGGGGCCAAAAATGTGTCGAGGGTGGTTTTGGGAACATGTCGTCATTCGACCCACACTCCCGTCCTCCCTACGTGAAAGCGCTGGCGGGCAATTACATCACGCCCTTTTCTGGTGATTGACAGCGTGGACGCCACAGGACAGCGAGCATGGAGCCCTCCGCGATTATCGCTGCTGTTCTGTCCGTTGTCAACACCTCGCGCCTTATCGTCCACCTTTTCCAGAGGCAGATGCAGAGAAATAGGGTGAGGAGGCAACGGAAGCTCCGCGAGGACATGAACTCTGAGAGGGGCACAGACCTCTCGCAAAGCACGGGACCCCGGCCCCTAGACATCATGGTGGCAATGGGTCACGTTGATCCTGTGGAACGGCAATTCTGGGCCAGGGAAACAAGCACTGACTGGTGGGACCGCATAGTGCTGCAGGTCTGGGATGAATCCCAGTGGCTGAGAAACTTTCGGATGCGTAAGGGCACTTTCCTGGAACTTTGTGAGTTGCTGTCCCCTACCCTGAAGTGCCAGGACACCCGGATGCGAGCTGCCCTGACTATCCAGAAGCGAGTGGCTATAGCCCTCTGGAATCTTGCAACGCCAGACAGCTACCAGTCAGTCGCGAATCAATTTGGAGTGGGCAAGTCTACCGTGGGGGTTGCTGTGATGTAGGTAGCCCATGCAGTCGCTGACCTGCTGCTCTCAAAGGTAGTGACCCTTGGAGACGTGCAGGTCATCATAGATGGCTTTTCTGCTATGGGATTTCCAAACTGCGGCGGGGCTATTGATGGGACACACATCCCCATCCTTAGACCGGCCCACCAGGGCAGCCAGTACATTAACCGTAAGGGCAATTTTTCTATGGTGCTGCAAGCACTAGTGGACCATAAAGGACATTTTACAAACATCAACGTCGGATGGCTGGGCAAGGTTCATGACGCTCGTGTGTTCAGGAACTCTGGTCTGTTCAGACGGCTGCAGGAAGGTATTTACTTCCCGGACCGCAAAATAACTGTTGGGGATGTGGAGATGCCTGTAGTGATCCTCGGGGACCCAGCCTACCCGCTAATGCCCTGGCTCGTGAAGCCATACACGGGCACCGTGGACACTGAAAAGGAGCTCTTCAACTACTGGCTGAGCAAGTGCAGGATGGTGGTGGAGTGTGCCTTTGGCCGTCTGAAGGGGAGATGGCGAAGCTTACTTACTCGCTCCGATCTCAGCCAAACAAATATCCCCATTGTGATTGCAGCTTGCTGTGTGCTCCACAATCTCTGCGAGAGCAAGGGGGAGACGTTTATGGTGGGGTGGGAGGTTGAGGCCAATCGCCTGGCTGCTGATTACGCAAAGCCGGACACCAGGGCGATTAGAAGATCACAGCGGGACGCGCTGCGCATCCGGGAAGCTTTGAAAGCTAGCTTCCAGAGCGAGCAGGATAACCAGTGACTGTTTCGCTTGTTAAAACTGAAGCTGAACCAGCCCCCGTTTCTTTACCCAGTTACCGTTGTCTATCCTCTCCAATTACCAGCACCCTTTTCCCCCCCTTCATTCCCCGCTTTAAAAGTATAATAAAGAAAACATTGTTTATTAAAACCGTCTTCTTTATTAGTGATTTCTCGGTAAAGGGTTCAGACTGGGATGAATACTGTGGTTGGGGAGCGGGTGGAGTGATGGAAAGGACGCTTCCCAACTCGGGGAATGACAGGCTCCTGCTCCCTGAGCAGTCCGCAGTGGTGTACTGCTTGTTTCAACGGAGCCTGCAACCCCTCCTGTTCGCAACTCTGTGAGGGGGGGCCTGTGTGACTTCTTGGCCGGGGATTGTGGCCACTGATCCCCTGCTTCATGGATCTGTCATGCAGGCTATTGCCTGCCGCCAACGATCTGCAGCCACCCTCCACCACCAGAAAGTGACAGCCCCCGACCCCCCCCATAGAGAATAGGAAAACCCCGTCCCAGAATCGCAAGTGTGCCTAGTGAATGCAATGTGAGTGTGACTTTCTGTTGAACCTTTTCCCCTGTCCCCACCCTTTTATCGGCGACTATCGTCTCAAATCACAAACCACCCCTCCCCTCCCCCAAAATCGAACAGCCCTTTGAAAGATAGTCAAGGAAACAGCAATTTTCATAACACAATTTTTTATTAAGGAGAGCAAAATTTTAAGATGAAACTTGGACGGGGGCTGGGGTGGGGTGCGTTTGGAGGGAAGTAACGGTCCCATCTAAATTTTTGGAAAGGAGAGCCTTCTGCTACTGGAGCAGTCCGCAGGGGTGGAGTGATTTTTTCCGTGGCCCCTGCCTCCCCTCATTCTACTGACTTTGGGCGAGGGGGGAATTGGACTTTGTGGCAGGGGAGGGCGGTTGGAAATAACATACAGAGGTGCCCTTTCCTCCATCCTCCGTTCCTGCAGAACGTCAACAAGGCGGCGGAGCGTATCTGTTTGCTCGCTCATTAGTCCAAGCAGCATTTGAGTCATCTGCTGGTCTTCCACCCGCCACCTGTCCTCGTGAGCTTCAGCCCTCTGCTTCCGTTCGCTGACTGCTCGCTCGGTCCTTGAGACGTCCTCTCTCCGCAGTGCAGCATCATTTCGGGAACAGACCATCAGTTCCGAAAACATGTCGCCCCGGGTTGTTTTTTTTTGCGCCGCCTGATCTGCGCAAGCCTCTGGGAGGGCGATCCACGGGTAGGGAGGGAGACACTCGCAACTGTGGGATGGGAGAAAGGGAGTCAATTCCTCAGAAAGATACATTTTCCCGAACAATGCCTATACTCTTTCCCTGTGAACAAGACCATGCATACTATCTATCACATGTGCACTCAATACAAGGTCGAATATTATGTCTTTGTATTAAGTGCCAGGGGTCCTGGTGTTCAGATCACACAAGCGGACCTGGACACTGGAAAACTTCTCTCTGGAGATCGTGGTAAGCCGTTGCCTTTGGACTGCTGTGACCTAACTTCACAGCAGTGCGGTACTCCCATGTTTCAAGCACAGTTCCTAGCGGTGGCCAGTTCCTGATGCCGGCAAAACCGCTCGGCTACAACGGCTCACTTACACATTTGCCCCTCCCCCACCCCCTCCGCGGGGCCGGTACCGGGAACTCTCCCTGCCCGCGACCCACTGTGTTTTAACGGCTCGCCTACCTTCCCCACCCCTTCCGCGTGGCCGGTCCAGGGAACTCTCCCTGCCTTCGCACGGCTGTGTTTTAACGGCTCGCCTACCCTCCCCACCCCCTCTGCAGGGCCGTTACCGGGAACTCTCCCTGCCTGCGCACCGCAAAGTTTCAGCGGTTAGCCTCACAGCTACCACCCCCCCGCATGTCTGCAAACCGCCGGTTGTCGTTCTTTAAAGGAAAAATCAAGAAGTCACTATACTAACAAAAATACCCATTCAAACCAGGGCACCATGACTGATATCACTCTGATGAGGATTTCGGAGACAGACAAAGACCGCATGCTGCGTGAATGCAAGCAAACCCCGGGGCCGTATGCCGCCATGCTATGCAAGGCAATGATACCAGAGTACCTGCAGCTTGCATGGTGCGGAAAAGTATCCTACCATGGAGGAGATAGTAAGGCCGCTCTCCCTGGGAACCTGATGCAAAAGCTTTCACTGTACCTATAGGAGAGTTTCGCGGAGATCTCCGATGGGGATTTCTCCTCTATCCCCATACATATTGACAGACTATTCGAGTAGTTGCCTTGGAAAGAATTGAAAACTGAAGCGCCTATTGCAAAGCAAGCAATAAAAACACATTGATAACAAACCAATGCCTATTCTGTTCAAAATAAATGTTTAAAACACCGACCTGACGATCCTTCGCCTGGGTCCTGGTCCAGGCTGCTGCTTTGTGAGGGTTCGTAGGGAATCTCGGTGAGGGTGATGAACAGATCCTGGCTGTCGGGGAAATCAGCGGTGAAAGTGCTGTCGACTGCCTCGTCCTCCTCCTCCTCTCCTTCCTCTTCTTCACCGTCCGCGAAAATTTCAGACGACGTGGCCGTAGATAAGACCTCGTCGTCAGAGTCCATGGACACAGGTGGTGTAGTGGTGGCAGCACCACCGAGCATAGCATGCAGTGCCTCGTAAAAACGGCATGTGTGTGGCTGCGATCCGGAGCGTCCGTTGGACTCTTTGGTTTTTTGGTATGCCTGTCGCAGCTCCTTGATTTTCACGCGGCACTGTGTTGCATCCCGGACGTATCCTCTCTCCGCCATTGCCTTGGAAATCTTCTCATAAATTTTTGCATTCCGTCTTTTGGATCGCAGCTCCGAAAGCACGGACTCATCGCCCCACACAGAAATCAGGTCCAAGACTTCCCGATCAGTCCAAGCTGGTGCTCTCTTCCTATTCTGCGGTGTCATGGTCACCACGGCTGCAGAGCTCTACATCGTTGCCAGTGCTGCTGAGCTCGCCACGATGTCCAAACAGGAAATGAGATTCAAACTGGTCAGACAGGAAAAGGAATTCAAATTTTCCCGGGGCTTTTCCTGAGTGGCTGGTCAGAGCATCTGAGCTCGGATTGCTGTCCAGAGCGTCCACTGAGTGGTGCACTGTGGGATAGCTCCAGGAGCTATTAGCGTCGAATTCCGTCCACAGTAACACGAATTCGACATGCCCATGTCGAATTTAGCGCTACTCCCCTCGTCGGGGAGGAGTACAGAAATCGAATTAAAGAGCCATTTATGTCAAAATAAATAGCTTCGTAATGTGGACGGGTGCATGGTTAAATCGAGTTAATGCTGCTAAATTCGACATAAAGTCCTAGTGTAGACCAAGCCTTTGTCAGGGGTGGCCAACCTGTGGCTCTGGAGCCACATGCTGCTCTTCAGAAGTTAATGTGCGGCTCCTTGTATAGGCACCAACTCCGGGGCTGGAGCTACAGGTACCAACTTTCCAATGTGCCCAGGGGGTGCTCACTGCTCAACCCCTGGCTCTGCCACAGGCCCTACCCCCACTCCACCCCTTCCTGCGCCCTCCCCTGAACCTGCAGTGCCCTCACTCCTCCCCTTTTCCCTCCAGAGCTCCTGCATGCCAGGATACAGCTGATCGGGAGGTGCGGGGAGGGAGGGAGAGGCGCTGATTGGTGTGGCTGTCGGTGGGTGGGAGGTGCTGGGAGCGGGGTGGGGGAGCTGATGCGTGGGCTGCTGATGTATTACTGTGGCTCTTTGACAATGTACATTGGTAAATTCTGGCTCCTTCTCAGGTTCAGGTTGGCCACCCCTGGTCTAGGTAAACAAGTGGTCTATGCAGAAAGAGAAAATTTTTGACTTACATTATATTGATTATATTACTAAAATGCACTTTATTGTGACATGCACTATCAGACATTATTAATAATCTGTAATCTTAAATTTTTTTAAATTGACATTTTATAGTCATTTTATTCCTTTTAATTTTAATTGGAGAAAAAGTATTTAAAATGGTCAATAACTCAACTTAGGGAGGCTGTTTCATATGTTGGCTGTACTTTTCATAATATTTTTACCTAACAAGTACACTTTAGAGTTTACATTAGAATACTATGAACACATCATTATCATCATCTTAACAATATACCTTTGTCTCTGAAATTGTCCTAGACATCTGTTGTTTCCATTACAGAATTGCCATTGCAATAATGTTGTCACTGACATTGTTCTGACTCCATTTCTCTTACCTGTCTGAAAGAAACTGACAAAGTAATTGCTCTTGTTGGAAGTGGCCCTTATATTTGTCATCTCCACTACATGATAAATATAGTAGTCATAATGTTGGTTTGATACTGTACTATGTGTATTGTGATGGCTCTGGAAAATAGTCTTATTTTCAGTGACACTGTAATAACTGTGTCATGAGATGAAGTGTCACATGCAAGATATATAATACTGTTTAAATAAACAGGAAATTTAAAATTCAAAACTTAGTAGCATTTGAGTCTATTTTGCCATTGATGGGTGGGAGTTAACTACATAAGTAGACTCCAGTGTGACTGACTTAAGTCCCCGAAGTAGATCACTTCAAGCCATGTTGGGCTTAATTTGCATCATCCTTGCTACAGAATCTAATGTGTGACTGAGGCCTTCTCTGGCCTTGGATTTTACCCATTGGTACAGCCCCTTGTGCAGATGGGGAAAGCTATGGTTTGCATTGCTTTTCCTTGTGTACACTATGGGGTTGTCACTGCAGCATCCATGGCTGGCCACCTATAACTGTAATCAGGACACATGCCCCAGCCCTGAGTCCCCTCCTGCACACACACTCCCTCCCAGAGCCCGCACCCCCTCCCGTACCCCAGTCCTCTGCCCCAGCCTGGAACTCCCTCCTGTACTCCAAACCCTGGAGCCATCACACCCACACCGACCCCCAGCCTGGAGCCCCCTCCCACACCCTGAATCCCTCATTTTTGGCCCCACCCCAGAGCCTGTACCACCTTTTACACCCCAACCCGCTGCCCTAGACCGGAGCCCACTCCTACATTCTGAACCCCTCAGCCCCATCCTCCAGCCCGGAACCCCCTCCTGCACCCCAAACCTCTCATGCCCAGCCTTACCTCAGAGCCCGCACCTCCAGCCAGAGCCGTCACCCCCGCCCGCACCCCAACCCTGCCCCAGCCCAGTGAAAACGAGTGAGTGAGAGAGGTTGGGGGAATGGAGTGAACGGGGGCTGGGCTTCATGGCAGGGGCAGGGCTTCAGTGTAGGGGGCGGGGAAAGGCAAGGGGGCAGGGAAGGGTAACTGGTTTTCTGCAATCAGAAAGTTGGCAATCCTACCCAATGTAGACAAGGCCTGAGAGTTGGGATTTCTGGAGTCTGTTCCCAACTTTGACACTGATTCACTCTGTGACCTTGGGTGAATGGTTTAACTTCTGTGTTTGTTTCCTCATCTGTAAAATGGGATTAATAGTACTCAAAGAGTTTCTTATGAGGCTTGGTTATATAGGGAAAAGTTGTAGTCTCAGATGCCCACTTGGACTCTCATAGTAAATGGACGGCACTTGAAAACATATCTGAAGGTTAAATTTGGCATTTGAAGGTTTGTAAAGCGATACGTGTAAAGCTTTAAAAGTGGACTTGTGAATTTGCTTGGTAACTGCAAGCTGGTATGATAGAATTTCACATATCCTATGATCGAGAGCTGAGGTGGGGAAAGGATTGAGGTATTCCCCTGAAAACATAATTGGCCACATTCACTTGTCTGTCTCTCCCTCCCACAACTCCCTAGACCACTTCTGGCTTCTGAGAGAGCGGGAAACTATGACCCTTTTCCCTCCTAGATATGTGAAGGCTTTTCCTTTAGCTTATCTCCCACTCTTCTTTGCAAGTGTAGGCAGGGGTGAGGTTGAGATGACACCACATCCAGTTGTCAAGATCCAGCTGCACTTAAACTTTCATCTGAGCTGACCATGTTTTGTGGTGGGTTTTTTGGTCAACCAGGCTTATAGAAGGTGTCGTGGTCCATTCCTCTTCTCTACTTTCCCCTGAACCTCCTTCAAATTTGACTTCAAGTTAAGGTTGCTACAGTAAATATAATCCTTATACAAAATACACGACAAAAATATTGGTTAGTTGTGGTAACTGTCATAAATACTCCATAACTCTTACAGTTAATACATTAGTAGGGTCCTACCAATTCACAGGCAAAACGCGTCCAGGACTGTGAAACCTAGTCTCCTCCCATTGAATCTGGTCTTTTGTGTGCTTTTACCTTATACTATACAGATTTCATGGGGGAGACCAGTGTTTCTCAAATTGGGGGTCCTGACCCAAAAGGGAGTTGCAGGGGGATCATGGTATTGCCACCCTTACTTCTGTGCTGCTGCTGGCAGGGCACTGCCTTCAGAGCTGGGCGTGTGGCCAACAGCCACCACTCTGCGGTCGCCCAGCTCTGAAGGCAGCGCCCCGCCAGCAGCAGCATGGAAGTAAGGGTGGCAATACCATGCCGCGCCACCCTTCTGCGCTGCCACCTTCAGAGCCGGGTGGCCAGAGAGTCGGGGCTGCTGACCGAGGGCCCAGCTCTGCAGGCGGCAGCGCAGAAGTAAGGGTGGCAATACCATACCAGGCCATGCTTACTTCTGCGCTGCTGCTGACGGCGGCTCTGCCTTCAGAGCTGGGCTCCCGACCAGCAGCCACCGTTCTCCAGCTGCCCAGCTCTGAAGGCAGCACTGTCGCCAGCAGCAGCGCAGAAGTAAGGGTAGCAGTACCGCAACCCCCCCTACAATAACCTTGTTACCACCCCTCCCCCACACAACTCCTTTTTGGGTCAGGGCCCCTACAATTACAACACTGTGACATTTCAGATTTAAATAGCTGAAATCACGACATTTACTATTTTAAAAATCCTATGACCATGAGATTGACCAAAATGGACCGTGAATTTGGTAGGGTCCTGTACATTAGGTTAAGAATAATATTGATGTGAAAATCCACTTTGAGTTGCAAAAACAGCCATAACAGACACACTCCAGATAAACATTCAGGAATACACTTTTTTCACCAAACCAGCACCTTCAATGAAATCTTCATCAACAATTTATAATGTGAAGTTTGCTGCAACAGTGGGCTAGTGCAATTTTTTGTTTTGCTTTTTAAAATAAAACAAATAAACTCTGGATCAGGTTAAGTTAAGTCTGAGTTTAGGTCATGAGTGGATGTTTGTCCATATCACTGCTCTACAGCCAAAATGCTTCTGAAATAAATGTAGTTAAACTTTACTAATTCTGGGTCACTGAGAACGAAAATGATGCTTAAAATTGTTGATTGGCTCTAGTTTTCAAGACATGCTATTGGGTCAGTATATACGACCCTTGACTTGGGAATGGCGGAGGATAAGTGAGTTATAAAGGGAAGGGATCTCAATTTAAACCAGAAATGACTAAAATACATCTTTGACTGGATGTATGAATAAATCTATGACTGGGTTTGGACAGTACTTGCTTTTTAGGCGAAACAATGAATGATGCAATCTGAAGCTGGTATTGCGTCATACATGATATGAATTGCATCATGTTATTCCTAGAAGTCATGGATGATGCAATCATAACGAAGCTTACATCACTCTGCTGAACAAATTGCCCTATATCAGCTCTAGAAATCATACAGTGTCGTGCTCTCTTATTTGTCAGTGTTTGATTTTGCAAAGGGACACATTTCTGTTTAGCCAAAGTGAGCAGAGATGCCTCGTACTTGTGTGAACAGTGCAGATAACTTCTGCTATGTTTATGGTGAAGTGACTTTTGCATCACAAAAGCGCAGTATAACCACTATGGTTAAGAAAGCCTATCACCTTTCTTTTGGCTGCAAAATTGGAGCGCAGGACAAGAGGTGGGCCCCACACATATGCTGCAACACTTGTGCAACAAATCTTCACCAGTGGTTGAACAGGAAAAGGAAATCTATGCCTTTTGCAGTGCCAATGATTTGGAGAGCGCCAACAGATCATACCAGCAATTGTTACTTCTGCATGGTGCCTCCAGTTGGGAAAGGTGTGTCAAAGAAGAAAAAGTGGTCTGTGCATTATCCAAACATTCCATCAGCTATACGCCCAGTACCCCACGGAGAAGGATGCACCAGAATCCGGTTCGTGATGCACCAGAATCATTCTCACTTGAGTCAGACGAGGAAGAGGAAAAGGATGAAACTTCTGGTCCTGAACCATCAATGTCACAGGACTCACATTTTCTCCCATCCTCCTCCTCTGAACCACACCTCATAACACAAGGTGAACTGAATGACCTTGTCAGGGATTTGGAACTACCCAAGATTAAGGCAGAGCTTTTGGGCTCCAGACTACAGCAGTGGAATCTCCTTGCAGGTGGTGATAGGGTTTCCATGTTCCGTGACCGTCAAGAGGATCTTGTCCCATTCTTCTTCATGGAAAGTGATCTTGTAGCCTGCAACAACATCGATGGTGTGATGGCAGCCCTCAATATCGTTCACGATCCAGATGAGTGGAGACTGTTCATTGATTCATCGAAGACAAGTCTTAAAGCTGTTTTACTGCATAATGGCAATGTTTTGCCATCTATTCCAGTTGGTCATGCAGTCCATATGAAGGAAACCTATGACAACGTGAAACAACTTTTGAGGTGCATAAACTATGACCAACATCAGTGTCAGCTTTGTGGCGATTTGAAGGTTGTTGCTCTCTTGCTTGGTCTGCAGACTGGATACACAAAGTACTGCTGTTTTCTCTGCGAATGGGATAGTCGTGCAAGAGATTCCCACTACATCAAGAAAGATTGGCCACTCCGACAGTCATTGGAGCCTGGGAGGAAAAGTGTTCAGCATCCACCACTTGTTGAATCAAGGAAGATTTTGTTACCACCCTTACACATCAAGCTGAGTCTGATGAAGAACTTTGTCAAGGCCATTGAGAAAACACAAGCAGCCTTCAAGTACCTCCGTGGAAAATTTCCAAGGTTAAGTGAAGCTAAGATAAAGGAAGGTGTTTTTGTTGGTCCTCAGATTCGTGAACTTCTTCGAGATGATGCATTTGACCATGCACTGCGTGGCAAGGAAAAAAAGGCATGGAAAGCCTTCCAGTTAGTGGCAAGAAATTTTCTCGGAAACAACAAGGCAGACAACTACAGGTTGTTGGTGGAAAACCTCCTCAAGGTATACAAAAGCCTTGGTTGCAACATGTCACTAAAGATACATTTTTTGCACTCTCATCTAGATTTTTTTCCACCAAACTGCGGAGCAGTGAGCGACGAGCACGGTGAGCGATTTCACCAGGACATTGCAACAATGGAGAAACGCTATCAGGGCAAATGGAGCCCATCAATGCTTGCAGACTATTGCTGGACAGTGACAAGAGATGCTCCATTTAATGAATACAAGAGACAAGCCAAGAAGCGCCGAGTAGACACTGAATAGGACTAAACTATGTACATAATAGATTTTTGCCTTTTGTTTCATACTACATTTAATTTATATAACCCCTTTGCTGATTTTTAAAGTGTTACATAAACAGGACAGGTGAAATAGTATCATGTAAAGCAATCATAAACACATGACAAGACCTAGGTTTACAATTTATGATTAAAACTCTACTATCTACACAATATACATAGACATAAAATGTAAAAACTTAAATATCTTAAAAACAGTAGCCAATCAGTTGTTTTAATTGTCATATTTGAATTCAGCACATCAAAATACATAGTAAATAGCACATTTTATCTCTGAAGCAGACGACTTCTCAAAAATTGTAGACCAGTGTAATTTACTATTTGGGAAAATTTGGCATAATTGGCCGTTTCCAATTAGGAAAGGCCTGGAACTGGAATAATATGGGATGAGTGCTGAAACTGAATTCCTATGGGGAAGAATGTATGGCACCTGCCAATAGTATTCCTGGCTCAAGACAGTGAGCAATCAGTTTCTCACTTTTGTGACCACTTAACTCCTCTCCTTTTTTATCCTCTCTCTCTTCTCACCAGAAGTTTTTCTTTGGAGTCTTGCACAGGGCTGCTAAAGTATTTTAAAACCTCCTTTTAGTGTTAACGTCTCCAACTTTTTTTTTTTATTAATAAGCGGAGCCGAAAGTTTCGAAGAGTGTATTGAAACTTTTACTCCTAGTGATGAGGAGGAGAGAACTTGCCAGCAAGACAATTACCTTATTTATTGTTTCATTTCCTGTCTTCTACTTTCCTTCCTGTCAGATACCATGATTGCTCAGACCTGGTATAATAATGTCCAGCACTGCTTTTGACCCTTCAGAATACGTTTTATTTTGTTTCAATCCTGCATGAAATAATTTCATAGGGATTCTACACAAGTGATCAGATGAAGAAATATTTTTTTAAATGTATAATCCTTTCCTAATTTTCCGTACTCTCTCAAAAAAGTGTTGGAGCTCTTTCCCTCACTGTTCTTCATAGACACTTTTTTACTATACATCTCATTTCATACCTGAAGTTCCCACAGAAAATATTGCTTGTGCTTTACATATGGAAGCTGGAGTTTGGAAATGGAGTCCAAACTTTAGAACCCTTATCTTCCTGCTGTGACTTCAGATGTCAGTAGGCCAAGATTAGGATAATTGCCCTTATTAAATACTTCTCGTGGCAATCTGATGACTGAATGCAATTTTGAGTTTCAAATGCAGAAGAAAATTAAAGGAATCTCCATATTCTTTATCTTCGTTGTTACTATAATCATCCTAGTAAATTTGAAATGATATGTTAAATCATTTGTTAAATTATTTTATTTTTCATAAAATGGCAAATGAGAATATTTATTTTCAAAATAATCAATATTCTTCTGTTTAAGAGGGAACCCTCCTGCCCCCAAACCTTATTAATAAGAATTACCAGAAATTAGAACAACATAAAGTTATTTTATCATTTTGACGCATACAGTGGTGCCCTGAGAACATAAAGGGAAAATAAATGTCAGGCTACCTGGGACAGTTTCATAAAGGATTAAATGACTATCCAAAATTTAAAATTGAGGGCCAGCACTTGGGGTGATGGGTCATATCACTGGTACACATGTTGAATGAGAAGCAAGTAGAGAGAAAAAGAAAGGTCTTTTTTTAAAATTAAAAATACAGGATATTAAGTAATAGAAAGGACATACGTTATAGTCTCCACACACCTGGCACTTTCAGTACCATTTCCTGTTACTATAAAAGTTTCTTAAATCCAAGCCAACTTTAAACATGTTTCCATAAAATGTACAAAACTAATAACATGTGGCTAGGGGTAAATCCAGTTCCTGCACAAGTCCCCATTGTAGTAGAACTGGTAGATTGAGCTGCATGTGAAGCGTGGCTGTCCTGTGGGTGATACAGAACCCACTTTTGGGGGATAGAGGAAAACCAGGGCCAGAGGATCTTCCTTTGTGTAGATTCTCCAGTCTTCACGCCCACACACCATGGCAGAGGCAGCGACTGCTTCTGCTGTTCGGTTCAGTGGCGGCTGCTACAGTGCAGCCATTCTGCTACCCTGGGGGTGATTCCGTCTTCTACTCAATGGAGACCAGAGCACAGTCTGCTATTGGTGTACCTTTGAAATGCTAGGGCAGCCTAGGGAATGCATGTAAATGTTGTGTACTTTTCATAATCTCTGTAGCGGGGTGGTCACCCGCTCCTGCCCTCAAGGGCTTGAAAGCAGCCCTGGAGAGGGCTGTGGCTGGGGATGGCTGATTGGAGAAACAGCCACAACTGTGGCCACGCCCCAGTCAGGGCCCAGCTGGCCGTTATAGGAGGGCAGTGGGCCTGGAGCAGACAGTCTCTCTCTGCCTTTAGAGTCCGGGTACCAGTAGTTGTGGTTTTAGTCATATTTTCCTATCTTTTAAAAATGTCTTTTCTCCTCATAGTTGCTCTGTGTAGAGACGCTCACAAACTGGGAACAGACTGGCTCTTTGGGAAGCAATGGATCTGACTATATAAAATACTATCAAATGCACACAATTAATTGATGTGTAAATGAGAGTGTTTATATATTTGCATAGAGAATTAATTGTATAGAAAAACTATAAAGAATTATTTCCCCTTGTTTTTCATTTATGGTAATCTTAGGTGGTGTTTCAGTGGTACATTAATGTGCAGAAAATGGTTCCTTTTTGACTGACCAAAAAGACACACATTCCTGGGAGGGGAAAGTGTGGGTACTTTGAAAGTTATATGCAGGCTTACAGTGTTAGTTACTATATGACTCATCATGACTTCCTTAATTATCCTAATCACTGATCACATTATACAGATGGTGCATGTGTATATGCACACGCAAAGAGAGAGGAAACCACTGAATACTAAAGATTCTTTTTGCTTAATAAACTTTTTTATTCTGTAATAAGTGTAAACAACTAAGACATTTTATTATCAGACATTCTCTTCTTGGCTGCTGCTGACATACAAGGCACATACTTTGCATACTTATACTTAGCAAAAATACACATTTGTCTCAGATAAACAAGGATATTTTAAATAAATGATGCTAAAGTTACAGAACTCATTCCTTGGTCTTTAGTGGCATATTTCTTTTTCCTATCAAAGATCATAGAAGAGGAAAAAAAATAGAGAATGTTTTGTATCTATGAATTTCTGCTTTGCCTACATCCGCACAAGCAAATGTGGAAACACATCAACTACACTGTTACTACTTTGCATCTGAAATTTTTTATCAAGTCACCAGTTTCAAATACAGTTGTGAAATACTGTAACTCATAAACCAGACTGGCTATCTAGTGAATTATAGTAATTTAGCAATTACAAATAGAAATGACTAATCAGGCTATCTAGTCCATTTCAAGCTTAGTTGCTTAAACCAATTCTGCTTGGTAGTAATTTTCTCAGTAACTAGGAAATTATCCCAGTCTCTGCAGGTTTACATTGGAAGCTGAATTCAGCATAGGTGTTTCTCAAGGCCGGGCTGATGAGGATCAGCATACCATTCCCCTGCAAGTAGAAATCCAACTTTGAGTAGAGACTGCTGTTTATTCAAAAATTTAATAGTGGATGTGTGAAAATAAGGCAGAAAGGAGTCTGTGCACACTTTACACAACTTATGGGTAACTGTAACTGCAAGCCAGTTACTGATGCTACTTTCTTAGGACTACAACCCATTTTTCATATACTATTCCTGTTAAAGTAAATGTCCCGAAAAGGAGATCCATACTGGATAGTGGATCAAGGAGATCCATAGTGAACAGTAACAAAGAAATAATCGGAAATGTTCCCAAAAGCACATACTTTGAACCAACTAAAAAATGTGTCTGAAAACTAACTGGGAAAAAAACCCTCTTTTTGCTTTCTATCCTCTAAGATCAAAGTTAACATCTGATGCAGAGAAAGAATCTATAATGATGTTTGGAAGAAATCTTCGACAGTTGCTTCTGACGAGCCCTGTGAGAGGACGTACTTTGATGGGAGTTGATCCTGGGTACAAACATGGCTGCAAGCTGGCAATCATTTCGCCAACCAGTAAGTTTAAATTCCAAATTTTTCATCAGCTTTGAAAACACTGTTTAGCTTTTGAAATTTACTGAATTACAATAAAAGCTAGTTGTTATACAATATACTTATGGAGGGTATCTATTTCTGTTATGGTTTAGTCTTTCATGTTTGCATGTTACTTACCCTGCAAATTCCTTTAGTAGCATGGAATTAAATGTTATGGGCCTGAGTCTCCACTCTCTTGTCTAGTCATTTTCACCTGTGCAAAGTGGGAATGAACAGTTTTGCACTCTCATCACACAGTTGTGAATAATTAAAACAAGGTAGTTAGGAATCAGACCCTTCATGTGTTACAGCTTAAAATGGAATCAGCAGTTGAATACTTGCTTCATAAGTTTTTCCCCACACAAATAATCTGTTTACACACTAGGAAATTAACTTCTTCTCTGCTTGTTTTTCTTTAATATTGCATATTTTAAAGTAAACTGGCACTTACAGAAGGTGCAGGATCCAGCAGTTCTGGAGATCTGAAGTTCTCTGGTGAACAGGTGCAGCTTTTAGGCAGCTGCAGGGAAAATCTCCTTAATGTGCCTTAATTTGATCTGGAGGTTTACCCCTCTATGGGTGTGAAAAGGTTTGTCACTTTCTCCTCCCATCCTGTCCTTGCCTTGTTTGCTGAGACTTCAAAAAAGAACTATCAGGTGTGATGGCATGTGTTTTGTCATGTAGCCCTACTTGTCCACCTCTGTAGTTAATAAAAGTTGTTCGTAGTGCTTTTCTTACATTTGCTAACTACCCAGTCAGTTCCTAATGATTCTGGCCTTGTTTACAGAGTTCCTTATGGTTTGGAGTAGAGTATCTATAATAAATTTTGTTTGATTCATATGAAGTTATTGGTCTAAAATGCCTAAGTTCCATTTTCGAAAGTCACTGAGGAACCTAAAGCCGTGTCTATACATGCAGCACATCTGGTAAAGACGCTCCTGTGCTGACAGGAGAGAGCTCTTCTGTTGGCATAAAAAAGCCACCTATGTGATCAGCATAAGCTATGTCAGCAGGAGAAGCTCTCCCGCCAACATAGCGCTGTGAACACGAGCGCTTATGCTAGTGTCATTTGTCAGTCACAGGGGTGGAATATTCACACCCCTGAGTGACAAAAATTTTGCTGACATAGGCTATAGCGTAGACATAGAAGCCTAAATCCCATTGACTTTCAGTGAGTCCTAGGCTAAGTCACTTACACATAATAAAATTTTACCCATTGTCCTATGCCTTGTAATGTTTGTGTTTCTCTGTTGAAGGACAGAAAAACATTTCCATCGAAAGTCTTATCTTTTTATGGTTTATTTAGCCTTCTTTTCCCTCCCCCTTCCGCATTGGTTACGTATTCAGCAGTTGAAATATATTAAAAATGGTGAGAGCCAGGGTCGTTCCTATCTTTGACCACAGCAAATCTGTATCTCTCCTCAACATGTCAAACTGACACTTTACAATATGTATCTTTCTTTTTTAAAAAAAACCAAAAACAAAAACCCCAAAACAAGCAAACAAAACAAAAAAACTCTGCCTTCTGTAACTCCTTGATGGCCATAATGTGTGCATCTGGAAACTGTCCAAGTATTTTGTCAATTCTTCAGTGAAATAAAACATTGAGCCACACCACCTGTGGTTTGCATAAAATGTAAAGTATGCTGCTTTTTATGATAATCAAACAGGCTGTTAAGAGAAACCAGCTCGTAAAACTTGTGGATCTTTATGCATTTTACAGTCTTTGTTTAAAAAAAACAATTATGGATCACAGGAAATAGGCCTTTTTTGCAAGCTAGTGACACTTGATTTAAAAACATGTATGCTGTTCTTCACCGACATAATTTTCTTTTTTCTTTTCAGCATAGATCTTTTGTGAAAATGGAAATTACATTTTCCAATTATTATTTTTTTTGCTAGACTGTTGTTTTGGGGAAGTAGTAGTGGCTTTGGTGTTGAATTAACCCCATATTGCCAAAATACAAGGCTCAAATAATGTATTAGTTTTTATAATGCCTTCAGATTTATTCTCTTCATGTTGTTTTATATCTCAATGGGTTTGCTTATTAGTTGTAGTGAATAGTAGTGACTCCTTAACTGGAACAGTATTTGCATAAAGTCTGCCTAAAGGGGAGACATGTTTGACCAGTGCAAAGCTAGTTGTATTGCTCAACTAGGTGTTAAAGAGTCTTTAAATCCTCATTGCCAAATGAAAATGAAAAGATGCAGAAACTTGCTTATGACATAAAATCAAAATGTTAGGGATACTTTTCATTGTTTTAAAAAGGGGAAGGTCAATTGCAGAAATAAGAATACGTTGTTTGTATCTTTTAAGTGCTTTACAAATATTTACTGTTCTCATAAGACTTTTGTGAAATAAGTAAATAAGTATTATTAGCAAGGGTTGGTAAAAACGAAAGGAGCCCAGGTCCACCAAAATGTTAGCCTGAACAATTACCAATGGATTTATCCTCCCAGCACCCTTGTGATGTGGGAAAGTATTAATCTTATTTTACAGATGGGGAGCCTTATGGTCACAGAAGAAATCTTTGGCCAAACCTAGAATCGAACTCATGTCTCATGAGTCCTAGTCCAGTGCTCTCAACAGTAACTAGCCTTCCATCCCTACATCTCTCAGCACAGAGCAGATGGGGGCTGGTGAGAGAGAGGAATTCAGGAACTCTGATGTCTGTTGCAGAGCTGGGAGGAGTAAATCATTGTGCTCAGTGTTCTATTAGTTCTTCCTAATCTGGGTGAGAGAAGCAGAATTCAAAGAATTAACAGTGTCTGGGCTTGTTTATGTGAAGGGGTAACATGCTCTACGGGGATGTGATTTCTAGGGCACGCTGATGTAAGAGAGATGTGCACATGAATTGGCCTGTGTAGACCCTGCTGGTGTGCACTAAAGGTTCCCTAGTGTGCTTTAACTTAGTTCTGTTTAAAATAGCACTACGATGAAGCACATGAACAGGGTCTAAATGGACCAGTTAGTATGCTTTAGAAATCCAACCTCCATAGAGCACATTACCTCACTGTCTAAACAAAACCTCAGTTTCTGGATATGTGTTGTAATAGACACTCTGAATTCTGTAGTGGAAACTGATGCCCATGGTAACAATGTGGAGCCTGTATTCACAAATGCAAATTTAGGCATTCTGTCTTCTAGGTCTGTACCCAGATCACTTGATCATACCTCTCTCTAAGCAGATCTTTAAAATGTACAGATTATGGCAATAAACCCTTCCTGCCCCATGAAACCATTTTTTCTAATCACAAAATATTTGCTGAATACAAGCAGTGATGCTGATTGGTTCTGGTGGTTTGTTATGTGGACATGTTTACAGGAGCTAGGCAAAGTCTATCAACTCATTTCATTCTGGCAGTGAACCCAGTCGTACACAGCATATAAGAATATAGTGGATAATTGTTGAAATGTTTTTCTTGTGAATCAGCCCTTCATCTAGGTAGTTCAGCAGGAAATACCGTTTTGGATTTTTCTGTTTCTAACTGAATGGTTTTGCCTTTCCTCATTCTAGGTCAGATATTCCATACTGATGTTGTCTACTTGCATTCTGCACAAGGATTCCGTGAAGCTGATAAGATAAGGAGACTTCTTCTGCATTACAAGTATGATGATGGAGCTTTCATTAAAATATAAATAGGATAAATATCTACATTGTATCAAAATTGGATATACAAGCAGGATGCCCAGAGATTTAGTGGAATTTCTGCTTTCATTGCTGATGGCTGAACGTTGCTCAATTTATATTCATGTTTTAAAATATTGTATGCATTAGATGCTTATGAAATCAAGCAGTGAATATAATTAGTTTACAAATTCGGTGCTGTGGAAATGTATTTGCAAAGGTGTGCCAATTCATCTTATTCCTAGTGTGCAGCACCCATGCTAGTCTATTTTGGGAGCTTTTATGAACAGCTATTGCCACTTGTATTAAATTTTGGGATAGTTTTGGGTGGTGGGACATTGTTCACTAGGGATTAGGAGTTTGATGTTAAACACTCATGCGTACCTGTTGATAGCCTGGGATTATTGGTAGCTCTGGCCCTTACTGTACTATTTTGGAGGCAGTTCCATCCAGTGTTGTTCCATTGAGTGAGCTTTTCCAAAATTAGTTTTTCTTTATTTTTAGCTTCTGTTTAATTGAATAGAAGCCATTTTGCATGGAGAAGGATTTTCCTGTCTGTGCAATAGAATGATTCAACATGAAGACAGCCAAGGAGAGTCGTGAATGATATACTACAGCCCTTGAGTTTCCTGTAGTTAGGATTACTATTCACTTCTGTAAGAGAGATGTGAAAATTATCGCTCTTGCCACTCACAACAGCACAATGCACCCAAACCTTCAGACAATCAGTCCCCCCCCCCCCCCCCATACATGCTTCAAGCCCTTGTAAAGTATTACTACTGCCTAGCTCATAGTAAAACTTGAAAGTTGCTTTGCTGTTGTACTTGCAACTAAGGGGATGGAATTCTCCCTTGCAGGGTACTAGCTACTTTGTAGCTACTGTAGCAAGACACATTTTTGTAATATGCCACAGTGTGTGTGTTTTGCAGCTTAACTCTTGGCTAATCAGCCTGGTTCATGCTGAGGTCCTGATGTCTACAGGGTTCTAAGATCTTCCTATGTGTGGAAGATGGCAGCATGTTCTTGCTGAGTACAGCCTTTACCTATTACATAAAATAAAATGCCTACACATCCCTAACTATGCAGGAAAACTGAATGTTTGTCATTTATCTCCTTTAAAGTTGCTGCACTGTTGTGATAGGCAATGGGACTGCCTGCAGGGAGACAGAAGCTTACTTTGCTGACTTAATTATGAAAAAGTACTTTGCACCACTGGATGTTGTATACTGGTAAGATTGCTTCCTTTGCTTGACATTTTGTTTTCCTCTTCAGCACATTTCAATTTCAGTAGGTGCTTTTAAATCTGTTTTTTTTTAAGGTAGTTCCTCTGCATTCCTCTCCAGCTTTTACTGTCATTGTATCAGGCTTGGCCCACCCTTCTGTCCATAGAGAAGTGGTCTTGGCTCCCTTTGGAGTATGTAAACACCCACTCATGGGTTGGTTGGAGAAGTTCACTAGAGCATCATTTAACACATTCCCTCTCCTTGAGGATAAGTGTGCTGGCCCCATAGCAGTCGCCAAGTCTTGCCAGCCCAAGGAACTCGGCCCTCAGCTGAGGACCTGCGTCCCATATCCTCTGTGTTTCACTACAGCAACTGTAGGTTGCTGATTGCTTGGCTGGGCCACTGGAATGCAAATTTAAATATTGGTATCATCTGTCTATGCTATGGAAAGCTTGCTGATCCTTTGGGTATTAAGTCGCCTGGAAAAAATCCTTTGTTAATGCACAGCAAGGGTAATGAAGGATTCATCTTGCCCAAAACTCAATTTTTGACCATTAGATTTCAGAATTCAAACAGAACTGTTTGAAAAGCCTCTGTTTGGGTTTTGGTGTGAATGGTAAGTCTGTCTGCTTCCTATCTTTCTCTGACCAGAGGACAGAGCCTCTTGGTTTCCCCTCCCGGAAATATAGGAAGGAGTCCTTTTGGTCCTCTACCCACTATTATTTAATCATCTCAAAGGATTTTTTTAAATCTTGCATTTAAGCGTTTGCGTTGAAAGTAAAAAGCAATCATTTTTGTTCCTCCATCGAAATGTTATGATGGATACAGTAAAAAAAAAGTTCTAAGTTTTCCAAAAAGGGATTGCTTTTCTCTCTTTGGACTTGTCATCTGTGTGTTCAACGTTTTTTTGTCTAATCCATAAATTGAAAAGAGATCTGACAGAAATTTTCAATAAATGCATTTTTCCTAGGAAATTATGTTGTCATGTAAGGCCATTTGTTCTTTGTTTTCCACACTGGTATAAATTTGTGATGAGAAGCAATAATTAATCTGATTTTATTTCAAAAGGCACTGTAGGGGTCCTGTTTAAATTTGTTAATGTTTGTTTTCAAATTGGAAGCTCATACAAGGTTGCAGAAGCTTTTTATTGACTCTAGCCCAAAAGGAGGGGCTTTGTGTAGTTCGGCTAGCATGGAAGACAATTATAATATATTTGGAAAAAAGTCATATTGTAAAATTTTGTCATTCATTTAGATAAAATTTGAAAGCCAGTTATGGAAATATAAGTACTTTATTCTTTGTTGGAAGAAGCAATTGTAACTTGTTTGAATTGTCATTTGTCATGGTTTTTTTCAGTTATTTGTGCTACAGAATGCAAATATCTGTTTGTTAAAGTTCGTGCAGCAAGATTTATTTTTTATTTTATGACTGGTTTTGTGGACCGTTTTCTTACTGTGCTTTCCTTTTTTTGTGTGTGTTTTGTTACATTTATTTTGTTAGTAGAATCGGAATGTAGAGATAACTTCCAAAATATTTAGCTCTGTCAGTTTCTTGGGCTGAACTTTGTGGAGCTACTGTAATGGAATATTTTAAAAATAAAAATATTAGGAACTGGTAAAATGTATGTGGAAATAGGAATTTGTGAGAACATTTTTCAACCCAAAGTATCAAGTAGGTAGATTTCTCTAATAACTGTATTCGGAGAGAGATTTATCTCAAGTTTCAAGGATTATAATATGTTTTAATGAGTAATCTATCTTTTTTCACAAAACTAGTTGTAAAACTTCTAGTGAAATACAAACTTTTAGGTTGTCAATATAAGAGCTGAAATAACAAGTTAGCATAATTTAAAGTACTATTTAGTATCACTATCACTATTAATTTATGTTGTACTAGTATTTGCAGATCCTAATTGGGATTTAGGGCTCCATTATACTAGGCGCAGACTTAAGGAAAAGATGGTCTTTACTTTGGTGAGCTTGTATAGGGAACTAAGGTGGCACCAGTAATAATGTTAAAAGGAATAACAGGTGGAACAATATTAATTGCAGTAAATGTATTCAGAATATTGGATGCTATTAGCCACGTAGCTGTCGCTATTTAAATATTTCCAAATAAGCTGAGCCTGGGGTCTTAGTGACTGTCCCCCACTTCTGACCTCCTTGACTATCTGTCTTTTATGGAAGTTGAACTTTCATCTTGCTCTTCTGTCTGGCTGCCATTTCTCCCTGCTCAGGGGTGTGTGTGTGTGTGCGCTGATCAAAGAAAATGTCAAGCCTGACCTTAAAAACCTCTAAGGAAGGAGGTTCCACCACCTCGCTAGGTAACCCATTCCAGTGCTTCACCACCCTCCTAGTGAAAAAGTTTTTCCTGCTATCCAACCTAAACCTACCGCACTGCAACTTGAGACCATTACTCCTTGTTCTGTCATCTGCTACCACTGAGAACAGCCTAGATCCATCCTCTTTGGAACCCCCTTTCAGGTAGTGGAAAGCAGCAATCAAATCCCCCCTCATTCTTCTCTTCTGCAGACTAAGCACATATTTTTACTGAAATACTCAAGTTTTGCAAAATAAAGTTTTTATTCAAAAATGAAATCACCGAAGACTTCAATAGGAAATGAGGCATATGGATTTATTTGTTGTGGCTTTAAAAACTATCTGAACAGAGTTTGACAGTTTTTGATTTAAAACAAATATTTGTCACTACTTTTATAACTAGCACACTTTCTATACCTAAGTCCAACCTAAATAATTGCAGGACTTCTCCCTCTCTTTTTTTAATATAGTTTCCCTTGTAGACCTATGTTTATTGACTTAGATTAGGATTGGACTAGAGCCCAGAGACAGTCATATCTGGTCTTTAGGTTTTTTGTTACAAATCAACTTTTGTTGCCAGGCCCAGTAAATATTCTTGATTTTTTTTGTTAGTTCTATTGTGAGTTCTTGCCAAAGATACAATGTATTATACCCAAAACAGATGTTCTGATGGGGCAAATGTATATTTGCTTTAACAGAACTCAAAATGAAAATGAAACAACAGTGTGTTCAGCATTAACATGACAGCTGATAAACTTCAGGATTTCATGGGCCTTTTAAAGTTAAATTAAAAATCTTTGGGAAATGTATATACAGAGCACTGAGACTGGTTTTCTTTGGCCTGCTGTCTGTTCTAGGAGTCTGTGAAGTGACAACTGTTTGAGTGACAGATGGGCTAGAATAGAGCAATGTAAACAGCTTTATCGTTTTTAAAAAATAAATTTCAAAAGCACATTTTTTTCTTACTGCCTAAATGGTCTTGTCTTATAAGAATACAAGCATTCTTGCAGGTGAAACTAATTATTTGTATATTTATATTGAAGTGCACTCACGATAAATTATTTCAGCTCACACTTAACACTAGTTTATAGCATGTGCGTTAAATTACTGGTAGATAAAACATTATCAGCAGATTAAGAACGTAACCCTTATACTTTGGATGTTTTTTGTTTATCTATTTATCTTGTTGTCATTTGTATTGTTTCTGTTATCCTTGACTTTAAACAGTTTGTCCTTTTCCCTTACCTTTGACAAAATCTTTCTGGCTTTTCACGCATTTGAAGTGTTGATCTTATTGATGATCTACTAGGATTTACTTTCAAACACTACTATATTGTAGCAAGTCAAGCAAAATCCATAAAATCTTGTAAGCTCATTTCTAATGCATTTTATTTCTTTGTTTTAATGTTTTAATACTTAGGGATTTTCTGCTGAGGTAGAATAGGAGTTCATAACTTTGAAGTTGGTTCTTAATGGTGAAAAATTGATTTGAAAATATTTGTTCAACAGGAATTTAAGTTCTGTACAAACTGTAAATTCCCCTTTTGATTTTAATTGGTGTTTTACATTGCTGAATATCTGTTATACTCTGTAGACTTGAACAAATGCCACTCTCAAGTTTTCTGTGCCTCTACATTTCTAATGTTACACCCAACTTCATTCCCATTGCTTTTCTACTTCATAGAACTCTCAGTTTGAAGGGGGTCTAACGTTCGGGCTCACATTATGATAATTAGGTTTCAAGGCGATGCAGGGGGATTAAGATGTCTGATGTCTAGTTGCAGAATAAAGTTCTGAGCCACTTGTAAAACTTGTTTGATTGGTTAACGAAAGTATTCAGTGCTTGTGCCAGCATTAGTCCGTATTTCATCAGGTATCCTCAGTGCTGTAACTCTAGATGTGACCTTGGGACTTGATTTACCTCAGCTCAGTTTTCTTTATTAATGTGCCATGAAAGAGGTACATGAAGGATAGCTAACATCAAAGAACCTTTTAAAGTAAAATGGTTGATATGAATCCCTTGGTATTTAACACTGTCTGTCAAATGTTTCAGCTGGCTTGCATCCTTTTACAAGCTATTGCTTGCTGCATTAAAGCAGTTGTTTCAAGTCTTTTGAGGGTACTGAAAGGAGAGGTGGGGGAAGTGGAAAATTGTACTCGTTTTTCTTTCAAATTGTACTTTCTTCAAGTTGTTATTTCGATCTGTTAGACAATATGATATTGATGGTACATATGTATGCAACCACACTTACATGCCTGTATAGGAGGCAGAAAATAGTTTCAAAGCTGTCGCAAAAGGAATAAATGTTCTACAAAGACAGCATGTAAGTGTCTGAACTGAAAAACTGTTTTTTAACCATTTAGCTGCTTGGGTTTTGCCAAGTCTTAAACACAGACATGCAAAATTCTAAACAACAAATAATATTTTGATTGGTGACAAGGGGGGTGTGTGTGTGTGTGTGTGTAGGGGGAAATAAGACATAAATAATTTTTAGAAAATGATATGTTCTCCATCCAAACGGTCTTCCAGCCCTTGCTTAAAGGGTGTTAACCCTTTCATTGCAATCACTGGGAGCAGTTGAAGCAGAACTGATAACCATGAGCACTTCACAGGAGCAACCATAATATGTTCTATTTCCTGATGCTGACAGAATTTCTGACGTCACATCAGCAGGCAGCAGTAGTTTCATTGTAATCCTGTTTTAATGAATGCTAACTTTTAGCTGTGTTATAGCAAGAAAAGTTGTAGTAAGAGTGTGAGTGTGTGTGTGTGTGTGTGTGTGTGTGTGTGTGAAATCATATTTGATTAAACTGTCAGACATAATCAGCAGGGTTCAAGATAAGGTTCTGAGCTTCATGTGACATAAGCCTGCAGGTAAGTATAGAAGGTGTGGTGAGCCCAAATTGCTAGAGCCCTGCAAATCCGCAGATGTTTCCCATCTTTGCAGATTGAAGAGCGGATGCGGATGCAAATTTTTGATCCGCGCAGGACGCTAGAGCAGCAGTTCTCAACGGGGAGGGGGAAGAGTGTGTGTGGGGGAGTTCAGGGGGTCTGCCCATGGGGCTGAAGCTCTGAGCCCTGGTGCCCTTCTCGGAGCTTTAGCCCCGGGGGGTGGGGGGGCAGGGGTGCGCCAGGGCTCAGGGCTTTAGCTCGGGGTGGGGGGGGGGGGAGGAATGTTGGGGCTCGGGGTTTCTTCCCTGCCAGGGGCTGCGGGATCAGGGCTTCTACCCTGGGTGGCCATGGCCCTCCTGAAACTGGCTCCTTTTCCTCCAGGGGGCCACAGATACCCGGATAAGAACTGCTGCTCTACATGGTGGTGGTGCGGATATGGATCCATCTAAAAGGGCAGATCTTGGGTCAGATACAATTTAATTACCATTGATGCGTATCAGATGCGGATCCAAATTTTTGTATCCGCACAGGCCTCTACAAATTGCATCCACGACTGAATCTCAGGAGGCACTTTGAAACTCCGAACCTGACCGTGTAGAAAAGGTTTTCTTGCTCTGATTATGTGACTATTAGAAAAGTTTACTGGGTATGCTAGATGAAATCTCTATTCACCCGTCTGAAGAAGAGCAGGCAAGTGAAAAAAAATTGCACAGGCTCTGGAAAACCACCAGCTGAGCTGGCAAACGAGGAGATGTGAATTCTGGCCTTCCCCAGAATGAATTTGGGGATTTTTAAATATAAACTTTTAAAGGGGTATTAACTGAAGTTGTGAAATGGGTTTTATAGCAGTGTGGAAGGAAGTAGGATTTTTTTTTTAAAAAAAACTCTGCATCTTTTGAAATGAGAGTGAAGTCCAGTCAGGAACTTTTTAATAGATTTAAAGAGAGTGAATGATTGATTGCTAATGTCTCTTAATTTAGAAACGAAGAGGTCCTGTCTACATCAATCTGAGAATCAGAGATTAAAAAAAATAAATATAAAACGTTACTAGTAAAAAGAGGTCTATATCTAAATATAATTCTTAACTTTTCCAGATCATCAGAGGGAATTATCTGATGCGGATGTAGAACAATTGACAGAAGATGCTTAAAAAAGATACTTCTATAGTTCTCCCCCTTTGTTATCATGATTTTCTTCTCAAAAGTAAAAATAATGATAAAATATAAAACTAAGGTCAAAAATATTTATCGTACATAAATCTCATCAGATTTTATAAAGATCTTACAAACACACAAGAAAAAGTTGAATTTGTGCAAAAATAGAAAAGATTTTAAGCAAGGTGGATTTGATTTAAATCAAATTGATTTAAATCACTAGTCAGGAAGACTCGATTTAATCATGGATTTCTACATAAAAGTGCATTTTTGTTGGTTGTTATAACCTTAATACATATTCTTCACAACTCAGAGATAGATGTAGGTTTCATTTTTAGAAGGTACACTACATTTTTAAAGTGATTTATTTTGAAAACTCTTCAGTTTAGTTTTACAGCTATATCAGAAAATGAATGATTGTTTGGTTATTTCATTTACCAAAGGTAATTGAAGCAGATATTTATGAAGTCATTGTGAACTATCTCCAATTCAACAGGTTATTCATTTATATTTGGAGGATTTTCTTGCTATGTTGTATTAGGAGTAGTACATCACCAGAGAGACATTTAAATTGTTTTATTTAACTAAAACAACAACGTTATGTATTCTGGATTTTTTTCTTCAACATCAAACATAATATTTTAACAAAACAAACATATGAATTTTTGAATTTTGTTAAACATTAACGTTTTTAAAAATCCGGTTTGTTTTTGTTAAAATTGTTTAACTAAAATAATTAAATGAAATATTTTTAAAAAACCAACAAAAATTAAATCGACTATGTCAGCCTGGTCAACATGAGAAACTTAAAATATTGGCTTCTGCAGCTAACTCAGTCGTCTTCACCTTCATTTTCCTGTTCATAATCTGGAAAAGGAGGGGGGGAAAAAAAAAGAAGCTTTCCTGCTTTTTCAGGTCCCAAATGATTTCTCAATTTGGAATTAATTAGTCCAAAGGAAGAAAATATTCTTTCTACACTGGCAGAAGCTACTGCTGTTAAAAGTGAGATTATCACTTCAACAGTTTCTGAATCCAAGTGCTTAAGTGACTTCCACCAGTTCACTGGTGTGACTTTCTTTAAAACATCATCAGCAAACATACACAGTGGAGCCGCATCATACGCACATTTAACTTACGCGAATTCAACTATACGCACTCTGCAAAAACAAAACAAAAAAAGAGAAAAATAACCATTTAAATACTAGGTTTAAGTGTAGTAGCCGTGTTAGTCTGTGTCAGCAAAATGAAAATAAGAAAGAAAAACTTGTAGCACCTTAGAGACTAACAAATTTATTTCAGCATAAGCTTTCGTGGGTTAGTACCCACTTCATCCGATGAAGTGGGTACTAACCCACGAAAGCTTATGCTGAAATAAATTTGTTAGTCTCTAAGGTGCTACAAGTTTTTCTTTCTTATTTTCATTTAAATACTGTACCTGTAGTGCGGGCGATTCCGCCCGCCATTCCACTCAATGAGAGTTTGACTATACGTGATTTTCGCCTTATGCGCTGACTTTAGAACCTAACCCCCGCATAAGATGCGACTCCCCTGTATTTCTTGAATGGTTCTTATTCCCAAACTGGGTCTTTTTTACAGCCTGCTGCCATTATAGGTTTTCCCTTCTAGTGAGAGAATGGTATGGGAGATCTCAAATCAATGAAGACCTCAAGACATCTGGAATATGCTGCTCAAACAGTTTCACTTTTGTTTCTACTGCCTGTCCCTCCCTCCTCACATTCATCTCCAGACTACTCCTTGTCCAGATCTATTCCACCCCCAACAATCTTCTATTCATTGAACTTTTTGAAACTTTGTCCTTTTAGAGAGAGATAAGGGATTGACTCTGTGTACACAAATTTGCAGAGACAATAGGGTTGAGGTCTGTTATTCCTCACCTCTAAATATTATTTATTTATTTATTTATGTATTTATTTTTATTTAAAAACATTTTTGCTGTTAACAACCATGTTATCGCTGGACGCACAAATCCACAGTTTGAGAACTGCAAAACTAAGCATCTCTGATGGTATCTTCTAGACTGAGCACTGAGTCTCTTTGAGTAGATAGAAGATTAGCCTAAATAATCTATACAGAAGTCCCTGGAACCCCATAAGATGAACTATTGATAAGATTAACTATTGGAACTCATTTACAAAACTTTTCTTAAACATTACATGACTATATTATCTCATACTATAGAATTAGAATTTATAATCCCTATTCCATGATGAGATCTTTGAGCTATAATGTATCTTTATCTTTTTTCCTCAAAAAGCATTTTATCAAAAAAATCCAATTTAAATAAAATATCTATTTTTAATTTTTTTTAAAAAAAAATCATTGATTTTTATCAACCCTGATTTTAAGCCTGTATGTTACCAAGCATACAACAATGCATTCAAGGGAAATTATTCATACATTTTCCAATGAAACACATTGATCTCAAGCCAGTCTCAAAAATCAGGTAACTATTATTCAAAGAGCTCTATTTTAGAAACTGAGTGTCCATTTTCAGAAAGATATTGGATTACAAATCTGGGGGACCAAAAGGACTTCCCTTCTAATCACTGATACATTTGTATTGTATGGTATTATCTACAGAGTAACAAGTTGTAGGAAATAGTATGGGTTTGCTCAGAAAATTTTTTGATACCACAGAAAAGTAGGTAATTAAAACCCCATACTGACTACCTCATCAGGAGGGAAAAAAGTATTTAGATACCAAAATGATGGGAACTTTATACATATAATAACAGAATGGAGTAAGGTGGGGAAAGCAAATGAGAGAAATATTTACAAATAAAAGAACAAAAAAATTGGCAAGTGAAGGAGGTTTCTTAGTGATAGGCTAGGAAAAATGCAAAAGATACAGTGCTTACTGTTTAACACACCACAAGTGTGTCCATCAGATCTCATGAGATTGGTTGAAATGATGGTCAGAGTTTTGGAAGGCATTCACTGAGCAAGACTATATATGTGAGTAAACTGCAACAACTTATTCTAGAAAGCTCAGAGAATCAGTCAAAAACCCCGAAGTACCAGTATAATGCATTAAACAAAGAATTGTTAAAAGCCCTGCACAAAACAGAAGGCAGCTAGTTATTCTATGCATAAAAATGTGTTTAATCCACAGGTAGCCATCATTTAAAATTATACAGTATTCTATTGTGCTGTCCACTAGTGTTTCAAAACTTTTAGTTTGTCAACATAATTTACTGTCCTCAGGATTTTCTGTGTTGGCAATAGCAATCACAGGGGTTGGTCCTGCTTTGAGCAGGGGGTTGGACTAGATGACCTCCTGAGGTCCCTTCCAACTCTGAGATTCTATGATTCTATGATCTCTCTAGCCTGAAACCTGGCATTCAAAGTCTTATCATAGAAGACCATGATTGTTATTGAATTTGAAGAAAATTGATTTGCTAGCTCTTAAATTGCCACATTGTAAAAATGAAACAAAATTAGCCTATTTAGATGTCTCTTTTTTTAAAGGTTTCATAGATTAAGGACCAGCTTGTTTTTTTTTTATAATAAAATGATTTAGGCTATTGGTTCATAATATAGCTACGTCCAATAGAGCTTTTATATTCTGTCTAAGTATAAAGTCTACTTTTCATACAATGTGTAAAGGCAGACTTACATGAGTTACTTCGTTGAATTGCTATGAGACAACTAAACATAAGACAGTGTTATAAATTAATGTTTTTGCTACAGTCAGTTGTTTAAAAATACATTAAACCGTTCTTAAATAATTGCTGACAAAATAGTCTATTGATAATTGATTTATTGATTTGTTGGAGCTTTTACAAGAGATTTTTCTATCTAAAAGCCTCTGCTATTGGAATTAATCTAATTGTAGTTTTGGGACTTTGTGTGAGTAAAGTATTGTGGGGGGGAGGGGGATGAATTAGGATACACAATGTATACCACTATCAGGGTGTATGATTGCAGCACAGCCTTGTCCTGTTGACTGTAGCAGTAATCACAGCCACTCTGTGCTGCTTGGATAATACTTACATGGCCACATATATACTTACATGGCCACATATCTGCTGCTCATTCCGGTAGTACCTAGGGGCCTCAACCAGTTGAAGACTCTTTATTGCTAGAAATAGAATAAATGGCAGCGTTGCCCCAAAGAGCTTATAATGCACAACAAAGGTGAAATGGGCAAGAAAGGAGGACAAACTGGCAACCCACAAAAGCACTTCTAGTGCTTGTCCATGTCGATACCGTGTGTGTGTGTGCTGTGTGCACAGTCGTTGGAAGATTTTTCCCCTAGTGGTACCCATCGGGTTGGCTGTGGAGCCCTCTGGAGTTGCGTCTTCATGGCGGTGAATATAGGTCCCTACCGACCCGCCGCCTCTTCAGTTCTTTCTTACTACCAGTGATGATCATTGGAACAGCTCTTCTCTTGCTATGGCAAGTAATCCCCTAGTGGACTCTTTCTGATTGTATCTGTAAATAGTTTAAAACTTAGTATTAGTGTGACGGTGTTCCCCATAAAACTTTATGGGGAGATGCTTATAAATGTATATATGTAACTAGAATATGTTTTATGCTACATGTGCCATGTAACATATCTCTGTGAAAGTTATGACCTACTGAATTTATTCCTCCTGTTTGTATGCATGTATCATTGTTGTAGTTGAAGTTATGAATATTGGTTGTATTTCTTGAGAAAGGAATGTGCAGGTTAAGTGCCCAATCAAGAAGCACTTAACAGACAATAGAACTTGCAGTCACCAATCCACATCTGAACTTTGCCAGGAATGTGGCTGGTCTGGAACTGAGTTGTGCATGTGACTGGTCCATGTGACCCCAACTCCATTTGGTAACTGGATGCTACACAGGGAGAGGGAGGGGTGTCCACCCAGAGGAGAAAATCTATTTAAACCCCGAGGAAACCCCTCCATTTTGTCTTCAGCTGGCTAAAGGAAGAAGCTCTCCACCCCCCCCAAGGAGACCTGAAAGAGACTGAACAAAGGACAAAGACATTAGGGGGGTGAGTGATTGCTGGGCCCAGGCTAGAAGGAAGATAGCCTGGTTACTGGACCTAGTGAGGGGTTTATCTGTACACAGGGTGATTAGACATAGAACTGCGTGTTCTCTTTTATTTTATTCGGTAATTTGCTTTGTTCTGTCTGTCACTAATTGAACTCACTTAAATCCTATTTTCTATACTTATTAAAATCACTTTTTACTTATTAAGTTTCCTTGAGTACGAACAGGTGTGCATACCTTTCTATCTTTGAAATAGAAAGCGAACTATTTATGAGTTTACCCTGTATAAGCTTTATACAGGGTAAAACGGATTTATTAAGGGGTTGAACCTCCTTGGAGTTGAGCAGCTGGGTGTCAAAGGCAAGAGCGCTTCCAGAGGCCTTACAGTGGTGAGTGGACTTGGTTCGGACCTGGGTCTGTGTTTGCAGCAGATCAGTGGAATCTGGCTCAAAACAGACAGGATTCGGGAGTCCCAAGCTGGAAAAGGCCTGGAAGCAGGGGCAGAAGTAGCCTTGGCACACCAGGTGGCAGCACGAAGCAGGTCTCTGTGGTCCCAACCCGTCACAATTAGTTCAAGTAGTTCTTAGTTAGATAAATTTCAGTTGGGGGTTCACCCCCCACACGGTTCCCTTCCCAGGGACTGGGGAATGCTTCAGGCTCAAGGGTTTAAGCCATGTGGGTCCTGTCTGAAGCCTATGCCAAAGGGAGACGCACACGACTCCTGTTTTAAAGTGTTTGGGGGAAGCCCATCAGACTGAGAAGTGCAAAATCTGTAGAGGCTCCTGCCCAAGGACTAAGGGCTGGTCCACACTAACCCCCCGGTTCGAACTAAGATACGCAACTTCAGCTACGTGAATAACGTAGCTGAAGTCGAAGTATTTTAGTTCGAACTAAAAGGTACTTACCGCGGGTCCAGACGCAGCAGGCAGGCTCCCCCGTCGACTCCGTGTACTCCTCTCGTGGAGCAGGAGTACCGGTGTCGACAGCGAGCACTTCCGGGATTGATTTATCGCGTCTAGACAAGACGCGATAAATCGATCCCAGAAGATCGATTGCTTCCCGCTGAACCAGGAAGTAAGTATAGACGTACCCTAAGAAGGAGAGGGACTTTAGGCTGAAACTATTCCTCATGGAATCAGCCCTTTGTCCCCAGCCCGCACAGGCGGCATCCGACCCCAAGCCCAGCACTTTGGTGCGGAGCGCGCCGGCCTCAGGAAGAGAGGTTGCAGTTTCGAGAAAGGACTCTAGCTCCATGGACCTTCGGCACCGCCACTCCCTGGCACCAAAGACCTCCTTTTGTGCGCGTGCCGGGCACTGTTCCCATTCGCTGGTGCCGCACAAAAGAAAGAAGACCAACGGAGGTCACTTTCCCATTAAAGCAATGGAACGAGGAGGCACCAATAGGTGCATCCTGTGCTGGGAAACCCTGCTCCGGCTCCGACTCAGCCAGTACCGTTGACTCCAGCCTCACAGGGAGGTCCATCGAGTCTGGTTCTAGTGGACTCGCTGGTGCGGGAGTCTCAGGATAAGGACTTGGATCTTCCCTCCACGCCAGACACCTTTGAGGTGGCTAGGGACCTCTAGGGGGAAGCTGGCGATGATGTGGCACTGCTCGCCCTCACCTCAGCTCCGTTCCCTGGCATCATATCGCTCTGCACCACCCTGGTCGGGAGGGTCGAGTCCTTGTCAGACTTAGAGGCTTGCGGCACTGCTCCAGACAACAGGAAGGTCAGCCATTGCCTATGATGTCATGGCCACCACAGTGGCAGGCACCAGCCCAATGGCCCTTCTGGACCCCATGGGCCTGCTACCAATTCCCAGGGTCCAGATCCTTATCAGTGGTTTTGGAGGCATGGGCCCCTCCATCATCAATATCTGTAGCTCGGTAATCTCTGTGGGGACAAGAAATGGTCACGGAGGCCGGCACTGACACCGCACTGGCCGCTACTGAGATGGGCCTGGGCCCAGAGACCAGCACCTCTCCTGGCATCATTCAGGGCGTTTTGGCACAGGGGGATCCCTGCAAGCCAGAGGGACAGGAAGACCTTCATCCTCCTCTGATGAAGCGGTGGCAGGCACATCTACCACGCTGCCAGCCATGGGCAACAGAGCCCATCAGGAGTTGATCAGACAGGTGGCTCAGAATTTGGGCATGCAGGTGGAGGAGGTGATGGAGGAGGATGACTCCATGGTTGACATTTTTGGTGCTTGAAGGTCCCTTGAGAGTGGCTTTGCCCCTCATTAAGACCATCCACAACACTACTAAAGCATTGTGGCAAACTCCCGCCTCTCTTTCCCCCACCCCCACATGGCAAAAGGGATGGAAAGGAAGTATTTTGTGCCTTCCAAACGGTATGAGTACCTGTTCACTCACCCTCAGCCAGGCATTCTGGTGGTGAAGGCTGCCGACTAAAAAGAAAGGCAGGGACAACCGGGACTGACACCTAAATCCAAGGGGGCAAAGAAGCTGGACCTCTTCGGTAGGAAGCTATATGGTACCGGGGGGCTCCAGCTTTGCATTGCCAACCAGCAGGCTGTCTTTAGCCACTATAGTTTTAATTCTTGGAACACATTGTCCAAATTTAAAGAGCTATTTCCGTTGGACTCCCACTCGGAGTTTGCTGCAGTCCTCGAGGAAGCAGGGTCGTCGCGAGGACCTCCTTACCAGGTCTCCTTAGATTCGACAGACTCGTCAACCAGTACCATGGCAACAGCCATAGCCATGAGAAGGAGCTCATGGCTTCAGGTGTCAGGACTCCCGCAGACCATTCAGGACTTGCCTTTTGATTGCATAGGGCTCTTTTCAGAGCAAACAGACACTAAGCTCCACAGCCTAAAGGACTCAAGGGCAACTCTGAATTCCCTGGGGCTTCATATGCCAGCCCCCCAAAGAAAGCATTTTAAACTGCTGCCTGCTCCCTGATTCTACCCAGCACCTCCTAGGCAGGACTATAGCAGCAAGCAGGCGTAACAGACAGAGACCTTCTCAGTCCTCCTCTAACCAGGGCCAGGGCTTAGCAAATCAGCTCCTAGCTGCCAAGCCAAACTTTTCAAGGTGTGCCCGGGGCCACGCACCAGTTCAGATCCCGGATCCTTCCCCTTCCTTCGTGAATCATCTATCCCATTTCTGCTATGCCTGGGCACAAATCACCTCAGACCAATGGGTCTTGAGCACGGTAGAATTGGGATATTCTCTACAATTATGTTCTCTCCCACCTTCCCACCCTCCTTCCCCGTCCACCTTCAGTGACCCTTCTCACGAGCAACTTCTCATGCCGGAGGTGCAAATGCTCTTACAACTCGGGGCAGTAGAGGAGGGCCCTTTAGAATTCGGGGCAGGGGGTTCTATTCACAGTATTTCCTAATCCCGAAGGCCAAGGGTGGGCTCAGACCTATTCTAGATTTGCGAAACCTCAACAAATTCATGAAGATGATACAGTTCTTCATGGTTTCCCTGGCTTCCAATATCACCTTCCTGGATCTGGGGGACTGATACGCCACCCTCGACTGGAAGGACACGTATTTTCACGTGTACATAGTCCTGTCCCACAGACGGTTCCTCCAATTTGTGGTCAACATCACCCACTATCAGTTTACAGTTCTTCCCTTCGGGCTTTTGGCAGCCCCTCGGGTGTTCATCAAGTGCATGTCAGTCTTGGTAGCCTTCCTGTGGAAACGGCAGGTGCAAGTATTCCCGTACCTTGATGACTGGCTAATCAAAGGCCACTCCAGAGCCTCATACTGAATATAGCAAAGTTGACCCTAACCCCAACTCAGAGAATAGAGTTCATCAGAGCTCTCCTGGACTCTGGTTAAGCCAGGGCATTCCTTCCAGAAACTCGCTTTCTCAACATGGGCGCCATCGTAGAGGACCTCAGGTGATACCCCACCACTACAGCACAAAATTGCCTGAAGCTGCTCGGCCACATGGCCGCTTTGCGTATGTAGTACAGCATGCCAGGCTGTGGCTCTGTCCCCTTCAGGCTTGGCTAGCCTCAGTGTACAGGGCGAATCGAAATCGCCTGGACTAATTGATCACACTCCCTCCCCCAGTTATCGAGTCCCTCAGGTGGTGGCTCGACCCGCAAGTGGTGTGTGCAGGAGTGCCCTTCTCCAGGCCCTAACCCTCGCTGTCTCTAGTAATGGATGAACGAAGCCATTTTGAAAATCAACGCAACTATTCATTGCAATTGTGGAGCATATGAAGGGACTTCCAGTCTTGTCCCAAAGGATCACTTCTTTGATCACACCCTGTATCCAGGCATGCTATGACTTGGCAAAGATACCTGCCCCCAGTGCTGACAGCACACTCCACAAGGGTGCAGCGGTGTTCCTGGCACAAGCTTCTATCTAGGACATCTGCAGCGCAGTGATGTGGTCGTCGATCCACACCTTTTCATCGCACTATGCCATTACACAGCAGGCCAGAGACAATGCAGCTTTCAGCAGAGCGGTGCTACAATCAGCAATTCCGTGAACGCCGAACCTGCCTCCAGGGAACTGCCTGGGAGTCACCTAATTGGAATCAACATGAGCAAGCACTCGAAGAATTAAAAACGGTTACCTACCTCTCGTAACTGTTCTTTGAGATGTGTTGCTCATGTCCATTCCATGACCCACCCAGCTCCCCTCTGTCAGAGTATCTGGCAAGAAGGATCTGAAGAGGCAACGGGTCAGCAGGGACCTATATATACACCACCATAAAGGCGCAACTCCAGGGGGCTCTACAGCCAACCCAACGGGTACCGCTAGGGGAAAAACCTTCCGACGACTGTGCCCGCGGTGCCCGCACACCTACTTGGAATGGACATGAGCAACACATCTCGAAGAACAGTTACGAGAGGTCGGTAACCATTTTTTATTTTCCCCCAGAAGGCATGTCCACTCACTAACAACGAAGAGTGTTCTCTCAAATATTCTTTGCTTGGGTTTGGTCTGCCCAAAAAGCCATGTTTAGCTTTGGGAGGCTTAGAGCACAAATGGTAGCCTTAGAGCACATGCTTCTGCTCAGCTACATGACTATGAACAGAAGGGGGGTAGCACTTGCCATCTTTTACTTGGTGTTTTTGTTGCTTAAGGAACTGAATATATTTCCGTACATGTAATGAATCACATTTTCAGCGGGCCTTGGTCACATCCTCCAGTTTTGTGCCTGCAGAAATGGGCATGTAGTAAAAGTTTTATGTGTAACAATTTTTGTGCAAGAACAGGAATTTTTTGTCCTTTCTCCACTATCTTCTTGTTTAAATGCCTCTTTGAATATACAAAATGATTGCAAACTCTTATTCGTAGTATTAGAACAGGAGACCGTTGCTGAAAAATGTGACTCGTTACATTTCTCCTTGCCACAGTGACCATACAAAACTGCACATGCTGGCCCAAAGTGTGAAATAGCAGTTCAGAGAATCATATTTTGGTCTCCTACATGCTAGTGCTGCTGCCAAGTCACCAAAATCTTTAAGAAACCAAGAAGTGTTTTTTTTTTTTTAGTGTTAAATTTGTAAATGAGGACGATCTCAAAGAGTGCCTCTTTGTAAATCAAGAGACATTTGTGATATTTCACATCCTTCTCATGTTTAAAGAAAGCAGCAAGACTTTTTTGTCCTGGTAACCATGGCAAAGGAAGATAAACTCTTCATTTTTTAGGCTGCCATCCATGAGTAATCTCCTTTGCTCCAGTGTGATCACTTGTGGAGCATGGTACTACTTAATTTAAATAAGTGTCAGACTCTGCCTGCAGATGTACAAAGTATTTAATACTGATAATATCCAAATTAAAGTGTCATAAATACAAGATGTGTCCTTTCATTTGAGCAGTGCAAAAACTGAGCCTTCATTATGTCTCTAACCTGGCTGTGTGTTTGGACTTTTTCTTCAAGCAGAGAAACTGCTAGAGCATAATGAATAGTAACCATTTTTCACTTATGTCAGATATGTTTTTACTTAAATTAAGATTCTGCCAAGCTTTGTATCTATTCATTTGTGAAACCATGTTTGGATTTCTGCATTCCAGCTCCTACTGGGCTACCTCTGTTGTTGCAGGATGCTTGTTAGGCTTTTTTTCATTTAATAGATTTTTAAACTGTGCAATTATAGTTGATACTGATAGTAGCTATATTTAAGTTGTCTGACACTTTCCATTATAGCCCTTCATTTTCAAGTTGCTTATAACTGACAAAATGTAACCTCGTGGGCTGAAAATTCTCATCTGGGTCTCTGTCTCAGGGAGAATTTGTTTCAAATGATTGAGCAAAAATGATTCCGCCATTTTCAAGAATGAAATTAATGTTGGGGGAGGTGGAAACGCTGTTTTGTCAATTTTGAAAAATGTCCTCTCTTCCCCTCCCCTCCCTTTTTTTTTATCTGATACCATAGTGGTTTTGAAAAGAGAGCTGAAATTTTTCAGCGGACGTTGGAGAGGTGCCCTTTACTATCCCTGTGTTCAGATTTGGCCAAGATATAAGCCTCAGGAAATTACCATTTTCACATTCACAGTATGGTTTGCACAGCTGTTAGCAAACTCTCTTAGTACCGTGAGCTCAACTGTATAAGCCTCAGAGAGGGAGAGAGGAAAATGACTTATACATTTGAGAAACTTCTAAAAATTACCATTAATATCATCACTTCAGGTTCTGATAGCTTGAGATCTTCCAGGTCTAAGAAGCAAGTGCTGCATGTCCCCCTAGAAAGCTGAGACTTTCCAGTGGCATAAATATCCTATTTCTAACCCTATCTGAATATTGTCCACGCTGCCCCTCAGGTCAGTGTACTTTTGCATGATCTTTAAACTGAGAAGTGTCCTTGTCAGTTGGTTGGGCCTATTCCTGGCTGTTTCATCGCATGACATAGTCTTTAATTTAATGATTAATTTTTAATTCTTGGTACTCCAGGACAATCCTGGAGGGTTGGCAACCCTACTTGTCAGGACTCATATAACTTTCTTACTAGGAAAGTGGAGCGGGGGGACAGAGGGGAGGAGTTCTTACAGGCTCCATGAATGACACTGAAAGCAGCCACAGCAACAGAAGTTGTTCAGTGTACTTCTGATGCCTTCAGGACATGAGAGAGAGAGAGACGTGGTGTGCATCTCAAAGGCCACTGTGTGGGTTATTCCAGTTTGAAAAGGGATTAGCACTAGATGTCTGTGCTGTCCAAAGTTTGTAATTGAAGGTGGCTCTTGAGAATAATTCCTTGTCATACCTGGATTCTAGCAGTGTAGTAAATGGAGGGAATGTAATTTGTCATTGTCTGAGACTTGAAGGCAAGAAACAGATTGAGAGCAGATACTAAAATGCACTAGCAGTGTGGAACATCAAATTCAGCTGCAGAACCTTCCAGCGGGAGCTCCTATAGAGTAGGGCATTGATAGCAAACAAAAATCTATGCAAGCTCTTATGATAAGAAATTAAAATATTTGTTATAAGTAGTTAATTCACTGAAGATGAAATAAAACAAATATTGTGAACAGAGTACAAGCATACAGAAAGTTTTTGAAAAGCTGTTTGACCTCATTGTGATGATTTATTTTTGGGTTACATTTTAGTTACTTTTTGTTAAAAAGCAGTACAAATGATTTTTTTCATAGTTGAGAGTGAAATATACAAAATATAAGGAATACAGAGTTGAGACAGTATTATGTGTTGTGGTAGGTACTAGGGCTGTCAAGTGATTAAAAAAATTAATCACGCGATTAATTGCACTGTTAAACAATGATGGAAAACTACTTATTTAAATATTTTGGTTGTTTTCTACATTTTTAAATATATTGATTTCAGTTACAACACAGAACAGTGCTCACTTTATATTTTTTATTACAAATATTTGTGCTGTAAAACCCCCCCCAAAAACCCATTATTTTTCAATTCACCTCATACAAGTACTGTTGTGCAATCTCTTTATCATGAAAGTTGAATTTACAAATGTAGAATTATGTACAAATACTAACTGCATTCAAAAATAAAACAATGTGAAACTTGAGAGCATACAAGTCCACTCAGTCCTACTTCTTGTTCAGCCAGTCGCTCAGACAAACAAGTTTGTTTACATTTGTGGGAGATAATGCTGCCCGCTCCTAGTTTACAATGTCACCTGAAAGCAAGAACAGGCGTTTTCATGTCATTGTTGTAGCCGGCTGTGATGTTGCACCCCATCATTCTTTATGGAAATATGCTTATGAATGTATATATGACATAAATTGAATATATTTTATGCTACATATGCTATGTAACATCTCTGCAAAGGTTATGATCTGCTGAATATATTCATCCTATTTGTATGCACGTCATTTTTGTGTTTGAAGTTATGCATATTGGCTGTATACTTGTTTGATTTTAAGTAGCCTTAGTAAGGCATTTGGGCAGCTTCTTTAGAAAGGAATTTGCAAGTTAAGTGCTCAATCAAGAAACACTTAACGGACAATGGATCTTGGAAGGCTCCAATCCACATAAGAAGTCTACTGGAGGATGTTCAAGGTAGCATGTGGACCATGGCTGCTACCTGTAAGTTCTGAGTCATGCATGGACATGTGACTTGCCCATATGACTCCAAAACTCCATCTTGTAGCTGGGATTCTACATAGGGGGAGGGAGGGGTGTCCACCCACAAGAGAGAGTCTATTTAAACCCCTGGGAGACCCCTCCATTTGGTCTTCAGCTGGCTCAAGAGAGAGCCTCTCCACCCTCATAGGATACCTGAAAGAAACTGGAACAAAGGACAGTAACCATGGGGGTGAGAGTGATTGCTGGACCCAGACTAGAAGGAGACTAGTCTGTAAAAGAAGCTTACTGGAACATCTCTGAGGGTGAGGTTTCATCTGTAATCACTTTCTTACTGTGTTAGGCATAGACTTGCGTGTTTTATTTTATTTTGTTTGGTAATTTACTTTGTTCTGTTATGATTTGGAACCACTTAAAGCCAACTTTTTGTATTTAATAAAATCACTTTTTACTTATTAATTAACCCAGAGTATGTATTAATATTGGGGGGGGGGCGGCAAACAGCTGTGCATATCAGTGTTATAGAGGGTGAACAATTTGCGTTTACCCTATATAAAAGGTATACAGGGTGAAACAGATTTATTTGGGCTTTGAACCTGTCATAAATATGAAGGGAAGGGGGAGAGGGTCTGATGCAGTGCTATAAAATCGTCTTTCCAGTAAAGGGTTAAGAAATGCAGGTAGCCAGACTGACACCTGACCTGGCTGGCATCTGACCATTAGATAGCATAGCGAATAGATTTCTGTTTCATTTTGGCTTGGTGTATTCCCTGTGTTAGAAGGGGCCGGGGCGGGGGGGGGCGTTATTCATGGTTTTCTGTAACTTTAAGGTTTTGTCCAGAGGGGGAAATCTCTCTGAGTTTGGAAATATAGTGCCCTGTAAAATAGTTACCATCCTGATTTTACAGAGATGATTTTACCGTCTTTATTTTTAATAAAATCCTTCTTTTAAGAAGCTGACTGTTTTCTATGGTGTTAAAACCCAGGGGGTGGGTTTTTAGATCACTGTGTAACCAATTGGTTGGGAGATTGTTCTCAAGCTTCCCCAGGAAAGGGGGTGTACGGCTTGAGGGGATAATTTGGGGGGGAGGGAAGTTCAAGTAATTCCTTTCCTGGATTCCTGTTAGATACTTGATGGTGGCAGCGAAAGAAGCATTTCTCAGGGTGCAGGGAATTTTGTACCTTGGGGGATTTAACCTAAGCTGGTAAAAATAAGCGTAGGGGCTCTGAATGCGGGTCCCCACATCTTTACCCTAGAGTTTAGAGTGGGGAGGGAACCCTGACAGAGCCCCATTGGGAATTGGGCATCTGAGTGTTAGAGAGAGGAATACTTAACTACTTTCAGTTAAGCTTGCAGTTTATGGGATGTGGTTCAGACCTGGGTATGGGTTTGTTGCCGGCTAGCGTGTCTGGCTCAAACCAGGCAGGGCACTGAAGTCCCAAACTGCAAGAGAAAACAGACTTGGAAGTAGTCTCAGTTCATGTGCATCAGTTGGCAGTTCACAAGGGGTTTTCTGTGATCCAACCCGTCACACCAGCGTCACAAGATATTTATGTGCTAGATGCCCCAAAGATTCATATGTCCCTTCATACTTCAACCATCATTCCAGAGGACATGCGTCCATGCTGATGATGGGTTCTGCTCAATAACAATCCAAAGCAGTGCAGACCAACGCATGTTCACGTTCATCATCTGAGTCAGATGCTACCAGCAGAAGGTTGATTTTCTTTTTTGGTGGTTTGGATTTCTGTAGTTTCCGCATAGGAGTGTTGCTCTTTTAAGACTTCTGAAAGCCTGCTCCACACCTCGTCCTTCTCAGACTTTGGAAAGCACTTCAGATTCTTAAACCTTGGGTCGAGTGCTGCATCTATCTTTAGAAATCTCACATTGGTACCTTTTGTCAAATCTGCAGTGAAAGTGTCCTTAAAACGAACAACATGTGTTGGGTCATAATCCGAGATTGCTATAACATGAAATATATTGCAGAATGCCGGTAAAACAGAGCAGGAGACATACAATTCTCCCCCAAGTCAAAATTTAATTAACGCTTTTTTTTTTTTTTACGAGTGTCATCAGCATGGAAGTATGTTCTCTGGAATGGTGGCCGAAGCATGAAGTGGCATACGATTGTTTAGCATATCTGGCATGTAAATACCTTGTAATGCCAGCTACAAAAGTGCCATGCAAATGCCTGTTATCATGTTCAGGTGACATTGTAAATAAGAAGCCGGCAGCATTATCTCCCGTAGATGTAAACAATGTTGTTTGTCTTAGGGATTGACTGAACAAGAGGTAGCACTGAGTGGACTTGTAGGCGCTAATGTTTTACATTGTTTTTTTGAGTGCAGTTATGTAAGAAAAAAATCTACATTTGTAAGTTGCACTTTCACAATAAAGAGATTGCATTTCGGAACTTGTATGAGGAGAATTGAAAAATACTATTTCCTTTATCATTTTTACAGTGCAAGTATTTGTAATAAAAATAATATAAAGTGAGCACTGTACACTTTGTATTCTGTTTGTAATTGAAATGAATATATTTGAAAATGTAGAAAAATCGCAGATCCAAAAATATTTAATACATTTCAATTGGTATTCTATTGTTTAGCAGTGTGAGTAAAACTGCGATTAATCACAATTAATATTTTTAGTCACGATTAATTTTTTTAAGTTACTCGCATGAGTTAACTGATTAATCGACAGCCCTAGTAAGTACATATATTTTCTTCTACAAGCTGCATCAATAATTTTTTTAACCAGTTCATCCCTTTTGGATTATCTTCCCTCATACAGTTCAGTTCTTAACCAAAATCTTATTTACATTTGAGACAGATTTGTTAGTTTATAAAAATAAATTATAAAGTAAATATAGAATTAAATTAAACTGTTTAAGCATAATCAGACTTACTGTGGAAATTGGTTTCCATGTTGCTAAATAAGATTAAAAGAAAATAAGAGAGTGGTGACTTGATCAGTGTCTAAATACCTTCATGGGCAGAAATGTCTGATCCCAATGGACTCTTTAACGTACTGGAGAAAGACGTAACAAGAACCAATGGCAGAAAGGTAAAGCCAGACAAATTTAAATAAGAAATATGGCACATTTTTTTTAACAGCGAGGGTGGTTAATCATTGGAACAAACTACCAAGGGATGTGGTAGATTTTCCATCTGTTGAGATCTTCATATCAAGATCAGATGCCTTTCTGGAAGATGCGCTTTAGTTAAACACAAGATGTTGGGTCAGTACACAGAGATAACTGGGTGAAATTATATGGCCTGTGTTATGTAGGAAGTCTCATTAGATGATCTAATGGTCTCTTACCTTAAAATCTATGAGAATATAAACTGGTCTGACAGCATTCCTTTGAGCAACACATTATGGATTTTGAATTCACATTTGGTTTGGCATTTAAGGGAATAAAATCATAGGAGCAATGGCCCATTTTTTTGGGATGCTGATGAACGTAAGATCCAGTGTGTAAATACAGCTATTAATAAATTAATATCTTAATATTATTACTTATTTACATTCTCTCTCTATCCGAAGATAACTGACTGTGGAAGCTGACCCTCTGTGACAGCAAGCTATTTAAAAAAGAACTCTGGAAACTTGAAAGTTAGTCAGTTCTTAAAAAAGATGATTTTGATTGTCTCACAACGACATTTTCATTTTTTTCCAGTGTTTCTCTCCCTTGCTGCTGTGTGAAAGGCTCTCACAGTCAGTTTAATCTGTTTCAGGGTCCTGTCCTGCTCTCAGTAAAGTAAAAGGCTAAACGCCCATTCAATTCATTTTGTGATGATCGAGCCCTAACTGAACTGATACAGACAATGCTGTCAAGTGTGCTGTGTAAATAAATTAGGGAGGGTTGGGACAAATGAGGGAATTTTACTCTAATCTCTTTCGCTTGGGTGTTTCTGTTCTTGGGTCTTACTGCTTAGTAGAGAAGAAGGTAAAGATAGAAATTTGTTAATCATGTCCCTTTACCCATTCTCTGAATCAGTTACGTGGAGGATTTTCTATTCCTTGGAACACCTATTAAATCCTAAAAGCAAATTTGAGTAATGGTTTAATATCACGATAGTTTGTAGCTGCATGAAATATATTAGTTGTATCTCATTCCTTTTTTATAAGGTTATCAAACATCTCTCTATCCAAACACCTCAATTTTCTATTGTACACTTCTACATAAACAAATACTTTTAAAATATCAACTCATCCATATGCAGCAATGGTTATTGGTAATATTAAATCGACTCTTCAAATAAAACATCTCTCAGAACTAATTGTCATATATTTCATTTAAAAACACTTCAGTAGGTAAAGCAACCTTCCTGTTTATCTTTGGTTGCTCAGTACTTTTGGGTAGGTTACACTGGAGTTAACATTTTGATAAAATGTTTTCTGACATTTGAACTTGACAGGAAATGTTCCAGGGAAACAATTTAGACATGTGCTTTCACTGGATTATTCTCTTGTCAGGATTATAATATTCTACTGTAGAAAATGTACTTTGGAGTGAGTTTTCAGTAAGATCATTGATGCAGTTAAATGTATTTGTTGGTCCTGGTTGGTTTCTCTTTATAACATAAAGTCACACCTCAAGCATATTTTGTCACATTTTGTGAAATGTTTTTTCTGGAAGTTAGTGCATCACATTGAGGTAGATCAGACTGGGTATTCTTGCATTCCTTCACAGCTATTATTGCTGATACAGGGGTCTCAAACACGCGGCCCGTGGGCCACATGCGGCCCGTGGAGTTATTTCCTGTGGCCCGCCATAGGTGCTGACTCCACTGGCGGCCAAGCTCCAAACATTACTGAGTGTTTATATTTTATTAAAACCCCTCTTTGCATTACAGTTTTTTAAAAGTTAATACATTGACTTTTAATAGAATACTATATTACTCTTCATTTTTTTCATTTTTGACTATACTTTTGTATCATTGTATGAAAAGGTTTCAGTGATGCGGCCCTCAGGCCAATTTACTAGTTCTCATGTGGCCCTCGTGGTGATTTGAGTTTGAGATCCCTGTGCTAATACCTTTTTGCAGGTCCTGGAGAAGAGCATGCATGAGACAGGAAGTGCAGATGACCATTGACAGCAAAATGGGGGAAAGAGGGATTGGGTGGAAGATAAGAGTCTTTGATACAGTAATATTTAGGGGTTACTTGTGACAATAGGAAGCACAACTTTTCTGATGGAGAGAGGATTTCAAATATCATGCCTCTTTAACTGATAAATAGGAAGAGGATGGGATGATTACACTTTAATTCTCAGTAGCTGAAGTTTTAAAGCCTTTGCTATTAAGAGTTTCTTGTAACTTTTAACAAATAAAATATGTAGTAAATGCATATGTATGTTGTAATAATTCATTTAAAATATTTTAATTTCCCATTCAAAGTAGACAATAAAATGTTAATTATGATTGCTTTTTAGTCCACTTCTAACACTTGGCAAGCATTAGGAAAAAGCTAATCTACCATTTACTTAGGGCTTTTCTACACTTACAGCACTGCAATGCTAAGTTAAGATGCTACTATGCCGATGGTAGAGCTTCTGGTGCCCCCGAGAGGCAGTAGGTATATTAATGGGAGAAACCCGCCCCACACCCCGAGTGATGCAATTATACTGACATAAGTTTGTAGTGTAGACCAGGGGTCAGTGTTAGAAGCTTGTAAGTTATATAATACATGTTAACATAGCAGTTATGTCTTTATTTGTCTTAGTGAAACATCTTTTGGTCTAAAATATTAAATATTTGCACTCATTACAAAGAAGATGCTTTAATTTTTAAAACAGATCTCCTGTTTAAGATCTCAAAGCAGTAACAGAATATATAAAGGGAGTGTAAGATTGCATTTGCTGTACATTTGAAAAGCACATTTGTTCATCAGTTTCTACTGTATCTGCCTGTCAAGATGCAAGTCTGGGATTCCTTGTTTTCTTGCAACAGTTGATACCACCAAATCCTGCAAACCAGGATAGCTTTCCATGATGGGGATGTTATCAGCAATAGTAGAGGAAATGCAGAACTATGGATCTGTGACACTTGCTGGTTTTGTTTCACAATTTTTAGTAAAACCAAATCAAAGGATTCAATTTTGCAGGTTTTAGTAATTTTAAGCTTCATTGGCAGTTTTCTGGGGCTTGTCTGGCTTCAGGGTTTAATGCAAAGGATATACACATCCCTAAACAGAGCCTTAGCTCACCAGCTTTCAAGTGATTAGAAAAAAATGATTTTCAAATACTTTGTTTGTAAAATGTGCATGTATTAGAACCAGATTCTCCTCTCACGTGTACCAGAGTAATTCAAGAGTACCAATTCTGTTGAAGTATATTGAGAATCAGGCCCTTAATATTAAAACCTGCATGTGCGTTCTATTAATGATTTGGGATCCAAGCAGTATGGAAAAATATTTTTAAAAGCTTTGACGTTCACCTGGAAATTTATGGCTCTCTTGGGGGCATGCTGCATTTTCTATTAATGTTAGCACTCTCATCTAGCCATAGTGATGGATGGAAGACACGAGGAGCTTTCCTGTACTCTTTACACCTAGTGTTAACACCAGACCGTATTCACCCTTATAGTTCCTGAACATAAGAATCAGTTCCCCAGTCCAGTAGAAAGCACTCAACTATGCGCTTAATTTTAACCCGCTGAGTTTTCTAGTGTAGACTTCATTGATACTCTGTGTGTTTATGCCAGAGAGAGAGATGGCCAAGAGATTCTAATGCCACTGAAGGCCCGAGGCTCCCTAATGGGGCCACCAGGGTGAGGAGAGGCCCATGGCTTTGCCATACTAGCCAGCAGTACTGAGCTGGTGCTTGGGGGTATAGATGCTGTGCTCTATTAAAGGGTGTCTCAGGCTCCACTCTGGCACGTGCTTCCCTCAAACCACTTGGAGGAATTCTGTCTGAATCAGACAGAATGCCTGTAGGTTCCTCCTGGGGGAATCCTGAGCCACTACGTGTGCACAGAATTTATGTCCCCCGCAGATTTATTTGCTTCTTGCAGAAAAATGACTTTCTGATATGGAAGCAAAAGGAAGCCACAAGAGCGGTCATGCAACCCTCCCCAGCAGTATGTTTCGGGTGCCCAGAGCAGCCGGCAGAGAGGTAAATCACTGGGGGCAGGACACCGGCCTGGGGAAGACCTGAATGGTGGCTCCTACCCTGCGCTGGGCTCAGCTGCTGGGCTCAACTGCTAGTCACAGCTGGGCTGGGAGGATGGGATTTCCTCTTCCCCTGCGGAGCATCTGGGACCAGGTCAGACCCACCCCCAGATTTCTCCCCCGGCTGCAAGAAGCTCCTCAAACTTCTCTTTTCCCGCACTCCCCCACTTCCTGCACCCATCGCTCCTCAGCTGCAGGGGTAGGGGATCCCTGTACAGGGAGCTGCTCCCCCATCCGCCCAACCCCTGTGCATCCAGATCCCCTCATAGCCGGACCCTCCCGATGAGCCCCAGTCCCCCCGCACCTGGACCACCCCGACGAGCCACCTGGATCCCCACCCCACTGATCCCCAACCAGCTGCACCTGGATCCCCACTGAGCCCCACTCCCCCAGACCTGGACCCCCCACTGAATGGGTGAGTGGTAGGGGTGGGGAAGTGTCCTGTAACTTTTTTTGAAGTGTGGTTGAGGTTTTTTTTGGTTTTTTTGCTTTCCAGTTAAAAATTAGTTATAAACTTCATTCTTTGCATGGGCTTATTCCTCAGTGAGGGTGAGTGCCGGTGTCATGCTTCAAAAAGTTGGTTCATAGCACTTTGTTTTCATTGCTGCTTTCATCTTAAATAATGTGTAACTCCTTTTAATTGTGAACCGAATACCTTGAAACACATGAAAGGCATATTTAAAAAAACAAAAGCTATATACGGCTGTTATTAAAAACCTCCACTCACCTTCTGGTTTTGTATCTGCAAATAAGTGCTGGTGCATATTACAACACGTAGAAACCTATCTAATGTGTTTGCAGGCCCAAAAAGGTAATTAGACATCTATGTGCTATAAAACACACTGGCCAATGTCTTTCATAGACTGTGGTGTAAAAATTGAGGTTTCTTTTCAAAATCAGACTCTACGCAAAAGAATAAATGGACATAAATCTGACATCAGGAATCATAACATTCAAAAACCAGTAGGTGAACACTTCAACCTCCCTGATCACTCAATGACAGATTTGAGGATAGCAGTGTTGCGACAGATTAACTCCAAAAGCAGACTTCAAAGAGAAACTATTGAACTCGAATTGATATGCAAACTAGATTGCGTTGCCTCCGGATTAAATCGTGATTTGGAATGGCTCGGCCATTATGTTAATTGAATCTATTTCCCTTAAGTTAACGATCCTCATTCACACCTGTGTGACCATCTTGTTTATCACTTCAAAAGCTTTTTCTTCCCCTGCTGTCATGTTTCCTCTCAACTAATTAGCCTCTTAAGATTGGTCTATACACCTGGACCATCATGTTTCTCTGACTGTATAAATCTCTCTGAAGTATAATTTCATTCCATGCATCCGATGAAGTGGGTACTAACCCACAAAAGTTTATGCTGAAATAAATTTGTTAGTCTCTAAGGTGCTACAAGTTTTTCTTTCTTATTTTCATTTTATCTGTTTTTGTTTCTTCTGGTTGCTTTTTTAGCAAAACTTCTGCAATTTACAGAACTAATTGGTGTCAGATTTTTATTTTTTTTACTGCTGGTATGTTTAGAGAAATGTTGACATAATGAAAGTTCTCTGTGCATAGATTCTGTTTGTGTGCGCTTCTGTATATAACTCAAAATAAGAATTTATCCTTTGTTTTATATGGTGGGAGGAAGAAACAATGTTAAGAGTTAGGTTGCCTGATATGTAGCCCACTTTTGTTTGGAGATGTATTGGATTCAGATCAGCATCTGTTACTGCAGACACCCAACAGATGTGCATGATACCAGCAAAAAACAATATTTAAAACAATGACAGTGAGGAGCACTAGAGAAGACATGAAAGAAGCCTGGAGGCCTAAAAGAAGAAAAAAAAATGTAATTTAAGAGTAAAGCACCAAATCTGTATCTCTGGCTCTACAGACATCTGAGTAAGTCTCCCTGCATTTAGATACATTCCTCAGAAAAGTAATTTAGGAAAAAATATATTTAATCCTTAAACTCATCAGTCAGAATTTTGCTTTAGTGGTTGTGGTGATTTGGCTATTACTTCAGCTTTGTGTACATGTTTGAATTTTAAAATGCAATATTCTAAATAGATGTGAATTTAACTTGAAATTCTGATCCTGATGCTGCTAATCATTTTGCCATCATATTGAATATTAAACATATGTACTGGATGTTCCCTCTTTTTGTTTTCATGTAACACCTGGTTCTTGACTTACATCCTGTTAATTTCTTGCTGTTTAGTAAATTATACCCGGCAATTTTCTCTGCTGTATGTAAAATCTTTTTTATCCCCTGACGCTTTAGTCTCTTAATTGATGTATGTGATTCACCTCTGAGAAATACTAGCTGATGCCTCAACACATCACTTATTTCCAATAAACAGCAGCAATTCACTTGACAGACAAAATGGGATACATTTTTATACTGAGCAATGTAAACGTGGAATATCCACAAATCCACAATGTAGGAAGCTCTAAAAGCCATGTCAGAGTGGTTAGTCTGCCCTTTTCGTCTCATTTTTTTATTTTAAATGAAGCCCAGGAAATTTAGACTTCAAACTGAGATTAAGAACAGGGAGCAATATCTGATTATTAGCAAAGACATTGAGGCAATCTCTCAAAAACGATACCAATGTGTGAATTTAACCAGGTCTCCACAGAGGACTATTTGCTTTATTCAGCCTTTCTCAGAAGTATTTTGAGTCAGAGGATAAAAGCAGGAGGCTGTTAAGCTATGAATTGGAAAAGGAAGAATTTTCCAGATGTATCCTACCTATGTGGGGGAGGGATAGCTCAGTGGTTTGAGCATTGGCCTGCTAAACCCAGGGTTGTGAGTTCAATCCTTAAGGGGGCCATTTAGGGATCTGGGGCAAAAATTAGGGATTGGTCATGCTTTGAGCAGGGGGTTGGACTAGATGACCTCCTAAGGTCCCTTCCAACCCTGAGATTCTATGATTCTATGAGAGGCAAGAGATAACATCAAGATCAGCAGTAGAAAAATTAACCACACCTTTTACCATGTTATGTAAACTTTTCCTCCTACCCATGACCCAAAGAAGATTCCCCAGTTTCTCTATAATATCTTCCATTCAACTAACGATCATGGAGAAGCCCTAAACTCTGTGATCTCCCTGCAAGAATCCTAAAACTGCTGTGGGGTTTCCCTTTGTGGAAAGTCCCAGATACTCCACAGAGGTAACACTAGAAGGCAAAAAGATAAGGAGATCTTGCTTGATACCATCATGAAATCAGATTATTGTAAAAAAAAGTAGTATAAAGCTTGAATCAGAAAAGCAAAGCTGCACACCAGTATTTCTTAAGAATCAAGGCTATAGAATCCACACCAAAATCCTTGTTGGGCTCCTTCCAGAATATTTAGAATGAGCGTTAAAGAAAATGACAATTGCTGGAGGTGCAACTCCCCAAGAGGCACTTTGATCCATATGGTGTGGTCTTGTCCAGTTATTGCTGCACTCTGTGGACTAAGTCTTCATGAGAATTAACGTGACATTAAGCACCAAGCTCTTGTCCAGTATAAGTAACTACATTTTAGCCACTACATTCACACTATCTGAATCATCCGGCCTCCGAACAAAAACAGTTCCTCAGGGCAACTATGGCAACTAAAAAGCATATTCTTACAGCTTGTCTGGATAAGTTCACTCCCCGTATACGACACTGGTTGAATGCACTGTTGGATCTGCCTGAATTTGAGTTCCTCTGTGAAAGGTATTAACAAATTAATTAGTTGAGGACCCAGCTCTTATTCTAAATAAACAAATAAACAAAGATGAATGTCTTGCACAATATAGCAAAATGAAGAGGTTTTTGGACGGGCTTCTTTTTCTCCCTGAACATATGGAAAGGCCAACATGGGCTCCATCTACTTTACTTTATGCTGTTTGAGTGCTCAAGGCTCCATCTGGCCCCTCTCTCTAATTCTCTTCTGGCTTTATTCTTTTATTTATTTAATTAATGTTTATTGCTATCGCAACTGTATGCGTCTTATGCCAGGCAGCAAGGATATACAGCCCCAAGAGAAAGTCATGACTAATAGTGGCAGTGGATACTTAGAAAGTTTTGAACGTTACCAGTACAACATATCCAAACGCTATCTGGCATGTGAGGGCAGGATTTCAAACTTGAATCCTTACACGTACAATTTCCAAGAAGGATGCTATACAGAATAAAGGCTCAAATCTGAAAATCCTTGCTAATGCAAATAGGCGTATTCAATTTTAAACAGTTACCTTGCTCTTCACGCCCCTAGCAGGCATATTTCTCAGTAGAGGGGACAAGGGGACACCAGGGTTGCCTCTGTTCTTGGCTAGGGGAAACTGGGAAGAGTTGACTGCAGCACACAAACTACTTCTTGTGGGCAAGCTTTTTTTCATTTCCCCTGAAGCTGTTACCCAGTAGTTCCCATCCAGTATGATCAGTATGTTTGAAATAATCCGGTTTTTTCCCCTGGATTGTTCATAAATTATGGTTAATTGCATGAGTAAGGACTATTCAGTACAGCTACTCACTTGGGTAAGGGCTGTTTATGCCAGGGAAGATTTGCAGAGGTCGAGCCGTACAGTATTGCATGGAAGTGAGCCATGCTGCTGCAAGGCCATTTGTAATGGACAACTTTCCCCAACAGCAATAGTAAACACAGTCAAGTTAACAAAGGGTTCCTTTCCTGCTCCTGAATTGTAAGAATATGCTTGCCATTTGTCCTTCAGGGTTGGCCCTGCCTGGTTTGAGGCTAGCTATTTGAGAGAGCAGTTCTCTTCTTATGTGTGATACCACTCCGGTTGACATCACTGTAGCTGATGGTGCTTGGGCTGGGATCCCCCTGGTTTAATTGAGAATGAGCTGCTGGCAGGACATTGTTAGTGATAGGCCTTCTGCTCTGAAACTTGCCTCTCTTGTTCTGTTGACTTCTACAAGGCCCATCTGCTGTCCCAGGTTTTTGTGAACTGGGAAGAACAGTGATGGGCATATGGGTGGGATTCATTAGTCTGGAAGGGTTTTGATAGACTCATTGGGTAAATTGATTAACTGAAGGGCAGAATCTAATAATTTTTTGGTTATTTTCTTTTTAGATTGATTATTTTTCATGTGCTTAGAATATAGATAAGTGCATTTAAAAAAAAAAACAAAACCAAAAGCCTCCATAAATAAATATATATTAAATCTGACCATTAACACACTGCATTCCCCTGGTGCTTGTCTTCTCTTGACCAGAGACTGTCAATATTCTCACTGGTTGGGTAGCTTTTATGATATGGGAATCTAGATGGAATCTTGTTTGGGCCCTGATCCTGAAAATACCGGTGAATGTGTTTCCCTTGTCAAACACGAATTGTCCTGGTGAAGTCATTGGGACTATTCAGTTGCACGAAGCTAAGCATGTGTGAAGGTTTTCCAGGATCAGGGCCTTGAATTGTAAAATTAATACAAGGTGTATCAGTCTCTGGAGGCATCATGTTTTGAAATGGAATTTTTGGGCCTTTATTCATAACATCAACCCTGAAGCACTTTGAGTATCTCTCTCGCTCTCTTCCAATTAAAATTGCTGAGTAATATTAATTGACTATTAATCAGTAATTTTTCAGTGCATTTTTAAATGTGTGAATACATGTTCTATTGTGTGAATGTTCATACATCCTGTTTGGAAGGGGCTTTTTTTCTTTAAGATCTATTGTGTATTTTAATGACTAACGCTAAATTAAATTCACGAAGCTGAAGAAGTTCAAAGTTAAAATTGAAACTTTGCTCTGATTCCATTCTTTACTTACCCCACTTGTTTAGGTAAGGCAGTGTATGATAGTATTATCCCATGTTACCTTTCCAGTGCCTAGGCAAAATGAGTGGAGGGATTGAAAGAAAAATGGCTAAAATTCCATCTCTGAAATTCTGCTTTACTACAGTACTTAACTCTGAAAGTAAAAGTCAAATAGATGTATGGCTTTTGTTGGATGATTAACTTGGAAGTAGAGTTTAGATATGAAAGCTCATATTTACGTAAGCATTTGCCACAGAGAGAGGGGCTTCAAGTCAAACTGCCTTATGAGCGATGACAGAACCTGTTTTCACAAACTGTCAATAAAAACAATAAGGGCACACGCAGGTAACTGTCACCTTTAGGCTCGAGAGGTGCCATACTAGGTCTTCGCTTTTCGCTACTGAGTTGGGATGTTTATTTCTCCTGAGGTGAATCCATAGCACCAGTTTTGTTCTGATAACAGCATCTGGCACTAGATTGATTTAACAGACTATGAGGTTTGCTCTTTTCAGATATGCACTCGTACAGCAGCTACTGTGTAGCTTTGACATGGCCACATGCTGCTGCTGTTTTTTCTGCCTCCTAGCACCACGTGTGAAGCTAAAACTCTTTGACACCTGCCATTTGGACCCTTTTCGTACTGAAAAATGTCATCGTTTTCAGACAAGATGAAGACAGATATCTGATCGTTCTTCTCTTTACAGGAATGTGCTGAGGGCATGGTTCATAGATGACTGAATAGAGGATTCTAGTGTCATAATTTTACAGTTTGTTACATTAGTTTAGTAAGCTAGAGGTCTTACTTAAATTATGGATTCTTAGCCTTACATCAAAATGGGAAGGAATTAATAATCTTATTTCACACTAATATTAAGGAACATTTATTTAATCCTGATGGTAGTAAATAAAAACTTTTCATACAACCTTCTCACTTGCTGTTTTTAGTATTGTGCAAAAAATTCTTGCACTGTTTTTCAAATAGGAATGCTAATTGAAAAAATAAGATGAGAAAATCCTGAACTAGTTACTTTGTTTTGTAAAGTAACCAGTGAAAGATTTTATCTAGGAAACTTTCAAATTCCTCAAAATCAGAAGTTTAGCAGAGGTGTGCTATATTCTCCAAACTTTCATGTGTTGTTTCAGGAAAACCTGTTTGCTAATGCAGGTGTCACAAGTGTCACCCATGTTGTTGAAACCCATTCCGTATTAACAAAGAAGAGATCAGGTTGCACATCTCAGAACAAAATTGCTCAAATACTTAAAATACCTTTTTTATTACATTTAAGTACATGCAGGATGCTCTCAGAATGCAAAATCAACATTTTGGCTTCACTCTCAGGTGCAGGCCAACAAGTCTGAAATGATGTGCTTTTTAAAAAATGTGCTAATGTCATCCTGTCAATTTGGAGGGGAGCGGAGGTATCTTTTTAAGAGAATTGTTTCAGTAATTGCATTTTGCCGCATGCTAATTTTGCAGTAGCTGTATGTCATGAATTCACAGAGGTTTGACTGCAAACCTTTGTAGTTGAACTCTCCCTGACTTCCTTGGTTTCCTCTTAATTTATTGTAAAGTAAGTTTTCAACAACATTAAAGAATGGAGATATTTAAGAATTTTCTCCCAATATTTGAGGTCTGAGTTATTCTAAAAGGTCCCAAGATTAACAAAACAAATAAAATTAGACATAAATGATACTCACCTCAGTTTGAAATTCCTTTAAGTGTAATGCTTCCACTCATCCTATATAGGCACCTCCAAGTTCTGTAGCAGGGCATAGCTTAAAAACCGCTTAACAAGGATGTCAGAAAACTGGAAGACAGACATACTCTCTGACTGAATGTTATTTTTAGATATGCCACCTCAAGTGATTTGAAGCTTTGATCCAAATTCATAATCGGGTTTAACTACCAAATACAGTCCTGGTGCAAACAAGCCCCACTCCATTGGCTTCTGGGTCCCCTTACGCTTGGGTTGAGTTAGGCTCTAGAAAGACTGATTGTCTCCAGTATGTCACCAGCCTGACCTGGAGTTTAGTTTGCGGGGTGTGTGTGTTGCATATAATAGTACATTTATTTTGTTTGCCTGGTGTTAACTCTGTTTTCAAGAGGAAATTCAAAAGAAGTTGCCTTTATTTGAAAGGGCATGTTTGTTTCAAAATGAGATGGCTAAATAGTAAAATTATATTGATTTTGAGTAATTGTATTTTGAGTAATTCCAGTTTTAAATTGTTAATATGACTTGATGCCAGGTGGGTGTTGTGTAGATGTTGTGCTTTTCCCCTCTTTCTAAGTAACTAATTGTTTATGTGAAAAGAGAGGCTGACAAGGGCTCAGATAATTATTTACTTTACTTTATATCTACCATGATGCTTCTGTTTGTAGTGAAAGCTTCCAGTTACATGCTGTTTTAGGAGAATTCATAAATGTGTCAAGCAAGAATTGAAATCAGCTTTCAAGTTCTCTCTATTTTCCTGTTAAAACGAGTTGATGATAAAATTTATTGAGGAAAGCATTGAAATCAGTCCTCTGCGTAGGCATGCAGAATGAATATATTTTGAAATTGTAGCATTCTTTTCTCTAATGCAGCATAAAAAATTCCTTTGTCTTGATGCAAAAAATGTATATTTGTAAATTAATATTTACAGTACTTAATATATAGAATGTTCAAAGATGTTGATCGATCTCAAGCTGCAGATTTAAATCTGGAGAAGAAAATATTGGAGTAGCCTGAAAGTGCCTTCTCCTCATAGGGAGGACTATTTATTTTCAAGCATTAAAAAGAGTGAGTGAGTGACGGGGTTATTTTTAAACATTTTGCTCTCTGTTTCAAATATGCTTTTAAAATTACAACACAGTCCTGAGTGTCTGAAAGCAGTTATCACAAGGGCAGAGGTACATTTAGAAAAACATTAGCAAGTTTAGCGTTCTGAAGAGTAGGCAGAGACTTCAGTTTCCAACCCCTTGCCAAAGGAGGTTGAGCATGTCAGATGAAGGTCATATGTCTGCAGTCTCCAGAGCCTGAGAAGGGAGTCTGATGAGTGCATAGTACTGACTGCAGCCTCTGCCAGTTAATGGAGTGGCACGTTGACTTTGTCAGGAGGTGAAGTGCTCTAGCAGTATAAGGCAAGCAAGGTCAACTGAGGAGGGAGGCAAACATTAGATACGGCAGCATGTGCATGCACATTCCATTTGTACATGAAGATGATGCAGACCTGAAATTGCTCAGAAATAATTTTGACTTGAAAATGTAGGTTATGAGGGAGGGACTACTCAGGCATTATTTGTGCATCCAAAGCTTTCTGTAAAGCCAGGGAATGATTTAGATTTGCAAAGAATGCAGGGGTTGTCCATTTTGGCCTTAACTTGATTAAATGACACTTTAACAAAAGGCGAACACTCTGGGCCACATCCTGCTCTGTTACATTGGCAGTAATTCAGATTAATTCCAGTTACTTCACTGGAGTCCCTGCAAGTTTGCATGTTTGTAAAGGAGGCCAGAATCTCAGCTCTTTACGTGCAACACATGAATGCTTTTGTTCTTTAAAAGGAAAATACCCGCTATCATTAAACCTGTAACATTTAAAAAGACTGTTAGAATTTGCAAAAAAAAGTGAGGGTTTTGTGAGGGTGACAATATTGATTATTTAGGACCTTCCAGTTAAAAAGTTATAACAATAAGATGAAAGTTTATGGTTGCTTCATTACTGTATGAAACAAAGAATGGGAAAATTGAGTGTTAGAAGTGGTAGTGAATATATATTTGAACAGTGAATTTGTTTTACAAAAATAGTATTGGGCTACAGTCTTGCAATTTGAGACAACTTAGATCCCTGCATCTGAGCAGAGCCCTGTTGACTTCAATGTGTGGGCACATAGGGACAGTTCAGGATTTGTATATTTCAGGATCACGCCCTTCATTAGCTTGAAAGATTTATTTTTGCAGCTTTTAGAAAGTCGTCTGAGATCACTATTTATTCACAATTGTAACGTTATACACTGATTAGGCAAGCTAGATAACTTCCTGCAGTGTGGTATCAGGTGGCTAAAGTATCTTGCAGCAAAGAATCAAAATATTAACATTACTTAAAATACCTAACTTCTGATGATCTTTTGCTATAAGGGGAAGAATAGAGAAACTATTAGCGCCAAAATTATGGCAAAAGATGCCTAATAATATTAATGTAGCAATACATGTTATACCCAGAACCCAAGCCAATATATGTACAAATAATCTCAAAATGGTCAGAGTAATTTTTTTAAATCGTTAAAGTGGATGGTTCTGTAAAATCAGACTTGTGTTTAAACACACCATAGTATAATTTTTAGTATTTGGAATATAAACTGACAAATGATGTGATGAAAGAACTGTCTGTAAATATGTAGAGATAAAGACAACCAGTTAACAGAGCTCCACCAAAGAATTAAATCTGCAATGTGTTTCAATTTATGATTCCTTCCTTACTGGCTCTGAGGCCAAGGATGCTGCAGCTGTTTTTTCCAAAGAAATAAAGTGAATCTGTACATGTTCATGGGGACATTGAAAGAATTCCATTTGGTGTACTGGTGCTTTTCCCTCAGATTACCTTCTGGTGGATTTAAGAAAGCATATCGATAAATGTAAGTGTAGTAGCCATGTTAGTCTGTGTCAGCAAAACGAAAATAAGAAAGAAAAACTTGTAGCACCTTAGAGACTAACAAATTTATTTCAGCATAAGCTTTTGTGGGTTAATACCCACTTCATCGGATGCATGGAATGAAACACACTGCAGACAGACATTTATACAGTCAGAGAAACATGATGGTCCAGGTGTATAGACCAATCTTAAGAGGCTAATTAGTTGAGAGGAAACATGACAGCAGGGGAAGAAAAAGCTTTTGAAGTGATAAACAAGATGGTCACACAGGTGTGAATGAGGATCGTTAACTTCCCTTAAGTTTTACTGTAAATTTTGCCTGTAATGGTGCTAGTGAATACACAGATGGGTATAAATACTCACAAGTTGTGCATAGCTTTGAATTATAATACACTCCTATTGGGAGGAGAATTTCAGGTACTATGTCTGCGCTGACAATGAGTTAAATGAAGAGTTGGTCAGTCAAGGGGGTTTTTGTATGGCTGTTTGTAGCTTAACTGAGCTGAGGTATCTAAGGGCTGGTCTACACTAACCCCCCAATTCGAACTAAGATACACAACTTCAGCTACGTGAATAACGTAGCTGAAGTCGAACTATCTTAGTTCGAATGAAAACGTACTTACCCGGGGTCCACACAGCGGCGCGCAGGCTCCCCCGTCGACTCTGCCTACTCCGTTCGTCGAGCTGGATTACCAGCGTCGACGGGGGAGCACTTCCTGGTTCGATTTATCGCGTCTAGACAAGACGCGATAAATCAAACCCAGAACATCGATCCGATGCCTCCGTTCCAGCCGGTAAGTGTAGACCTACCCTTAGGATTCTTATTGAGTGTTATTTATGTGTGTTTTGAAGCTGCTGGATACAAATACGTAGCAAAAAGAATATTAATTTAAAAGACTAATTTTTATTATTTTGTCTCATTTAGCAGATGTAATTTTGCTTGTGCAAATAATTTCTCCTGCCTTTTTGCACACCTTTAGATGTCAAATTATCTGATCATATCTAAAAACGAGTTAGCTGGCTATCTGTATCAACAGTCACATTTGATTATGCGAAGCTATAGATTGTCTTGAGGTCTGTTTCCAAATTTAGCCTTAAGTGTGTGATGCAAGTTTATTACTATTTCTTTTTCTACATTTTGATTTCTGTCTAATTATAATATACTCTGTTCTCCATTCTCTCCTTCTAGTGCTGTATATGGATGCTGCTGCATCTCTCCTCCCACCTGTTCTCAAGGATTCTCATTTGAGGAACTCATAATTGGCTCTATTTTCTTGTTTGTTTGTTTGTTTATTTATTTCCCTGCATGTGTTATGTCTGGCTACGGGAAGTACCTGCTGAAGCTGGGTCAGGAAGTGATAGCGTCATCACTTGCTTTTGTTCTATTCTCTTAAAGGAGAGCACATAGCACCCTTGCATGCTATCCATGTGTTAGGTCATTCTTCTAGCCTGACACAGCTCTTTGGGGTCATGGGGCTGTTAGATAAGAGGGGCTCTTGCAGTGAATTTCTCCTGGTCTGTCATAAATTCCTCCCGACCTTGCTTAAATCCTTTATCTTGTACAAATATTCTTGCGGTGTTCCCTCTCCTGCTCTGCCTAAATTGAGTAACTATAGAAACCAGTTTGAACAAAGGTCAGCCTGAGATGATGCCGAGGTAAACACGTGCTGCCCAGTACCCCTCCTTCTGTCTTAAAACTATAAATACTGATGCTTGTCACTAATAAAGTTGCCGTATGCCCCTGAGGGGGGTACGAGCCCTTTGATCAAAGTTACTGGTGTTGGTGCATTGCTTTTCTTGGTCTCTGACAGCTTTGGAGTTCCAAACCAACTCCGCCCTACCCGGGCAGTGAGGGGTAAGTAGGACAAGCTGATTTTTACCTAATACATGCATATTCAAGATGTTGCACCAGATGACAATGGGATTGCACAGGTGTGAATGAGGACAGGATTTGGACTGTGACTTTGACCTGACAAGTGACCTTTTAATGCAGCACAAAAAAAGAATGATCTAATATAAGCAATATTTTGCTGTGCAGTATGTAGCAGCTAATGAAAACAGAATGAAAAATAAATAGCATGTAGTTTCAAATTTAACAGTAAAAGCTGGATGAAAGCCTTTTCTTCTATAAAACAAGATAAACGCAGGCTTTAAAATATTCATGATGCTGAAAAGTCCTCTAAATCTACACACTATTAAAATTCTGAATAATAATTTGATATTGTAGTTTGATTAAAGCACAGACCTAACATTTTGTATGTTTCCAGGCTAAATTACACTTGTCTTTATATTATTCAACAAACACGTATTAATAGATTTTTCTTGCACAACATGTCTTCATTTTCCTTTTCTGCTTGGTCAATATCTCTGGTCTATGAGAGACAGTGAATTTATTATTTGAATTTAATTTCACAGTCTCTCTGACCTAACAGTCGGCTTCTATCCTTTCTGGATTTTCCATTCCTGGAGTTCCATTATTTTTATGTCCTGTATAATATTTAAACCACTTCTCTTGGCTAGTAACATTACTCAATCAATGTGGGGCTCTCCAGTGTTTCAGCTCTTTGCAGAAGTCTCGCCTGTTGCTGCCGCCAGAAGATAAATGAAGAACTTATGTGATAGTTTAATAGTTTCCCAGACAGTCTCATAAGTGCAATAATTAATCATTATATTTTTTTATTTTAGAAATTAAATTATGCAACCGTCAACATCAAAACACTGTTTTGTGACCGCATCATTTTTAGTCAATGGCAAAACTCCTATTGACTACGTTGGGGCAAGGATTTAAAATGTATAAAGGTATCTTATTGATTCTGGCCTTCTTTGTCCCATTATTGTTTTATAATTAGTAATGTTTTTATAAGGCAAATACAAGGAATTGTATTTATGCTCAGAAGTTCTGCCACATCAGTGTGAGACGATCGTTGTAATTACGATGGGAAAATCCTTCTTCGAGGCCGAATATGCAGATGTCCCTTCTCTATTTTATAGATTATGAATCCAGTATTGCATTTGATCTTGGGCAAAAGACTAGAGGGTAATACAGTGTTAATAAATGTAATTGAAATTTGTGGAAGTATTATAAAGTGATACCAATTTTTGTCAATTCTAAAAATATAAACACAGATATGTATTATTTTGACATGTATGGTATAGATGGTTAAGCATATTGGGTAAAATTTTCAAAAGTGCCGAAGTCCTATTGCCTTTCAATGAGATTTAGCCATCCACGTCACTTAAGTGCTTTTGAAAACTTTACTGTCTATATGCACAAACATGGGTGAAGTAGTAATTATGTAAAAGAGCTATATGATAAAATAATGTTGAGTTTGGAGCAAATTTAACTTTGGATTCATATGTGCTAATTTCCCCCTATTCCTTTTATTTCCTTGCAAATTAACAAAAAGAGAAAATGTGAGTGTTGTAATAGAATATTTTTATTAGACCTCTAGGTGAAATGTCTGTCATTTTTTTTTAAACTGACCAGTACAATTATGTCTGCCAGAGTTGGATAGGCTTTCCCATTTATTTAGACTGTAGTAAGCAATGTCTCTGACAAAAGAAATGGGACACCACCAGGTGGTGCTAGTGCAATACATTTAAAGAGCAACCCTGGTTTTAACATTTAAAATGCATCTTTTTTAATAACCATAAATGAGACCTGCACACCACACAAGGCTTTATGTACTAAGCAATAAGGAATAATAGTGGTGTAATTAATAAACATAATTTGAAGGATTATGTAGTGGGTAATTTGTGTTCAAGTGAGCTTCAGATGTGTATAATTTGTAACTTTAAAAAGTTGAGTAGGGATATGGAGAAACAACCCTTTTTCATCTCTAGGATGGATTATTGGCCAGTGGGAAGGCATATTCTATAAACTTTAGCCATCTTTTTGTTGATGCAACCATTAGGAAGCAGTATATTGTGATAGCACATATAAGGCCTGCCACTTCCCACACTATGGGTATTTTGTGTATCCGTGACTATTGTTTGTTGTTTATATATTATTTCTTACAATGTATTAGTTATCAATATGTAATTATTTTCTATGAATTATATAGTTTCTATTTTGTACTGTCCAAAAATGTGATGCGTATTCAGAAATGCCCAGGCAAAAGGGATACCCTGTTGTTTTGTCCATTATTTTTAAGCAAAATACACAAATTAAAAAAAGTTCTATTAAAAAATAAAACAAAAACCCCAACAAACCCAAATATTAGACAGTGCAGCTTTTCATAATGGGTAAAATCCAATTTAAAAATTGGGCCGTTTTCAAAAGTGATTTGAAAGTCCGTCTTAGGTGGCATTTAGGCTCTTCTGAAAATTTTACCAATTTTACCCCTTTTTTTTTTTCTTGAAAAATTTTGTAAAACATAAGCTTCATCTGGTGGACATAAGGGTTAAAAAACAATATGGATCAAATTCAGCAGAGAGTAAGCAAATATGATTCCCTCCGAAGTCTCCAGGAATTACACCTGCTTATGCCAGGTCTGAATTTGACCCTAGATGCTCTGAGGAATGTAAAGATATACACTTGCTATTGGACAGCTGAGCAATTAACTTAAACCAGGATAAAAAACCAAACAAAACTCTTTTGCTTGCTATAATAGTACTTTTGTGATCAAGATAAACCATATTAGAGTGTATATGTCAGCCTCACTTGGGTGACCACTTTGCTGCAAATAAAACCAAACAAAATAAAACCAAACAGGTACTAATAAGTCTGTAAAACCTTGGTTGAGAATGGATGAACCAATCATGCTTTTGGAATTGCTTTTCTGGAATGCATGGCCCTATGCTTTTACCCTGGATAATGTGTTTTGTTTTATGTCTGGATTTTCCAGTCTCAGTTATGAATGCCAGTTGTCTGGGTGTTTTTGTGCTGGGTGGAAGCTCTGCTGCCTTTGGAATCTCAGACCCTGGGTGCCCAATGGGGATCACTGCATGCATTTAAAAACATCCTTGTGTATGCAAATCTAATAAAAATGATACATGCTTTACCTGAGTGCATTCCATTTTTCTTTCTAATTAAAAAATATGTTGTAGGACAACATTTCAATTTTGTGTTAATGGAGTATAAAATTCCTTATGCTTGAGAAAAGCAAACGTGCCCTTTCAGTTGTTGTTTCCTACGTTTTACTTTTGTTTACTCTTTAGTTTGTGAATTTTTGAACAGTCTAACTTAAAACTATGAGTGCACAATGTAACCACAGTGAGCTCCCCTGGACTAGTAAAATAACATTTTTGCTGAGTATCAATAAATTAAGTGTCCCTGAATTCCTAGTTAAGTCACTTTTTCAACATGCTGTACAATGAAAGAACTAAGAGACCAGGTAATAAACTGTGTGCAGTAATGAATCTTATTGTATGGTGCATCATGGTAAAATGTGTGCAAAATGTGTGTTTTGTCTAGGGATACATACATAGGAATGTATTAAATGTAGACATTATATACAAGCTTAATTCTGGATCTGTTAAAGAACAGCAACTGAAGAGAAGTTAGTTAAAAGCTGTTGATGTATGAGGTTTTTGGGAAGCTTTTTTTTTTTTTTTCTCACAAAGAAAGAGCTTGCCAGATGCTATAGTTAAAATGTATTGTTTAAATTGTTCACGTTATATTGTGTTTTTTTGAGCCTACCAGTTAATAAGAAATGTCAATTAGATGAGACTTCTGTCAAAGTCTTCATTTTTCAACAGTTTTTTTTATGAGATGACTATTACTCAGAATTTAGTATCTCTGATTTTGTCAGTTGTTCCCTATTATGGATGTTAGGTGGGCTGTATTGCATATGCAGTGCATACTTAAGCAATGTCTGTAATGAGTCTTTAGAAAAATGTGTAAATGGTTTCATTTTCCCTTACCTTATTCAGACTAATGGCCAAATTCTGCTCTGTTAGATCAGTAAATCTGAAGTCAGGAGTCATCCTGGATTTACACCAGTATAACTGAGTACAGAATCTGGTCCTCTGTATTTTTGTGTAAGATCCAACCAGTTTGTTGAAAAAAATGAACTGTTTATCAGAGGTTCCAGCAACTGTACATTCTGACCCATGTGTAATAAACACTTTACCCTCTTCCAGTTTTGATTGAATAGATAATATTAAAGCAAAAATGTGACAGTTTTCTATCAGTCCTGTATATCTATACAGGGGAGAAAACCTTACTGTTCACAGCAACATTGTGATTTTTATCTTTATATTTATTGTTAAAATCTTTTAGTAATGAATGAAAATGTATTTTATATGCTTTCTTTGCTGATCTTTTCCTTAGCCTTTGCAATTTAACTTTACTTCTGTAAGTGTGGCTCTGGTAGCTTGTGGGGGAGATAGCAGTGAAAAAACATAATGGAATAGTAAAAGTAGGTCTAAAATGGGTAGCACTTTGTTACAGTAGTATACAGGGCCGGCTCCAGGCACCAGCAAAACAAGCTGGTGCTTGGGGCGGCACATTTCTAGGGGCGGCACATTTCTAGGGGCGGCATTCTGGCGCCAGCCATGCCGTCGCTAAAAATGTGCCCCGGCCGTCCTCCGCTGCCGCCGCTGGCTCGCACGCCAAACAGCTGATTCGCGCGCCGCTGCTGGAGGGGGAGATCCCGAGCGGCCGCAGCGCACGAACCAGCTGATTCACGCGCTGCTGCTCCCCCTCCCTCCTGGGCTTGAGAGCCTAGGAGGGAGGGGGAGATTCTGAGCAGCTGAGGTGCGCGCGCCGCTTCTCCCCCTCCCTCCTGGGCTTGAGAGTGGTTTCTGATCGTTATTACTAAATTAGACTGACAATTGACAACTGTAGTTTACAGTTACTTATTGTTGCCAACAAATTGGAGTATACTAAACTTTGTATATCTCAAAGTATATAGAATTCAGTTGCACTGAGTAGTCTAAGAAGTTTACTTTGGATGAATCTGTGTTATATACAAGGCTATGATTTAGTCATGGGTATTTTTAGTAAAAGTCATGGACAGGTCACGGGCAATAAACAAAAAGTCATGGCCCGTAACCTGTCCATGACTTGTACTATAAATACCCCTAACTAAATCTTAGGTGCTGGTGGGGGGAGCGCTCCGGCGGACATTGCTGTTACTCCTGGGGAGGGGGGGGACATGCTCCGGCAGACGCTGCTGTTCCAGGGGGAGGTGGTAGCCCAGGGCCCCGCTGCTGCTCCTGGGTGGTGGGGGGCAGCCTGGAGCCCTGGTGCTGCTCCTGGGCTGCTGCTCTGGGGCAGTACCTGGGACCATCTGCTTCAGGCCGCCCGACAGCAGCTGGTGCGGCTGGTCCCGGGACTGCCCAAGCAGCTTGGGTGGCCCTGGGGTCAGCCCCCCTGGCCGCTGCAGAAGTCACGGAGGTCCCAGAAAGTCACGGAATTTGTGACTTCCGTGACCTCTGTGAAAGACTCGCAGCCTTAGTTATATATGATATTCTAAATGTGTGTACAGGAGATAAGTGGTCCAACTAAATTACCAGCTAGTAGTTTTTGTTTGGGGAAATCTGACTTCCTGATTGGTCACAAGTGAATAGTGTCTCACCCATTTTTCAACGTCACAGAATACTGTAGAGGTTGGCGTGATGGGCAGTGTGTGCTCAGAGGCCCACCACTGAAAGAGCAGAGGTGTTACAGGCCAGGCAAGGAGGAGGTGCACTGACAGAACTGGAGGTGCTTTCACAGTGTCTGTACTGTTGTCTCATTGTGGCCAATGATATCTGTCCTAATATTTTAAAAATGTGTGTTAAAGATTTCTGAAGATGCAAAAAAAATCACTTCTTAATGAAGTGAAGTCTTGTCTATCTCAAGTTGATTTTGTTGTCAGCTGTGCATTTTTAACTGTTTGCTATTCTGTTTCGTAGCATTGTCAGTGAAGCGGGAGCATCTATCTACAGTGTTAGTCCAGAAGCTTTTAAAGAGATGCCAGACCTAGATCCTAACCTAAGAAGTGCAGGTATGAAATATAAGTAATAGTTTTATTATTCATATAATTCAGTTGGTATTGTATGTGATATTCAATACAGTAATACAAAGAGACTTTTACCTGTGACTTTGCATCTCTTTATTTTTGGTTGCTTGGTTTCTCAATCGTAATGTTGGATTAACATTATTTGGTATGGAGTTTGGAATGTGTTTGAAGAACTGGATATCTAACTATCCATCTGACCACACTGCCTTCTATCTAGCCCTGTTAAGGCTTTGAGCTGACATGTCTCATGAATATGTTGGGTCTTGTGGACTTCTGGGGCTAAACAAGATCCAGAAAATTGCCTAACTTTTGCCTGAACAACAGGATGTTTGTACTCTTCTATGAACTAACCCTCATCTTTCTAACATCTCTCACACACATGTGTATATATGTACATGCGTGTCTATCATTTATATTTTGCCCAGAATGTGGTCACTTTTAGTGTGTTCCTCCAGTAACTGCACATGGTCTTTAAAGCAGAAGTAGTTTGTTTTAGAAATGTAAAAATGATTACTACAGTATAAGTGCCACTGTAGTGTAAGGTAGGCCAGGTGCATAATGAGATCATTGGAGCCACTGATGGTATTAAAATATGTGGTGTTTGATTATGGGATACTCCGCCAGGGTATAACTTTCACTGATTGCGGTTTGGCCAGGATTTAACACACACATTTGAGCTCTTCAGGGGACAGAGATACAGGGGCAGAATGAAGTTGTTTTTAGGGCTGTAAAGCGATTAAAAAAATTAATCACAATCGCACTGTTAAACAATAATAGAATACAATTTATTTAAATATCTTTGGATGTTTTCTCCATTTTCAAATATATTGATTTTAATTACAACACAATACGAAGTGTATAGTGCTCACTTTATTTTTGATTACAAGTATTTGCACTGTAAAAAACCTCCCAAAGAAATAGTATTTTTCAGTTCCCCTAATACAAGTACTGTAGTACAATCTCTTTATCATGAAAGTTGAAGTTAAAAATGTAGAATTATGTACAAAAAATAACTGCATTCAAAAATAAAACAATGTAAATCTTTAGAGCCTACAAGTCTACTCAAACCTACTTCAGCCAATCGCTCAGACAAACAAATTTGTTTACATTTGCAGGAGATAATGCTGCCTGCTTCTTGTTTACAATGTCACCTGAAAGTGAGAACAGGCATTCGCATGGCACTTTTGTTGCCGGCGTTGCAAAATATTTACGTGCCAGATGCACTAAAGATTCATATGTCCCTTCATGCTTCAACCACCATTCCAGAGGACATGCGTCCATGCTGATGATGGGTTCTGCTTGATAATGATCCAAAGCAGTGTGGACTGATGCATATTCCTTTCATCATCTGAGTCAGATGCACCAGCAGAAGGTTGATTTTCTTTTTTGGTGATTTGGGTTCTGTAGTTTAAGCATCAAAGTGTTGCTCTTTTAAGACTTCTAAAAGCATGCTCCACACCTCGTCCCGCTCAGATTTTGGAAGGCATTTCAGATTCTTAAACCTTGGGTCGAGAGCTGTAGCTGTTTTTAGAAATCTCACATTGGTACCTTCTTTGCGTTTTGTCAAATCTGCTGTGAAAATGTTCTTAATCTGAGACTGCTATAACATGAAATATATGGCAGAATGCAGGGAAAACCGAGCAGGAGACATACAATTCTCCCCCAAAGGGTTCAGTCACAAAGTTAATTAACACATTTTTTTAATGAGCATCATCAGCATGGAAGCATGTCCCCTGGAATGGTGGCTGAAGTATGAAGGGGCATACAAACGTTTAGCATATCTAGCATGTAAATACTTTGCAGCGCCAGCTACAAAACTGCCGTGTAAATGCCTGTTCTCACTTTTAGTTGACATTATAAATAAGAAGCGGGCAGCATTATCTCCCGTAAATGTAAACAAATTATCAGTGCGATTAATCACGATTAATTTTTTTTTAGTTAATCGTGTGAGTTAACTGCGATTAATCGACACCCCTAGTTGTTTTGTATGACTTTATCTGTGTTTCCATTTTCATAATTTGTAAATTCTCCTTCTAGTGCTTGCTCATGTCAATTCCATTCTAGGTGTGCATGTGCGTGGTCGTCAGAGATTTTTGCCTTAGTAGTGATATCCTTAGGGTCGGCTATGGTGCCCCCTTGAGTGCCACGCTCATGCGTCGGTATATTAGGCGCCGCCAACCCTACACTCTCTCAGTTCGTTCTTACCACCCGTGGTGGTTATTTGGAGCACCTCCTCCCTGCCTACCAAGCGCTAGCGGTTTCATCTCTACTGTATTTGATCCTTAGGGCCTTGTAAATAGTTTGTTTATAGTAGTTAGTGTTTAAGTAGTTGTAAGTTAGAGTCCCAAAGGACTCTGCCCCATGTGGGGCATACCCTGATCTCCAGGTTTTAAGCCCTGCTCTGACTGTAGCAGGCCCATGCCTGTTAGTGACCCTCATAGCAGCTGCCTGAAATGCTTGGGGGAATGGCATGTGAAGGACAAGTGTCGCATCTGTAAGAACTTTCAATCCAGGACCCAGAAAGAGCGTGACATCCATCTGAGGGCCCTCCTCGTGTAGGCTGCTCTCTGCCAGTCTTCCGAGCCTTACCAGCCGTACTCTACCCCTAGCACTTCGGCCTCGATGCGTAGCGCACCCCTGGCATCGGGCAAGAAAGACCGCTCCCCAGCACCAAGCAAGAAAGGTCTCGGGGTATTGGGCAAAGGACCCAGTTTGAGTCACCTGCCCACACCAGAGCCACCTAGACGTGCCTCCCCAATTGGGGCCCCTGGCTCCCCAAGGGATCTGCCACCAACTCCCAGGAGCGGTAAGGGACCCAGGCTTGTGGCGGGCCCGATGGCTTTCTAGGCTCTCCTGCCACCCAGAGAGCAGAGGCCTCTACCAGTGCCGCCGGTGCTGTGTGTGTCACAGGAAGTGGCAAAGGCTCCCTATGAGGGCAAGCCAACTGTCAAGCCCGCCCCAGCGGGCACGTGAGCGCCGCCAATCCCCAGAGCCAAGACACTGCTCTCTGTCTCCATACTGCAGATCTCCAGCTTTGCAACCCAGGTCCTCTGCAGGTCACTCTAGATTACTGGCACTGTGGTCGCCGTCTCTGCCCTCTCGACGCGGATTGCCTAGGGGGAGGTGCTGGTCACTGTATCGTTGGCACTAGTCACCCTCCCTCTGGTTGTCTTCTCGGCTCAGATCTCCTTCCCCTGCACCATGGGAATGGTCTCTGTCACGGTACCGGTCCACTCGCCCCCCGGCACTGATCCTCTTATTGAAAATGCCGGTCTCCAGTGGCGACGGTTAGCCACCAGATGCGGCATCGACAGCCACACTGGTCACCAGAAGAGGTCCGGCATGGAGAGGGAATTCAGCCGCTCACCGAGGCATCACCGGTGTGATTGGGCACCTGAGGCTGCGCCAACCTCTGTGATGCTGTATTGGTAACATGGCCAGTGGCCAGCAAAGTGGCCTTACTGGAGTGTGTGGGGCATGCCAGTGCCCCCTTCGCTGCCTCAGAGCAGCAGCTGACGGCACTGGTGGCACCCAGGCCCAGTGTGCAAAGTGCACTCAGAGGTCAGGGAAGAGGAGTGAGTGCCCACCCCAAAACTCCCTTCCCCTCAGGCGATGTTGCTCCGTGGCCTCCCCCGGTGGTCCATTCGTCTTCCTCATCCCCAGACAATGCGGAAGCAGGGCCCTTGAGTGCCAGCCCGCCGGACAACTTCAAAGAGCACGAGGCCCTGCTTTGACTGGTGGCCGAGAACTTGGGCCTGGAGGTAGACGAGATGGCCGAACAGGCGGACACCCTGTTCAGTGTGCTCTCGGCATCCAACCCTGCCCGTGTTGCACTATGAGTGCATGATGGGGTCCTAAAAATAGCCAAGGCCCTCTGGCAAACCCCATCATCCATCCCTCCCATCTCCAAGAGGGCTGAGAAAAAGTAATTTGTCCCCGTCAAGGGGTTCGAGTATTTATATACTCACCTGCCTCCAAGCTCGTTGGCCGTCTCTGCGACCAATGAAAAGAACAAACGGGCACAGAAGTTTGACCACCAAAAATAAAGAGACCAAGAGGCTGGACCTTTTTGGGAGGAAGGTTTATTCAACGGCCAGCCTTCAGTTCCAGGTGGCGAACTACCAGGCTCTGTTGTGCAGCTACAACTTCAACTTATGGGATCCCTCCGTAAGTTCAAAGAGTCCCTGCCTCAGGACTTGGCCCAGGAGTTTGGTGCCCAATGGAGGAGGGTACTGCAGAAGCGAGGTGCTCCCTCCAAATGGTGTGGGATGCGGCCAACCTGGCAGCTAGGGTGGTTGCATTGGTGGTGGTCATGAGGCTCAGCTCCTGGCTTGTCCCAGGAAATGCAGGCCTCAATTCAAGATCTCCTGTTTGATGGGAATGGCCTCTTTGCAGAGCAGACGGATGCAAGGCTGCATGGCCTAAAGTGCACTTGGGCCACCCTTTGCTCGCTGGGTCTGCATACGCCGCAATCGGCGAGGAAGCAGTTCTGTCTGCCACCAAGGCCTTGTCTGTGTCAACAGGGATTTGCAAGAAGAAATGATAGAGACACAAGCTTTCTTGAGGTTTTAAAAAATGTTTAGGAATAGCTTAGTTAAAGGTAGGCCATGTGGAGCTTACGAGATGTGCAAGGATAGAACACTCTATGCCTCCCCAAGTGGATTCTTCCTCCTTCCTCTCCCTTCCCCCATGGAGAAGAGTTGTGTTGTGTGGTGTATAAAGTTGATTTATTACAATAGCAGTCATTAGACTATTACCTGGGCCCTTGCCTCCCCAGGCCACTCCCTTGTCTCTTAGTGGGTATGTCTACACTGTAAGAAAACACCTGTGGCTCCCTGTGTCAGCTGACACAGGTTCACGGGGCTCTGGCTTCAGGGCCATAAAATTGCAGTGTAGATGTTCAGACTCAGGCTGTGGGACCCTCCCCCCTGGTGGGATCCCAGAGCCCACACTCCAGCCCGAGCCAAATGTCTACACAGCAGTTTTATAGCTCAGCAGCCCGAGCCCCACGAGCTGAGCCAGCTGACACATGGCAGCTGCAGGTGTTTTATTGCAGTATAGCCATATCCAGTGTGGCTCTCCTTTTCCTGTATGCTAATTTACTCCTTTGTGACTAATTCCTTCAGGGGTCTTGCAGAGTGTGTAAACATCATGTCAGGGTAGGGATGGACTGCACAGTGAACATGGAAACCCCATGTTATTTGTAAATGATGTCACCCATAATTTGTCCCTACTCCAAAACCTTTCCAAATTACTATTGTTACTGAAAGGCACCTGTCGCCACCAAGACCAATGATTAAAAAATATAGAGAAATATATAGAGAGAAATATAAAGAAACAAACAAAAAAATTAGGAAAATGTTCCAGAAGGAAAGTTCCTCGTTTTTTAAACTCTCTTGGGTCAGGTCTACACTAAGGGTGGGGGTGAATAACATAGCTGAAGTCGACATACCTCGCTCAACTTACCGTGCCGTGAGGACGCCCCGAAGGGTCGACTGCCGCCGCTCCCCCGTCAACTCTGCTTCCGCCTCTCGTTGGGGTGGATTACCAGAGTCGACAGCAGAGCGATCAGGGATCGATTTATCGCATCTACACTAGACGTGAAAAATCGATCCCCAAAAGATCGATCGCTACCTACCGATTCGGCAGGTAGTGTAGACCTGCCCTTAATCTCCAAAACACCTGATTTTTTCTGATTCTTTCAAGAAAAAATGGCATTCTGTGAAATATCAGGCAATTTGCCTTAGTTTTGATAAAGCTACTGGGTTAAAAGCAAGTCTGTTAATAGATGACTAGCTTCAATGTTAATTATGTAGAGAATTACATCTCTCTATAATATATAGAAATTGCTTCACCCACCATTGAAATGCAGCCATCTCTGGTTTACATGTCAGTTTAGGATAAAAAGTGAAGAATATTGATTGTATCCACTTGAAACTGCAGTGGGATATCAAGGTTTTATGGAAGTCAACACCTTAAATACTTGTTTATAAATGTGAGAATACAGCCTTTTAAAATCTAGCTGACTCTTTTCTTGAGGTTTTTTTTAAAAAAAATCTATAATATATTTCCCTGCACTACGCAAGCAAAGACATGGACAACGTTAGCATTAAATGGCTAACTTTCAAGAGAAGCACAACATAATATAAGCATAGTATTGAAAAAGAATCAGAGTAACTGATAAAACTACATTTTCTACTTTTTCCCTCTTGAATGCATCTTCCTCTTGTGATCTTGGATTTTTTTTGTTTGGTATTGGTGCACATCTGATAATATGATGTCAAAGATAACTTTTTTTTAATTGTTACGTTACATCATGTTAGGTTTTCTGTATACAAAATGGAGTTTAGTACATTAAAAGAAGCTGACAGCTGCATGATGAAGTGTGACATTTATGGTTAAGATAAGAGGTACTGCAGACATATTGTGTGAGATAGCTGTGATCTTAATACAGTTTGCCACTTTAACATTTCTCTCAATACAAAGTAGATAGCAGCGGTCATTTTTTTGAAATAAAGGGAGTAGACCTGTGTCTGCCCATCAGCTATATGAATGTAAACAATATAAGATAGTGCATTTTATAGGAGAATTCACTTTCACATCTTGTGTGTTTTATTAAGCACACTTATGGTACTGCTAAACAACTACTGCTTGTCTAAATTTATCTTTATTCTCACTAAGTTCTGACTTCCCACTTCAAAATGTAATACAACTATCCTTACTGAAAATGTTTTATTATTCATTTCTTATAAATGAATAAATGGATGAATGTTCACTTAGCCAAAACGCTACTACATTTGGCATTCATTGGTCAAATAGATGGGTCAAGAACTGAATTATTGTTCTATCAGCTTTTATTAAGGTTTTTAAGGATGTTGTGGTGACGCTATTTTGGTGTGGGATTTGGCTTGAGCGTGATAGAAAATGAGCTATTATCTCTTCCAACTCCCTCGTATCCATGCAGAACAAGGGGTTGATGTGTGCCAAAATAAATCCCTGCAACCTGCACAGAAGAAGATTGGGAGTAAATGAGGATATGTGCTATATCAACCTCGGGGAGTTTATTCGGCTCTGCGAGGGTCCAAAGGCAGATAAATGGTATCAAAAACTGCTAACAAGCCTAAAATGATCAGCATGGACTCCTAACCTTTGTCTATTGCTAGAATCACCTGCTGAAGTGATATGGTCAAGCTACCATCAGTATGCAGAAACCAGGCCATTTTAATGACTGTGGGGTTTGGGGGGGTTTTGTTGTTGTCAGGGAACACAGATGGTGTAGTGTCTTTACTCTTCTAGTTCCTGGCTGATGTGGTAACTTTTATGAGGGCATGTTGACTGAATCTCAGACTTGACAGGATGGAGGCGATTGTGGTGGGTTGGATGAAACATCTTGAGGGTATGATACGCCTTCTGTCTTTCCTCAGGATTGAATGGGTTCACACACCCTTTCATCAAGGTGTTTGCAATGTAGGGATGCTTCTGATCCCTGAAATGTCAGATGGATTTTGTAGTCAAATCACCTGTTTTCATGTGAGCCTAGTAAGGTGATTCTGACTGTACTTTCTGTATCTTTATCAGTTATTTATTCTCTTATGACTTTCAGACTGGATTACTGAAATGCACTCCATATGGGATAAACCTTGGGGGCCACTTGGAAGCTAAAGCTGGTGCTGAATGTTACTGTGTGTTTGCCTAGAAGAACTACAGATGCCATATTAAATCAATTTTCTGATAAACAGTACTGGTTTCTTTCTTGTTTTTGGGTGTAATTTAGGTTGTTGACCCTGATCCATTACGCTCTTCATGATTTAGGTCCTCCTGCCTCTCTGATCACATACTGTTATTGCAACTAAAGTCATCTCAGGTTTTCTATCCGACCATCCCTAGATTTCAGTGTCTGGGGCTAGAGGTACAGCAACCTCAGAGGAGGGCTCTTGGCTCTGGAACTTCCTCTTTCCATTAGCCCACTGAAGTCAGAGTCTGTTGACCTTTAGGGCACCATGTAAGATACATCTCGCTTCTTTGATTTTTGCCTGAGGGGCTGATTTATAAAAGTGATATATAATTTAACAAGGGATGGACTTCTCCATTGTTGACACTGACCATCAACTATTATGTTGTTTGTGCATAAATAATACCTGTGATTACACAGTGTCTCTGGTTTAACCAATTTTACATTTTTTACTATATTCCAGTGCAATATTTTTTCTGCACAATCTGGAGTTCAGAAATGTGACATGCATAGTCCTTAGGCAAACCCTAACCAAGCTTTCAAAATGTTGTCATCTCTTATAGTAGATTTCCTTTGAATTTTATGGTTGGAATGGGCAGGTAAGCTTAGTGTTCTGGTAGTACTACTTAAAACCTGGTAAACTTTAAAATCAATAACATTACCATGTGTATGTAAAATTTCAAACCGTTTTTTCCAGATAGGATTCAATTGATGTAAAAATATATTTTTTGGCCTTTTGGGGGGGCCAGGGGTCATCTTGTGCTCTTCACAGAATAAAATCTTAAGTATAGATTTTTAAGGCTGTTTTAAACTGGGATTTTTATATTAATACTTATTTTACGGTCTCTTTGTTCTGTTGGAATCAGAGTACACATCTACATCATGAAGCAGTGGCACATCAAGGCAGCATACAAACTCAGTTTGTCGTTTTACTTTATTATGAAGTACAACTATTTGGCTTACTGTAAAACAGGGATTTGTCTAGTTCCTGGACCGTTGAAAATCTTGTTAGCTACACACCACTCGGCATTGATTTTTTTGGTGGTGGTTGTTTGGGGAGTGGGGTGGAGGAGAGGATGTATATTATGTTTGTTGCAGATAAAAATGTCTAGGTTGAGTGGTCCCTGATTAGCTGTGTAATGTAGAAAGCAGTTGATCAAATGGAATATTTGTTTCAACTACTGTGCTTAACCAAAGGGGGGAAAACCCTGATGAAATTAATGTTTTATAATAACTTTAAGCAACAGCAGTGCTGCTGAGTCCTAGAGATAAATTGTGGCATGAAGGTTGAGAGAGAGAGAGAGAGAGAGAGAGAATTGCTGCTGTGAAGTAAGATTATGTAGCAGCTCTGATTGTGTGTTGGGGAATGGTAATTCTAATTTAGGAATGCTTCAATTTCAAGGTTTTACATTTCATTTGAAGTTTTTACTGTACTGATAAAAATGTCTTTCTTTGGAATCACTTTACTTTCTTATTTCTTAACCACTTAAAACCAAAATAAAGAACGTGGTGTGCTCCATTGCACCAATTTATGCAATTAATACAGACAAGCCATAGTATGAAGATTTCTTTAGACGTGGGTAGGATAGGAAAGGGCACTTACCGTTTACAGACAAGGACATCTATACTACCCCCTGTCAGAGGAGATCACCATACTAAAGCTTGTCTGTACTACTTAGTGCGGTGAAGCACTAAGTTAATGTTGCGCTTAGTGCAATGAAGCACTTTTTAATGTTGTATTTACCTGCTTAAGCAAGATCAATGCATTTTGATTTCCATATTACCGTGCATAAAAGAAACACCCATCTTCGTCTCAGCCTGTCAGGGCTTGGGATCCTGTGTTTGACTTCATAGTCGTGTCTCCCAGTTAGCAGGAGAGTTAGCTGCAAATATGTAAATAAACTAAAGTTACATTTTGCACAGGCATTCAGTACCAAGAGAGTGAGAATATGTGTTGTATTCTATTTTCAGGTATGATATTGAAAAGGCACTGCTTTAAAGAATGATTTCTGAGGATAGAGTGTCTCGGAGAGCAAAAGGTCAGCTAACGCAGCTCGGCTTCGCATTGTCAAATCCCATCTGCTTGTCTTCTCTCCACAGGGCAGAATACATTGGATTATTGTATGCTCAAAGTTCAGCAAACCATTTGCACTTTCCCTTGCAAGAGAAAACCTTATAGGCTTGTTGGGACTCTGAGACTGTCGTGCTACAGGGGCCAGTACCCTTGGGTGCTGTTAAAGATAGAGATGTACAGTTCAGAGCTGTCATAGTGCCCAACAAATGGAAGGTAAAGATAGGAGACAATATAATTTCTTCTGACTTTATCTTAAGGAAAGTAAAATCATTTGATGCTTAGATGTGTGGGACATAGTGCCTTGATGTCTACTTGAGCTAATTTCTTCATTTTCTTAAAAGAGCACCACTCCCCTTCGGCTGCTGAAAAGAGGTCATTTTTCAAAAACTTTACCATGCAAAAGTCGTATGGTTAAACCTTGCCCAATGCTTTAGAGTCAGTAAATAGCAACGGCAGATAACAGAGAGCAGGTGTGAGTTACACAGGTTTAGAGACATAGAATAAGGAGAAATCAACTGTATATATTATAAACTATTTTGACTCAAGTACATGGCATCAGCTGTTTTTGGAGCATATGAGAGTAATTATAATGCAGAACAAAATAAAATTGTATTGTATTTTGCCTCTTTCATGCAAACTATATTATCAAGAAGATTTATAATGTTTAATAATCCACTTAATTATAATAGAGTGGGAGAAAATACATGATTTCTTTTTCCATCTGAAATTTGACATGAGTTGGAGAGTCTTTTGGCAGGGAGGGTCAGGAAAGTTGCTCCAGATGTCAGGAATTCCGCACTGTAGAGGGGTCAAAGAGGAGATCCAGGCTAGATGAGCAGAGGCAGAAGGTAAGGAGGTAGAGCTGCAGGTCCCTGGCATTAGCTGGAGCATGGCTGTTGGAGGTTTATAAATACCATTGAACTTGATCCTGCAGTGAATGGGAATCCTAAGAATTGTACCCATAATGCACACACATTCTACTTCAGTACTGAGCAGTATGATACAGGCTTTGTTTGAAATGCCCTATAGTATTTTCATTATATGAAGAAGCTTGTAGGAATATAAGAGTTTTTAAAATTACTATTGAATGGCTTTGTGCTTTTAAGTGGGAATGACTATTTGAGCCAATATGACAAATGGATTCATCTGATCTGCAGCTTTAGATACAGAGTGTTTGTCAGTCTTTACTTCCTTGTCACTGTGGATGCAATCCCATATTGTTGGGCTTTGTGCAGGCATGGTTGTGTGTGAAAGCAGATGGCATTAATTCCCAAGCCTCCAGGCATGGCTGTAGGGCTCCAGTATAGCCCCCCCTTAAGGTTTGCACTGGTGTTATTAGCCTTTGAACAGAGGACTTAGCTGTTTTGAGCAGCATAGTCAGGAGCCCACTTGAATGTCAGCTTGTCTGTTCTGCCGATGGTGCCCCCATAGCCACACCACTGGACTTAAAAGGAGCAGGGCCTTGCAGGGCCTGTCCTTCCTGGGCTAGGGAATATTGCCTTGTCTGCCTGTTGTTTGGGTCAGCGTTTCCATCAATGCGAGATATTTCTGTATGTTCCTCTCATCAGCAACATGCCATGTACTTTTGTGTAGGCTAACCTATGTGGCCGAATGGACACTTGTATATTTTTTGTAATGGTATGGTGCTCAGATTTAACTTGAAGTGCCTGTCTTCTACCTTGTTGGCATTTGCTTCGGTGCATGCCTAGGCGTTTCTCATGTCCCTGCGTGACTCGGAATTTAGTAGACCGGTTCCACTTTTCCTTTTGGGTTGTGTTTTTCATGTCATAATCCCATCACACCCTTCAGTCATCTGGGAAAGTTGGAAGTGGCCTTCTCCAAAAGTGCAACATTACTGCAGACTGTTGCAAAACAAGCTCCCACTAGTGTGAAGGAATGATGGAAGTAGCATCCTTCCCTTCCTGCACATACCTCTCCCCTTGGAGGCTGTCTCTCTCATTTCTGTGATGTTTCCAGCCCTTGCCAGCTGAATGAGCAATAGAGGCAAGGCTACTCTTGAACTTGGGTTTTATATGTGGCAGTGTGCTATGCTATTCACTGAACCCTCAAGACTATCTACTGTTTCTTAATATATAGCATAGGATACGCTGTGGTCACCTGGAAAAGAATAATATTTTATTGTTGACATCAGCGAATAACTTTCTTAAGTACAAAACATTGTGAAAGTTTTACTTTTTAGTAATAAATTAATGCCAGTTTAATTGTAAAATGTACACTGGCACATTTTTTCTTTTAAGTTGCCTGTTTGAACAGATGAGGGAGGAAAAACCTTTTTGAATTAACACCATCTAATGAGATTCTTCAAGGAATTGAGTAACAATCAGTCATGTCACGCTTCAATTAAAAAAACAACAACAGCCAATCCTGTTTCATCCCCATCTCACCCTGAATAAAATTGGTGATGTGATATATAAAATATCAATTCAGAAATGCTTAATACTCAGGCATAGGAAGTTTTTTTATTGAATGTCTATTTCTGAGTAAAATGTTACTTTCAGATAAGTCCTATTTAATTTTTCACTCTTAACTTGTGTAAGGATTTATTGTTTTTTATATATAAAATATGTATAAGCATTTTTGTTAAAATTCTTTTTTTGATTCATGATGTCTTTAGAGATTTCTGTATTGTGTTGAAATAATGAATGACAATCTTCTATTAACCTTAAGCAAACAGGTTATCAGTTTGATTGAGTTAAAACTAAACTAAAATATAACTTTTTAAAACAAAAACCTGCCAGCTTGCCACCAAAGAATTCTGGATGAGATACAGCTGTTGAGCAGTTGCTTAAATAAGTTACATATTTAAAACCCACTGAGAAGATATATTAGAATTCAAAAGTGTGTCACAAATCCTGGCCTACTTAGAAAGAATGCTTAATGAAAAGACTACTGTACATTTTACTGTATCCCTTACTAAGAGGGTGAAATTCAGGTCAACAGGATAGAAAGCTTCTAGGACTCAGGAAACCTGAAAAATCGATCACCGAGTAAACATTATTGCAGATCCTTATGGAGAGTAACTGATCTTGAACACAATAATAAGCTTTATAACAAAGATTTAAATATGTTAGAATGTTCCCATACCTATCATTGGGTGATATAATGATAGTAATTACTGATGAAATTGCTAGTTGGTTTTTTAATTATCTTAGTATCTTTTAAATTGAGTTCACTTTTTTTTTTTTTTTTTTGGTTACTTGAATGTTTTTGCCGTAGCATGTTTCACCAAGAACAAAATACTGAGGTTTTAAAATAAAAATACAGAATGTTCTCATTTATGACAAAATTTAAGCTGAAAACAATTATAGCCTAATAGTTTGTGGTTGCCATATATTTATTTATATAAGCATTTGTAAAAACCCATTGCCTTTGCATCTGGAAGCCTCATATTCTATAACAACTTAAACAAATGCTCCCACTCATAGAGGATGGCGAAATCATCATAGTTATTGCCTGGGACACATTTTTAGCCCTATATAAAGACCCATGTTTTTAAAGGAATGTCATCAACTTAAAACTCCCATTTCTGGATGAAAATGTTTTAGTTCTTATCATTACAAGCAATGCTTAAGGTCACTGAAAATGAAAGAAATCAGAGAGAAATATTTTTCTCCCTCTCGCAGTTTGTGTTCTCTTAGTGCATTTGGCAGCACTCTGTGTACAGTCAGTTTTGTGGCTTACCCATCTATAGTCAGTCAGTTTCCCTGTTGTCTGTGTGGATCTTGCACAGCAATTCAGGAAAGAAACCAATTTTTTAAAATGCAGTTGTAAAACCACAAAAATTGGCAAGTAGATACAGAGGCAGGTATAATGGCCATGAATGTTTTTTAGTTCATTTTCTTTTGAAATTGACTAGATTCCTATTGGTGTGCCTTTAAACAGGGTGCATTTATGCTGCTCCTTGTATGCCATCATATTCTAATTCTGGCTGGAAATGAGGGGAGGCAGGTAGCATAATTAAGGGCCCTCAATGAAAAATGTCCCACCACTGTCTATTCTTGGACCTGACAGCTGAAACATCCCAGTCACTGTTAACTGCCATAATGGAAAAATACATCTTTCTTCTATTCTCAGGGCCAAATCCTGCAATTTTCACTCGTTAGGGATTTTTCCTGAGATGCTTGAAGATTTGGCTGAGTAGTAGGAAGTGAAAGTTATCTCAGTTCTGATCTATGGGAACAATACATATTGCTTGTCAGAGTCAGATTCAAGACTCACAAAATTTGTCAGACCCCTCTCTTTATTAGCAAAGCGCTTTGCCAGTGCACCCAGATATGCGAGTCCCATGCAAAGGCTCAAGCTAACTTATTTAAACAGATAAGGGAAAGCCAATTTAACATAAGAGACAAAAGGAAGCAGAAACTGACAAATATACATACGTATCTTATTTGCATACTAACGTTTACCAATCTCCTAGCTCAGTAGGAGCTCTAAGTTAATTAGTTTGAGGACCCATTGTCTCTCACTCCTTAATGTTTCTCTTCCTGACAACTATATTTCAACAAACCCTTCAAGCAGCATTTCTTTAATGAATTATAATTACAATATAATTCATTCTACTTTCACACTTGCGATGGCAAATATTAGCAAAAAGGAAGTTTTAGGGAATGTGAGGCCTAGATAAAGAAGTTAAAACATTGCCTTTAGTTTGGTCTAAAGATGGGAATTGTGAGAAGGTGAACTCTCCTCGTGTGTCTGTGTGTGTCTGTGTGTAACTGGGTGATAAAGGATTATTTTAATGTCTTGTGGACATAGAGGTGAGGTGATATTATTAGCTTGAGTTGTGCAAGCCGCTACTGTGCAAAGTTTTGCCCCACAGCACTGTCAGTGTACCTCAGTGGAGACTGGCAAAAATGCTAAACTATGTGGTGGCTGAGTCATGTCAAATATCCAGTATGTAGTGGATTGAGACCGTCAGACTATTGTTATATCACCGTCTTGCAAAGTGCTATAAGATATCTGAATAATAAGACAGCATTTCAATATACTACAAGTTTTTCTTTCTTATTTTCGTTTTGCTGACACAGACTAACACGGCTACTACACTTAAACCTATACCTTCTCTGTATCTTATCTGAGACATTCAGAGGTGAAAAGAATGCATGTCAAACCCAGTGTGCAACCTAGCCCCTCTTCTCTCCTTAAGGTCTTAATTTTCATATTGCTTTCCTGCATGGCAGCAGAATATTTTACTGTAATTTCAAATGTTGCAATGAATATTTTGTTCATAATTGGCAATTTTGAAGAGGTTTTGCATCAGCCTTTATGCAGTTTGCGTGATTATATTTTTTGATGAATGAAAAACAGCGCAATGTTGAAGTTACAATGCTGCTTAAAATCAAAGAGTAAAAAGGTTTCATGTTTTATTTCAAAAAGTTTTCTTCACATAGTTTTACTTCACTTAGACAATTGTATTTTAACAATGGTATTTCAAATCTCCTGCATGTTTGACCTGGCTGACATTTTAAGAGAAAATTGATTTATTTTATTTTAATTGAAATTTTAATTGAAATTTTATTTTATTTTATTTTATTTTGCTGCATGGCCATCAGAGTGTCATTTATATTTTCTGAGCAAAAATGAAATATCCTTTAATAACTTCAGATATGGAGAATGAGTCGCCATATAAGTGTTCTAAAAATGCATGGTTTTTATTCACTCCTAGAATGCACACTTAAAACCACTTCCTCAGTTTTGGTAATTAAACTATATTGCTTCATATTTTTTTAAAATAAAGTTTGTGATTTCCTTTTGTATGGGGAATGAGGACTCCCCCACCCCCCCACCCCCAAGTGCTTCTGTTTTACTCTCTCTGGCCCTGGTGGTCCATATTGGCAGACCTTGCACCCATGGAGAGCCCTGTTGACTTTGCTCTGGTGCCAGAGTCCACACTTCATTTGGACAATTCATTTGGACAATGTAGATCGGATTGCAGGATTGGGGCCTTAAATTGCTGCCCCCCTTAAAGGATCAGTATCATGGAAGTCCATTACTCTGACATCTGTATATAGACACTTTAGACACAATTCTTGTGTTCGGGTAGGAGAGTTGGTGCATGCCACACAAGGGTGTGGGTCTTCATACACTTTTCATAGTATACTTTCTATTTTATTTCTCAGTTAGAAAAATTCTGGGGTAGAGCTGAGGCTTTCGTGGAGATTTTCACAGTTCTGTGCCATTGTGGCATTAGGAGTTGTGTCCTCTCCATTTTCTTCTTCAAGCTGTATAATCTGTTGGTTGGTCTTTGTCCTCCACATTTCCCATGACTCCTACAAAGGCCCCAATCCAGGAAAACACTTAAGCATCTATGTAACTTTTAAGCATGTGAATAGTTTCTTTGATTCCCATGTATGGATGTGCTTAAGTGCTTTGCTGGATCAGGGCCTACCTCCAGGGCAGAAACCCTGCAGAGACATGCTAGTACTGTTATCAGCAAAGCTTTTACAAAAAAAGAAGGTTTCAAGATTTATAAAATGTTAAAATTGGGTCCAGCGAGAAATTTCAAAAAAACTCTTGTCCTGCCTCTAGCTGTGACTATCCTGTGTTCATTTGTTTATTTTATATAGGTATAGTTAGATGAATGATAAACTGTGGCAAATTTTTGCGCTCAGATTCTTTTCTCTCTAAAAACACACTTATGCAAATTTATTCCATATTGATAAGCGTTTCCTAACCACAGAAAAACTAATGTCAAACGGTTGTATAGAAATTGAGCAGTCTTCCTTAAACTTGACTTGTTGAAAGACTTACACTATATCGATGTATGTATTCAGTAGTATAAAATAGTTTAAAGTAAATCTTTTCTATTTTGCAATAAAGTCATTTTGATTTTATTTATTTTTAGTTTTATGCTCCTGTGAAGCTCTGCCAACTTTAAAGCCTGTTAGTGATCTGTATGTAGCACAGGCGCTTCAATTGGTAATTATATGAGTGATTATTATAGGAAAGCATTTCTGTTGTAATCTAGAGCACTTGCACTGATTAACCTTTTGTGATTTTGACAAGAGCCTTTGAATTCATATGTGAGAGCCTTTGAATTCACAACTTCTGTGATAGAAAAGCAGGCAGATCAGATGTCACCGGTATAGTGCTTTCTAAGCCTAGCCTGGAAGCTCGCATTGTCAGCTTATGTTAAAACTATAATAATAAAGGATGTGAAAAGTATTACATGACCGAGCAGTGAACTTAATGTTAACTGTACATTTTATTTTTTATCAAAGGGGGGGTAATATAAATCTTTGAATGTGAAGTACCTGATGCACATTCAGGTGGTATATTTTGTGGCTGTGGTTTTGAGGAGTCTTCCATAAGAGGGAAACAAGTAGGCATTAAGTTTGCTATATTGGTTTCAAGCATCATTGTGTAATAAAGTTCTTTTCAGAAACTTTATGAATTATTTGTCAGCCTATAATAATGGTAGTTGCTATTTAAAGATGTGTGTAAAAAATGTTGTGCTCCTGTAAACTGTTAATTTGAACATTCGCATTATTCACTGTTTTTCTATTATGCCAGTAAATGTGCCATTGGGGAAAAAAGATATTAATGACCCAAATATAATTTTAAGCCATAGCTCTTGGAATGTGCCCAGATCAGCTGTAGACACCTTCTCCTGTTCTGCCTTTCTTCTCCTCTTTTTACATCCACAGCAGGTGAAGCACCCGCAGCCTCTCCGAGGGCTGCCCTTGAAACCCTCTGCCATGTGACACCACAACTGAAATCTACTCTTGGACCTTTTTCCCTCCACCCCCTTTGACCTTTCCTGCAATCACCAGTCTTCCTCCTCCTCCTTCCTGTGTCTATCAGGCACTTTCTGTCCATACATCTTCTCTTCCCTCCCTTCCTACCCTGTTACCCCACCACCCTGACCCTCATCTACCAATAAGAGACCATGGATTTTATCCTGACCATTTGCTTGTATCTCTTCCCCTCCCCCCCCCCCCTTTTGTTTTTGTCTGTTTACTTTGTCACCTCTTTGGGACAAGAAGTATCGATTTCTATGTATTTGTACATTGCCTAGCAGAATAACCAACTGGCCTCAATTGGGGCCCTGAGACCCTATCTGAATAAAAATAACAGTCATTACATAATAACTAATTTAATTTGTCATAAAAACAAAAACACTAGTTTGAAAATATTTTCTAGGTTTATACTATTACAATTTTATTGGGTTCATAATGGAAAACAAACTATATTTGCTCCCTTATGGCAAGTACACTACAGGGTTTATTTTTAACCACATATCAGGACTGATTCTCTAGTGCATTAAACTGCTTTGTGCTGCGCTGGTGGTGCAGCTTAATACCAGCTTACCTGGCTCCTGAAGGATCTACTTTGCATCGAGGGAATCTTTGGTTGTTGTGACTACTATGCCACCAACTGTGAGTGATGGATGGCAGGAGAGAGATCACTTGATCAGGTCCACTGTTAGGTCCACTCACTCCGGGGCACCTGGCATTGGCCACTGTCGGACAGGATACTGGTCTGGATGAACCTTTGGTCTGACCCAGTACAGCCATTCTTATGTTCACCTCTTGGCTGTTGGCACAGGGAGTGTGTCCGAAGCATCCCTGTGACCCAGTGATCCCTGATTGTCAGAACAGCCTCTTGGTGGGGATGGAGGGAAAGGCCCTGGCCACGATTGTAAATTCAACCTTCATGGCCTGTAGGGGGCCTCAGGTGCAGACAGGCCTGTTTACTGATCATTGCACATGACCTGCTGATATCCATTTAACTAACATGCTGTGTCCTAGTAGGCAATTCTGTTCAGCCTTTCATTTCTTCAAATTCTCTGTGTATTATGGTTGGAACTCTGATGAATGATTTTGATATTTTATAAGGAGGTGCTTTGCTGTGTCTTACTGGCTCATTGTCTGGTTCTGCATAGTGTAGTATCAGGAACAATTGGGTTTAGTCTTGAGAAGGAATTTTGTGCTGGTAACCCACCGAATTCCAGCCTCCCATGGGTACGTTTGCCCTACATGCATATTTCTGCCATTCTTGAAGGCCCGGATCTGCACTTCGATATTCATGGAACATCTTGCATGATGGTATTCCATGTCACGATTTCCATACCTAAATCTTACCAACAAGGGATAGTTCATAGGAGCAGCTAAATCAAGCAACCTGTCTTCTCTGAGCAGTCATGCTGGGGAGAAGAGGGAGCTTACACATTTTAACATCATCGGGCAAGACTTTTCTGTTTGCTGTGGATGGGAGGGAGCAATGCCTACGTAGTTAGCCCAAGAGTCAGGTTTTGCAAGTAGATGCCAACCCTGAGAGCTCAGTATGTGAGGGGCTGGCTACAACAACAGCTCTTAGGTTCCAGCAATATGGATAGAGGTTGATTTTGGTAAGATCTTCCTTCCTGGGTGTAATTAGTTATTTCATAAATGTGGCAGCCAGTTTTGTCCTCTGTAGTCTCTTGATTTGCAGCCTGGCATTCTCAATCATGAATCAGTACTTAATCAGTACTAAATCAAATTAACTGAGATGCTAGGTAAATTTTCTAGAGCACCAAAGTTCCAGTTTAAGCCTAAGTCTCATTGAAAGTCAATGGGGCTTGGACTTTTAAGTGACTTAGGCTCTTTTGAAAATGATACTTTCTGTGTACATGCTATTTAATACACTCTGGGTGTTTTTTAGGTTGACAGTTGCTGTATAAACGTATCCTGATATTGCTACCCAGTACATTTTCAAAGTGATCATTTAAAATTTAATTAATAGATTTTTAACTACACATGTACAGGGTACAATGAGACTTTTATGTTGTGGAGAACTAATGTAATGAATCAGAGTTAAATTTTCACTTTTAAGAGAAATATCTACAAACATCAATAATGTCATTTAAATTTCTACAACTCAGATTCAGAAGAAATTTCAGAATTTAGTTACAGAAAATGTCATATTCTCATTTTTAGTATGAAATCATTTTTATATAAAAATAAACTTTTCATCTGTATATGTCATTATCTCAGAGTAATTGAAACTGGATTCAAAAGCCAGCTAGCTAATAAGCCTATGAAAATGAACATCGAGATGCAGTGGTATGTGTTCATTTTAGGTATTTGAATTATTAAAAAAAAAAAGTTCAGTAAGTATAGATTTCCGCTTATATTTCTAACAATGAGGAAAAGATTGAGAAAAGAATGTGTCTTGATAACTTTGTGCTGCTTTCATTTGTAATAAAACATTTTATCTCAGTTAAAGCATTCACATGGATTTTTTCCAGGAAAAAGAGAGATTAAATATCTACAACACTGAAAAATACTAACAAAAGTAATTATGCGGTATTGCTCTTTACATAAAACCACAGTTGTTTTCTACTTCTATTTTTCAGTTTCCATAGCTAGACGTGTACAAGACCCATTAGCTGAGCTTGTGAAAATTGAGCCCAAGCACATTGGAGTTGGAATGTATCAGGTAAGGTAATGCAGATCATTTAATCTAGTAATTCAACATGATATAGTGCAACACAAAAACACTGCTTTGTAATTAAGTGTCAACTAGTTATGTGTCTGCTTTAAAAGATTTGTGTGGAATTGGTGGGATTGTACTCAATATTTATGTCGTATGGGTTTTTTTATTCTCTGGCTTTAACAATAGTGATTTAGATTTAGAAATGGCTATAGCCAGATTTATAGTCTGTTTAAAACATCAGATCAAACTGGTAACCTGATCTGTAATGATGTGATCCCTTTCACATCATTACAGCAGTGGGGTTTTATTTCTTTTTGTAAAATAGTATGAGATATTGATCCTCCATTTAGAAGCCATTGGTTGGCGCCATTATCTACATTCTTTCTTCCCTTAGTGTTTGTAATAAAAACATTGATTTCAGATTTTCTTTCATTTACTAAAGCTGAACTGGAAAATGTTTGACAATTCTCTCATAGTTTTGTGGGTTTCTTGAGGTTATTGAGGGGAGCAATAGTTTTAAATAGTTTTTAAATCTTTAATGTTATTGAGAAGTAGTTTAGTGGCTGTCATTTTATTGCATTTGCCTGTCTGTCTTACACAGACACACACTGTAAATGCTACATATAATACAAATAAGTATTGCCCTCAATTGAGGAAACCACTTAAGCACTTGTTTAAATCCCAGTGACTTGAATAGAGAAATGCGAAAAGTGTAAGGAAAGTTAAACACGTGCTTAAGTGCTCTCTTAAACAGAGGTGCTTTCATGAATCCAGGAGATGGAGCAGAAGTAAAAGCTGAAAGGTTAGAAGAAATAAAACACTCTGTATTTCACTATATAGTCCAGAGGTCACGTAGCTATACATCCAGGTAAGTTCATGAATGTCAACGTAGTGGAATTGTGGTCATGGGATAATGGTCCCTTTTGTGGTTTAAAGCGTTGTGTCAAAGCCAAATCTTCAGTAAAAAGATAATGTTGAATGTTTTCTTTTTAAAATAAGAGATATGTATCCAGTAACATGAATTATTGCAAAAGACTGTTGGTCAACATTTCATCTAGTGAAGGTTGCTCACTGTGCCATTGTTGAGTAGCTGCATTCTCATGGCCACAGGCTAGTAAACAGATTTGAATCTTACTAATTGGAGAACAAGTTAAAAACTACTTTTATAGATAAAGTGTACTATAATTCTAGGAATAACTAGGATCCTGATTGACTGTTTTTTAATATAATAAATATAGTAAAGATCCTTCTCGTAAATTGGTTGGTTGATATCAATCCTGTTCATTATAATCTTACATGAAGTGCAAATTAAAAGCATCCATTTCTTATGCAATGTAAAGTTTCTTTCCGATAGTTGCTTTATTTTTGCTGTTGATTAATAGGTAAAGAAGTTATTTTAATAGGATTACCAAAGTGTGCATGTTAACCTGCACTTTTGATGCTGTGCCTTACTGGTTTAAAGAGATGAATTGATCATTCTATGATGATGTATCATATAAAATATATATACATATAATTTGAATCCATTATAAAATTCTAAAAACTATGCCTCAAGGCAATGTGACCTAAAAGTGTGTGTACACTGTCAACTTGGAAAATCATCTTAAAATGTTGTATCAATTATTGTTGTAAGTAACCTTAGGAGGAGAAGGTACTTTTCCTCTTTTTAATTTTGCTGTGCGCATTTGACAGCACTTAGTGGATAGTAAGTTTCACTGAGTTGCTGGCCTCAGTTGCATCTCTGTGGTGCACTGTTTTCTGAGGATCCCCATCTGCACACTCACCCAAAGATCTTCAAGAGGGTGCTTGTAATTACAGCAGCAGCAGCAAAGCAGGTGTTTGCACAGAGAAAGGAGAAGGGCTGATCTGCAGCATGTTTTGTTTTGTTGCTCTTGGGACCATCTAAAGACCCTTAAACACAGTAAAAGAGTAAATACTCTCTTTTTATTTGATTAAATAAAAAGTCAGAATATACTATTGGAGGCTTCAAGGTGACTATATCAGAAAACTGACATTTTGCAATTGGCTAATTCTAAAAAAAGTCAAATTCACAGCATCCCTTTAAACATGTGGTGAATTTATAGATCTCAAATCACAGCACCTAAAAGGTATCTGCTACCACCATCATAAATGTTGGGCAGTAAGTCCACTGCAGTACTTTTGAAGATTCAAAATCTTAACTTGTGTTCTAAATTCTTATTTAAAACGTTAGAAGAAGGGGATTTCAAAATAGCAACTGCAGTTCAGGCAGGACACTGCGAGTTTTCCCACTGGTCCTTTGCACTTAAGTCACATTGTGGTGTAAATAATACTTTTAGATACATAAACCTCCTGTCAGAAAATATCAGCCCATAAGCTATAAGATGCTTGTTAAGAACATAAGAATGGCTGTACTGGGTCAGACCAAAGGTCCATCCAGCCCAGTATCCTGTCTACCAATAGTGGCCAATGCCAGGTGCACCAGAGGGAGTGAACCTAACAGGTAATGATCAAGTAATCTCTCTTCTGCCATCCATCACCACCCTCTGACAAACAGAGGCTAGGGACACCATTCCTTACCCATCCTGGCTAATAGCCATTAATGGAGTTAACCTCCATTAATTTATCCAGTTCCCTTTTAAACCCTGTTATAGTCCTAGCCTTCACAACCTCCTCAAGCAAGGAGTTCCACAGGTTGACTGTGCATTGTGTGAAGAAGAACTTCCTTTTATTTGTTTTAAACCTGCTGCCCATTAATTTCATTTGGTGGCCCCTAGTTCTTCTATTATGGGAACAAGTAAATAACTTTTCCTTATTCACTTTCTCCACACCACTCATAATTTTATATACCTCTATCATATCCCCCCTTAGTCTCCTCTTTTCCAAGCTAAAAAGTCCTAGCCTCTTTAACCTCTCCTCATATGGGACCCATTCCAAACCCCTAATCATTTTAGTTGCCCTTCTCTGAACCTTCTCTAATGTCAGTATATCTTTTTTGAGACGAGGAGACCACATCTGTACGCAGTATTAAAGATGTGGGCGTACCATGGGTTTATATAAGAGCAATAAGATATTCTCTGTCTTATTCTCTATCCCTTTTTTAATGATTCCTAACATCCTGTTTGCTTTTTTGACTGCCATTGCATGGACGTCTTCAGAGAACTATCCACGATGACTCTAAGATCTTTTTCCTGATTAGTTATAGCTAAATTAGCCCCCATTATATTGTATGTATAGTTGGGGTTATTTTTTCCAATGTGCATTACTTTACATTTATCCACATTAAATTTCATTTGCTATTTTGTTGCCCAATCACTTAGTTTTGTGAGATCTTTTTGAAGTTCTTCACAGTCTGCTTTGGTCTTAACTATCTTGAGCAATTTAGTATCATCTGCAAACTTTGCCACCTCACTGTTTACCCCTTTCTCCAGATCATTTATGAATAATTTGAATAGGATTGCCCCTTTCTACCCTTTTCTGATGTGTCAGATTCTTTTTTATGTGACTGTTTCTCGTCTGATCTGGCCCCTACTTTATCCTCTTCCATCCTCTCCTCCTGACTAAAACCTAGAGAATCTCTATCAATAGACTCTCCTCTAAGAGAAGTCTCTGTCTGATCCATGTGCTCCTCTGCAGCAATCGGCATTCCCCCATCTCTTAGTTTAAAAACTGCTCTCCAACCTTTTTAATGTTAAGTGCCAGCAGTCTGGATCCACTTTGGTTTAGGTGAAGCCCATCCTTCCTGTATAGGCTCTCCCTATCCCAAAAGTCTCCCCAGTTCCTAATAAATCTAAACCCCTCCTCTCTACACCATCGTCTCATCCACACATTGAGACTCTGAAGCTCTGCCTGCCTACCTGGTCCTGCGTGGGGAACTGGAAGCATTTCTGAGAATGCCACCATAGAGGTCCTGGATTTCAGTCTCTTTCCTAGCAGCCTAAATTTGCCCTCCAGGATATCTCTCCTACCCTTCCCTATGTCATTGGTACCTACATGTACCATGACTACCGGCTCTTCCCCAGATCTGAAAACAAATTGTACTACCATGTTTCAGAGTTTTGCTGCCCTTTGGGCAACAGAACTCTTTGCATGGGGAAAAATATTATGCTATTATGACTTGTCTTCCTTTGGGGAAAACAGTTATTTGTGTATATCTTAGCAGTTAGAGATGGAAAAACATCTATTGGATCATTGAGTGATTGTAGGATATAGTCCCTCAATAAATAATGTATCAGATGCAGAATTGAATCTTATCCAAAATAATTTTAAGGGTTATTTTATATTTGCCTGTTCTTTTACTAATTTCTAAGATGAAATATAACCGCATATATAAAGGTAATGAACTTCTGACAAAGACAATTATTTTATTCACCCACTATAACAATAAACCTATAATAGACCCTGTATATGACCACACTCCAGAATGAGTTCTCTAGTGTGTCCATAAAGTTAACATATCCAAGGTTTGGTTCCCTTGGCATAGAGGAGGAACAGCTACTAGAGGAGGGGGATCATAGATGAAAGTTAAGAATTTTCATGCAAATGTTTCAAAATTGAGAATATCAGCAGGTTGGTCCTTCAGTGTGATTTCCAGAGGTGGAACAAACCCTAGGCCCAAGCTTATGCAGGTGTGCCACACCACTGTGTCACTCGGCCTTTTTTCACTCCTTCCTCCACTAATTGGCTGGCTGTTTTTGATTAGGTCCATGATTAAGTCCATGGTTAGGTTCCTAAATCTGAGGGACTCAGTAACTCCCACTGAAGAGAAAGGGAGCTGCTGGATATTAATACCTTTAAAACAATCAGGCCACTTATATAGGCATAATCAATTTATGGCACACCGTGAAGAACAAATCCACACTGTAGGGCGTAGGTAATTCAGACTCTGAAGATGATGAATTTCCTCACTTAAGCAGATTCTGTGTCTGGTGAGTGGTCACTTTCCAACCACTTTCCTCTCAGAGATGTCCTAGCAAAAAGTTTCAAGCCTTATCTCCAAAATTAGACCCACCTATTTTGTGAATACTACTCATGTAACTGTATTATTGATGGAGCTGGTAGCACCGCCTATTGTTAAGGTTGTCCAACACTTTTCATTATAAAACCCTAATTTCAGTTGCATATAACTTTGCAAAACTTTAGGCATTTGGGCTGAAATTTTACATGCCCGACTTTCTGCCTTAGGCTGAATTGTTTGGAGAAATTGTAGCCAAAACAGTACAGCTGTTTCTGAGAATGAGGCCAAAGAAAGGTATGTTTTGCCATGTTAAAACCGTTATTGCAGCCTTCTCTCTGAAATGCTCTATTGTCCATATACTTTGTAGCAGGAAATTAGGTAATGAGGGACCTTTGTGTCAAGGCTGTCTTTGTGAAACTCTTCCCAACTGTAGCCAAGTTATAAGCCATTGAAAATTTACAGTTTTCATGTGCTCAGTAGAGACTTGCTAGAGCTTTACAGCTAAACATCTATGAAAATTGTACCCTCACTGAACACACTTAAACCTCTCACAGATTCTACTGCTGACCAAACTGCACATATATCCTCCCCACGTGGTGACTGAGCATGCTCCAGCCCAGGGCTGTGGGATGCAGGAGTTTCCTAGCTCTCAGCTACACTGGGATGGGATGGGATTGGGCACCAGAACTGAAAGCAGTGAACCTGTCTCTCCTGTGCTCCTGATGACTCCCCAGCTGGCACCCAGGCAGCCTGGAAGGGGAAAGCACCTGGTTTGAATGCAGAGGGGACTAAAGCTGAAGCAGGGAGGAGGGAAAAGGAGTAGATTGGGACAAGGAGTCTGGAGAGACTTGGACTGATTGAGCAAGGAGACTGAGACTGGGAGCCTAGGGTGTGTGAGGTGGAGGCTGGGACTGTTTGGGCAAGGAGGTTAGGATTGGGATGACAGAGGAAGACTCGGCCTGGGAGACAGTGAGTGAAATGGTGTGGGGCAACTGAGATCAGATAAGAGGCTGTAGACCGGGTGAGCAAAGAGATTGGGGAAAGGAAGGAGCCACAGTGGGACTAAGATTGCATGAGGAGCCCAAGAAAAGAGACTGGGATTGGGACCCAGTCAGGACGGGTGGAAGGTAGACAGATGGAATGAGGAGTCAGCAGTAGAGAAATGGGACTAGCTGGACAAGGAGACTGGGATGAGAAGAGTTAGAATCCAGAGGGTGAGAGGTATGATCTTGAAAAGGCATTAAGTGATCCATGTATTACTTAAGATATCATCTGTGTCTATAGAAAATGGATTGTTGACACCAGTTTTTGGCAAAGGCAACCTATTATATCGTCACCTAACAAGGACCAGCAAGAAGAGAACAAGAAGAAAGAGGCTTTATAACTACAAACTGTGTTGTTTGACCACAGTCTTTAAGCATATGCTTACTGTATTTGATTTGAGACAAAAGTTTCATTTTACTGAGCTATGAATCCTTCTCTTTTTACACAATCCAAAGGTGATATGGCACAGAAGGTGTTAATCTAAAAATAAAGGAAAATGGCAGGGATATGACCCAATAATGTAGATTGGTGGGGGCTAATCACAATAGCATTAAGTGGTGAACGGGGAAAGGTAGGCACCATCTGTCCGCATAGTTTCAGCTAGTGCTCTATCTGCCTGATGACCAAGTGTGAATGAAAGGTGAGGTTTAAGAACGTCTCCAAGTAGTCAGCCCTTATTTCGTTTGCTGACACTGTGGTGCTCTCTTATATTTATTACCAGGAGGGTACCAGAGCAGAATTTTAGACAGGCAAGTGTTTTCTTAGAATAGACAGAGAAAAGAGAGAATCTCACAGCCATAACGGCAGCTTACCTGGCATGACCCCTCTTTGCAGGCAGACTGCTTAGTTCTCAAACCATAGGTTCTGGGGGGTGGTCTCTGAACAAGATATACTCAATTTCAGTTTACACAATCTGCAAGAGACCTTAAGTGGATAGTTTTGTACCTCCACAGAAAGGCAAGCTGCCAAAATTCTGCACCAGATTCAGAGCCTCCTGTATGCTGGTAACGGATGCATTTTACATCAGCTGGCCAGCGGCCTTATATATGCCTTTCCCCTCCTTTCTGCTTATCCTAAAGGTCCTATGAATAGTGAAGACAGATGGAGGAATGTTCCTCCTAGTAATTTCTGAGTGGCCTGGCATGCCATTGTACGTGGTACTCCGCTGACAATCCCATCACCTATGCTCCCCATTCTTATGCCCCAACTTATAGACCTGTTGTTTCAAAGCCAGTTCATTGCACTTCCCCTGAAAACATCTTAAAGGCCTGTCATGATTCTGGACATTTGTCTCCCTTCTACCTGTCCTCTGATAGGGAAAGGGCTTGGCATTCCTGAGATGTCATTAGATCTACACTCCTACCTTGCATTAATGGTCTGACTGCATTTATCCTATATTTGGACTGCTTCCGGTTCACTTGTTGCTAAATGGACTGGATCATGCACCTGTGACAATCTCCAGGGTATAACCTGGACTGCTGAATTGCTGTGTCCAGCATCTCTATAGCCAGAGGTGCCTTTTACACTGCTTTGCTGTGAACAGCCACGGTTCCTGGTCCTGCTCATACACAGCCACTAGCATGTAAAAGCACTCCCAGCTGAATACATGAATGCTCTCCAAGCCACTCATGAATTACATACAGGGCAACACCCGCATATTCGTAGCCCCAGCCTTCTACCCCGGAAACATGTGTCTTATACTGTTCAGTACCCCCTGGACAGTACAAGCTCCTAGTACATTTGTCATTTCAACAAAGGAAAATGATTGTGTACCAGCTTTGTTGCCTCAAGTGAAGTTTCCCAAACACTTCAATCCAAACACTTAGTGGATTAGATAAAAGAATAGAACAAGTTTATTAACTACAATAAGACAGATTTTAAATGGATACAGGTGATAAGGCATAAAGTCAGAATTGGTTACAAAAGAAATAAAAAGATAAAATTGCAAGCTAATCCCTAAATTTTAACAAGCAAGTGAACCTAAAAGCAAAAAGGTTTGTCTCACTATAAGCTGCAGTACATTTCACAGTCTGTGTCCCCTTCCAGCCTGTGACCCCTCCCCTTAGTTCAGTGTCCTTCAGGAATTTGTTGATGTCATGAACAGAGAGATGGGAGGTGGAGAGGTGCTGTGGAAGTCACCATCTCTTATTCTTATACCATTCTTCCCTCATTGAGGATTATCTCCCCAACCCCGCCAGGATGCAGTCTCCTGTGTACGTGAGGCTTGAATCATCTCTGAGATTAAATGTAAATTTCTTGTTTACACCTTCTGCCCTGTTGGAGAATGGTTGCTTAATTAGGTGACAGCTTTTTAACACCTTACTGGCTCGCCAGTGTGTCCTTGTCTCTTGAGAAAATGGTTTGTGGGCGTTATCCGGAATTACAACATACTTCAATAACAATAATACAGTTGAAATTTATAACTTTACACATAGTGTTGCTACACATATCTCAACAGGATATTGAGCAGATTATGAGTTTTCAAATGATACCTCACAAGGCATACTTTGTACAAAATATATCATAACCTGTAAAGATGGTGAACATGGGGTACAGGGTGTCACAGCACTAAATAATTATGTATTGCAGAAGGAGGCATTAGATCTCACTCCTCTTGTAAAATGGTCTCCTCCTGGGTAGAGAGAGAATCTGCCTCAGTAGAAGAAATTTATTGTGTGACCTCTTGGAGATCAACATACCCCTCCATGTGCCATTCTGTGTGAGTGCGGGAGCTTTCTCTGAGACATCTTTCAAGTGCCTTTGCTGTAGATCCTTGGCTAGCTTCCCTAGATAAATCCTATTCTGTCTGGATATTGGGTACTGCTAGACATATCAGTTTCCAGATAGTTGGAGCCCCTCAAGCAGAAAATGGATTTGTAAATTGTGTTTCTAAAAGACAATCAAACAGTCTGTAACCCTACCTTGGGTACTGCTTTATTCCATTTTACATTATAGTTCAAAATTTTAGTGCTGTTAGGAAAGTTATTGAATAGTAAATGAGGTTATGTTAGCTAAGGAGAAAAAGAATCTAAAGTTTCCTACCATCAACCTCATAAACCATCAGAGGAGAAGCAAGCCAACTTTTAGATTTCTATAGCTCCTTCCAGAGGGGCAGTTTACAGGTAGGACCAAAATTCCACTTGACTACGGCTGTCTGAAAATTGTTGTAAACATAGTTGAGTTTATTATTATGAAAAATACTTTCCCAACCTTTTAACAGCATTTTAAGAATAGGTTGTGGGTGTGAAGCTTCATGCTTGGAAACATGTCAGGATAGTTGCATTGATGGCTCAGCTATAATAGATGTGCCTTATGCTAAGCTCCAGTGCTTAAAGGAATTCTGGTAATATTACTGTGCATTGCATTTGGACTGTGGACATTCTTATTGAGCAGGGAAGAGGGCTACCATCAGAATACTTTTATCAATGGATATAAGAAATTGCTCTGATTCTCTGATTGTGAGTTTAAATATCATTTGTTATCTAGGTAAAATTCCACCTCGCCCCACCCTCTTTCTGTGATTCTGAGATCCCTAACTCCTCTGGAATGACTTCAGCTTTCCTATGCTGAGAAGGTGCAGTTTGCAAAGACTGCACACAGGAGGACTCTGAACTATCAGTATTCCATAGAGCAGATCTGTCTTCCTGCTCCGTGTGTTTTTTCCTGGTAGAGCAGAGAGGGGGAGTTGGGAGGAGTCAGGTAAGAAGGTGAAGACATGGCCAATGGATCTGCTAGCCAACAACCTTCCCTCACAGAAGAGTAGTGTAGGAGCTAGGGCAACGGTATGGGATGACGGATTCTTTTGTCCCCTCTGGTGAATTCCTGTCCATATATAGCTGAATGTAACAACAATGCCTTTGCTCCGGCTGGTATGGAATGTATCTGCATTCTCCATGGCTTAGGCCACTGTGAGCACAAGTCCATGGCTTAGGCCTGTGCTCAAGTCTCTCCTCTGGCTCCTAGTCAGCTGCTGATGCTGGTTCAAGGTCCTAGTCTTCAAAGCAATTAGCGGATGTAGCCCTGGTTACATTAAAACTGAATTTTGAGCTACAGCCATTGAACAGTTTTAAGGGTGTAAAACACCTTTCATAATATAATCCTCTTGTTCTACATCACAGCGTCTTTCCTGTTTAGCATATTTGGAAAGTTCTCTCTTACACATTAACATTTCATAAGAATGTATAGTTCTCAAACTTGCGAAAGGAGGGCATGCTGGATTCCAGATGTAACTGGAACATTTTGTGTCAAATAAAATTTGTGAATGATATTCTTAGCAGGTTCCTTAAGGGAAAATAGTTGAGCTAATTCCTGTTGTAGTTCCCATGTATTGCTGGAGGGTCCTGATCAAAGGGGGGTTTTATGAAGCATAATTGGAATGCCTAATAGTAAGAGTTTACAATATGCTAATGCTGTTTCTTCCCCTCTTGTCCTCTTCTCCTCCCACTTTTCCTCTGATTTTATTGATTTTGCATTTTAATATTTATCTATGGCCTTTACTATTCCAAATGAAATTGGTTATCATACAGTCTAGCTTGTTTTAAAATAAAGTTTGACAGAGGGAGATTTGGGACCATTTTCTTGAAACGTAAGGGAGCACTGTTTCACTAAGATTTGCTTCCTCTTTAATTGGCAGTGGGAGATATTAATTATTGTAGTATGGCTGTTGACCTACTTTTAAAATCTCTGGGGCCAATTTTGTAGAACTTAGTGACTACAGTAAGTCGTTCCGTTGAAGCTACAGCAGGTTCTCAGCTGGTTGCCTTCTGAAAAGTGGGAGGTCTTCTCTTTCCCCTGGAAGATGCGTGGATGATTTTCTTTCCCATTTGTTCTCCTTGCCTACGGACTTTGTGCTCAGTCACTAGGGACTCAAATAGCCGTGCAGGCTCCTCTCAACACTGATCCTTGTTCATATGTATTTTCTCCCTCAGGCCCTAGGCCTGAAAGATAGGGAGGGTCAGAAGAGACAGAAATGTGCAGGTTGTACTGGAAGAGTGGCTCAGTGCCCTTTTCTATAAGTATATGGAATTGCACACAGCAATTTCTTTTTAAATAAAACCCCAAACCAGACACAGCAGCAGTGTTGCCACCTGTCTCTGTGGCCCCCAAGTGGTGGCTCTAGTAATAGTACGTACATTTGAAGGGTTCATTGTACTGGCTACTAAGTGAACTTCAGGTTTTTGACTAAATAGCATCACCTAGAATTTCACCACTGTTTTAAATTCCTTCGTGAAAGCTTTTGGTGTGAGACAAATTGATTAGAGCTTCAATGCTTAAAATATGTAGACATTAAATACAGGTTGGAGGTATTTGGAAGGTTGATATTGAAAAGACATGACTAGAAAGTCTACTATAAATATGTAAGGTATTCGACAAAAATTCAGACTTTATTTTAGGTCCCTGTGTTTAAATTGTTAATAAAAAAACCAAACATACATATGTCCATTTGGTTGTAATAGAAGGCTAACACTTCAATAGCTTTACCCAAAACAATCTGGAAGTATTTAAACAGACCCAAATAAAATACAAGCACAAAATTAGGAGCATTGTTGTATTGCATTTTCTCTTTCCACATGAAAACTGCTGGAAACTAACACTTATGTTAGAGTAGCAAATTGCTAACAAGAAGAGACTGTATAAAAGAAATATGACTCTTGCTCATCTTCTCTCTCTCAATAATGCTAATAATTATAAAGGATTGGTGTGCAGTTTTGTGTTTGCAAGCAAGGTTAGATTCTAATTCTACATAAAAATACATGTACAGTCTTTTTAGTGGTTTAAAATGAGTCATTCTGTTGCATATCTCTTGTCTTATATTAAAATGTATATTGGTGTGTATCCTTGTGTTTTCATTAGTAGTATAGAGTGAAGTGCATTGCTTGATACTCTGCATCTGAAAAGCCACATTTTTCTCTGTGTTGAGGACTTTTATTACATTTATTTATTGTGAATTAATTGGATCATAGGATATTTGGATAGTAAGTTGCAATAGAGGAGCTTGGATGTCGTAAGAGAATCACTCTCTAAGAGTTTTTGAGATGTGATGTGCAAATGAGTGATTTTTAAATCTCCGAAGCATAACTGTCATAACAACCTTAACCTCCAGAGTTGTTTTATTACTTTTATTAAAACAAATCTGTATGGGGGTGCTATGTGTATTTTTGTGATGAAGGAAATGAGATGGCTTATTTATTATGTGGACAGTGCTTTCAACTAGGAACTGAGTGATTCACTGAAATGTTGTGGAAATGCACAGTTCAGCAGGAATGAGTGTTCCATGGTCAGATTTCAGCTTTTAACACTCATAGACTCATAGACTTTAGGGTCAGAAGGGACCATTATGATCATCTCGTCTGACCTGCACAATGCAGGCCACAGAATCTCACCCACCCACCCCTGCAATAATCCTCTCACCTATGTCTCAGCTATTGAAGTCCTCAAATCATGGTTTAAAGACTTCAAGATGCAGAGAATTCTCCAGCAAGTGACCCGTGCCCCGTGCTGCAGAGGAAGGCAAAAAATCTCCAGGGCCTCTGCCAATCCACTCTGGAGGAAAATTCCTTCCCGACCCCAAATATGGCGATCAGCTGAACCCTCAGCATGTGGGCAAGACTCACCAGCCAGACACCCAGGAAAAAGTTCTCTGTAGTAACTTCTAACATCCCATCACTGACGGTTGGGCCTATTTACCACTGATAGTCAAAGGTAAATTAATTGGCAAGATGATGTTTGCAGCTTGTCTATAAAATGGTTATTAATTTCCCCTCTCTAAATTAATAGACAAGTATATGTACCATCAAGATTATTGGGCATGGAATGGATCACTCATGTTCCGAGTGTTGTTTTTATGATTTAATTGTGTTGTCCTAAGTCTTGATTGAAAGGGCTACCTGAAGAGAATACATGCCAAAAACCTCCAGGTCTAAGGATACCAATGCTCCATATTGTAAGTACTTCTCAACAGTCATACATTTATTTAGAAGATATGTGCAACACGACTTCCTTTTTGCAAGTCATATCTAAAGGCAGGACATATAAATAAATATAATAATGTGTCCCTTAGGTTAAACAATTAAAGATGTGACAGTCTAGTGAAATGCTAGAACCATATGATACTATGAGAGAAACATTATAGCACAGTATTTAAAGAAACTTCCCCACTTACAGTCCACATGGTCCACTTTGCAGGGTTCAGTGCCCTTGTTGTATACCAGCAATCTGCAACCCAGAGGCCAGAAAGGTTGTTGTTTCTCAGCTTCTGCCGTATTCAGTGTCATTTTGATTATATGAAACCTCTCAAAGCTGAGAGAAAAGAACATACGAGCAGGGCATAGCAAATGGCATTTCACAAGATATGCTTTCTTTGACCCTCTTCCCACTAAGGAAAAGTGAAGCCTGTCCCACCAATAGTGTCTGCCTTAAAAGAATCAAAGTACCTTTACTCTCAGTGTCAGGCATAGCCAAGTGTTTTCCTGGATGAAAATTACATTGGCAAAGAACACTTCCATAGACTACTAGAAGGAATAATAACCCTAAAATTCATGTGAGAGGCAAGCCGGAAATAATCCTCAAAGTTTATTGGGCACAAAATCTTTTGGAAGTGTGAGATTGTGGTGTGATCTAACTACTCTTGGCCATTGGAGGCAGGAAAAACCCAGGTCATGTTAATAAGCAGAAGGCACTTGACCAGTGTGGGAAGGGGTGGAGTTTATTCAAGCACCACAGCATCAAATCATGGAATCCTGTGTATTGGAGACTTAGGAAGGCTTTTAAGTTGTATAATCTATCCACTTGCTAGTTGCAGGTTTGTTAACTAAATCATATGGTGGGAAAGGCATGAGCTCTGTGAGAAAAGCAGGCAAAGATCCTACAAGATCCTGGTTGGCAAACTTTTGCTGGGGAGTTGTACGCTCTTCATCTCTGAATGGCAAAAATGCCCAGCCATGTGTTGACACACCAGTCACCTGGCATGTATGGAGGGGGAAAAAATTAAAGCCAGATTTTTGAGTGAAACCTGTTTGCTTCTTAAACTGTACTGAGTGTTTTTCAGTCAGCTAGAGATGCAAAAGTTGCTGAAAGACTGTTTCTAAATAAAATTGCAGATCTGGAGGCTTAAAAGCATTTAAACCAATCCTCAACAGCAGTTCTTCTGACTGAAAGGAAGGTCCACATCTTTCATTGCTGTAGCTTTGGCAGTCTGATTAGTGAAGCCTGCCTTTTTGGGGCTGGCAGCGAGAATGCCAGTCTGCCGCTGCTCTGATTCCCTACCTTGTTGGCAAACTTCAACTAGAATTATATATGCTTGCTGCCTTCTATGGCTGGTGCTGGGGGAAGTGGCCACTGGACTGTCTACCTTGGAGCTGCAGATAATGAGGTGTTAGGTACTGCAGAAAGGCACTAGTAGCACACTGGAATGGATTTGGCAAAACTTGAGACTGGCTTTCGCTTTAGGGCCCAGGCTGAAACTTGGGGAGGTCTTGCCTTGGTCCCTAAGATACCTGACCTCTGTTAAGTGGCGCTTGCTGTTGTGATGAGCCCATAGTTGAAGGTTTTGGAGCTACCTTATAGGGAAGCTCTCAATAAGGAAGAGCAATGATGGGAATGATGCTGGTGGTGGTTGTAAGTAGGGCTGTTGAGTGATTAAAAAAATTAATCACAATTAATTGCATGATTAATCGCACTGTTAAACAATAATAGAATACCGTTTATTTAAATATTTTTTGATGTTTTCTACATTTTCAAATATATTGTTTTCAATTACAACACAGAATACAAAGTGTACAGTGTTCGCTTTATATTTATTTTTGATTACAAATATTTGCACTGTAAAAAACAAAAGAAATAGTATTTTTCAGTTCACCTAATACAAGTACTGTAGTGCAATCTCTTTATCATGAAAGTTGAACTTACAAATGTAGAAGTATGTACAAAAATAACTCTTTTATTTTTGAATGCAATGTAAACCTTTAGAACCTACAAGTCCACTCAGTCCTACTTCTTGGTCAGCCAATCACTCAGACAAACAAGGTTTCTTACAGTTTGCAGAAGATAATGCTTGTTTACAATGTCACCTGAAAGTGAGAACAGGCATTTGCATGGCATTGTTGTAGCCAGCGTCGCAAGATATTTAGGTGCCAGATGCGCTAAAGATTCTTATGCCCCTTCATGCTTCAACTACCATTCCAGAAGACGTGTCCATGCTGACACCAGTGTGGACCGATGCATGTTCATTTTCATCATCTGAGTCAGATGCCACCAGCAGAAGGTTGATTATCTTTTTTGGTGGTTCGGGTTCTGTAGTTTCCGCATTGGAGTGTTGCTCCTTTAAGACATCTGAAAGCATGCTCCATTACTCATACCTCTCAGATTTTGGAAGGCATTTCAGACTCTTAAACTGAGTGCTGTATCTATCCTTAGAAATCTCACATTTGTACCTTCTTTGTCAAATCTGCTGTGACAGTGTTCTGAAAACGACCATGTGCTGCGACGTCATCTGAGACTGCTATAACATGAAATATATGGCAGAATGTAGGTAAAACAGAACAAGAGATATACAATTAATGTCCCTCAAGGAGTTCAGTCACAAATTTAATTAATGCATTATTTTTTTAATGAGCATCATCAGCATGAAAGCATGTCCTCTAGAATGGTGGCCAAAGCATGAAGAGGCATATGAATGTTTAACATATCTGGCATGTAAATACCTTGCATCGCCGGGTACAAAAGTGCCATGCAAACACCTGTTCTCATTTTCAGGTGACATTGTAAATAAGTAGTAGTCAGCAGTATCTCTTGTAAATGTAAACAAACTTTCATCTTAACAATTGGCTGAACAAGAAGTAGGACTGAGTGGACTTGTAGACGCTAAAGTTTTGCATTGTTTTGTTTTTGAGTGCGGTTATGTAACAAAAAAAATCTACGTTTGTAAGTTACACTTTCACGATAAAGAGATTGCACTACATGGGAGCTGTTTTATCTTTGAAGCTGTAGCAGCTGCCAAGTGGCTTTACATCCTGGGTGGAGAATTCCTTTCCCCTCCCCTAAGCCCTCTGAAGAATGCCTGCCACAAGCCCATGTACTCTGGCTTAGTTCAGAGTACAGGTTTTGGCTGTGTGAAAGTAGTCATTTTGATAATAAAAACAAGAGTAGACATGAAGAATGTAACTGATTCTTGTCTTAGTATTTCTGTGGTATAATATATATGGTTACTAACATCTTCAACTCTGAAGATAGGGTAATAATATTGCTCAAGGGGATCAGATATTGTTTCTTTAAGAGCTGAAGGAAATCAGCCCATGTGAACTTCAAGAACAGTGAATGAGCGTAATGATACCATCGCATCTATGCCTGTTGCTCATGAGGCTGCCAATAAACTGTATTGCTGTCATAGACACACAAAAAAGAGTCAGGCTAGAGAAACCTCGTTATCTCTAACCTGACTCTCCCCTGCACATTTATATCTGCCCCTGGACATTTCCACTGCTTGCATCCGATGAAGTGGGTATTCACCCACGAAAGCTTATGCTCCAATACCTCTGTTAGTCTATAAGGTGCCACAGGCCCCTTTGTTGCTTCTGCAGATCCAGACTAACACAGCTACCCCTCTGATACTATGTTCTGATGTTGAAGCCAAGTATTAAGAGGAACAAAATTGAGTTATAGAACTGAGAGTTTTTAGGTGATTTGGCTTTTTTATTCACTAGATTGGTAACATTCTGAGTGAACAAAAGGCAAAACAGAAAAAAAGATTTATAAAGTTTACCATTCGAAAGACAACTTATTCAGATAAAATCAAAACAGTTTCCTAAATGCATGCATGCTATTGTTCCATTGAGTTTCATGTTTATAAATAGAAGTGTTTAAAGCCTTAGTAAAAGATGTGATCCATTAACAATGGAAAATTGCTGAACAGCTTTCATACATGTACTTAAAATGTAGTTTAAAGTTTGCAGCCGCTCTTGAAAATACTGGAACTGTTCTTTGTTTACATGGCTTCATACATCAATTTGTATATTGCTTTGATTTTTTTTAAGTATAAAGATATTACTTTTTTTTTTCCATTTTTGTAAAGGACTGTTGGATAGTTACAGTTTAGTTTGGGTCACTCTCAGTGTCAAGTTGATATCTGAAATCTGTAATGAATTCATTTTTTCTTTTTTTAAGACACCATAAATAGCATTTAAAGTTATATTGGTATTTTAAGCCGTTTAACGGTTTATTAAATGCAAATGTTAATGTTCATGGATATTATAGAAGATGTATGCATTTAGTTTGTTTGAACTGAAATTTATAAAATATTATTTTTGGCACAGTTTGAGTAACTAGCAAAGTATGGAATACGGGGATAAATGTTCCCTATGTATGGCTGTGCATATATATTTCACTAGCTATTGTTAACTGAAAGGTGCTCTTTAGCTGACATTGTGCATAATTCAGTTATAAAAGAGCTGTATGCACATTTGTATATAATAATTTATATTCATAATATTTTGATTATATGAGTGATTTTCCTCCTCCTCTCCTCCAAAATAAGATGAATATAAATGAGTATCATGCTTTCTCCCAAGACTTCTGCAGTTAAAGGTTGTTTGTTATTCAGTAGTTGTCACTGAAGCTTACAGGGTCTCATTGCATTTTCTAATAGAGATATTATTACGTTATACAAGATTTCTTTGTTTTGTAGTTTGTTGCATTTTAGATTTTATCTGGCTAATAGCATTTTTTGCAAATGGTTTTTAAAAGAACACTGTTATAGAAACAAAAATTATGTTTCATTAGGCAAAGATTAATATCTGTGACCTTTATTTTTGGATCAGCAACATAAATATACACTTTTTTCTATGTCAGTCATTGTCTAAGATTTCATCTTTGTTCTGCTTTCCATTACATACCATGAATTATATGAAATTAATTTAATCGCTATTCCAAACAGAAATTAAATGTGCTCTAATCCAGAGTTACGTTGTTTGCTTTTACAACTGTAAGTCATAAGTAATTAATTTTCCTTGGAAAATTAATTCACTTACCATTCCCAGTAGCATCATATGTTGACACAGGGTTATAGATAGTTTAATATTTTTCTTCAGCATGTTGGCCTCAACTTTGGAAGACCTTATATCAAAAACAAATTCAAATTTACTCAACTGTATATAATGCAGGGTTATTTAAAACGAATGTTGTCTTTATTGCTGTCATCCAGATGATGATGCCTCTAAAATTGTTTGAACTTTACAAAACCTTAAGCCTGTGGATAGATGTGAGACATTTTTTTAAAAAGTTGACTATCTGGCTCATTTTAAACTTGAATAACATGACCACTAGAACTCCGTCAGTAGTAGAAAACCTATCTCCACAGGGAGCAGGCTAACTGTATATTCACAAGGCCTTTCACCTACACCTATGGACACAACCATTCCTAAACATACCTTAAATTGTCTGAGCCTGATAAAGGTGACTGGTTATTCCTGTTGCTCCTTCTTCTAAATGAACTTGATCCCACTTAATCTCATTCTGTTTTCTGTGTTATGATATAGATATGAATTTGAGATGGAAATTTACTGCAGTGCAGATCTTAAGTAGTACACAGGGACTTGTTCACCCCAGTACAAAGGGCCTTCACATCACTCTGACTTTCCAGTAATGGTATCATGAAGAGGCAAAGTAGGCCAAAAATCTTCCAGAATGACAGGGTTTTTTCCCTTCCCCTTATTCCTTGGGAATTCAAAAGAGATAAGTGAACCATATTAATTTTTTGTTGAGTTTGCCAGGAGGATGTTAGCTAGGAGAACTATTCTCCTTTAGATTTGTACAGTTCCATAAAACATACAGTGTTTATTACTTAAGTTTCTTTTTGTTTATTTAAGTCTCCAGTGTGAAGGTCCATGGTGGCAATGTTACAGTTCAAATAAGCGAGGCTTATTTTATAAATGTTCCTTTGTGGATTGGTGGCTGCATTTTGCATGAGCGCAGGGGGTCAGTACCAACGGCCTACAATTGGGGCATTTTGGAGGGAGCAGGAGGAGGAGGCAGAAATTGACATTTCATTGCAATGTAAAGTTACTACTACATCAGATACAAAAATCTTGTTTTCGCAGAAAAGGGAGAAAAAATCAAAAGGGCTATATTGACAATATATAATAGTGTGATGTAGACTTACTTTTTCTACGTACTGCATGTCTGTATTTATTTAGGAGATATTTTTCATTGAAATACATGTTTTTGTAGAAGCTAAAGATTAGAAAAGTTTAACACATTATGGAGTTAGTGTTCAGAAAATAACCCTATTACATACACGGGTAATGCTTAGACTCCGCATATTTGTGTACATCATGCATATATTTATGCATGAAATATTCACAGTAGTGATGAATGTATTGACAGAGCTCCCTGTTAAATCCTGTAACTTCCATACAAAAACTAAGCAAGGTCCATTGTATTGAGATTGGGCTTGAATGGGATATTTTAAATGAATTTATAGATCTGACACTTGATCAGTTCTTAGTAATTTGCCTGTTGGTTCACAAGTTTTTTTGTATTGGTATTTCAAAGGGATTCATTATATAATTGTACATCTTTAAATATCATGCAGAGAAGCTATTCATGCAGCGAATAGAATTTGGCTATATAACTCCTGTTAACAATAATGAGAATACTGGAGCCAACTGCTGCCCTTTGCACTGAATATTTTACCCCCTAGACATATGCCATCTTGACTAAGTGCATGTATGTTCAGTTTCAACTGAAGATCTATTCTTGTTGAACAGATGAGTACCTTATGCAGGCATGCTGCATTTCCTAGATGAGAATGAAGGGGAACGAGAAGCGAGAACCACCTGTACCCCTTTTCATATGTACTGTTTATAAAAGAGTTTGTGCTGATTAGGCATAGCAACACATGGTGCCACAAGATACCAGCATTCTTGTTCCAGTTACCCTATTGGATACAGTTATCTATATGCTTCATATCAAATTGTATTGGATGTAAAATAACTTGGGGAAACAAAAATAGCAACCAAAAGCTATTGCTTTTTCTGATGTATTTCTTGGCAGTTTACAGAATTTGTTTCTGTTTGGAATATTCTCAGATGTATTCATTTTATGCTGCTGCTGATTGTCTAAATGTGCAAAAAAATAAAGTTGGAATAGTTGTTAAAAAAATCTGCAAAGACTGTTTCTAGTTGAAATTTGAATTTTAAATCTCAATGTAGTTTTGGATTAGATAGTGCAGAAGTTGGCACCAATTCTGAAATAAACATCTGAACTATAAGCTACAGTAGGAAAAAAGCATAAGAAACATGAACAAATACGTACAGTGTCTCTTAATAGAAGTGTTTGGCTCTGTGGAGGCCACCAAGAAGTCTATAGTGATTGACATGCATTCTGGTAGAGTATTTTTTTCCTGTGGCAGTGTTGAAGTCAGTCAAAGTGCATAGACAAAGCTGAGTGAATACCAGTTTCCCCAGTACAGGGGCTATTTTTTCAGGAAGTCTAACTCAAACCAGATGTTTTGCCTAGACCTAGAGTTTGTTGCTGCCAAGCATCTCATCAGAGGTCAGAGTTCTGGGCTCAGGGCCCTGCTAGAATTCTTTCACAAATTGCTATTCGGTGAGGTTTTAATCCTAATGGAAAGAATAATGTGCTTGTAAAATCTGCAGTTATTACAAACACAGTATACATATTGTGGACTTCAAATGACTACATATTTCACTCCCATAAACAGGGAATGTAGATGAATGCAGTGTGTAATAGCTTTGGACATTCAAACTGAAACCAAGTATATAGTTTATACGACTGTTAACCATTTGCATTCTTAACACCCCTGTAAAAGGAACAGTAATCTTGACTAACAATTGGCAACTCAAAAAAAAAACCAACCCCAAAAAACCCACTACCTCCACGTTTATACCTGAGGCAGTTTCCTGAAATAAGTAGAAAATCCTTATGTTTTTGAGAATTTGAAAAACTGCTCACTAAGCCAGTAGGGTTGGCTGTTTGATTTTGGTTTTGGTTTTGCAACTCTTAATTTAAATTAGTATCAGTAGCAATGTTTGATGACCTAACTACAGTCTTCCCAGTCATATATTCATACAGCTAAGTCTTAATCTCAACAGTTTCTCCTGGACACTATGTACTATTCTGTAATTTACTTAGAAATTGCTTCTAAATGTGAATGTTATCTTTAGTTAAAGCAAGGGCCGGTAACAATCTTACCTATCTTTCTTTATGGCTTGTTTTTGGTAGTGTGGTGTATTCTTATAATATGCAGGATAAGCTTCTACTGTGATTCTGCTGAACCTGATTATGAGTATAAAGAAAATTTTCCATGTAGCTGCAGCTGTACCTGCGTGAAACTAGAGAACGCACAACTCAATAAGAGATAAGGATAACTATTAGAACATGGTTCTTAGAATTAATATGCCTGTAGTAGAAAAATATTGCATAGCATGTGAAATTAAAATACACAGTCTTTTTTAGGCAAGTTAAATTTGATTCTTCAACTCGTACTCATGCAGTGTACTACTTTAATCTGACATTAGCCACCCTGAACTCAAAGGGATTACTCATGTGAGTAAGTACTATTCTATGTGAGTAAAGCTTACAGAATCAGACTCAAGCTCACTGAAAACTGTAGGAAAGGGTAGAACGTTTATCTAAGCTTTTTTAACTTTATTTTATTTAAATATTGAATTTAATGCTGTGCTTCATCTAAAACTACCCTTGTGAGTTTTAAGTTACTTTTAAAAGTATTTTTATGGAAAAATTAAGAGTTTCTCAAAACTGTTTTAGTTGATGACTTGTCACACCTGTTACCCAGTCCTTGTAGTAATCACAGTTGGGTGATAATCACACTGGAAAGGGGATTAGTATGCATGAGGCAATATGTCTGCAGTAATGTCATAAACATTGAGACATGCTGAGGTGTTCATCTGCCACAGGATATTTTTGTACTAAGAAAACACAAAGCCATGGCATAAATGTTACTGCTCGGCAACAGGTGTTTAACTTGCCAAAAATCTTTTTCAAAACCAATATAGCTATCCAGGAAAGTTCCCTGGTGGACAAATGTGTTGTTATGGCATTGAGTATAGAATTTTCTGAACAGAGTGCAACATAACTACAAATTAAACAGAAAAAGGTTCTATTGAAGTTTGTAATATGAATAGAAAATTATTTTTGAGACTTCTACAGTGGTCAGTAGAGTTTTGTGAATAAATGAATCTCTTGGTTTGGTGGCAGAGCCAAAAAGCAGGGGGGGGGGGGAATTCTTTTGGGGTCAACTGGTATGGTATGGTCAAATTTTCAGCAAATCACAAAAGTTAAAAAAGAAAAAAAATTATTTTGGATTGAACAGACGTTTCGTTTGACCTGAAACAAAATGTTTCATGTTGTTATTTAGGTGTTTTTTTAAACAATCTTTTAAAAATAAAATTGAAACAAAATTCACAACAAAGTCATTAGTAATAGAAAAATCAAAATGTTTAATTTAGAAAATGTCAGTTAAGTGTTCCATATTTTTCTGACATTTTTTTTGTTTGTTTTTTGGCTGAAAGAATTTGGCAAATTTGACACAAATTCACAGTGTTCCTGATTACACCTTTTCTTTTTTTAACAGTAAAAAAAAGGCTTTGTCTGAAAAATGTCATGCAGCTGAGGTAGTCAGACATTCTTCAAACTAAAAAAATTAAGTTTTGTTCTTGTTAAACTACATTATTCCACAGTTTAGAAAGGAACTCCTGGTCAAAATGTCATTTCTAGCCATATGTTCATTATAACATGCATTTAGTTTAGATAAATAATATTTTCTCTTCGATTTATTGTGCAAAGATCACTTAGGTTTGGAATTGCAAACATGCGCCAGAAAAGTTTTGAGCTATGTGAATCTATAGATTCTTATCAGTTCTCGCTTTATTATATGACCTGCTGTAGTTCTGTGTTTTGATTAGCTGAGAATATTGACCTAGCTTAAAAATTAAACAAATTAAAGGTATATTATTTTTGTTTTAAGTAAGGTAATATTACTGTAAATTGATGTACAGAGGCATAAAAGAGAAAATATTCAGCACAGGCTGGAATTAATTCAATGCACCATTGACTTATGGACTATAAAGACTGATCTACTTGGCCCCGCAATTTGGACTAGGGGGGTGTAAATTGCAGCACGCACCAAAGTGCTGCGCAGTAACTGCTCCATGTGGATGTTGCTGGAGTGAACTAAAAAATACCTAGTTCCTATTAATGTAGTCCTGTTTGGAGAGCAGGTTTGTACTCGGCCCGGATCAGCCAAGCCTCGGCTGCTGCTACCTGTGCTACGGCAGCGACGTTGCCATTTATGCACACGTTAGCTCGACTGCTAGCGTGAGTATGTGTACATGAGTAGGGGAATCACACTCCTAACTCGTAGTGTAGACATAGCTTAAGACTACAATCTCATAAGAGAAACTTTTTCATATTAATGAGTTTCCATTTGCCAATAATTCTGTCATTTGTAACTTGAATCATTCATCACCTTTGCAAATGGTTCTTTCAAGACATTATTTGCAATTTTGTCTTGTGTTTTTGTCCTTGATGTTGTGAAAATGGCCGTCTACTGTTACAGGAATGAAAAGAGATCCCATTCAAACATCTTTTGTGTTTCCACTTTCAGTGGAAAATGTTTTTCAAACCTGCAGCTGGTTATTTCTGCAGGAGTTCCCACTTATATTCAGTTTTGATTGACATTTTGAAATGGCAGCTTTTCATGAAAAGCTGTTAACTTGTAGAATTTGGTTATGGTACTAAGACAGACTGACTTTGTTCTACTGTTGGGGCTTGTCCAACCTAAACAGAACCCTGCATCTGAATTTAATAGTGCTACTCAGCCCAGAGAGAGCAAGCATTTTTTTTTTTTTGCATTTGTGCTTCTGATGTGTTTTTAAACCTGACCTGATAGATATTCATCCTGAGATCTTTTCTGTTATGTAATTGCTTTAATTGGCATTCCCTCTCTTTCTCTCTCCCTCAATCAGCAGGTCATGTTCTATTGTTTGAGTGATGGAATATATCTGTTTTATGTGGTGACATTAAATGGAAAATTTATTTTTACAATGAATGTACCCAATACACAGGCCTGTCTTATTTAAAATGTAAAAATAACTGTAGTTATTACTTTTTTCAATTTTTGAGGTGGTGAAAAAAACAGATTGTGGTCTTAACAAATCATCACAACACTGATTACATTTTAATTTCAAGTTGAAAACAGAGGAAATGGTGAATAACATAATAAGTCTCTCCTAATCTTTGCCAAGCTTCTCTTTTATAATGCGCCAGATAGTTGAAAATCAGAAAGTATAGGAAGGGATGTATCCAAAAACAGAGTTCCCCACTACATTTATTACCATGCTTCAAAATATAAAAAATGTTCACATGCATTAACTGAAAGGAGTAATAGTATTTTTAACATCTCGTACACATGATCTTTTTTACTTAAGGGAACTAAAAAAAATAAGCAAAAAGAAACCTAAGGATCCTGCATCCACCACTGAAGAATAATAGTGCTTTACTTAAGAGTTAGAGGAAACTCTACAAATATTAGTTCTTGTATTTATATCAACACACTCTCCTTTTCCCAGAAAGTTTAACTTTATACCCCCTGAACTTTAATGTTGTTTGATAAATGAGCATTTGAATCCTGGTTTAATGGAAGTGTATGGCATATTTGTGTCATATGGTCACAAGTGCCACTGTATGCTTTTGTGCAGCTGTTTGATCAGAAAATCACTGTTCTCTTTGCAATGCACAGAAAAAGCGATGTTTCAGAATTTCTTACTGGCTAATTTCTTTCATGTAAGCCTCTGTATCAACCTGTTACTGCAGGCATTTCTGGCTTTAGATATCCCCACCTAACCCCTACTCTTCTGGTTGGTGTTCAATGCCTCTCTCCATATCCTTGAACATTTCTTAGTTTTCTCCTTTTGGGGCTCTGTCACCTCTTTCGTCCTTCTGGCCAGAGAGACCTTAATAGGAGGCTATTTTGAGTCATTTACCACTGCTCCCGAATCAGCTATATAGTGGTGATATTTGAGTTCTAAGAGAAGACTGCAGCCTGTCCAGCCCTTGTGCTGGCACAGTGAATGAGAGACTGCAAATCAAAAACAAAGTAGGATAAAAAAACAGTTAAATGTCTTAAATATTAAGAAGCAAAGCGTAACATCTGATTTGTGCTCTGAAGTAAAGACCGTCAATAATTTCTCAGTAGTTTACATCTCTATTCTTTGGTTTAATATATGGTTGACGAAGCAGCTTGTCTATATCCTTTAAAGTTCTAAAAACAGTCATAAAGGTGTAAATAGTATAAGACTGACACTTAATTAGCTGCAGTGCAGTTGTATTTAGAATGCAAAAGGCAATAATTTTAAACATTTCCTATATCTGTTCCCCCCCCCCCTTTTTTTTTTTTTTTTTTTTACAAATCAGTCTCTTTATACAGTTATAATACACAAATAATACTGAAATGACAATCTTACTAATATTTTAAGTCAGGTGTATTATTTCATTTTAGGTCTTTCTTTTTTAAATAAAACTGAAAGTTGCTTGAAACCTTTCTTAAAAACCATTCAGATTAAATGAATAAAAATATCTTCTCAGGTCTATAATTTATGTAGACTGTAAATGTTAATGTACATTTTTAGGAATAATTGCAAAACATAAATTTGATGTTTCTGCATATATGTAGTGTCTTAATTTTAATTTTTAAATTTATCACCACCTTTGGTGTTGGGGTGTTTTCACAATGCTTAAATCAGTGCAAGACTAAATGGAGTCAACACCAAAATGTGTTGTTAAAAGATAAGTATAAATCACTATTATCCCTCAGGCATAAGTATAAGCAGAATAGATTGTCTTTACAGTTGTACTCTAAAGATCAAGCAACCTGGCATAATTGCAATCAATGGTAGAACTCCAAATTGACTTATATGGACCAAGATTTGATCCACTGGTAGGGTGACCAGAGAGCAAGTGTGAAAAATCGGGATGAGTAATAGATGCCTATATAAGACAAAGCCCTGAATATCGGGACTGTCCCAATAAAATCAGGACATCTGGTAACCCTACCCACTGGCTCTGTCAAACCAAAAGGGAAAGTAAATTCCATTGTCAAAGGCCCTCCACTTAAAACACTGGGTGCAAGTGTATAGGGATAAGGCTAAGCTTTCTTGTAGCTATCACCCAAACAATAAAAATATTGCATGGTAACCTTCTCTTTGAGTTTCTTGTTTAGTGATCATATATGAAATCTTCAATATTTTGACAAACAAGGAAATAATTTGGATAAAAACAACATTAAACTGGGCTTAAGGCATCTCAGTATCTTAAGGTAAAAACATTAGAAGGATGTTCTAATTAGCATTGCAAGCCCAGGAATGTTTAAATTAAAAGAAATCCAAACATGGTAAGGTATGCAAACTTAGAATCATAGAATCTCATAGAATCTCAGGGTTGGAAGGGACCTCAGGAGGTCATCTAGTCCAACCCCCTGCTCAAAGCAGGACCAACCCCAACTAGATCATCCCAGCCAGGGCTTTGTCAAGCCTGCCCTTAAAAACCTCTAAGGAAGGAGATTCCACCACCTCCCTAGGTAACCCATTCCAGTGCTTCACCACCCTACTAGTGAAAAAGTTTTTCCTAATATCCAACCTAAACCTCCCCCTCTGCAACTTGAGACCATTACTCCTTGTTCTGTCATCTTCTACCACTGAGAACAGTCTAGATCCATCCTCTTTGGAACCCCCTTTTAGGTAGTTGAAAGCAGCTATCAAATCCCCCCTCGCTCTTCTCTTCCGCAGGCTAAACAATCCCAGTTCCCTCAGCCTCTCCTCATAAGTCATGTGCTCCAGCCCCCTAATCATTTTTGTTGCCCTCCGTTGGACTCTTTCCAATTTATCCACATCCTTTTTGTAGTGTGGGGCCCAAAACTGGACACAGTACTCCAAATGAGGCCTCACCAGTGCCGAATAGAGGGAAATAATCACGTCCCTCGATCTGCTGGAAATGCCCCTACTTATACAGCCCAAAATGCCGTTAGCCTTCTTGGCAACAAGGGCACACTGTTGACTCATATTCAGCTTTTCGTCCACTGTAACCCCTAGGTCCTTTTCTGCAGAACTGCTGCCCAGCCATTCGGTCCCTAGTCTGTAGCAGTGCATGGGATTCTTCCGTCCTAAGTGCAGGACTCTGCACTTGTCCTTGTTGAACCTCATCAGATTTCTTTTGGCCCAATCCTCTAATTTGTCCAGGTCCCTCTGTATCCTATCCCTACCCTCCAGCGTATCAACCACTCCTCCCAGTTTAGTGTCATCTGCAAACTTGCTAAGGGTGCAGTCCACACCATCCTCCAGGTCGTTGATGAAGATATTGAACAGAACCGGCCCCAGCACCGACCCTTGGGGCACTCCACTTGAGACTGGCTGCCAACTAGACATGGAGCCATTGATCACTACCCGTTGAGCACGACCATCCAGCCAGTTTTCTATCCACCTTACCGTCCATTCATCCAGCCCATACTTCTTTAACTTGCTGGCAAGAACACTGTGCGAGACTGTATCAAAAGCTTTGCTAAAGTCAAGAAATAGCACATCCACTGCTTTCCCCTCATCCACAGAGCCAGTTATCTCATCATAGAAGGCAATTAGGTTAGTCAGGCATGACTTGCCCTTGGTGAATCCATGCTGACTGTTCCTGATCACTTTCCCCTCCTTTAAGTGGTTCAGAATTCTTAATTCTACCCATTTAATTTAGATCTACAAATATTATTATGCACTATTCATAATGGCTTCACTACAGAGCAGAGTTAAGGCTGTTTGGGTGCCTTAACTATGCATTTCCATTCCTTAACATATTTGGATTTCTTTTAAGTTTAACCTTCACTCTGAATTTACTGATTATGCTAATTTGGGGGATAATGACAATATCCCTCCAATGTTTTTACTTTTGATTTACTGATATATACTCTCAACCTTAACTCCAGTTTAACACTTTTATCTGGGAATATATAAGTAGCATGGTATTACCGTTCTCTCAAGAAGTCAGTATGCTGTAGTGGTCTGGAAACTCTTCAAACAGAGGGCTACTAATCTGAAGCATTTCTCATATCCTTTAAATCTCTTCCAGTCTTTTTTTCCCCCTCTGCCTTAATAGTACATTTGTCATGTTAGTTCACAACACTTACTCCTTGGCTGCCAAATTCAACCTCATTACAAAGGAAGATGTAGGAATATTGCTGTCATTTGCACCATCAAAGCTTTCAGTCTCTTCAGTGAAAGTGTAAGCACAGGGATGGTGCCCCATAATAATAATGAAATGGCACTTTAAAATTTTTTGCTATAGATATTCTAAGATGAGCCACGAACCCTCTCCTTGTTGAAATGACATCCCATGTAAAGCTTTGCAACGGAGTAATGATTTCTGTTACTTTGTGAGTTTGTACTACTATTGCCAGGAATCATTTAAGTTTTCGGAACTTGTTTCCAGCAAGGCAGAACTTCTTTTCCACTCAGTCCAGTCTGATGTCCAAGAACATTATAACTTTACAACCCTCTCTCTTTCCTTAAACTGAACATGCTCCGAAATCAGTAGTAAGATGTCAGTAGTTCTTGCTTTGCCCCACATATTTTGCAATCCCACAAACAAGAATTATCCCCTATAATGATGCATTGATATTTACCCTGACTGTTTTTATCAATAGGCATTGAAAAATTGATTGAATGTTTCAAGAAACTGAACATTCCGTAAGTTCATATTTATCATAGAAATGTTGGGCTGGAAGGGATCTCAAGAAGTCATCAACACCAGCCCCCTGCATTATAGCAGGACCAAGTAAACCTAGGCCATCCCACAGGTGTTTGTCTAATCTGTTTTTAGAAACTTCCAGTGATGGGAAGCCTATTCCAGAGTTTAACTACCTTTACTTAGTTTTAACTACCTAGTTTTTCCTAATATCCAATCTAAATCTCCGTTACTGCAGATTAAGTCCATTACTTCTTGTCCTACCTTCAATGGATATGGAGAACAATTTATCACAGTCCTCTTTATAACAGCTTTTAGGATATTTGAAGACTGTTATCAAACTCCCCCTCAGTCTATTTTTCTCAGGACTAAACATGCCAATTTTTGTAACCTTTCCTTATAGGTCAGGTTATCTAAACCTTTTATCATTTTTATTGCTCTCCTCTGGACTGTCCAATTTGTCCAAATCTTTTGCAGAGTTTGGTGCCCAGAGTGGGGGACAATATTCCAGCTGAGGCCTCATCAGTGCTGACAAACTGCCACAAGCTCTTTAGATTTCAAGTGCTGGAGTGGAAAAGACAATGAAGCAGTTAAATAAAACTGCAGTTGGAGCCTTTAAGTGGAAGTCTATGGATAACACAAGTCCAAATTTTGATGTCTATTTCCACAGTAAAAAGCTGTCTAGTTGTAAAAATGTAACAGAAAAAAAATCCAATTTTAACAGTAGATTTTTTTTACAAGTTTCCATAAAACATGAACTAAACTTCAATGAGTTCAGTCGTCAAAATTTTATAGTTACGTAACAGATTAGGACCATCAGTTGAGAAAAAGGTTAGTATTTTTCATATCCAGTATGCTGTGTGCCTTTTTCATCTTGCACACTCATGCACCAGATGATTTACTAACGTGGTAAATATGTAGAATCCAGTTGGTTTGCAGTTTTGAGGAAATGTCTGCCATTTATGATTGAGCAAATTAGAATTATTTCCGTGCATCAAATGAAAGTCTAAGATTAGCCTCAAAGGAAGATTGTCTTCACTGCAATTCCCCTCATGAGGGGTGAGAAGGAGAAAATGGATGGATCCTATAAGCAAAAGTATATGGGATTAAGACTGTTATTGCCATACCAAGTTGCTGTTTTTAATGACTTCCAAAAAATCTTCCATTATCCCTTTTTAGGCAAAATTATTGAGATTATTATGGCACTCTTTTTTTCAATGTAAATCTATTTTTGGTCTGAGACTTCTATAAGAACATTGTAAATTCAGTAGCATAATGTCTAATTTCATGTTATCACATGGACGACCATGTCAGAATGGAAGACACGTTAATTCTCATGTCTTCAGTTGGAGCGGAGGGGCGGGAGATTCTTTGTATCAATATCTGTAAAGTAAAAAGGTGAGGGACTGCACTTAGGAGCTGTAAATGATGATTTAAAAAAAAAATTCCACAATAAATAGTTCTCTACTTGCCTTGGGAAGGATACAGGGAAGGAGATGAAATTTCCTGGTGAAGTCTGAGGAAAAGTGTTATAATTTTTTACTACTTGGCCTCTTTCTAATGTTTTGAGATAACTGAGAACAGAAGTCAAAACGCCTTGCACTTTTAGTGTTTGCAGCTATACTCCATAAATTACACATTTAGTCCTAAGTATGTATACAGATAATGGCACCTAATTATTGTATTCATCACTTCTTTAGAAAACTTTGTTTAGCAATGAAGAATCTTTTAGTATCCATATATAACTCCTGTCATTTTGATCATCTATAACTCCTGTTATTTTGATCATGACCTCCAACCACCACTCTGAAGTATGAGGCTCGGTGATAGCCTTGTTGAGGTATAGGTGTTCTAACGTTAATGTATTGCTTTTTGGATCCAAAAAAACCAGGTGGTTTTGCCCTATAATCTCTTGTTCACAACTTACTACCGCATAGTCTGTCTAAATTCAGAACCTTCTTGACTAAAATAATTATGGAAACATTGTTCCCATTTGTTCATATCTATAAGGTACAGGAGAGTCGCATCTTACGCGGAGGTTAGGTTCTAAAGTCAGCGCGTATAGTCAAACTCTTATTGAGTGGAATGGTGGGCGGATTCGCCCGCACTACAGATAAAATATGTACATTGTTATTTTTCTCTTTTTTTTTTTTTTTGCCAAGCGCATATAGTTGAATTCGGGTAAGTTAAATGTGCGTATGATGCGACTCCACTGTAGTCTGATTTTCACTGCTAGCAGAGTAGTAAGCATGAGGGCTTGGGAACAGCTGTAGGAGACATTTATATGCTCTAGCTGCCAGATCTTTAATTTCACAGTGCTATTAAATAGTGACTCTTTCTCTCCCACTTCCCCCATCCCCCCCGACTGCATACATTAAATCCAGAAGCCCAAGTGGATTGCCTGGTTCCAACTTAATTGCACTAGCTGTCTGCAAATAATTCATGAAAGAGGAAAATGCAACATACAGTTTATCACTGAACGGGTTATCTGAGCACTAGCTTTGGAATAGGGTGAAAAAGGTTCTGCAAAGGACAGGCTACTCCTTTTTTCTCTCCATCCTTGTCAGGTAGGCAATTGTTTGTTTTTGGGGGTGGGGGCGGAGGTATGTGAGTGTTATTCCATAAAGAGGATATTTATGGTAAGCGTTAACTCATTTTCTATATTGTTCTGTGGGACTTGTCAGATCAAAATTATAGCTATGTTTTTGAGATAACACTGGACCTTACAACTAACTAAAAGAGGGAAATCAGTAATCAGTGCCTTTAACATTTTAGCAAAATGCTATAGTAACCAAAACATGATAAGCTGCATGCTGCATAATGAATGGAGTTCAAGGCTCCAGCCAGGAAATTGAGTTCTAATCTTTCCTCTTCCACTGAGTGCTCCTGTGATTTAGGAGATGTGACTCTAATTTTGTGCTTCAGTTTCTCCATCTGTAAAATGGGGACAATAAACATACCTACATCGCAGTAGTGCTGTGAAGTTTAATATTTCTACAGTTTTTTTTTTTAAAGGCACTGTTGTTGTTTGCATTTCAGAATGTTTTTGCAGAACCAGAATAGTTGTGTCAGAAATCTTTCTTGTGAACTTAGTATATAAAACATTTGAGGAAGTGCTTTGGCTGGTAGACTCCAGAGGCTGCAGCCATTTAAATGGAATACATAGAATCTGAGTGTCTTTGTACCACAGGTAATTTACTTTCTGCCACTGAGGCTTCAGGAGAAATATCAGTGTCATCAAATGAATACCTGAAAGATACTTCATGGTGCTACATAGTCAAAAGTAGTATACAGAGAGAAAAGACTGAAGATCCCATTGAGTAACAGGGTACACTTTTTCAGCTTACATGGAATAAAAGAACTTGAGCCGACTGATCTCGACAAGGAAGCCCTATCCACTCAGTAATAAATGAAAAACCTTGAACTGTATATATTTTTAATCCCCCTGAAACCGCACAACTCCGTTTACAACCTTGTCTTTACTAAAATGATCTATAGGACCAAGAAGACCCAACAAGCACAGAGAATCAATGCAGTATTTGCTCTTTGTTAATGAAAAGGAGGCACAAATTATAGAGTTAATTATGTAACACACTATTCCATGATTTAAAAAGTCACATGCACATTTTTTTGAAACTGGTAACAATGGCTCAATATTAAGCTCTTTTGATTTATAATGCTAATTATCATCTATGTTCCAACCTACACCATCTAAAATGTTTTTATTTTCAGGTTGACTTGCTTAGCACATTTTTGAAAGAACAATTAAAACAAGAAAAGAAAATGAAACAACCCAAATGGCACATAAGGAATTTATATTAAGTGATCTAGTTAGCATAGGCCTCTCACCATTTCTGTTTCATTTTCTTAAGCATTTAAAAATAAATATTAAAACATTAAAATGCATGATTTGGCTTAAACCACCCAACATATGCACAGCAATGTTAAAATGTGTAAAATGTAAAGCATTATTAACATTTTAAATTCACTAGAATTGCAAGTATGGTATTTAAACTTCCTGAGAAGTTTTCTGTGTTTGAAAACTAGCAAGCTGGAACTTGATTGATGAGTGTCAGCAGTTTTCTTTCAATTCTGATCTTTTTCCGGCCTGTGTCTGCTATGACACGATATGACACCATATTGTCTATAATGGTAAAAACAAAGAAAGCTTAGGTGGTCTTTGCTCAGAAGTGTAACTAGTCCTGATCTTTTGAAAGCGTTATATTTGTGTCTATCTGAATAAGAAGGGTGCATTAAGAAGAGTCTCTTACCTAGCCTAGAAATGTGCCTGGAGATAGAGGATGTTAGTGTTCCACTCTGATACACAATTTGAACATACTGTTGTTAAAACACCTAAGTACAGTTTTTAAGATGTACACTAAATGCTTTTGGTCAAATAGTGATTACTTTGAACTGCTTTGAATGATTTTTCTATAATATAAGTTGAGATTTTTTTTAAAAAAAGTTGTTTTTGTGGTAGCGGGGACCCCAGGTGCCCAAGTGTCAACAATGCCACTTCTTTTGTTTAGGGCTGCTATTTCCTATCAGTGTTCCCAGATCACCACCCCATAAAAGCAAAACAAAATGCCAACAAAATGCGCACACAGATGATTTCTGGCATTTTCCCCTCTAGCTGGGGAAGGAAAAAAATGCTCAGGCTCATGTGAAGCCACCATTATTGCTGTTTCGTTGGCTGACTGTAAGAGGGTGCTGAAGATCTGTGTTGTCATCAGTAAATTCGCTTCATGTTGGACCTTTGCACAGTGAATGAAGATTTGTAACAAATTAAAGAATATGCTGTATTTTATATTATGTATAAAACAATGCAAAAATTATGAAACCCACAGTAAATCAGATGATCCCCATTTCTCAGCTCCATTCATTCTCCTCATGTCTCATTTCTGTTTAGCTGTAATTCTTCCTTTTTTTACTGCTTATTCTTTACCTTTCTTTGGAACATACTTTTTTTCTTTTGCCAGATCTAGTAAGGACTGATTTCACATGGCAAGAATAATATAGTCTGTAGACAAAGTGATAAAATACCAATCTTCTCTATGTGCCAATCCTTGAAGTGGTGTGAACACCCTTTTCTATTTTCCCATTTGACTCTCTTTTATGACATTTATATGTAGTGATTAAATATATTTCATGTTCTGTTTTCATTTTTGTTTAAGAACAGAAATCTAGGCTGATATTTGGGTCTTGATTAAGGATGACATATAACCCATTTCCTGCAAAATGAAAATCAAAACTCAAATCTTTATTCAAGTTTGGATAAGTCCTTTCCCCCATTCAGTTCCACTCTCTGCTACGAGCACAGCCCCTTCCCCACAGCTTTTAAAATGGGTAACCAGCAGTTCTAATGGTCACTGAAAATTTGCCATTGCAATAGCTACATGTAGTCTACATTCATAGATAGGTTAATAAAAACAGAAGCTACAACAGACATTCCCAGAGCTCATGGTACGTCCCACTATACACGTGGCTTGTGGGAAGAAAAAACATTTTTTGTAGGTATAGATAAGCACCAAAGTTGAACTTCTGAACCCTTCGGAGTGTGCCCATCACTAGCCTAGCATAGATGCTTGACATTGGTCACCAAAATACAAGAATAATCAGTAATAAAGATACACTTTTATAGCACAGTGTAATGCCAGATGACCAACTCCTATTTTCCAGATGTAACTCTAAATTTTGTGCCTTTCCTTGTACTGTATTTGTTTTCACTTCCATAGCAAAGCTTTTATTTTTGACTGCTGCTACTATTACTGTTTTAATTCTCCTCAGTTATCTAATGGATTTGCTCAAAAATGCAAAACACCTGTTAGCGCCTAATATATTGTGGTCCTGACATGATTCCAGCTTCTATGCGCTACTAAAATACAAATTCCAAATAATAATTTGGAACATCAAGTAATAAGGAAACATTTCTATATTTAATAATTATTGTATTAAATATATGCAGTAATTAAACATTTACTAAAGCACCAAGGTTAGACATACCATACTAATCACCTGACTAGATCCACCACACATCCAGTCCCCTAAAAATCTTCAGTACTGTTAGTTGTTAGCTAAAAATTGTGGGTGAAATCTTGGCCCCATTGAAGTCAATGGGAGTTTTGCCATTGATTCCAATGAGACCAAGTTTTGATTCTCCATTTCCCATCACTTTGACCAATCATTTACACATATTTAAAGAGAGTGCAAACTGGGTGTAAGATCTACTAAATCAGAATGTTCTCTCACCTCTATACCAGTGGTAGCATTCTGTACTCACTTAATATGGGAGGGGAAGGGTTAAATAACAAAAGCTACAAGACACTGACGTATCAGGACTGTAGTCTACATTCACAGATAGGTTAATAAAAACAGAAGCTACAAAGACAGCATAACTACATTCTGAGTTGAGTGTCTTCAGAATTAAATTTTATAGAATAAATCTATTTTTAAAATTATAGTTTCTAGTTTTTTCTTATTTTCATGTTTATATATCTCAAATTTTCCAACTAAATAATTTTCTGAACTTCATGGGGGAGGAAAAATCTGTCTCTATGATATGTCCCAAGTTTGTGTAAAGTTAATTTTTTTTATAGCTAAATTATAAATCCCTGAAAATAGGGGTTTACAGTAGAAACAGCCATTCATTCTAAAATGACTGATGCCGCTAATATGTATCAGTATGAATATATTATATTTATACATACAGTATTTAAATATTTTCATTAAGCTAAAATAAATCAGGAATTATGCATTTATGATAATTTAGGTATCTGAATCTTTCTTCTCTCCCTCGTTGTTCGCCTGTATCCACTAGAGGACACCTTAAGCATACATTGTACACAAAGTAAGAGCAGAATGAGTGTCTTGTTATACAAGGGAAACGTGTATTTTTCTATTTTGGAATGTGTAAAGAATTTAAACATATATGTTTTATTTGAACCTTTGCAGGAAACTGTTTGAAAGACAGAATACCGGTGTCTACTATTAGTATGAATGAGTTGAGGTAGAACATCACTGAGCTGCCTTCTCTTTAGCAATCCATTACTGGATATAAATTTTCATTTAGTAAGTTCCCATGTCTTCAGTAGAAGTAAGGGATATGTTGTGATGCCACAGATCACAAGTTTATATTCAACCCTGATCAGGGAATGGCTGTGATGTCATAGCTTTTTTTTTTCTGTCTCTTAACTATTGAGATCCTTTTTGTTAAAAATGTTACATTTGGAAGAGTGCTCAGCTATCAAGCAATAGGCAGGCACTGTGTTCTGCCAATGCATATTGATTCTCACCTCCTGCGGCACTCTTGCTATATGGATTCTGCACCTACATGGACCAGATACTGCCAGTTGTGATATATTGCTCCCAACTGTCTGCTGTTTATGAGAAGTAGTGGGACTTGAGTTAAAACATCTTATTCATTTTCACTGGTGATCTAAACTACATAATCTACATAGCTTTTATCTCAGTGCACAGCAAATCTTGAAAAGAAAAGGTATACATTTGCTATACAGTAATGAAGTTTCTTTTACAGATGAATTATTTATGCTTTTGCTTAAAAGTAACTTACACGCATGTACAATGAGTGGTGCTGAAATTAGTTCCAGTTATCAAAGATGTGAATGACACAATGAGTTCTTATGTGCTGTGTTTGGAGAATCTGAGAAACACTGGTACTGAGCATACTATTCTGTTTTTTCAAATGTTTCCTGGTTTTCTGTTAGCTTTCAGTCTTTCATGGGTCATTCAACACACACTACTTTGGATGACTTTTTTGAGCTGCCATGTGCCAATCAAAATGAAGTGGATGCTTTCTAGCAAGCAGAGAAAATAAGCTTTCTTTATTTTGAATTGGCTGCATTTTCTGTGGAAAACATTCTTGCATTTCCTTGAAAATTCCTAACCCTATTTTGGCCTTTAGCTATAGGAGGCGAAGGGGGAGTGAGGGGGATGAATGGCTGATAAAACAAAGTGGGGGACCAAAATGAAACCAATACAGTGAGCATAAGCAGAAACTATGTTTAACCATGGGCAATATGAACGTTTTTGTGCTAAAGAAGGAACTCACCTAAAACCTACCCTCTTCAATGGCTTCTGAAGCTGTATTCACATTACATAAAATTAATTTTTCTTCTGATTTAAACATATAACCACTATTGTGATTACCAGTTGGTTTGGAGGAAAACATCATGACTGTGATTGTTTGGCATATAAGCTTTGTAATGAAAGTATTGATGTGTAATTGCATTTAATATTGACATGAAAGTTTCCTTAAGTTGTTGTGTGCAGCATTTTCTTTTTCATTAGGAATGATGCTTTTGTTATATTACATTGCCTAATTTATTAGAGGTGCATGAGGGCAATTCTTTATTGGAGCTGTGAGGATCTCATATTTTCTTCTTGCTTTTCCAAACATACACTAAAGTTCCCACCCCTGCCAAGGGCTCATCATGCTTATGACAGGTCTAGGTGGAACTCTTCCCTCTAAAACACACAACTGCTGCTCCTTAATCTTCCACAGTGGGTCATATTCTGAGACTAAATTGAGCTGTAAAGCATCACTAGGCTCACCTAGTCTTTGTGATCTCCACCTACATTCCTCCAAAACAATTTATCCCCTATCCTTTCCCAGAACATAATCTTCCTTGTTGGCTGTGCCCCTCTGTAGTGGTTCAGTGCAGGGGCCCTCCCACTCCTGGTCCTCGGGAGGCCACCCCACTTCACTATGTCACTGATACGTCAGCCACCATGGGGAACGAAGTGGTCTCCGCACGCAGCTGGGGCCCAGGCCTGTGCTCAGGCTGGGCAGGAAACAAACAGTCAATTGGCCCCAGCCCTGGATCAAGGCAGGGCAACAGAGTCTGAGGCTCGGGCTTCTGGCCTGGGGAAGCGGAGACTGCCACCCCCAGGTTGGGATGACAGGTGGGACGCAGGCCCACACACTCCACTGCGTCCCGGCCCAGGGCCCTAGCAGTGAGAAAGCGCTTTGTCACTGGGTCAGCGGGGATCCACGCCGCAACACGCTGACTCACCCTCTGTCAGCGTTGCGGCCAGACAGGGGTCTGCTACCCCTGGGCCACTTCCACACTCCCCCTCTTGGTGTACTTGTTGCCATGAGGAGGGGTCGAGGTTGATGGCGGCTTCCGGGACCTCGAGCAAGTCTTTGGGGGTCTGGTCCGTTGATGATCCAGGCCAGTCGTCTTCTCCCTCCGGGGTCAGGTCCGACAGCGGTCCGGGCCAGTTGTCTGCTTCCTCCAGGTCTGAATCAGCTAGCAGCCGGTGGCCCAGGCCAGTCCTCTGCTCTCTCAGCACCCTCTGTCGCTTACCAGCTTGAGAGGCCACAGGAGGCATCTGGTCTCTCCGGTGGTTGCCTCCCCCTACTGAGCTTTCTGGGCTGCCTTTTATACTTCCTGCCCCTCCCACCCACTTCCTGAGGGAGGGGCAACTAGACCCTGGTTCCGCCCACCAGGGTTCAGTGCGGGGGCCCTCCCACTCTGGGTCCTCGGAAGGCCACCCCGCCTCACTACACCCTCCTTCAGCTAAGTTCTGGAGGGCAATTCCCTGACCGGACTTGCTGTTTTGAAGCCAAGCAGATCCCAAGGTTCCTGGTTTAATCTCCCTCTGATGTTACAGGGCATTCCCTGCCAGGGTTAATTGCATGCCATGTTAATGACACAAAGGAGGACTACTATTGGAAATGAAATCCCAGCCTCCTACCTGGCAGTCGGAAGCATCGTCATGGAAGCCACCAATCTCTCTCTTGATTCTCCTCCCATAGAAGTCAATGGGAATTCTGCTATTGCTTTAAATCAAAATCAGATTGTGCCCCTGGTGTGGCCTCATAGTATGCATTGGAGAATATTGATATTTGTTCTATTTTTGCTTTGGGATATATTGTAGTTACTGCTAGTTTAATCGCATCAAGGCAGAGGTCGTAGCTTTGGATATCAGATTTACAAATAATAGGATTTTAATCGTGTAACAAGTGGGCAGTGCTATTGCTCCTGTTGGGACATACTTATTATGAGTAAAACTAATTCATCACACACAGAGATAACTGCTAAGCATCTGCAGGGTCAAATGTTTCTTTAAATAAAGACTGGTGCATTTTTGTTTTGTCAAATTTTTTGATTGATGAAAACAGAAATCCATTTTTCCCTGTGAGGCAGTGGCTCTCAGCCTTTCCAGACTACTGTACCCCTTTCAGGAGTCTGACTTGTCTTGCGTACCCCAAGTTTCACCTCACTTAAAAACTACTTGCTTACAAAATCAGACATAAAAATACAAAAGTGTCACAGCACACTATTACTGAAACATTGCTTACTTTTTCATTTTTACCATATAATTATAAAATCAACGGAAATATAAATATTGTACTTACATTTCAGTGTACGGTATATAGAGCAGTATAAACAAGTCATTGTCTGAAATTTTAGTTCGTACTGACTTTGCTAGTGCATTTTATGTGGCCTGTTGTAAAACTAGGCAAATATCTAGATGAGTTGATATACCCACTGGGAGACCTCTGCGTACCCCCTCAGTTACATGTACCCCTGGGTTTAGAACCACTGCTCTGGTGTATTTCAGTAATATGTTGCTATTAAAAATAAACATAATTTTGATTTTAAAAGACAAGAAATGAGTCAGAGTTAAATACATAGCATAACAAAATATCCCCATTTAGAAAAACCACAAAAAAAATCTTCAAAAGAAAGACTTGAAGTTAGGCTCTTTTATCAAACATCAGAGGGATAAGCTTGTGTTCTTAGATTGTAATTGAAAGGGATTTTCCAAAAGGACGCTAGAGATTAAAACATCCAACCTGAACTTTCAAGCACTTCTACATGAGGTGTAAAATGTATTTTTTTTAAAAATCTGCACATGAAAGGTTGCTAGTCATTAAAGTATTGTGTATTTAAGACTTGATATTTTGATTATAAACCTTGATTTTCTTGGTTTCAAATCTCACACATTTGAAATTGCAGCTGATTGCATACAGGTCATCAGAGTAGTTTAGAATTTTCCCCCTTTTTTATTTTTTAATACCGAAGCTGATTTTTCAGAAATTAAGGTGTATTTTAATTTTAGACAGTGCAATGAAAACGTTTTAATTTTATTTTAGGATGTGCTCCTCCGCCAATTTTTAGAGGGGAAAAAACACCACACACTTAAAATAAATGCTACTCAGAGTTATTCAGTAATGCTAGGCTATATCTTTTTTCTTAATTCAAAAAGTGCTATTTTACATGAGGCAAATTGACCAGTCTCACATGGCAATATTAAATTCATAAACACATATTTGAATGACAGGTAGCAACATAACAATGCTTTACGAGGTGCTAGAAATGTTTCATTACATACCCGAAGAAAGAGAGAAAAAGAATTTTCACTCACTTTTTAGCTTGCTGGGGCTTTACTTTAGAATCAAAGGATAACTGATGTTTAAGTTGTTCAGAAAACAAAACACATTTCCTCTCTACACACACTCTACCTATTCAGGGTTAATGTTGATCTGGTTATACCATTGCTATTCCAGGCCTGGGTCCAGATCCCAAAAACTTCACTGCACAATGTTGAGAACCCTCCTCAAGCCCCTCTCTACAACCGTGTTAATCACCTCATTAGGTCATGTCTGCATTTAGTTTGTAAGCTCCTCAGGGTAGGGATAATTTCTTTTTAACTGTATTGTGAGGGGCCTACCTGGACTCTGGGGCACTGTAAAATAATAGGAATGCATGGGTAGGTCAATTGATTTCTACTAGTGAGTATATATGTAAAATGTCAGTGTTCATTTTTAAAATCTTTACTGCACATTTGTGTGTCACAGTACACAGTTTTTAGACCCTGTTTGAACCTCTCTTCAACAGACCCATAATTGTCCTGAATTGTTCCCAAATAAAGGTTTTGCAATGGACTTGGATGAGGTTACCACTCTCATTTTTTGTTGTGACCTATTTGCTGCTTGGTCTTCAGATGTGAAAGGCTTAGAGCAGTAGTTCATTTCCTCACCCAGGCTCCAGTAGAGGAGGTTTTTTGGTACATGATTGTGAACCTATTGTTTAGTCAAGTAGAGTTAGAAACATGTTTGTCCAGATCCTTAGCTCCTGTAAATTGACTTCAGTGGAGCTCCAACAGTTTCCACGAGCTGAGGATCTAGCTAACTGGAATTTAAAACTGTGTAATTGTCATTAGGTTGCCACCGGGCTATATTTCAAGTCCAGATCTAATTTGAATAGTGAATAAATACAAAGGGCACCTTCTTACTCAGCAGACTACACTGTGTATGTTCACTCATACTTTTAACTCCACGTTTTTGTGACTTTAGTCACAGAAATAAGGTTTTACCAGTCTCTGTTCCTCTTAACACTACAGAAACAATAGAGTTGACAGAGTTCAAGCTAGATTCTCTCCTATCCTGCACATCAGAATTGTTTACTAAATTCCAGTGGAAGTGCCATGTTTTGTCTTCACTTACTCATGAGTTAGAAATTGCAATGCTATAGCAGAATTTGGATTGCAAAATCTTTATTGCTGTAATTTATTATTTAGACTTTGTTAATCCCAACAGTGTGCTTGGTGGTTTCCAAACACGGAGAAAGACACAATCGCTGTCCTATATATCAGACCATCTAAAAACAGAAGGACAGACAAATGATGACAGGATGTAATACTAAAGCAAAATGATCAGTGGGTGATACACGTCTTATTAATTAGTAGTTTGTTGTTTTGTGATTTGGGTGGGTTTTTTTGCTTTTTATTTTTTTAAGTTAAACAAAGTACACTGCACTCTCATAATCAGTGTGATGCAGGAAAACAAAACAAAAAAAAAGCCATTTTGACTTTCAGATCCAAGGATGAATTTGCAGTGTGGCTGTTTGAGTACAGAAATGTTTTTAAACTTAGCAAATTTGCCATGGAACTAATCGAGAGACAATAACTGGAACCCTGCAATCTGTAGTCCTTTTCCAGAGTAGAACCACACTTCAAAGTGAGACATAAGTGTAAACTAAATTTATGAGCTGTTGGTTATAAAATTCTAGGTTGAAAGTGTAATTTTAGTATTAGAACTTCCTTTTATGTTAATTACAGTTTGTATGATTTTTATTTTTACCATATCAGTTTCAACTTGTCATCAGGTAATCTAATTTTATACATCAGTACTTCCTGGTTCACTGACCGTATCCTAGAATATAAATACCAGCCATCGCATTGCAACTCATAGTATTTGTAATTCCACAGAGTAATATATTTTGAGATCCCTTCTATTTAAAAAGTAGTCCGGCAACAAAATCAGCAGGTAAAGCTTTCTAGCACTGTTCTGAGAAGCATGCTGGCCTTGTGTTTAAGGAATTGGGCTGGGAACAGGAGGTCTGGATTCAATTCCCCATTCTGTCACTGATTCCTTGAGTATCTTTATGTAGCGTTTGAGAGGTGTGATTGCAGCACATGCAGGTGTCCCTGAGCTAGGTTCAGTAACAACAAATAGTGAAGCCACTCAAGTATGTAACCAGGATCCTGGACAGACAGGACTAGTGCATTCAGCCACCTGTGTTTCCACCGTTTCACTGCTGCTGTTACTCAAGCAGGTATGTCTACGTGTGCTGCAGGCACACCTCCCAAATGCAGGGTAGGCATACCATGTGTGTGACCGTGGGGATCTCACTTTATCTCTGTGGGTCTTGGTTTCCCATCTGTGAAACGGGGACAATAATCCTTTCTTCATTTAAGTGAGGTTAATTGGCTTGTGATGCACAAGAGGTCAGACTAGATGATCATAATGGTCCTTTCTAGCTTTAAGTATATGACTCTAACTCTGAAAGCTGCAAGAGAAAATAGAACTCTTGCCTAGCCCTATCTAACCTGTGCTGGTCCCCACTACTCTAGTTGCTAAGTAACTTCATCATGCTTTGTTATTGTGAGTTTAAAGGGACACTGTCAATTTAAAAATCCAAATTTGAATAATGGGTTTTCAAAATCCATTCAACTTGAACTTGAAGTGGTTTATTTAGGTGGTAAATGTTCCCGGGCTGGTATTTGAAACTGAACCAGAGAGCATGCTCAGACCCATTAAGCATGGCTGGGAGGAGCACTCCTGTAGTGCTAAGTCCCTCAGGCTGAGCTCCTAGTACAGAGGATCTGCTGACCTTGCTGCATCTAGGTTCTGTATTGCAGAAGAGAGGAAGTGGGTACAGTTCCTGTTGACCTTGCTGAGGGTGGGCATGGAGCATTTGGAGGTGAAGAGCAGTGCAGGGACCTGGAGGCCCCTGTTTTCAGAGTATGTGTATGTGAAGTTGAACACCCAGCATACTCATTATGCTCCCCTCTCCCAGCTGACTGTGTAAAGGAGCACCCAGGTAGTAGCCTCAGCCCCTGTCGCAGGAGATGAAGGCTGTCCTGCTGTTTGTGTTCTCCACCCCCACCCCACAGGGCAACTTATCTTTCTTAGGCCTGGTCTACACTAGGGCGGGGATCGATGTAAGGTATGCAACTTCAGCTATGTGAATAACGTAGCTGACGTCGATGTACCTCTATCGACTTACTGCGCCGTGAGGACACCGCAGGGTCGACTGCCGCCACTCCCCTGTCGACTCCAGTAATCCACCCCGGCGAGAGGCAGAAGCGGAGTCGACAGCAGAGCGATAAGGGATCGATTTATCGCGTCTACACTAGACATGAAAAATCAATCCCCGAAAGATAGATCGCTACCCGACAATTCGGCGGGTAGTGTAGACCTGCCCTTAGTAAGATGCTTTGAGCATGAGGACCCATGTGTGGTGTTAAGGGAGGTTAGTGCATGAGAGGAAAGCACCAGGCCTGGGTTGTGACGTGGAAGGCCTTTGTGTAGTGTTGGGATGGGAAGGGCTCCAAGAGGGTGGTGGTAGTAAGTGATGGTAATGCCTGTGAGATGTGGGCAGAGTTAGCATTGTGTATGAGTAGGGTGAGGAGTGTTCATTTAGGACAGGCCTGCACAACTCGTAAAGCGGCGAGGGCCATATTACTCCAAAGAAAACAGCTGAGGGCTGAAACCCTCCAGCCCTGCGGAAACAGCCCCCGCCCCCAGCGCCACCTGCCTCGCGGAAACAACCCCTCTGTGACGGGTTGGGGCCACAGAGACCTGCTTGGTGCTGCCACCTGGTGTGCCAAGGCTACTTCTGCCCCTGCTTCCAGGCCTTTTCCAGCTTGGGACTTCCGAATCCTGTCTGTTTTGAGCCAGATTCCACTGTTCTGCTGCAAACACAGACCCAGGTCCGAACCAAGTCCACTCACCACTGTAAGGCCCCTGGAAGCGCTCTTGCCTTTGACACCCAGCTGCTCAACTCCAAGGAGGTTCAAACCCTTAATAAATCCGTTTTACCCTGTATAAAGCTTATACAGGGTAAACTCATAAATAGTTCGCCTTCTATTTCAAAGATAGAAAGATATGCACAACTGTTCGCTTTCCCCAGGCACCGACTCGTACTCAAGGAAACTTAATAAGTAAAAAGTGATTTTAATAAGTACAGAAAATAGGATTTAAGTGAGTTCAAGTAGTGACAGACAGAACAAAGCAAGTTACTTAGTAAAATAAAATAAAACACGCACGTCTATGTCTATTCAAAGTTAACACCGATAAAAGCCTCACCAGATTTGGATATTTTCCTTTTTACAGGCTGTAGAATTAGCCTGGGTCCAGCAGTCGCTCACACCCCCTAGTGTCTTTGTCCTTTGTTCAGTTCCCCTCAGGAATGTCCTTGGGGGGGTGGAGAGCCTCTCCCTTTAGCCAGCTGAAGACAAAATGGAAGGGTCTTGCAAGGGCTTTTATAGCCTTTCTTCCTCTCCCTGCGTAGGATCCAGTTGCCCTGGAGTTTTGGGATCACATGGGCAAGTCACTTGTCCATGCGCCCTAACCAGTCTAACCAGTTGCATTCCAGACCCGGCCCCAATGCGGATTGGGGTCTGCAACGTCTTTTGTCTGTCAAGTGCTCGCATTTAACAGGCACATTCTTTGCTCCAAAGATGATCCCATGCACTTACAAAGGCTATGTACAAAACCAGCAAATATAAAACCAATCTTCATAACTCCAACTACAACAATGATACATGCATACAAACAGGAGGAGTAAATTCAGTAGGTCATAACTTTCACAGAGATATGTTACATGGCACATGTAGCATAAAACATATTTTAGTTACATATATACATTTATAAGCATCTCCCCATAAAGTTTTATGGGGAACACCGTCACACCCTCCTTCCCCAGCGCTGGGGTGTGGAAGCCTGTAGAGGGGGAAAGAAACAGCGCGCATAGGGTGACCAGATCACAGCACTAAAATAGGACATGCCCCCCCTCCCCACCATCACCCCCCTCTTCATCCCCCCAGGGATCACTATATTACTGCACACAACAGTCAATCAATGCAGTTGTAGATAAATCTCTGCATTATGCATTTTTGTATAACTTTTATATGACTTTGTATTGAACCTTGGTAACATGTTATAGTGGACCCCTAAGGTAGTATAATTAAGGTTAAAGAAAAATGCCTTTTTGCTAGAAGTAGAGTAAGATCTTCCCCCCACTTTGTATTCAATTCCCCTGTTGAATGAATGAGGTGTGAATGAGGAAGGTGTGGAAGGCAGGCACCTCCAGACAGCTGCAACCCTTGGAGAGGGGATGGGAACCAGATCAAGGACAATCAAACTTGTCAAGTGGGCTGACTAGAGAAGAGCAGACATACTGATGGCCTCGGGAGTTAGAAGCAATCACCTTCCTTTGGGAACACCCTCTTTTCAGCATTGGGACAACCCCCAGCCCAGAGACAAACAGCAAAAAGGACCAACAGACACAGTCCCAGATTTTGGGCCGCACAGTGAGTCCACCTACTCACCCCCCTGCGGGCCGCACAGTGAGCCCATGCGGGTCGCATGTGGTCTCCGGGGCGCATGTTGTGCAGGCCTGATTTAGGAGGATGAACTGGGGAATCAGGTGATGTATGGGTTTGCTGTCTGTGTGGGGAGGCTGTTGTCAAACATAGTGTGGTGTGGCTCAAATTTTGACAATAAACAAACAGGTGAAGCGTAGTTTGAAAACAGTGATACCACTCCATAAAATGAGATTAAAAATCTGATACATTTAATCATATGCACATAGATTGGAGATGTTGCCCTCCTCAGTTATTCTGTTCTTCTTCGAGTGCTTGCTCATGTCAATTCCATTGTCGGTGTGCGCGCGCACATATGCGCGGTCGTTGGAGATTTTTGCCTTAGCAGTATCCGTAGAGCCAGCTCTGGCGCCCCCTTGAGTGCCATGCTCATGTGTTGATATATCAGGTGCTGCCAGCCCTACACCCTTTCAGTTCCTTCTTACATCCCGCGGTGGTTAGTCAGAGCGCCTTTCCTTGAATAGCAAGGGCTATCGATTTCATCTCTTCTGACTTCAAGCCTTAGGGCCTTGTAAATAGTTTATAGTAGTTAGTGTTAAGTAGTTAAGTGTAGTTACAAGTTAGAAGTTAGAGTCCCAGTGGGGACTTTGCTCCAGGTGAGGCATGCCCCTGTCTCCAGGGTTTAAGCCCTGCATGGACTGTAACAGGCCTATTCCTGTTAGTGATCCCCCACAGGAGCTGCCTCAAGTACTTGGAGGAATCACATGTGAAGGACAAGTGTCGTATTTGTAAAACTTTTCGACCCAGGACTCTGAAAGAGTGGGATATTCGTTTCTGGCTCCCCTCATGGAGGCTACCCTTCGTCCGGCTTCTGAGCCGTCTCGCCAAAACTATCCAAAAAAACCCAAAACATCTCAACGTGGACGTGCCTCCCTGCTCAGGGCCCTTAGCTTCTTAAAGGATTTACCGCCAACTCCCGGGAGCGGCAGGGGACCCAAACTTCTGGTGGCATCGATGCCTTCCCAAGCTCCCCTGGTGCTGAGAGAGCAGAGACCTCCGCCCGTGACACTGACACCATGTGTGTATCAAGGAAAGCCAGCCACTAAGACCCCTCGGGTGCAGGTGAGTGCCGCCGATCCCCTGAGACAAGGCAGCACTCTCCATCTCCATGCCGTAGATTTCCAACGTCACAGCCCAGATCCTCTGGGGCTCGCCCTTGGTCACCAGCATCACAATCCCTGCCATCTCGAGGTGGATCGCCTTGGGAGAGACACTGGTCTCCATTCCACCGGCATCGTTAGTCCTCCTACCAGTCATCCTCTTGGCGCAGATCTCAGTCGCCTGCCCTGTGGGAGCGCTCCCCGTCATGATTCCGGGCCGTGGCCCCCTCCATACTGGCACTGATCCTCCTTCCAAACACCAGTCTCCAGTGGCAACAATCAGCAGGTAGACAGGCATCAACGGCCTTGCTGCGGTCACCAGAACAGGGTTCCTCCAGCACGGAAGAGCAGTTCAGACCCTCGCCAAGACCCCACCGATGCAAATGGGCACCTGAGGCTACATCAATGTCTATGGTGCCGGGTTGGCATCATGGCCAGCGCAGTGGCCTTATCGGAGGGGGTGGGGCATGCTGGTAATGATAATGTCCCCTTCGCACCGCTCATCTGCCGCCACCTCGGAGCAACAACTGACAGCACCGGGCTCGGTGCCTGAGACCTGCTTGGAGGTCGGGCTAGAGATGACAATGCCCTCCCCCCAAAAAACCTCCCCAGTGGATGATGCCCTGGAGCTTCCCCCAGCAGCACAGTCGTCCTCGTCCTTGGACAAGGTGGTCGCGGGACCCTCGAGGGCCAGCCAGCTGGATGATTTTAAGGAACACCAGGCCCTGCTTCGACGGGTGGCTGAAAACTTGGGCCTAGAAGTGGAGAATATGGCCAAGCAAATGGACACCTTGTTCAGTGTCTCTCAGCTTCTACCCCGGCACGTGTTGCACTATGATAGAATCATAGAAGATTAGGGTTGGAAGAGACCCAAGGAGGTCATCTAGTCCAACCCCCTGCTCAAAGCAGGACCAACTCCAACTAAATCATCCCAGCCAGGGCTTTGTCAAGCTGGGCCTTAAAAACCTCTAAGGATGGAGATTCCGCCACCTCCCTAGGTAACCCATTCCGGTGCTTCACCGTCCTCCTAGTGAAATAGTTTTTCCTAATATCCAACCTAGACCTCCCCTACTGCAACTTGAGACCATTGCTCCTTGTTCTGAGAATAGCCAAGCTCCATCCTGTTTGGAACCCCCCTTCAGGAAGTTGAAGGCTGCTATCATATCCCCCCTCACTCTTCTCTTCTGCAGACTAAATAAGCCCAGTTCCCTCAGCCTCTCTGCATAAGTCATGTGCCCCAACATTCTAATAATTTTTGTTGCCCTCCGCTGGACTGTCTCTAATTTGTTCACATCCTTTCTATAGTGGGAGGCCCAAAACGGGACGCAATACTCCACGTGGCCTCACTAGTGCATGACGGGGTCCTGATAATTGCTAAGGCCCTCTCGCAAACCCCATCGTCCATCCTCCCTCCTCCAAAAGGGACGAAAAGAAGTACTTTGTCCCAGCCAAAGGGTTCGAGTACCTTTATACTCACCCACCTCCAGGCTCACTGGTTGTCTCTGTGGCCAACGAAAAGGACAAGCAGGGACACAGTAGTTCAGCTCCCAAAAATAAAGAGGCCAAAAGACTAGACCTTTTGGGGAGGAAAAAGTTATTCGATAGCCAGCCTGCAATTTGTGGTGGTGAACCATCAGGCCCTTTTGGGCAGGTACAATTTTAACGTATGGGACTCCCTCTATAAGTCCTTCCCACAGGGTCTGGCCCAGGAATTCAGCACGTTGGGGGAGGAGGACACCGTGGCGGCTACGTGGTCTCTCCAGATGGCATGGGACCCGTTGGATTTGGAGGCTAGGGTGGTCACATCAGCAGTGATTATGATCAGTGATTATGCAGCTCCTTGCTTCAGATTGCCGGCCTGTCCCAAGAGATGCAAACCTCTATCCAGGACCTCCCATTTGATGGGAATAGTCTCTTTTCGGAACAGACGGATGCAAGGCTGCATGGGTTAAAGGACACTCAGGCCACCCTTTGCTCGCTGGGCATGCAAATGCCACAGTCTCCACCGAAGCAGTTCTGGCCGCCCCCCCGCTGCCAAGGCCTTGGTAGTCTAGTCAGGGATCTGCAAGGATAAGGGATAGAGACACAAGCTTTAGTCGTCTCCGCCCTTCCTCCTCCTGCTCACCCACGCAGCCCGGCCCGGCGAAGCATTCCGGAGGCAGGAAGCACTCATTTTGAAGGTGCACGCAAGAACGACACCCCAGTCAATTCCCCAGATCCACCTTGTTCTTTCTTGACTGTCTTCGTCCCTACTGTTCGGCCTGCTCGCGGGTCACCTCGGACCACTGGGTGCTGGGCATAGTATCTCAGGGCTATACCCTGCAATTTTTGGCCACCCCTCCATCTCACCCCACCACTTCTCTGTCCCTCTTCAGGGACCTTCTCATCCAAGAGGTCAAGATACTCCTGCACCTAGGGGTGGTGGAGGAGGTTCCCTGGGACATGAAGGGAAAATGGTTCTTTTCCCGCTACTTCCTAATCCTGAAAGCAAAAGCGGGCCTCAAATCCATTTTGGACCTGTGTCCCCTTAACAAGTCTCTCAGAAAGTTGAAGTTTCACATGGTTTCCCTGCCCTCCATCATCCCCTCCCTGGAGACGGGTACACAGCCCTCGATTTGAAGGACACTTACTTCCATATTCCAGGGGCACAGACGTTTCCTCCGTTTCATAGTCAGCAGACGCCATCTTCAATTCATGGCACTGCCCTTTGGCCTCTCATTGGCCCCAAGGGTGTTCACAAAATGTATGGCGCCGGTGGCTGCTTACCTGAGACGTCAAGGGGTCCAGGTCTTCCTGTATCTCGATGACTGGATCATTGAGGGCAGGTCTCGGGAGCAAGCGCAGAGGAGCTTCGATCTGGAACTTTCCACCTGGTGCGATCGGGGCCTGTTAATAAATGAGAAAAAAAAATCCACCTTAATGCCTGTCAAGTGAATAGAGTTCATTGGGGTGGTTCTCGACTGCACGTGAGCCAGAGCCTTCCTTCCGGAAGTGCAATTCAGGCCATGTCGGACCTGATCTCCCATGTGAAGAACCACCCGCTCACGTTGGCTCATGCCTGCCCATGGCTGTTGGGCCACATGGCCATGTGTACATACGTGGTCAGCCATACTGGGCTCCATCTTCGGCCTTTGCAAGAGTGGCTGGCGTCGGTCTATGTCCCCAACAGGCACGACCTAGACCGGGTAGTCAGGGTGCCGGACCACATCAAGGTCCTCCCTGGATTGGTGGTTGGACGCCAGGCTGATGTTAGAGGAAGTCCCCTTCGCGACCCCGTCCCTGTCACTGACCCTGGTCTCCGATGCTTTGGACCTCGGCCCACATCAACGTCAGGGAGCTGAGTGTGGTTCACTTGGCCTGCCAGGCTTTTATGCCCCCTCTGAAGAGCAAGGTGGTGCAGGTCCTGACGGACAAAACCACTGCAATGTATCATAACAGGCAGGGCGGTGCCAGGTATTTGGCCCTTTATCAAGAAGCTCTTCACCTTTGGGACCCCTCTGTCGGAGTTGCTGGCAAGAAGGAACGGAGAGGACATAGGGCCAGTGGTGCCTGATATACCGACGCATGAGCGCGGCAGTCAAGAGGGCACCACAGCCGGCCTTACAGATACAGCTAAGGCAAAAATCTCCACAACGGCGCATGAGGGCATGCGCACACCGAGAATGGAATGGACATGAGCCACACATCTTGAAGAACAACAGTTAGAAAAGGTAGGTAACTGGTTTTTCTACAGAGTCAGCGAGTGGAGTCCACGTCCCTCTGAGGCAAATGCATGAGTAATGTGATGACACCATTTTTGTGCACAGAAGCAGCAAATACCAGGATGAGTCAAAGACCGCTGCAGTTTGTATAAGAACTATAGAAAGATCTGAAAGCACATTTCACTTAGCCGTTTACTGAAATATAATGACTATTATTTATTTGATGCCTTTAAGATGGGTAGTAATTACTTTTTAGGGCTGTCGATTAATCGCAGTTAACTCAGGCGATTAAAAAAAACCGCAATAAAAAAATTAATCACGATTAATCCCAGTTTTAATTGCACTGTAAAACAATAGAATAGCAATTACAATTTATTAATATTTTGGCTGTTTTTCTACATTTTCATATATAGTGTATTCTGTGTTGTAATTGAAATCAAAGTGAATATTATTTTTATTACAAATTTTTGCACTTTAAAATGATAAACAAAAGAAATAGTATTTTTCAATTCACCTCAAACAAGTACTGTAGTACGATCTCTTCGTCGTGAAAGTGCAACTTACAAATGTAGATTTTTTTTTTGGTTACATAACTGCACTCAAAAACAGAACAATTTAAAATTTCAGATCCTACAAGTCCACTCAGTCCTACTTCTTATTCAGCCAATCGCTAAGACAAACATGTTTGTTTACATTTACAGGAGATAATGCTGCCCTCTTTTTATTTACAATGTCACCAGAGAGTAAGAACAGCCATTTGCATGGCACTTTTGTAGCCGGCATTGCAAGATAGTTATGTGCCAGATATGTTAAACATTTGTATGCTCCTTCATGCTTTGGCCACCATTCCAGAGGACATGCTTACATGCTGATGACGCTCGTTAAAAAATAATGCATTAATTAAATTTGTGACTGAACTCCTTGGGGGAGAATTGTATGTCCCCTGCTCTGTTTTACCTTTATTCTGCCATATATTTCATGTTATAGCAGTCTCGGATGATGACCCAGCACATGTTGTTCATTTTAAGAACACTTTCACTGCAGCTTTCACAAAACGTAAAGAAGATACCAATGTGAAATTTCTTAAGATAACTACAGCACTTGACCCAAGGTTTAAGAATCTGAAGTGCCTTCCAAAATCTGAGAGGGACAAGATGTGAAGCATGCTTTCAGAAGTCTTAAAAAAGCAACACTCCGATGCGGAAACTACAGAATCCAAACAACCAAAAAAGAAAATCAACCTTCTGCGGGTTGCATCTGATTCAGATAATGGAAAATGAACATGCGTCGGTCCGTTCTACTTTGGATTATCGGGCAGAACCCATCATCAGCATGGACGCATGTCCCCTGGAATGGTGGTTGACACATGAAAGGATATAAGAATTTTTAGCACATCTGGCACGTAAATATCTTGTGACGCCAGCTACAATAGTACCATGAGAACACCTGTTCTCACTTTCAGGTGACATTGTAAACAAGAGCCGGGCAGCATTATCTCCTGCAAATGTAAACAAACTTGTTTATCTGAGCGATTGGCTGAACAAGAAGTAGGACTGAGTGGACTTGCAGGCTCTAACATTTTATAGGGTGGTTTGTTTTTTTGGGGAATGCATTTTTTTTTAACATAATTCTACATTTGTAAGTTCAACTTTCATGTTAAAGAGATTGCTCTAGAGTACTTGTATTAGGTGAATTGAAAAATACTATTTCTTTTGTTTTTTACAGTGCAAATCTTGTATTAAAAATAAATATAAAGTGAGCAATGTACAGTTTGTAGTATGTATTGTAATTTAAATCAATATATTTGAAAATGTAGAAAACATCCAAAAATATTTAAATAAATTATATTATTTTATTGTTTAACAGCGTGATTAATCGCGGTTAATTATTTTAATCGCTTGACAGCCCTACTAATTGTTTTAAATTAATCACATTGTTAGAAACATAAATTTACATCTCTTCTATTGCATTCAAAATAAGGCTCACAGTGTGGGTGAGAAGTCTCTCCAATGCAGTCCGAGGAAGCACTGCCAGTCAGAGGCTGTGTCTCCGGAAGAGTTTGCTGCAGTTCACAGCTGCCCACCTTCCACAAGACTGACTTTCTCGGAGTTACGGATGGCCTGTAACTAAGGCTGCAAGTTTCTCACTGATTCTGTGACTTCTGCAGCGGCCGGTGCGGCTGGCCCAGGGGCCGCCCAAACAGCTGTGGCAGCCCCTGGGCCAGCCACACCAGCTGTTGCTGGGGCAGTCTCGGGCCACCGCTCGCCCCTCTCCCAGCAGCAGTGGGAGTTTGGGTGTGGGAGGGGCTCAGGGTTAGGGCACAGGGCTGGTGCAAAGGTTGGACCCCTTTGCACTGGCGGGGATCTTGGGCTGCTCCCCGCAGAGCGCACACACTGCCCCTCCCCCCCGAGTATCCGCAGTTCCTCCGGGCCATCTCCCCCCGCAAGATTTAGTCAGGATATATAGTACAAGTGATGGACAGGTCATGGGCCGTGACCTGTCCATGACTTTTACTAAAAATACCAGTGACTAAAAAATAGTCTTACCTATAACTAAGGTTTTAGTCATGCTGTCTGTAGAAGAGGGGCAGCCCTACAATTTGCTTATCTATATCTGTCACATTCACACTCACTCTCCATGTATCTGTTCACTCCCATATACGCTGTAGATATCCATTCTAAGTGGTTCATCTGTAGTATATTGAGGTATTAAAGAGGAGCTAGTGCGTGTCTTTTTCTTTTTATTGGTAGTTGTAGAGCTATTTAAGTAGGCGTTAAGCTGTACACAGTTGGTGGACAAAGCTGAGGCATGCTTACAAATAAAATTATTGGGCCTTCAGCAAGAGAAATGTCCTGACACCTTTTAAAGGGGTTTCTCGTGTCTTTCCTCTTTCACTTTGCTCACCAACATATTTTAAAATTCGGATCTCAGCCACAAGTCAAACATACAACCTTGGGTATAAAGGCAATGTGGTATTTAGTTGGGGTTGGTCCTGCTTTGAGCAGGGGGTTGGACTAGATGACCTCCTGAGGTCCCTTCCAACCCTGAGATTCTATGATTCTATGTATGCGTGATGGTAAAGGTTGCAGTGGGATTTTGCCTTTGACAGCCCTTAATTCTTAAATTCTAATATGAAACTGAAACACACTGTCTTTTTTTTAAAAAGTGAAAAATGCAAAGCACTCTTTGAATGGCCTATGAATTTTTAGTCATTGGCGATTGTTCCTGGAAAAAGAAATAAATCAAATAAAACACTTCACAGATTTTTTCATGTTTCCTCTCACTCACTAAATTTGTTCTCCATTTAACACACAAGCTACAAGAGGCACCAAAGTTCCCCCTTGCAGCCAGAAGACCATGAGTTTAAGTTTCACCTCTTCTATTGGTGGAGTAGCCCCAAATAACAGAGCATGTAACCACGCACATTGCACTGTGGACTGTGCACTTTACAATCCTTGCTATTGATCAAAGCTTCAGATACCATCCCCCCGTGTTACTGATGATGTAGCTGAGTACTCTATCTGAAATGTCATGTAACACTTCTAGCAGAGCTGGGAATCGAAACCAGGACACTGTGGCCAAATCAAGTTTCAGCCATACAGTCTCTCAGAAAGATTAAGTCAAATGTGGGTGGTTACATTCTCTGTTATTTGGGGCTACTCCTGTATATGTAGTTCTACAAATTACTCCTGGGAGGATTCTTCGCCATTAATGTTCTGTGCACAATTTCCTTTTTCCTGCAGAATTGGTGCTACAGAGCTGCTGGTTGCCACTAGAGGCTGCTGGACCCAGCGGTACAGGACACTGCTGAGGGGGAGAGTGGGAGCTGGAGGGTTCTGGGCAGCTGCAGTTCCTGGCACGCCCTGAAGGAAGGAGATGGCGTGCAGGAAACTCTGTACAAGCCCAAGACCCACCATCAGGCTGTTTCTCCCTCTGGATCCCTGGACTGGCGGGGAGGGTATGCAGGTGTCTGGGCTCGGGGGGGCGCTCCATGGCTGGGGTCTGGAGGAGAGAGGATGCAGGTGTCTATCATATGAGTGTTCCTTTGATCTGCTTATATCATGTCAGTTTATTAATACATTTGTGGCCATCAGTGTATATTACAATATGATTAGCTCTAATAAGGAGGGAGACATTGGCACAGGATTTGGTTATGATATTAACTATTGTTTAATGAATGACAAATATGACTAGATGGAGCCTGATGCTGGTGGCATGTCATATTTAATTATAATAACTTTAAAAGAGCTGAATGGCTTGGAAGATAAAATATAGTACTGGACAAAATATCTGGGATCTTGGCTTGAATCCAAGATGATGGCCTAAATAAATGCATCACAAAACCACTACAGATCAACTCAGATTTATGTGAGTGACTTATAAGAACCCTAGAGCGAAACCAACGTTGTGATTAAATTAGCTCGTACATTTAGAAAGGATTCTCCCTTCAGGTCAGACTTCTAAGCATTGGTGGGCTCATGGAGAAGTTCACATTGTTGTGGATTGAAGTAAAACTTTGGTATCTAGAGTTTCATAACTTTTTATCTTTAACAAGCATGACTAATTAAAACAAAGAAAAAATATGCAAACAAATGAAAAGCTAGAAGTATTTTCAGTAGTGCTACCGTAGTTAAGGACCTGTTAATCTTCTGAATATAACCGTTTACAATTTGAGTATTTTATTGACGCAGGGTTGAAATTTAGCTTTCATGTTCTCAGACCTAATGTAATATCTGCTTTACTCTTAAACAGTAATGAATAATAAGCTGTTCTATAACAACATGAAGATTAGTTGTCAAAAAAGGAAAATTTGACAGGCACTTACTATATACTCACCCCACTGCAGTGTGCACAGATGTGGCATTCGTGTATGCAAATATGTCCAATTATTATCCAGAGATCTTAATTTGACATTTTTGCCCTACCTGTCTTTTTGATCATTTTTAAATTGGATTTTAGAATAAGTGGGTAACTATCAGACTAAACAAATCTATATTTATATGTATAGATAAAATATGATGTTAATTCTGTTTTTTAACTGTTTTAGGTGTGTTTCATTACATTTTGATTTTAAATAAGACAGGAAAACATTTATCCAGTGCAGTAAAAAAAATAGTCTAATTTGACAGGGAATAGAATATACTGCATATTCTAGGAATTTGACACACAACAGAGTTCTTGCAAAGAGATCAAGAAAAATCAATGGGCTAAAGTAACTCTACAATAGAAAAAGCAGTATTAAATTTGAGGTCCCTGTATTGTTGTTTCTTTTGTTGACAGTATACTAGCAAATGTTTTATTAAATTGCCATAGTCTGCAGTTCTCATTGATCTCGTTTATGCATGTTCCAATATTTCAGTAACCCCATATCTGTATTTTTGTGTCTCAGCATGACGTCTCACAGACTTTGCTCAAAGCAACTCTGGACAGTGTGGTTGAGGAGTGTGTCAGCTTTGTAGGAGTAGATATTAACATCTGCTCAGAAATACTATTAAGGTGGGTTGAATACTTTCCTATTCCAGTAATTACATGGCTCTGGATCACAGAGTCTGTGTTTATTCTGCCATCCGACTCAAACTTAGCTGGAGCAAATGGCTCTTGCGTTAAACTTCCAATTACGTGAAAATGACATATTAAGACAGTATTTCACTGGAGTATTAAGGGTCAGCTTTTTGAAAGGAGGGATGTGGGTCTGCAAGGTAAAACCATTCTTCTGAGGGAGACAAATATTTTCAAAGTAATAACGCATAGCATAAAACAAACACAGCAATCAAAAATAACATGGCATAATAAATATGATATTAATATTGCAAAGGAAGGGATTGCCAAATTTTTGTTTTGTCTGTCAGAAGATGGCTTTACAGATTATAGCAAGTAAAGCTGGTTGAAAAACAGAGAAAATTCTGGAAAATTTTCGTTAAAAATGTATCCCTTTTTCACTGTGAGCGTTTTAAAAAAATTTACTAGCTCTGTAATGTACTGGAAAATGTTACGATTTTTTGAGGAAGTTTTTCTGAAAATGTATCTAATTGTCTTTGTTGAAAAATCAAAATTCAGAAAATTTCAACCATCTAGTCCAATGGACTGTTAAAAATAAATAGTAGGAGGAGGTCATGCCCATTATCATAGAAATGTAGGACTGGAACAGGTCATCTAGTCCAGTCCCCTGCCCTGAGGCAGGACTAAGTATTATCTTCTAGACCATCTCTGACACATGTTTGTCTAACCTGTTCTTAAAAACCTGCAATGTCAGACACTCCACAGCCTTCCGAGGCAATTGATTCCAGTGCTTAACTACCTTTACAGTTAAGAAGTTTTTCCTAATGTCCAACCTAAATCTCCCTTGCCACGACATTACTTCTTGTCCTGTCCTCGGTGGTTAAGGAGAACAATTTATCACCCTCCTTTTTATAACAACCTTGTATGTACTTGAAGACTGTCATCATGTGTTCTCTCACCCCCTCCAGTGTGCTCTTCTCCAGTGTGCTCTTCTGCTTCTGTGGGCTTATCTACACAGCACCGCAGTGTGCTCTACAGAGATGTGAGTTGTAGAGTGCGTTAGCATGTTGCACTCTAACTACCCCATGTAGTTCATGCCAGCAGGGTCTACATGGGGCAGTCAGAACACAAATGCTCTGCAGTTCACACCCCTTATAGCGCACATTGCGGCACTGTGTCGAAAAGCAGTGAGTGTCCCTGAAACCTACGTTGTAGAAAACGGTGCATCCCAGACAGGCTGATTACCAACATTGCTTACTGCTCAGGTGTGTGATATGTTAAATGTGTTCATCATCACCTGTTGCATTTACAGCGCATGTTATATATCTGCAGGCATTAGAAGTTAGACATGTTCTCTGAAGCAGACTAAAGATCAATGGAAATTTTGTAAGCTGTGTATTTGAGGTATATACCTTTGTCACCAAGAAGAACTGTTGAAAGCCAGTGTGAAACGAGAGTGGAACTTTCACTGAGGGTACGTCTACACTACCCGCCGGATCGGTGGGTAGTGATTGATCGATCCCTGAGCGCGCTCCCTGTCGACTCCGGAACTCCACCTCCGCGAGAGGTGGAAGCAGAGTCGACGGAGCGGCGGCAGTCAACTCGCCACCATGAGGACTGCCAGGTAAGCTGACCTAAGATACGTCGACTTCAACAACGCTATTCGCATAGCTGAAGTTGCGTACCTTAGGTCGACCCGCCCTCCGCACCCCCACTAGCGTAGACCAGGTCTTAGCTGTCACAGGTTCCCTGTTTTGAGTTAATATGCAATAAGCTAGTTCATTGTAGAGTCTAACACCCTGGCTTACCATGCACTATTCACTGCCTAGACAAGAGCTTAAAAACCATGATCTACTTCTTAACATTTCTAAGAATGACTTGCCAAAATTTCCATTCTTAATTAGTAGTATTTTTATTTTGTGGGTTGTTACATTTCAAATTCTGCTTGTAATTCTGATATTTCAGCAATGATGAGTTTGTCACTCTATTCCAACTTTTGTTACATGAAGGATGAGAATGTTTTGGGGACATTTTTCTTCTCTTTGCTATTTTGTGTCTTTTGCATCGATTGCAGGTGCTATTTCTTTTGGAACCACTATCAGTGACACTCCATGAACAATTCTCTGCTTCCATTCACTTAGAACCTGAATGCAGATTTGAGTCTGATCCTGCAGAAGTATCCTCCCACACAGACCCTTATACCCAGATAGTCCAGAGTCGTCTTACCTCCAGTGGGATCCTTTTGCAGGATCATGTGAAGATGGATCCTTCAGCCTTTGGTCTTGCAAACTATTTGCAACTATTTGGTCTTGCAAACTATTTGGTGTATTGATATTTGAGTTATCCGGCCCAGATTTCCTGCAGCAGTTTGTATCCTTGCTGTTAATTTGTATCTGCACTAGTCATTGTTTATTTGTAACTAATATATTTTGAAAACTTTGCTTCTCAGACATATTGCAGGATTGAATGCTAACAGGGCTAAAAATATAATTGAATGGCGAGAAAAGAACGGACCATTTATAAGTCGGGAACAGCTCAAGGAAGTTAAAGGACTGGGTCCAAAATCCTTTCAACAGTGCGCTGGCTTCATCAGGTTTAACCAAGAATATGTAAGAACCTTTTGCAGGTAATAACTAAGGTGTGAATTAAACTCAGTAACAACCATGCATTCACAAGCCCATTCCTTCTCAAAGCAGCAACCAAGCAGAGCTGACTGAGTGTCTAGTGGGTTTGTTGGCTATAGCTAAGGCCAAGATTTTGTCATGGATATTTTTAGTAAAAGTCACGGACAGATCATGGGCAATAAAGAAAAATTCACGGAATCCGTGACCTGTCCCTGACTTTGACTAAAAATATCCATGATAAAATGGGAAGCGGCTGGGCAGCTGCGGGGTGGCTGGGATCTCCAGCTCCCCAACCACCTGTGGGGACTCAGAACTGCAGGGTCCTCCTGCCCCGGCAGCGAAGAGCTGCAGGGATCCCCCTGCTTCTGTCGCAGTGGGGAGCCACCGGGGATCCCCCTGCCCCACTGCAGCGGCTGGGGAGCTGCCGGGGATCCCCCTGCCCCGCTGCGGCTAGCGGGGAGCTGTGAGGTACCCCCATTGTCCATGGTGGCTTGGGGGCCCGCTGCCTCAGGCAGCAGGTGACGTACCACACAGCTCCTTGCCGCTGTGGAGGCGGCAGGGCCCTACAGCTCCATGACCTCCGTGCCAAAATCATAGCCTTAGCTATAGCCCTTTATTGTGAAGTAGGATTCTGGGTTTTTCTCCTTGTTCTACCACTGACTCGTTGGTGACCTTGGGCAAATCTCTTTAGTCTCTCTCTGTGCCTCTGTTTCTCCATCTGTATAATACTGATAACTCACAGGGGTGTTTTTAATGCATAATTGTTTGTAAACTACATTAATATTCTTGGAAGGCAGGTGCTGTGGAAGTGTGACAGTGGGTGGTAGTCAGTGTGAGAATCCAGGATCTTCATTCTCAGACATTTTTAATCTTGTCATCTGGGCAGGGAAGATTGTTTAGATCAGAGATGGCCAACCTGTGGCTCCGGAGCCACATGCGGCTCTTCAGAAGTTAAAATGCGGTTCCTTGTATAGGCACCGACTCTGGGGCTGGAGCTACAGGTGCCAACTTTCCAATGTGCCAGGGGGTGCTCACTGCTCAACCCTTGGCTCTGCCACAGGCCCTGCCCCCACTCCACCCCTTCTCACCCCCTCCCCTGAGCCTGCCATGCCCTCGCTTCTCCCCCCCAGAGCCTCCTGCACTTCATGAAACAGCTGATCGGGAGGGAAGTGGAGGCGCTGATTGACAGGGCTGCCGGTGGGCAAGAGGCACTGGGAGCGGGGAGGCGGGGGAGAACTGATGGGGGGTTGCTGACGTATTATTGTGGCTCTTTGGCAATGTACATTGGTAAATTCTGGCTCCTTCTCAGGCTCAGGTTGGCCACCCCTGGTTCAGATTGTCCGTTCTTTGGGGCAAGTACTGTCATTTTTTAATACCGGTGTGCGGTACCTAGCATGCACGATGGGACCCTAATCCCATTGGTGCCACTACTGCAGTACCAATTATTAATAATAAAAATGATAACAGAGAAGGCAGGCATGTGTCAATATTTTGTCAAACAGTGCAGTAGTGGAGCGTTAAGAGCATTTTGTATTATATTTTCCTTCCGGAGGTCAGGAGCCTAATTCTGATATCAGATAAACAGATGCCTATCAGTGCATGTCTTGCAAAATCAGGTGCTGCATTGAAAGACCCGAGTCAAAATTAGGCCCTGACTGCATTGTCTCTGCAACGTTCCTGATGGGCCCAACCAACAAAGGATATGCTTTAGTGGACCAGAAGCCAGTACATTATTTTTGTTCTCTCTGTCACTAGGCCATCAGCATTAGAGCTTTATTTGTGCTAGTTCTCATGTTTTATATTTGGCAAGTTAACAAAAACAGTAGTTCTCACCTAAAATATTGATCTGCAAAAAGTGTAACAGTCTAAACTTCCTGGGTTTCAAGAACTTGATTCACTCTACTTATGTAAATCAATGTGTGAGTGATGGACACTGTGGTGGAGGGCCCAGAGCTGTTCGACACAGCCACAACAGTGGGCAGCACTGGGCAGGTCATGGCCTGGGTACAAAGATATGAGATGAGCCATTCATATCCTAGGGAAGGGGTGGGCAAACTTTTTGGCCTGAGGGCGAAACTGTATTGCAGGCCGGGTAGGGAAGACTGACTTCCCGCCCCCTAACTGTCCCTCTCAGAATTCCCGACCCATCCAACTCCCCCTGGTCCTTGTCCCCTGACTGCCCTGACCCCTATCCACACCCCCGCTCCCTGAGACGACCACCCCCCCCCGGGACTCCCACGCCTATCCACACACACACACACCCGTTCCCCGTCTCATGACCGCCCCCCTCAAACCTCCGTCCATCCAACCGCCCCCTGCTCCCTGTCCCCTGACTGCCCCCTCCCGGGACCCTCCGTCTCTAACCCCTTCCTCCCCCAGGACCCCATCCCCTATCCAACTTGCCCTGCTCCTTGTCCCCTGACTGCCCTGACCGCTATCCACACCCCCGCCCCCTGACAGTCTCCCCCCCCACCCCCCGGGACTCCCACGCCTATCCACCACCCCACCCCCCGTTCTCCGTCTCATGACCGCCCCTCCTAACCTCCGCCCATCCAACCGCTCCCTGTGCCCTGACTGCCCCCCAGGATCCCCTGTCACTTACCCAACCTCCCCACCCCCTTACCATGCCGCTCAGAGCAGCAGGAGCTCGCAGCCCCACTGCCTGGCCGGAACCAGTCACACTGCCGCGCTGCCCGGGAGCTGAGGCTGTGGGGGTGTGGGGACAGCAGGAGAGCGGCCGGGGGCTAGCCTCCCTGCCGGGAGCTCAGGGGCCAGACAGGACGGTCCCGCGAGCCGGATGTGGCCCATGGACTGTAGTTTGCCCACCTCTGTCCTAGGGAGACTTCACTCTGTGGAATCAGTTGATGCTCTAATCATAATCATTTAAAGCTGCCCTCACTTGGTGGAATCGCCAGGGAAGGGGGCAGTGACAACAGCACAGCTTACATGAGGGCAAGTCTCTTTTCCTTTCTTCCTCCCATCACAGGATGTAGCTGCACCACTCAGGCAGATGGTGTGTCCAGTTAGTACTCCCTTTACCAGTAGGGGCAATCAAGCCCTAGAGCTATTTGTGACTTTGCTGCTTGTTCAATATCTGAATAGTTCTTAAAAATCTGTAGAAATAATTGATTGAACTTCCTTCATTGAGAATGTAGGATATAACTAGTATATTTCATAAATGCGTTATAAAATGCCTAGTGACTATTCTGAAGTGGTAATAATTTTAACCATATGTTTTGTAGTGTTCCAAACAATTTCAAACTAATTTCTTTTGGCCTGGGGTTTCCCCGGCTTTGTCTTAGCTCTGGTTTGAGCAAAATCATTTCAGCTCGTTGAGTGAAAAAATATTTTTAACCATCTGATCTCGCTGCTCATATAACTCATAATCATCTGACACCCAAACACTTCTGACTTGGATTGTTCTGTAGATTTCACCGAGACAAAAAAATAAAGGTATAACATTCCAAAATAGATAAATCTGCAAAACTTTTCAATTTCAGACATTTTCAGGCTCCATTAAAGATAGCTGTTAGAACACTCAAGTCCAGTCCATTTTCAAAGGTGGTAGAGTTACTACCTGGAACTTAATAGGTTAGTCAAAAATGACTCTGTTAAGGACGTCACTGTTGTGGGACCCTGTAGAGCTGATAAGCTCTGCATGGAAGAGAGTTACAGGAATCTTTTAGCATAGGCCTAGGGTCAAGGAATTTACAAGTACTTACATAGCTCTGGATTATTTTCCCCTTTAAAAACAAAACAAACAAAGCGGAGAATGAAATAGAAAAATGTAGTAGTACCAGTGCAACATTCAAGATTAAATATCAACTGTTGAAAAGTCTGGAACATTTTAACAAAACAGAACAAAATAAGTTATCCCAAAACACTAACTTAGCCATATTGTATCCAGCTAGTATTTTCTATTGCTGTTTTTCTTTTAAAATGACAACATGAGCACTTTCACTGACCACATCACTAGCAGTGGTACATCATTAATACATTTCACTGTGAAACACCATAATTGATTAATGCGGTTCACTAAATATTACCTGAAAACATCATCGGCTTATCGAAAAATTCATTTTTGTGTTTACTTGCACTTGTCTAGTTAGAAATGTATGAATAGCATTATACTAGTAGCACATAAGTGCAAATTCTATATACACATTCTCCCTTCTTTAAAAAAGGTTTAATAGAGTTCATGCAATCTTTGGAGTAGATTATATTGACTTTATTAAGACAGTGTTAGGGTAGGTCACATGAAAACTACAATTAAGATACATTAATATGACTTTACGGGTGAGATCCTCATCCGTGCTCCATCTTTTTTACACCAGGTAATGGGGCCAGAGCAACATAAAGTGTTTCTAGAAGCCCAAGATCTGGCTGAGAAAGAATTTCCTGGCAGAGAAACTGAGACAGACAGCTCTGTGCTGTCCTCCGAGGACCCCCTTACAAGCCATATCATAGGGACCATGCTGGGGGTGGGAGGATGGGTGATTGGCAGGGCTTCAGCATGTAGCTCTGCAGACATTCTGGGTAGCACTTCTCCCACAGGGCTGCCTAAATTACACCAGGGGAACTCTGACCCCTGGAGCAGCCTAGGATTGGGAGAGCACAAACATGGTTTAAGGCCACTGTAGGCTCCCTACCCCCATCCCCTGAGCTGCACCCCACAATATCACCCTAGGTGTATTTCTCTGGAGGATAGACTTCTAAACAGTAATATATTACTGTAGTATCTGGCTGTAAAGGATGACAAAAATATTCTGTTCAATTTATAGTATCTGGATGCTCCCACTTCTGCAGATCTAAAAGTTTTACAAATATTAAGGAAGTAGTCCTCACAGCACCCTGTGAAGTAGGGAAATAGAACTGTCCCCATTTTACAGACTGAGAAACTGTGTGTCACATGACTTGCCCAAAGGTACACAGTCTGTGGCAAAGCTGGGAGTCACTTGTCTTGAGCTTAGCCCGAAGACATATTTCTAAGTCCTTTACTCTAATTTAACATGTTAAATCAGTGTGGTTTTGTTTGTTTTATTTGTTGCTATTTTCTATTGCCTGTAACGTATAATCCCTGCATTGTTCAGCAGTTGGATGCAACAGAGAGAGACACTTCTTTTTAAGTGGACTTGTGAATGTGCTGCTGTGCCATTTTAATGCTTCTTAACAAAGGCTCCTATGTTCACGTTCTCAATAGTTTATATTGAGTATCATATTATGTTTTACCCTCTCCTTCCCATGAGAGAGAGCCAGAACACAATCTTATTTTGTAATTTTTTTAAGAAAATGAGTGATTAAGGGCTGAATCTTTATGGAATGAACTAATTGCAAAAGCTGATCACTGGCTGTGTGTGTGGGCACTTGTAAGGGTGTTCATATACCAAGAACTATGTCTCTTTTTGAATTTTGACAGCAATCAGCAAACTAAGCTTGCAGCAGAAGGTCATGCACTTATGGCTAAAGCAGATGTTCAAGTCACAAGCGAAAAACAGGGCAAAAAGAAGAGCAAACCAGCAGCAAACGTTGTAGTACGGCCAAATCCTTTGGACCAAACTTGTATCCACCCAGAGTCATATGACATTGCAAAGAGGTAAGCAATGGCAGAGTTTCTGAGCAGTTTATGGAATTAGTCTTTTAAACAGTGAGCAGCGATTTTTCTTACATAATGGAGAAATTTGTTAAACTTTTGGGGACCCAAAATATATATGCGTTAACATATGTGTGCGTTAATCTCACCCTTCCCCAAAAAAGGGAAGTTCTCATGTGAGTGAAGGACTTGGAATCCATTTTGTTTGTCCTTTTATGTTTTCTCATTTTTCAAAAAAGGGCTATTTTCAGAAAATTAAATACTGTGTGAAATTTTATTTCAGTGAGAAAAATGCGTTCTAAAGTTTACCTAGAACACACAGACTGCACTAGTGAACTTAAGGTGCCCTTGTACTGTATCTTTGGACATACCAACTATTAAAATACTAGCGAATTTTCTTCCCACTAGCCCTCTCACATTTTCTTCCAACCTTGCCACCAATACTGAGCCCCTTTCCGTCCATTTGCCAGCTCCATTATGCCACACCCCATAACATTCAGGTTCTCTTCTTGATAAAGTGCAGAAGCAAACTGCTGATTGTTCTGTAAATTTGAAAAATTGTGGCTTTGTCCCAGCCCCATCTTGTATATTATGGGAATAAATAAAAAAGGCAGTGTTTGCATTTTCTGTAACCTAATTTTTTGTGCAGTATTATTTCCTTTCCGTTTTTCTCCATACATTTATATTCTCCTGCAATGCTACCAAGTGATGATAGTAGTAGGTGTAGAATTCTTTTCAGCAAATCTGTGGGAGTTAAACTGGGTGTTACTGCAGCTGGATATGACCACTTTATACCTGGAAAACGCACTTCGGTGTCTCTGATTGTGCCCAGCCTCGCTTGGCATTCTGTTTATCTCAGTGGAACCTGCAGCACCTTACTATTCATGAGAGCAGATAGGGGCCATCAGCAAAGTGTTTCATGCATCTGTGATTTGTTTAGTAATAAATCTGGTTTCAGAGAAGTTTACACTGTAATCCAGAAGCCCTCATTTCAGGTAAGTGTAACTTGTGCTTAGCAAAGTAAACTAACAGAAAAAGTGTGTAGTTAATACTGAATTTATTTATAGATTCTGGTCTCCATACAGTCTTTGCTTAAAGGTAATTGAACCATGATTTTCTTTATTCTTAAAAGTAGTACCATTTAAATGCAGTTCAAATTATGCTATGGTACTAAAGAATCACCAATTGCAAATTAATACAGTGTGTTAATTTGTTGGCTAGTCTAAGCATAAGAGCGATTTCCTTCTAAATAAAACAGACTTTGTTCAATAAAGATTGGCCATTAAAATAAATGTGTGTATGTTTCTGTATGTGTATACACACATTGATGAATGTGTCATTATCATTAGCCTTTAAAATTAAATTTACCAGGTGCTAAATAAGATGTCTATATTAAATTCCAAATACTTGGAAGTTTTAGCATGGGACCTTTTGCTGAGTGAGGAAAATGTTTTTTCTTGTAGGTTAAAAAAAACAGTAATTCGGAGACCATGTGTGCCTCCCTTGTTAGGGGGCAAAGCAGCTGGTAAATGCTTACTTAAGATGTGATCTTCTCTATCATCACCCTGTGGTTGAAATTAGACTCTGCCTGGCCTCATGAGAAAACATTATCTCCTCCAATAAACTAAGTAGTGCCTATTTATTTTTTAAGTTGAACACGTACTTTTCGTAAACTATACTGGAATTAATTTCAGTGGCAGTTAGATGTTTTGGGGTTCTTGTGAACTCTTTGATATCACTGTGTCCGGAGGAACAAGTAGTTTGTGTTTTCTATATTATTAAGTAGGATGGTTAAATTCAAAAAATAAAAACATTTAAAGTTAGATAATTGTAGACAGACTGTATAAGATCATATTCCATATTTAAAGTAGTGTTGTAATACTGTCTTCTAATAAGTACTTGGCACTTCTATAATATCTTACTAGAAGGTCGCAATCAACACACACTTTGTTGCTTCTATAGACCGAGTGCATTGCAGACACTAGGGGTTCCTTGGATTACTTCATTCCCCTCCTGTGCATGACCCTCCCATCCCGTTCTATTTCAGGGAGTCCTTGCAACCCCCACCCCATCCCCTCACTCCTGCCATGGGCTATGTCCCCTTCCCCAGTACTAGGGTCCCCCATTCTCCCTCTGTGCCAGGGACTCTTTGTGTCCCCCACTTCCCCTCTCCCCACATACTGCAATCCCCAATCTCCCTTCTGTAGGGGTTCTGTGTATGTCCCCCATTCTCCCTTTCAGTTTTTCTGATTTTTCACCAAAATCGAAAGGATTCTGGCCATTGATACGTAGAACATTCCCTGAAATTTTGGAATTAATCAGCTGCAATATCCAAAAGTTATCATGTTACAGAGAAACAATGAGAAGTGTGCCTGAGTTGACTGTTAGACCCCATTTCACCGGGCAAATCAGAACATCTCAAAATATTAGAGACATTGTTAGATTTAAAAATAAGTATTGTTAAAAGTAACACTGTACATTTAAAAAGGAAATAATTTTTAAACTCTAATTACCTGTCCGCATTCATGCTGTTTGTTGTGGTTTTACATTTCATTCAGCTTGAAAACTGAACAGAGACTACTTAGTTTCACTTTTGCCTATAGTCAATTTCACTTAGTGGTTCTTATGTCTTAATAGTATAATTAAGACCCACATCGCCTGTTTAAATTTGAGAGGACTATAGAAGGAACACTTCAGGAAACAGAAGTGCAGCCATCTTTTTGGTGTGGAATACAACAGTTATATAATAGTATGCAGTACCACCATAAACCAAAGAAAGACCGAAAATAAAGAATAGTAGATCTTTATTCTTATTTACATCAAGGCCCCTTTATACTGTTCTTGCTGTGGAAAGTGGGGTGTAGGAAATTTAGTGTAAATAAGAATCTTAATCACCATATCCAGTTGAAATTCCAGAGGGATTACCTGATTTAGAATTTGGCCGGGACTCCAGGGTTAGCACATCTTATAAAACGTGTCATTGAGTCTTTAATTGACAGACTTGGTAAGGACCTTAGTTTGATATCTGATCCATAGGCTAGTGCTTGCTAACATCATATGAGGTACTGTCTTTGCAGTTATTCAGAGGAAAGACTGCCACCTACTGAATCACCAGCTCCACTTCATGCACCACCTAAAAGTTCCTTGGAGGTCTTTCATCTACGTACTGACCCTGTTTAGCTTTGTGAGTTCTGAAGTGACCACAGTAACGTGGTACGGCTGCCAGCCATGCCATGTTTCCTATAATTTAGTCTCTGTCTAATACAGTAATTAAAAGACATTTTCTGGCTGAATAATTCTGCCCATTATGTTTCTGACTGAGCGTTTTGGCTTCTCAGTGTAAATATTTCTGCTGAAATATTTAGACCAATGTTAAAGTTGTAAATATTGTGTCATCTGGTATGCTTACACAGAAGCACACCACTTGATTCTGTTGCTTAGGTGTGGAGAAATGGAGAATCTAACTAAAGTGAGGAACAAGAAAGATAATGAACTAACCAAGTAGGTAACTTAAAGTAAGTGAACAATGAAACCATTCCTAGGATTTCTTCCAGTCAGGGAAGGTATTGCATTAGTCTTGACTTTGCTGACTAGCGCATGATTGTTACATTAGACATTTATTTAGTTTAGTTTCAGTCAATAATAGAAAAGCTCCTGGGTAAACTACATGTGAACAAGTACCCATAACATAAAGGTAAAAATGCAATAATAACGATATCTGTAAATTGTTTGTAACCAGCTTTTAATACCAATTCTCTTTTATTTGAGTTTATCCTCTAGGGCAGCAGTGCCTTTTACTGATGTGCTGTAGCTGGATGCAGTAGGCATTTCCCAAAGGTTTCATTCAGATGAACAATATTATTGACTGCAGATAGCTACACTTGAGAGAAAAGTTATACTTCTGCAGAAAATTGACAAAGGCCAGGACATATAATATTAAAATTGACACTCATTATGACCTTAGGAGAGAGTGTAAACTGAATTTCCTGCCTTCTGGCAATTTACGTCACAACTTTAATACAGTTTAAATATTATTGTTTATAAAAAAAATTTCTTTATCTGTACTTTGAAGGATTATAAAGAAAATAACACTTTAAAAATAGCTTATAACCTGTGTAATTAAGCAGAATTCATGAAACAGCTTTTCTAGACTCATTCAGGCTTGTTGGATAAATATGGTTTAAGGATAAAATTCTACTAATACTTCACACTTCAACATTGGTTAAGTATATGGGGCCTAATCCAGTGCCCCTTGATGTCAATGGAAATAGTCTCATTGACTTGAGTGAGCTCTGGATTACATGGAGGACATAATTCTTCATTGCCAAATCTGTGTTCATGAAAAAGCAACTGAAAGATAATGGACTAAATTTTGCTTGCATTACTGATATGAGTAGCCCTGTTGAAGTCAATCAAAGTAATTGTCTGGAAACTAATTTAGTTTTTAAAGATGTTGATCGTTTCAAAAAACTTTGGAACTCTGCTATAGATCAAAAACATTTTCATAGCTAATTTTTGTATGATAAATTCCTAATGTGCACTAGAGCCATTGAGAACATTGGATGAGGATTAAACTGAGTGGTTTAATTTGTCTATACAACTGAAATTCATTTCACCACAACTCTATTTTTCCCCAGTAGAACTGAATAAGGTTTTTTTTTCACATATGCAGCTAGAGATCAATCTTCTTGTTCGGTAGAACAACCTGCAACAGTAACGGGGGTGCTTCTGGGAATTCTGCCATGAAGTAAACAAAACAGCAGTGTCACAAGATTTCTCACAGTCTGTAAAATAAACATACTTATTCTGAGTATTGCATTATAAAATGGAATCCAACAGTTCTTTTCACTGTACTGGCAAATGGTGGGACACCGTGCCAAGTAACTGAAGTTCTACCTCCTTCCTCTAGTGACCCAGTTTGGGAAAACTGGGTGTCATCCCCCTGATGGAATCGGAACTATGCAAACCAGGGAGGTAATTGAAAGAGCACAGAAGCAAATGTTCAGTGGCAGAAAATGGAGATTGGGAAGTCCACCTTTCTTCTGCTGCCTTCCTCCCTGGAAAGCAAAATTTTCTGTTACCATCTCCCAGGGCATCATCTCCTGCCCTTAGTGCTGGCTCCTTAGGGGGTGAAATTCAGTTACATAAAAGCTGGGATACTGCCCATTAGCTGTTGATTCTACTCTGTAACAGGCATTGGCTGTTGAGTCTACTCTTGTAACAGTCATCCCTACCCCTTGCCTCAGCAAATTTAAAAGATGTGATCTAAACATAAATAATCACATCTTAAAATAACCCAGATGAGGCCCAGTTCAGCAAAGCATTTAACTTCACACACTTCATTTCAATGAGACTTAAGTATGTGGATAATATTAAGCATATGATTAAGTTTATTGTCGAATCCAAACTTGAGTGTTGATAGCAAAAAGCATTATAGATACACAAAATATGGTTGAGGCATAAATCTTTAGTTTAAGCAATCTTGTAAATACATTTAAAAGAAATCTCAGCATGTAGCCAACCACATTAAGTAACATCAACTTATACTAGACAAAGTCTTGCAATTGTATAATTTGCAAAAGAAGATTCCCACTTGCATAGTGCTAAACCACATTTTATAAACAGAGGCACAAGATTCCTAAATCGTCCGTCTCGCTGAAATATAACCTGCATGCCAGGTGTTGCAGTTTGTGTACATCATATACTGCTGGTTGCTATCCTTTAAAAATGAGTATAGTTAAGATTCTGTAATGGGTACTTTTAGTAAGTCAGCGACAGGTTGTGGACAATAAACAGAAATTCGCGGAAGTCAGCGACCTGTCCCTGACGTTTACTAAAAATACCGAGGTGGGTACAAACAGAGCACTGCCAGAGCTTGCAGCTGCTCCAGCCTTGCTGCTGCTCTAGCGGTCCTAGGGTTGACTGCTGCTCAGTTGTTCCGGTGCTGCGTCCCCTGCTCCCCTCCCACTACCCCCCGCTGCTCTGGCAGCTCTGGGACTCGCCGCCGATAAGCTGTTCTGGTGGCCCCGGAGTTGACAGCTGCTCAGAAGAAGTCATGGAGGTCCCAGAAATTCATGGAATCTGTGACTTCAGTGACAGAATTGTACCCTTAACAATGAGAATTTTCCAATGGGATTCATATATAATATTTTTTTAAAGCTTACATTTAGTGATTAGAAACCAACTGAGTCCAGCAGATGGATACCATGATAAGAAATGTTGCCTTTTCTTTCTAAAGTGTCAGATTATAGGCATATGACTGTTACCTGGTTCTAACTTCTTGAGGACTTCCTAAATGTTTCCTTAATTTTCCCAGCAGCTCTTTTACAATATGTCTTCAGAAACTGGATACCTTGTACATGATGTATTAATTGTATGGAGGAGGATGTGCCACTGTAAGCTGTTGTTCATAAATAGACTTTTCAGAAACTTAAAACACGGTCCCAGCTTTTCAGGAAAATATGCTGTCTATGATGGGCTTAGGCAGAAATTCCTTTGGTTTAAGATCTAGGAGGCCATTTCTTTATCTTTTCTTTTTTTTTATTCAGAATATTTGAACATATTTCAATGTTTGATTAGAATGCATCACAAAGCAAGGCTTTGATAGCGTGGAAACTGTGAACAAAAAATGTTTTGATAATGTGTATAGCATATTAAATCGTCAGTAAAAAGTTTTCCAATTATTTTACAGCAATTGTACAGATTTTGAGTTAAGAACACTTAAAACGATAAATCAATTATATCGGCACCGTTTGTGCTGTTAGTAGTAAAAATTACCTCAGTATTTTAATGGGGGTAATGTCGTGCTGGGAGTCTGCTACAGACCACCAGACCAGGGGGATGAGGTGGACGAGGCTTTCTTCCAGCAACTAACAGAAGTTACTAGATCACAGGCCCTGGTTCTCATGGGTGACTTTAATCACCCCGATATCTGCTGGGAGAGCAATACAGCGGTACACAGACAATCCAAAGCAGCTTACAAGAAGTGGAAGATTGGAGAAATGACCAGGGAGGAGTATAAAAATATTGTTCAGGCATGCAGGAGTGAAATTAGGAAGGCCAAATCACACTTGGAGTTGCAGCTAGCCAGAGATGTTAGGAGTAACAAGAAGGGCTTCTTTAAGTATGTGAGCAACAAGAAGAAAGTCAAGGAAAGTGTGGGCCCCTTGCTGAATGAGGGAGGGAACCTAGTGACAGAGGACGTGGAGAAAGCTAGTGTACGCAATGCTTTTTTTGCCTCTGTCTTCACAGACAAGGTCAGCTCCCAGGCGGCTGCACTCCGCATCACGGTATGGAGAGGAGGTGACCAGCCCTCTGTGGAGAAAGAAGTAGTTCAGGACTATTTAGAAAAGCTGGACGAGCACAAGTCCATGGGGCCGGATGCACTGCATCCGAGGGTGCTAAAGGAGTTGGCCGATGTGATTGCAGAGCCATTGGCTATTATCTTTGACTAATCATGGCAATCGGGGGAGGTCCCGGATGACTGGAAAAAAGCTAATGTGCCAATCTTTAAAAAAGGGAAGAAGGAAGATCCGGGGAACTATAGGCCAGTCAGTCTCACCTCAGTCTCTGGAAAAATCATGGAACAGGTCCTCAAGGAATCAATTCTGAACCACTTAAAGGAGGGGAAAGTGATCAGGAACAGTCAGCATGGATTCACCAAGGGCAAGTCGTGCCTGACTAACCTAATTGCCTTCTATGATGACATAACTGGCTCTGTGGATGAGGGGAAAGCAGTGGATGTGCTATTTCTTGACTTTAGCAAAGCTTTTGATACAGTCTCCCACAGTGTTCTTGCCAGCAAGTTAAAGAAGTATGGGCTGGATGAATGGACGGTAAGGTGGATAGAAAACTGGCTGGATGGTCACGCTCAATGGGTAGTGATCAATGCAAAATAATCCTCCTTGGCCTTTAAAGCAATAAAATATTTCAGAAAAAGAAAATTAGTGATTTTAAATTTTGGTGGACTTCTGTACCTCAAAAACATTGTTTAAAAATGGATGATTTTGTATGTCATGCATCTGTAATCTGCACTTGTGCCTCTGAATAATTTGTATCGGAGTAGTTAGGATAAAAATTACTGGCTCATTTTGTTTTAAAATGAACAGTTTCATATGGTAACTTTTTAATATAATACATTTTTTTAAAAATATTTTTCTCACGCAAGAAGGAATAGCCTGTGCAGAGAACCACCCCTTACAATTTCTTTGTACAATGCATAGCACATTTTGCATACTGTAATAAATAATAAAGTTTTTTAAATTAAACTAGTAAGAATCTTTGGCTAACGTGACTTTCCAAATTGTGCAGTGAGTGTGCCCTCAGTTGTTTTAAGTAGAAAAATAAGTCGTCCCTCCCCACGGACTCCATTTAGATTCAATAATATAACATGCACAGTCCTGAAAACCTTCTATCGGAATAAGTCTCCTACGTTTAGGAACTTAAAAGTGCAGAGTAAGACGCAGAGTATGCACTTTGATAAGTGCTGCTAACCTTAAGGTACAGACTTTTAAGCCAATATTTTAAAAAATAGAAGACTAATATCTTCTTATTTAGGACCAAGAGGCCCCAATTCAGCAAAGTACTTAAGCACTTGCTGAAGAAGGACCATTCAACATATTGGGAAATGCTGTATTTGATTCTCAGCACTTCTCTAAATCAGGTTGCTCATTTATGTACCTGAATAATGATTTAGTAGCCTGGTTATAGAGACCCTATTTCATACATATACTTTACAAGTCTTCTTATTGGGGTATATTTTATCACAGTGATTGTAATTACACTGCAATTGCAATACAATTACTAAAGCTGGTCAAAAAAGGTGATATTTTTCATTGAATTTTTTTGTCAACGTTTGAAAAATTTCATTCAGATCTATACATTGGATGAAAAGCAGCTACTATTTTTGAAGGAAAAAAAATGGAGTTTTGGTCAAGCTAAAGTAGTTATTGTGGTTGTGCTTTTTGAATAATTAATAACCACTAATCAACTACATGACTGAAACCTATTATCTATTTAGTATCATACATAATGCACTTGGATTCTAGAAATACATGTATTAACAATACTGTAATTACATGGTAATTGCTCTATGTCATGTAGTTAATCTTGATATCTTATTAGGTGAAAGAGCAGTAATTGTAAGTGTCAAAAATCATAACTACAATGTAACTACAGTGTATTAGTGAACTACCTACAGTACAGTATAATAACTATACCGGTAGTGATCTATTTTAGTTAAAAGTTATTTCTCAGATGTATTAAAATTATGTATAATAAATTAGCTTAATGTTTAGGGATTACATATCTATATCTATATAAATGTTAGGGCTGTTGATTAATCGCAGTTAATTCACGCGATTAAAAAAATTACGATTAATTGCAGTTTTAATCGCACTGTTAAACAATAAAATACTAATTGAAATGTATTGAAACAATAATGTATTGAATACCAATTGAAAAATATATTTTCACAGATATTGTATTCTGTGTTGTAATTGAAATTAAAGTGTATATTTTTTTTATTATAAATGCACTGTAAAAATGATAAACAAAAGAAATAGTATTTTTCAGTTCAGTTCATACAAGTACTGTAACGCAGTTTCTGTCGTGAAAGTGCAACTTACAAATGTAGATTTTTTTTTTGTTACATAACTGCACTCAAAAACAAAACAATGTAAAACTTTAGAACCTACAAGTCCACTCAGTCCTACATCTTGTTCAGCCAATCGCTAAGACAAACAAGTTTGTTTACATTTACAGGACATAATGCTGCCCTCTTTTTATTTACAATGTCACCAGAAAGTGAGAACAGGCATTTGCTTGGCACTTTTGTAGCCGGCATTGCAAGATATTTACGTGCCAGATATGCTAAACATTCGTACGCCCCTTCATGCTTCGGCCACCATTCCAGAGGACATGCTTCCATGCTAAAAAATAATGCATTAATTACATTTGTGACTGAACTCCTTGGGGGGAGAATTGTATGTCCCCTGCTCTGTTTTACCTGCATTCTGCCATATATTTCATGTTATAGCAGCCTCGGATGATGACCCAGCACATGTTGTTCATTTTAAGAACACTTTCACTGCAGCTTTCACAAAACGTAAAGAAGATACCAATGTGAGATTTCTTAAGATAACTACAGCTCTCAAACCAAGGTTTAAGAATCTGAAGTGCCTTCCAAAATTTGAGAGGGACAAGATGTGAAGCATGTTTTCAGAAGTCTTAAAAGAGCAACGCTCCGATGCAGAAACTACAGAACCCGAACCACCAAAAAAAGATAATCAGCCTTCTGCTGGTGGCATCTGACTCAGATGATGAAAATGAACATGCATCGGTCCACTCTACTTTGGATCGTTATCAAGCAGAACCTGTCATCAGCATGGATGCATGTCCTCTAGAATGGTGGTTGAAGCATGAAGGGACATATGAATCTTTAGCGCAGCTGGCAAGTAAATATCTTGCAACACCAGCTACAACAGTGCCATGAGAACGCCTGTTCTAACTTTCACATGACATTGTAAACAAGAAGAGGGCAGTATTATCTCCTGCAAATGTAAAAAAACGTGTCTGTCTGAGCGATTGGCTGAACAAGAAGTAGGACTGACTGGACTTGCTGGCTCTAAAATTAGAATGCAGGGTTTTTTTGTACGTAATTCTACATTTGTAAGTTCAACTTTCATGATGAAGAGATTGCACTACAGTACTTGTATTAGGTGAATTGAAAAATACTATTTCTTTTGTTTTTTCTACAGTGCAAACACTTTTAATCAGAAAAAAATATAACGTGAGCACTGTACAGTTTGTATTCTGTGTTGTAATTGAAATCAATATGTTTGAAAATGTAGAAAACATCCAAAAATATTTAAGTAAATAGTATTCTATTATTGTTTAACAATGCGATTAATCGCTTTAATCGCTTGATGGCCCTAATAAATATATAGATATAAATATTAAGATTTGTTAAATATTCATACCAGAGTGTTTGTCTAGCCCATTTATGTATTTTCATATATATTTGGAAATTAATTTTTGACTCGGCAACCAATTAGCTTAGAGTAGTACACAAATACTGTATGACATTTGTATAATCCAAGACAGTAGTTGAAACATTAAGGATTTATATTATGTTGTTTTGTAGCAACACTACAAAAATCTTTAATTTGCTTTATAAGTTAATAATGCTTTTTTTTTACTTGAAACTATTACTAGATATTTATAACTGTTTGGTCCATGTCCTTTAACTGTTGTTTGATACTGGCAAATATATACATTCTATCTAACTTTGCACATGCTAATGCAAAGTTTTGTTTTAGAAGTGATAGTGTTGCATCACCAGTAATTTATGTGTGCACTATGACAAGATTTAATGGCATATCATGTTGCTTTCATGTAATGAACCCAGTACCCCCAGCTCTTAAGTCGTGTTGCTGGAAATGATTACATAAAACAGAATGACTGTGACTAAAACCCTTATGTAGCTTTAGCAACTACTGTACATCACAAAGAAGCTTCTTGTTGTTTAAAAATAGTTTTTAAATGCACTGCAACTCTCTGTTGAAAATAATTGTTGCTTTTTCTAATGATCTTTCATTCTGTTCAGAAATTAGCATTTTCTTTAAGCACTGCAGGGTCTGTTTTATAATTTTATGCAGATGTGTATGTTAAGAGAACATGATGTGCTTATTTGTTACATCTATGCTACATTTTTACTTTATCTGAGTAAGATGGATGAAATTATGTATTAAATAAAAACATCAGTGACTTAGCCATGACCATTTTCTGCATGTTCTGTAACATCCCAAAGGCTGTGGTAGAAATGAAAGCTTGCTGTAGAACTTCATGAGTAGTATGTGCTAACCTCCTGCGGTTTTGATTATTTTTTTTTTTAACAAGATTCTGGTAGCTTTACCTTAGTTGACATTCCTTTATATGAAAAGAATTCATCATTAACTCAAACATTCAGTATCTGAGGACAGGGGGGCAATATATCCTACTTTATAGGATTGATCAAAGTTATGAAGAATCTCACCTTTCACATATCAATTTTTGTGGAACTTTTTAAACATTATTGGGTTTTTAGAGAGAGATGATAACTGCTGCTAAACTATATCAACTACTAATTACAATTTATTACTTTACTCATACACAAGAAAATACTTAGAGGAGGGAAGATTGTTGGTTTATTATGGGGTCTATAATTTGCTTTCTTGCAGAACTGGAACTGTCAATTGCAGACTTGTTACAATTATGATTTCAAAGATCGTATAATCCAGATTAAGTGTTTAACATAACTAAAACCATAGTAAGGGAAGTTGCTTGTCACAGAGTCTATTCTTATTTTTTCTGACCATATCATAATCTTTTTTTTCTGACTATAGTTTTTCTGACCTTGCAGTAACCCTAAGAAAGTTTTCTAAATAAGAGAGCATTTAACTTTGTTCTTAAGCAATGACATTTAAAAATATTGATGATCAATATAATGCATTACTTCTGAGCAAGAGCTTTGTGCTTTATATTGACTTTTGTTCTAAATTCTCTCAAGGCACACATGTTTGAGTGAAAAACGATATATGAAATATATAACCAGATTAAACAGTCTCTTTTTAAAAATTATATCTGTAATCACTATAATCACTAAATAATATCTTTATATGGAAATATTTTAGCATCTAGTTTCTCATCAGGACCTAAAGGATTGAGAAGCTCTAAAATAAGAATTTTAATTGTTTCTATTGAAGATGCTTATATTTTTTCGTGTTGGGCATTTTTATAATACTACAGGGATTCTAGTTTTATCGTAGCTGTCAGTATTATGAGCTGTTAATGAAAGGAATTTAGGCCGAGACAAGTTCCTCTGAAAAGACCCCCAGTTCAGGAAGGTAGTGAAGCAGATGCGTAACTTTAAGAACATGAGTATTTCTGTTTAAGTCAGTGGTAAGTCTCATGCTTAAAGTTAGGCATCTGCTTAAGTACCTTCCTGAACTGGAACCAAATTTGCTGTTCATGACCTTAACAGTATTAAATGTTTCAGGTAACTCGGATTGGTAATTTAGGACCTGACTCCTACCATCGTCACTCATATGTGTAAACCTTATTCATTCAAGTAGTCCATTATCTTCAGTGGGATTCCAAAACCAAAAATTACTTGTGTGAATAAGGATTTAAGGATCAGGCTCCTGGTCTTACTCAGAGTCCTATTTCTTACTGTTTTTCTTCCCAAAAATCTGAACACAATACTGTACATCCTGATTACATTATCCACACATTTGAAAGATCTGTACATAATTTTTTGTACATCTGTGAACGTTCCATGTGGTTACATTTATTAACAGTGGAAATGTGCCCTGTTATCGATTTACAATATGAATGCACTTCTATGAAATTCTAATGGTGAAAAAATGTTACTTGAAGGTACTCAAGCTGAATTTCCATTTGTGGTCAAATAAAGCCAAGTGCACAAATGTCAGCAGACTTGTTTATAGGTCTGCTTTGTGAAGCATATATTGTTTAGAACATTGAGTCAGGAGGCTGGCTGTTTGTAGGGATTGTCATGTTACATCTGCCATGTCAGTCAAAGCTCAGGCAGCTGTTGCCTGCCACTGGTGTTTTGGTGTGGTGTTGTCCATCGTTCAGCACTTAACAGTCAGCAGCTCTCTCTCAGCTGTGCTGTGCAGAGCACACTGCACAAACCTACACACATTTTCAGTATTGTCTATACAGCCCCATTAATGTTCTTTTCAGGTAGAGGGAGAATAGTACATGTCCTTTACCATCTTGGTAGAGCTGCTACCTTTGGATACAGCCCTTCTTTTGGATAACAGTTACAATTGGTTTAAGGTAATAAACTCATGTTAACAACAATAATGATGTTAATAAAAATTGCTTTGATACTTTACGTTGTTATCCAACCAGTTAAAATGCTTTAGAAATAGTAAAGTGACACCAAAAGTTGAAATCTGTCCCGTTAAAAAAAATTAACGAGGATTCAGGGGCCAATGCCTGTCACTGAATTCTTGTGCTGGTGTTAGTGGTTTTGTGGCCACTTTTTAATATATTTTTTTTAATGCTTTTCTCTCCCTTGTTACTGTGTGAAAGAACCACATGAACAGGAGAAGCTGATTGACACTGTCTACCGGCGGGAAGCTGTGAAATTGACTATACTCAAAGTACTGTCAAAGGCAAAAATACCCTGAAAAATAGAGAAAATAAATGTATCTAATAATTTTCAGATGTAATAATCTTAGGTGTTACTTGAATCTAGAAAAAAATCATTTAGGAATATAATTTATAAACCTATCATTTATAAATCTGCTTAAACTACCTCTGTGAGGTAGGGGACATTATCCACATTTCAACTGAGAGAGAGAGACACTTGCTGAATTGACTATGTCACATAGTAAATCAGTAGAAGAACTGGGAATAGAATTCATAAATCTTGATTTCCTGTTCTGGGGTGAAGTCCTGGCCCCATTAAAGTCAATGGGAGTTTAGCCACTGACTTCAATGAGGCCACTTTACCTTTATTAATATTCCTTTGTTTTCATTTTCTGAAAGAGAAAATAAGTTGTTTCCATTATTAATATCAATTTAAGATTTGCAATATTGTATAGTAATGAGATTGATATATATTTATCTCTTCAACCCCCCCTCTGAAAATGATGTAGCTATACCATGAACACAAAAGCATGCACTAATAGCAATTGAACGGAGGGCACATTCAGTTGCATCATTAGAAGTACAAAAAAAATAAGAAAAAAATGTGTTAGTCTCTGTGGCACCTTAGAGACTAACAAATTTATTTCAGCATAAGCTTTTGTGGGTTAGAACCCATCAGACACATGGAATGGAACACGCAATGAGCAGATATTTATACATTCAGAGAAACATGAAAAGGTGGGAGTGCCTATACTAACTTTAAGAGGCTAATTAATTAAGAGGAACTATATCAGCGGGGGGGGGGGAAGCTTTTGAAGTGATAATCAAGCTGGCCCATTGCAGACAGTTGACACAAAGGTGTGAGTGAGGATAGTTAATTTAAGGGAAATAGATTCAATTAACGTAATGGCCAAGCCATTCCCAGTCTTTGTTCAACCCTGAGTTGATGGTATCTAGTTTGCATATCAATTCAAGTTCCACAGCTTCTCATTGAAGTCTGTTTTTGAAGTTTTTCTGTTGCAAAATTGCCACCTTTAAGTCTGTTACTGAGTGATTAGAGAGGTTGAAGTGTTCACCTACTGGCTTTTGAATGTGATGATTCCTGATTTCAGATTTGTGTCCATTTATTCTTTTGCGTAGAGATTGTCCAGTTTGGCCAGTGTACATGGCAGAGGGGCATTGCTGGCACATGATGGCATATATCACATTGGTAGATGTGCAGGTAAACAAGCCCCTGATGGTGTGGCTGATGTGATTAGGTCCTATGATGGTGTCACTTGAATAGATATGTGGACAGAGTTGGCATCGGGCTTTGTTGCAAGGATAGGTTCCTGGGATAGTGTTTTTGTTGTATGATGTGTGGTTGCTGGTGAGTATTTGCTTCAGGTTTGGGGGCTGTCTGTAAGCGAGGATTGGTCTGTCTCCCAAGATCTGTGAGAGTGTTCCATTCCATGCATCTGATGACCCACGAAAGCTTATGCTGAAATAAATTTGTTAGTCTCTAAGGTGCCACAAGTATTCTTTTCTTATTTTTTTTGCTGACACAGACTAACACGGCTACTATACTGAAACCTGTCATTAGAAGTACAGTGGCTTTGGTTTCAAGGAAGGAAGTCAGTGATTCACACATTAGCTTATCTTAATGGCAGAAAACTAGACATAAGATACAAAGATAGGCCACATAAGAGGAGGCTATCCATTATATTGTCAAGTAGACCCCCTCAGGTAGAAGAAATATAATACTTCATGCTGAACAAAATACTTATCTCAATTGTGCCTTTAAGGCACAGCCCTGCATTGGGAGCAGAGTGGAGGTGTACAGCTAGCTGCAGGGGAGTGCCAGAATGCATTGTCCTAGACATGCGGGAAGAAAGACAAGATGCAAGGGATGTGGTTTAATTAGGCCACAACTTTATTAACTTAATTCATCTGGGAACTATACAGCAATAATTCATACAGTGCTGGTCATGATTCCATCCTTAATCTTTTCTACCTATTGTAGGACTGCCATCAGTCCCCCCACCCTCCACAGCTGGTCCCCAGTGCCCGCACCTTGTTAAGGGGCTGGGGAAAGGCGATTGTCTTCTCACTGTACCAGATGTTAGGAGCCCAAACCTGTTCCCCAGCTTCTTTAGGGTATGCCTTTTCCTAACTTCACTTCTGGTTCCTATGGAATAAGTACCTGCACTGGACACCTGTTAAGTTGTGACAACTAAAACCTTACTTCCTGACTTACCCCAGGGCCCCTGAGCTGCTGTGTAGAAGGCCAAAAACAAAAAAAAAACCCACCCCAACATCCAGCCCTGGTCAATCTGACAGTGAGGGGAAAATTCCTTTCCAGTCCCAAAAAAGGTGACTAGCACTGTGCCAGCAGCAGACCAGAAACCCCAGGGATAGGTGGGGCTCGTCTGTCTCCCCTCACACGTAGAGTTTATATACCTTCCCACAGGCTTACCTGAGCACTACCGGCCTGCCCACCAGCTCAGGTGATGCCTTCCCATCCAACTCCCAAGGGGAATGAAACCATTAAAAGAGCCACTACCTTTCTTTTCCCCACCAGTCCAGACAACCCACACCACCACCAATTGCATCATCTTGGGGGTGAGGTGGGGTGGAATGCCTCCTACAGCTCCCTGTTGTGCAGGGGATGTGTCTGTTACTACATGACTTTGTGAAGTGCAGCATATTCCCATTCTTCCCCCATCCTATGTGCAGGTTCTGTTCTACAGGCTGGTGCAGAGATGTGGGATAGGGCCACGAATCCTGGAGGGGAGGGAGAGAGTGGAGGGAGCAGACCCCTGTGATTCCTTGAGCACAAGGACTGCAGTTGTGCCTCGCTGCTATGGAGAACATGCAAGGGCAGAGGAAGTCTTCATGTTCCTTCCCATTTCCGTACTGTGCACCTTCTTAAAGGACAGGCATAATCAAACTCCATGTGAATCCTGAATGAGTAGAGTTCTATTTGGTGAGAAAATCTATTTACTGAACACCAAGACTAGGCAATTAAGAGATGTCTGCAGTGAATAGTTTTAAGAAAAGGACAGATTGGTTCATTTAATAAACATAATGTGTTGTTTTTCATAATAGAAAAAGGATTTAAAGACAGCTCATTTTGAATTTCTCATCCTTTTATTGATATTGAGGATATTTAGCCATTGTCACTACTAAAATAAATGTTATGTAAGACACAGCATAAAAATGTATGCTTTGTTTGTGAGCATATTCATCAGCTAATTCCCTTCAATAGCTATGCATAATAATAATGGAGATATGCCAATCTCCTAGAACTGGAACAACCTTGAAAGGTCATCGAGTCCAGTCCCCTGCCTTCACTAGCAGGACCAAGTACTGTCCCCTGACAGATTTTTCCCCCGATCCCTAAATGGCCCCCTCAAGGATTGAACTCACAACCCTGGGTTTAGCAGGCCAATGCTCAAACCACTGAGCTATCCCTCCCCCCGAGAATATAAACTAACTATTCTCTTGTGCATTGTGTATGTCTCTACTATAGAATTCAAAACCCGAGAACTATGGTTTGTATCTTTATTATTGAATATAATATATTTATTTTCAGTTTTAGATAATTAAGCCAGCATATGCAGTTTCTTGATTTGGTGGACTAAGAAATACATCAGTCAAATAGTGACCCTTGTGTGACTTTATTCTGTTAGTATCTGAACACTTAATTATAACTGGCCAACTTTTATATGTAGCTCATAGACAACAGATTATTTTGTAAAGCTTTTTCATCCTCTTCTTTAAATTATAAAATTCAGAACCAGAAAAGATTCTTCGTACTTCTGTAAGATTTGCAAATAGTATCTTATCTTCACTGTATTTTCATTTTAATTGAATTAATTAAAAATCACATTAAAAGAATTAACAAAATGATGAAATTTTCACTTTTTGAAGGAATGTTCATGGTAAATTGCATTTTTTTCTGTAAATATTTAATTAATTTGGGGTTAAAATCAATCATCGTGAATATAGAAAGTCATTTTGGAAATAATAGAGTTTATGGATAGCAAGTCCTAAAGTTAAGCCTGAGAAGTGGATTCTATTCTGAACCTTCTATTCAGTCATTCATATCCTTCAGAAAAAGTTATTTTAGACTCAAACTTTACGTGCTTGGCCTCATACTGAAGGTGAATTGAGAAGTGCGGAATGTTTGAGTTATGCTAAGGTGAAAGAAATAGCTTTTCTTACTGTTACATGCACAAAAACATCTTGTTTTTAAAAAGTAAGAGCTCAAAAATAGTTTGAACTTTAAACTTGGCAAGATTTCAATCCTCACTGAGGACTATATAAATATCTCTCATGATCTTACAGGTTATTGTCTTTTTTGTTTTAATTCTCAAGGTTTTTAACTTTCATTGGAGGAAACCCAAATGATATAGGAAAACCTGATATGCAACAAAAAGTAAATGCTGTAATTCAAAAAGAAGGAATAGAAGGAGCAGCAAAAACACTAAATACAACTGTTCATACACTGCAGATAATCATTGATGGTCTGACTCAACCAGAAGGCTTTGATATCCGAACAGGTAAAAACTGAATGCCTTGCTTTATAAAGGTAGCTTTGTTGTAGTCTGGAATTTAGAACATTCTGGGTTTCATTTTTAAACTGCAAGTTTTCTTCTAAGATAGCAGTAGATTTAGTGGATGTGAAGGTCATCTGACTCCCTCCCTTTATCCTGTCGAACAGAGAAGAATGTACTACAGCATGCAGTCAGTCAGATAGTATTTGCTGGCTCGATAATTAAAGAGTGTGAATCCTGTCCTAAATCGTGACCTTTTGAGCCATCGGAAGGTGGGCTGCATGGCTTTTAACAGATAAGACAGTTGTAATATGTTAACTATACTGATTAAATCTACTGTTGGCTATTGTGGGAGAAGCATGAGACGACTGAAAACACTAGTAATAAAGATCTATGGAATAGTAATGTAAAATTCTGATTTAGTAGAAGTTTGGGTCTCACACTCGGAGAAAAGTTTAATTGGAGTACATGGCTCATGACCCACACTGGTTAGATCTTCACAGCAGTGCAAAATAGTTTAGGGTGGGGGAGAGTGAGGAAGGCTAGGAGAGGAGCAGGATATATCAGGAGGTGCACTTGTTCAATGAACCTTACATAGGATCCGCTCTATCCTCTCACAACTCCAAGAGATAAAGGTAGGCAACAAAAATACTGGCGTGTAATAATAAACAGTAGACTAATGCTTAAAGAGAAAAATACATTTCCACTCTCTCAACAGTCATTGTTTTGCTTCATTGCAGTTACTTATAAATACAGCCCACTAATGATCCTGAAAACCCATTTCCTATCTTGTAGTAATTTAATTCTGGACCTCTGTCTAATTTTCAGCGAAATGGAATATCTAGCAATAAACGTACAAAGACGTGTTACTCAAATGACAGTTCTTAATGCAAACATTCAAATGTTAATGCACCATTGGTAGTATAACGGTGTAAGATTTTTGGAACAATCTGTTATAGACAAGGCCTGTGCCTGGAAACTGTGCTAGTAACAATTGTGCTCAGAGATGGTTTTCTTAATATAGACAGGGATTTTGTTTGTTTTGAACTGTAGTATCCCATTGTTAAAAATGTATGCCTTAAGAACATAAGAATGGCCATACTGGGTCACACAAGCCTAGTAGCCTGTCTTCTGACAATAGCAGTATCAGATGCGTAAGAGGGAATGAGCAGAACAGGACACTTTATCAAGTGATCTGTCCCCTGTCATACACTCCCAGCTTCTGGCAGTCAGCTGTTTAGGGACACATGGGGAGCATCTTGGCTAATAGCCATTGATGGACCTACCCTTCATGAACTTATCTACATTTTTTTAACCCAGTTATTCTTTTGGGTTTCACACCGTCCCATGGCAATGAATTCCACAGGTTGACTGTGCATTGTGTCAAAAAGTACTTCCTTTGTTTTTAAACCTGCTACCTACTGATTTCATTGAGTGACCCTTGGTTTTTGTGTTATGTGAAGGGTATATAACACTTCCCTATTCACTTTATCCACACCATTCATGATTTTACACACATCTATCACAGCCCCTCTTAGTCGTCTCTTTTTGAAGTTGAACAGTCCCTGTCTTTTTAACTACTTCTCATACAGAAGCTGTTCCATTTCCTTAGTAATTTTTGTTGTCCTTTTCTGTACATTTTCCAATTCTAATATCTTTTTTGCGATGGAGCAACCAGAACTACATTCGGTATTCAAGGTGTGGGCATAACATGGATTTATAGTGTGGCATTATGATATTTTCTGTCTTATTATCTATTCCTTTCCTAATGGTTCCTAACCTTCCGTTAGCTTTTTTTGCCTATCACTGCATATTGAGCAGATATTTTCAGAGAACTATTCATGATGACTCCAAGATCTCTTTCTTGAGTGGTAAAAGCTAATTTAGACCTCAACATTTTGTGTATATATACACTTGGGATTACGTTTTCCAATGTGCATTACTTTCAGTTTTTAACATTGAACTTAATCTGCTGTTTTGTTGCACAGTCACCGAGTTTTATGAGATCCTTTTGTAACTCTTTGTAGTCAGCTTTGGACTTAATTATTTTGAGTAGTTTTGTATCATTTGCAATCTTTGCCTTCTCACTGTTTACCCCTTGTTCCAGATTATTTATGAATATATTGAACAGTACCGGTCCCAGTACAGATCCATGGGGAAATCCACTCTTTTCCTCTCTCTACTGTGAAAACTGACCATTTATTCCTACCCTTGTTTACTATCTTTTAACCAGATACTGATCCATGAGAAGACCTTCCCGTTTATCCCATTACAACTTACTTTGCTTAAGAGCCTTTGGTGATGGAGCTTGTCAAAGGCTTTCTGATAGTCCAAGCACACTATTTCCACTGGATCACCCTTGTCCACATGTTTGTTTGACCTCCTCAAAAAATTCTACTAGATTAGTGAGGCGTGATTTCCCTTTACAAAAGCAATGTTCACTCATCCCCAAAATATTGCGTTCATCTATGTGTCTGATAATTCTGTTCTACATTTTCAACCAATTTGCCTTGTACCGAAGTTAGGCTTAGTGGTCTGTAATTGCCAGGATCACCTCTGGAGCCTTTTCTAAAAATCAGCCTTACATTAGCTATCTGACAGTCATCTGGTACAGAGTCTAATTTAAACAGGTTAAATTGTTCTGCAATTTCATATTTGAGTTCCTTCAAGACCCTTGGATGAATACCACCTGGTCCTGGAGGCTTGCTACTGTTTTCTAATCCTTTAATCATTCTCATTGCTCTTCTATGAATCCTCCCCAATTTATCAACATCCTTTTTGAGTTATGGGTGCCAGAACTGGACACAATATTCCAGAAATGGTCACACCAGTGACAAAAGCAGAGGTAAAATAAGTTCTCTGCTCCTACTCGAGATTCCCCTATTATGCGTCAAAGGATTGCATTAGCCCTTTTGGCCACAGCTTCAGACTAGGAGTTCATGTTCAGTTGATTATCCATTATGATCCCCAAATATTTTTCAGAGTCACTGCTTCCCAGGATAGAGTTCCCTGTCTTGTAAGTATGGCCTATATTCCTAGATGTATATATTTACATTTAGCCACATTAAACAATCCAGATTTTTCTGTCAGTGAGCTGTCCTCTTCACTATTCACCATTCTCCCAATGTTTGTGTCATCAGCAAACTTTATCTGTGATGATTTTGTTTTCTTCCAGGTCATTAATAAAAATGTTAAACAGCATAGGGCCAACAACCGATCCCTGTGGGACTCCACTAGAAACGTACCTGTTAATTGATGATTCCCTGTTTACAGTTACATTTTGAGATCTATCAGTTAATCATTTTTAATCCATTTAATATGTGCCATGTTAATTTTATATCTTTCTAGTTTTTTAATAAAAATGTCATGCAATACCAAATGAAATGCCTTACAGAAGTTTAAGCATATGATACCAACACTATTACCGTTATCACCCAAACTTGTAATCTCATCAGAAAAGATCACATTAATTTGACTGGATCTGTTTTCCATAAACCGTTGTTGATTCGTTAACTTCATCACCCTCCTTTAATACTTGATTAATCAAATCCCATATCTGTCTCTCCATTATCTTGCCTGGGAGCAATGTCAGACTGACAGGCCTATAATTACCCAGATCATCCCGTTTACCCTTTTTAAATATTAGCACAACATTAGCTTTCTTACAGTCTTCTGGAACTTCCCCGTTGTTCAAAGTCTTATTGAAAACCAACATTTACAGACCAGGTTGCTCCTCAGCCAGCTCTTTTCAAATTCTTGGATGCAAGGTATCTGGACCTGCTGATTTTAAAATGTCTCACTTCAGTATCTGTTTAACATCCTCCTGAAAGGCTATTGGAATGGAAAGAGTGTTACATGATATGACTACATCACTTCTTTCTTTTCTGCATTATTATTGATACTCCTACCATTTCCATTTAATAATGGAACAATAACATTGTTAGGATTCCTTTTGTTCCTGATATACATTAAAAACTCCTTCTTATTTTTCTTACCTCTGCTGGCCATAGATTTCTCCTTGTCTCTTTGCTTCCTTAATCAATTTTCAACAATTCCTAGCTTCTGATTTATATTCATTAACTTCCCCTTTCTGTAGTTATATCTTGTTTCTTGTAGTTTAGTTTTCTAAAGTGCTCCCCTCAATTTGAATTGAAATACTCTATTGTTGGGTGCTTAATGCTCCTTAGTGAGTTTAATAGAACGTGAAACAGGAAAAACTATTTGGGAATGGGAACTAGAAAGATGATTTAAAAATATATATTTTTAAATGTTCTAGTAACCAAGGTACTCCCCAGGGAGTAAATCTCAGAGTTTTGCACAAAGGAGCTAACTTAGAGCAGCAGTTAAATGGCTGGTCAGGTAACAGTGGACAATCTGCAGACACTGGGTCATGCCAGGTTGGAACAAAAAGTAGCATTTTAAACATTAAATGGTTCCCTTGGCTTCTCATCCCTGCCAGTGCCCTGAGCAGCTATTTAGTTTCTTTTTGCATTGAAATACCTCTGCGCAGTGTAATATTACAAAAGGATTAACTGATTTGGAGTCAAGTAATTAGGTGCATTCCTTCAGTGGGAACTTCAATGTCATGCAGGGTCTACTGATGCCACCGCCAATCTGGGTAATATCGTAGGGCCTGATCCAAAGTGCACTGCAGTTGCACAGACTCCCATTCAGGGAGCTTTGGCTTTAGGCCTTTAACTTGTGTTTTATGTTTTAAAAGACAAAAGGGGAAATTTAGAATCTCTCTCGTAAATTGAGTAGATTACTTCTGCTAAACTAACAAGCTTAGTGCATCAGGAAGAGGAAAGACAGATGTAGGGGAGGGCAGAAGGCCAGGTATCAAGGCTGCCACAAAAGGAAAGAGGTTTTGGTGAAGGATCAACAAATGAGAAGTGAGTAATAGGAGAAAAAAAAGTCCTATCCATTCCCCCATAGTGTACTATATAGGCTTGAATATAACAACATTGTGCATTTAAAAGTATATGTGTCTGCTTCTCCACTCTCATCAGTGTAAATGAGGAGTGACTCCCTTGAAGTTAGTGGAATTACACTGGTGTCAAACTGGTATAAATGAGTAGAGAGCTATAGGGCCATCTCTGAGGCATGAGGGTATGAATAAGCCATTTGAGTGACTTTCCTTTTGCTTAGTGATATCACCAGACTACCTCAATTGAATATTCACTTTACTATGTACAGTTATGTGCACTAAAATATAACCATGTATATGATTATAAATCTGTGCTAAGAACCACCTGTAAGAGAAAACCCTTCTCCCAAGCAAATGCTTAAAGGGCTTTCAGTACACTGTGTAGCCATTAGTTAAAAACCCCTATCAGGCAACCAATTTTTATTGGTCTCTTGGGGTAGCCTTTTGCCATAGGTTTCACTATACCTGGTTCTCCGTATAGTATAAACTGTTTTAAGTGACCAGCCAAGGGGCTAGCAAAATGGAAGAAAATCCATTGCCTGGTAGAGGTGATGCTTATGTGAAAGCCAAATGAAAATGTATTGGAAATCCTGAAGCTACTTTCAGTTAGTTTCCGAAAGTAGGAGGGTGCCTATTAAAGGTGATCCACAGCACAAGTTTAATTGTACTGTTTTCTTTCCAGTATCTTATTTCATAAACTTGATTTTTCATCTCTTGTTTTTTATGACAGATTTTGATAAACCTGATTTCAAGAGAAGCATAGTTTGTCTTGAAGACTTGAGCGTTGGCACTGTTCTGACTGGAAAAGTAGAGAATGCTACTCTCTTTGGAGTTTTTGTTGATATTGGTGTTGGTAAGTCAGGATTGATTCCAATTCGGAATATAACAGAAACAAAACTTTCTAAAGCCAAGAAGAGAAGAAGTCTTGGGTTGGGCCCTGGAGAAAGAGTGGAAGTTAAAGTACTCAATATTGATATCCCTCGATCAAGGATAACATTGGACCTTCTTCGTGTTTTATGAGTTGTTCACCACTGATAAGACTTTTATTTCTTTTTAAATGGTTAAATGTTGTCACCAAGATTCTAAAGGTTGCAGTTCAAGCATTTACTGAGTATACTGGAAATGAAGGAATTAATCCAACTTTTGAAATCTTCAGTTTCACTTTTTAATTCCAGAAGCTTTTCCAGAACTCTCTAAGCTTCCTCCCCTTAACAGTCATTTTTACACCAGCCCTGAAGTGGCTTTCACCCTCTTATTAGGGCACATGCCTTCTTTTTGCAGAATAAATGATATCTCCGTGCGCTGCCAGACAGATCTCTTACCTGTTTTCTTCTGTGCAAGATTTGCTCTCTCAATCCACCTTTGGTCTGTACTGCTCCAGCAGACTCAGCCATGTTCTTTCATACAGACCACTTGATTGGTCTGTCTCCATGCTGTTTTCTTACGGAGGGCTTAAAAGTAGACCTTAGTAGTAGCTAAAATAGAAGCTTAAAAATCCCCTCTGCTTAGACCAAGGAAGAAAAACAATACATTATACTAAAATCTGGATATAATGGTAATAGTATTATTGGATCAGAAATTTGCTGTTTTTATTTGAGCTACCGTGTAAAGGCTGTTGGTTTTTTTGTATTGCTCGGGCAATTATCATATTAATTAACACAGTGAAGTACCTCTAATTTGTTCAAAAAGTTGCAAAAGCATTTTGGTTTACTTTTTCTGTACCTGTACATAATAAAAGTCTTTCTGACCTATTTTTTCAGTGTACTGATTACATAAACTATCTGCACAATCCCAGGGCAATCCCTGTCCCTTCCCAACAACCACTGTTTGTGCACTGACAACATTCCGCTCTAGGAAGAATAATTGTGAGGATGCGCTTGTCAGAACATCATGTCACTTAATTGTAATTGTTTTTTCACCAGCTGAAGCTTCAGATAATATTTTCAGCAGAAGCTATGGGAATAGAGAGTGCTCAGTACTTCATAGAGGTGTTCAAAATCTGGTAGGATCAGGTCAGTCATAGATTCCAAGGCCAGAAGGGATCATTGTGATTTCCTGTATAACACAGGCCATAGAACTTCCCCAAAATAATTCCTAGCACAGATCTTTCAGAAAAACATCCAATCTTGATTTTAAAATTGCCAGTGATGAAGAATCCACCACAGCCCTTGGTACATTGTTCCTTAAAATGTCTACTCAGAAAAAATATATAATGAAAACTAAATGACAATGATAAAGTCTCTGGTTGACTGATATCAACTGATCTTAATGAGGTTAGAGATTGGGAACCATGATGCAGGAGGGTAATCAATGAGCCATTCATTCAATCTGTACTCTCTTCCCTGTCCCAGTTGATTTTCTGGCTGAAGTAAGTCATAATGAGTTGGATTTAAGTAGTGCAGAGCACATTGCAAACAGTTTTGTTTGATGGAAATGGACTCCCAAATGAACTGGGATGACTGCCAAGACAATCTGTTCCACAGGAAGAGAGGTATAAATTACCTGCCACTCTTCACATATAGGATAGTTCTTCAGATTAAGGTTGAGGTCATGATTAGCTGCATGGTGTGAAAAAGCTAATTTTGAGGCTATCAGCACTGTAGATAAGGACCTGGTTTTACTGGTCACTCGTTCTTTCACAATGAATGGAAACTTGCATCTGAAAACATAAAATTAGTTTTAAAACCCCCCCACAACACACATCCATTGAAAAAGAGGACAGATGAGTTCTTTATAATTTATGCAAGGAGATAAATTATTGATCTAAATTAGGGCTCTCAGTTAATCTCAGTTAACTCACACGATTAACTAAAAAAAAATAATCGCGATTAATCGCACTTATAACAATAGAATACCAATTGAAATGTATTAAATATTTTTGGATGTTTTTCTACATTTTCAATATTGATTTCAATTACAACAAGAATACAAAGTGCACGGTGCTCACTTTATCTTATTATTTTTTATTACAAATATATGCACTGTAAAAATAATAAACAAATGAAATAGTAGTTTTCAATTCATCTCATACAAGTACTGTAGTGCAATCTCTTTATCATGAAAGTGTAACTTACAAAGATTTTTTAAAATTACGTACCTGCACTCAAAGACAAAACAGTGTAAAACTTTAGAGCCTACAAGTCTACTCAGACCTACTTCTTAATCTGCCAATCGCTAAGACAAACAAGTTTGTTTACATTGAAAGGAGATACTGCTGCCTGCTTCTTATTTATAATATCACCAGAAAGTGAGAACAGGCATTTGCATGGCACTTTTGTAGCCGGCGTTGCAAGATATTTACGTGCCAGATGTGCTAAAGAGTCAAATGTCCCTTCATACTTCGGCCACCATTCGAGAGGACATACTTCCATGCTGATGATGCTCGTTAAAAAAATAATGCGTCAATAATATTTGGGACTGTACTCCTTGGGGGGAGAATTGTATGTCTCCTGCTCTGTTTTACCTGCATTCTGCATATACTTCATGTTATCACAGTCTCGGATGATGATCCGCACATGTCCGTTTTAAGAACACTTTCACAGCAAATTTGATAAAATGCAAAGACGGTACCAATGTGAGATTGCTAAAAATAGCTACAGCTCTCGACTCAAAGTTTTAAGAATCTGAAGTGCCTTCCAAAATCTGAGAGGGATGAGGTGTGGAGCATTCTTTTAGAAGTCTTAAAAGAGCAACAGTCTGATGCTTAAACTACAAAACTCAAACCACCAAAAAAGAAAATCAGCCTTCTGCTGGTGGCATCTGACTCAGATGATGAAAATGAACCTGCATCAGTCCACACTGCTTTGGATTATTATCAAGCAGAACCCATCATCAGCATGGACGCATGTCCTCTGGAATGGTGGTTGAAACATGAAGGGACATATAAATCTTTAGCGCATCTGGCACGTAAATATCTTACAATACCAACTACAACAGTGCCATGCGAATGCCTGTTCTCACTTTCAGGTGACATTGTAAATTAGAAGCAGGCAGCAGAATCTCCTGCAAATTATAACCAAACTTGATTGTCTGAGTGATTGGCTGACCAAGAAGTAGGACTGAGTGGACTTGTAGGCTCTAAGGTTTTACTTGTTTTTGTTTTTATTTAAGTTTTATTGTTTTATTTTTTAATGCAGATTTTTTTTACATAATTCTATATTTTTAAGTTCAACTTTTATGGTACAGAGATTGCACTACAGTACTTGTATGAGGTGAATTGAAAAATACATTTTTTTTTGTTTTTACAGTGTAAATATTTGTAATAAAAATAAATATAAAGTGAGCACTGTACACTTTGTATTCTGTGTTGTAACTGAAATTAATATATTTGAAAATGTAGTAAACATCCAAAAATATTTAAAATAAATGGTATTCTATTGTTGTTTAACACTGCAATTAATCATGATTAATTTTTTTAATCTCTTGCCAGCCTTAATCTAAATGCTACAAAACTCTGTACAGAAAGTTTCCAAAGTACTAATAATGATTGGCATCAAATTCAGTAAAATCTAACAGTCTGAAATGACTCCCTAAGAAATACAAAGAGCTCTGTGACTCACATTTAGAAAGAGTCCTATTTAAGGAATTGAGCAAAAAAAATTAACCCTAGAGATTTATAGCACCCTTATCAGGAGAAGGAGAGTAAAAAATATCTAGACAGTTCAGTGAAAGTTTGTTACTTAAATGTTAGTTCTCCCAAACTGTTGTATGGATCACTGAATACAGCCTAATACTGTCAGACAATTAGGCCCCCCCCCTTAGAAATGTCTTGTTCAATTCCCATACTTTATAAGATAAAACTTTGTAAAACAAGATGTTGGTAATAAAATGCAGAGATTCCATTTGTGTAAGTGCATCTTGCTATTACAAAGGCTAGAGAACATGAATTAATGAAAGTTAGTTCATATTCCAGTGAATTCATTTGAAGATTAAAAGAAGCATTGGATATATGCATATGTACATGATATGATTTTTAAATATATTTCTAATCAATCTTGCAAAATATTCATGACAATTTACCAGCCCAGGCACTCTATTTACCCACTCTTGCCATGACTACAAAATAAACACATTTAACCTGCCCAAAAAACATTACTTGCTACATGCATGGGAGTGAATAGAACAGTGCAAGGTTGGGCTAACCTAACCCTTCTATCTTTCTAAATGGGTGTTTTCCACTGTAGAATGCCATGCCACAGTGGGGCAGTATTAAAAGGTGACTGGATGAATATTTTTGGAATCTATTCTTCAAGGGAAAAAAGCTAAGGTTGTCTACCAGGCTGAACCTGTCTATGGATGTACACAAGGAGAGAGAGAAACCTTAGTGTGGTGTGGCATGAAAAAAAGAGAGTTTATCAGCATGGGTATGCAATGGCCACACTGCTCAGATGTGATTAGTTATGCAGGTTATCTCAAGTTGGCATGCCGGGCAATGGGATAACAGAGTTAAGGTTGTAATGTTTTTATCTATGGAAAAACCGTTACGATTCAGGGCATAATCTTGCTCAGCCTGGGTCTCATGGTGGTGTCACGAGGGTGGTGGAGTCCATGTCTTGTGGTGGGAAGAAGAATGAAAACTTTCTCTGATAGGTTGAATTAACTGGGGGAAGGAGAAACTGAGACTTCTTGGAAGATTAGAATTCCAGGGCAAGTCCTAAGAAAATGAGTTAGTGAGCCGAAAAGCAAATAAGTTGGTCAGAAGTGTGTGATAAACTGCAGTCATGTGATAAACGTGCACATAGATATCATCTCCACTGATTTTTTTGTGGGTGTGTATACATATATGTGCACACCCCCACAAAAATGCATGTTAACTTTCGGTTGAGGTTGCTAGACTACATATACTACCAATGCAAACCAAGGAAATACACAAAGTCATTGATCATACATGTAAACTCCTTTAATCAGTTCTTCTGCTCAGACCCAGATACCTCCCTTTCACAGCTCACATATGTTGACACTCCTCCTCAGCAAATAACATGGACAGTTCTACAGGCTAATCTGTCTCACACCTCTTTGAGTTAGGCATTCATTTTTCCAGTTCTCTCAAATACCCTCCTTTCTGTCTGATCTTGAATTGATGCCTTTTCTTCACTACTGATTTGCCTTCACAAACAATGTCTACAAAGCCACGCTGCCTGTAAAGATTTTCTGGATTTCTGTTTTAATACAGAATGTATTATTGCAAGTTGTAAGGGCCTGACATTTCTTTCCTCCACCAAAGTATTTTTAAGTTCAAACTACAAATGTCAATAGTTATCTCCAAGGGCGAAATGATATGTGATGGCACAAGTCTTCGTGCTAGTAGAGGAAGAGGATATCAAGAGATGACACTTGTGTTATATAGTCTTTCCATGTATGTCTGTCTTGGACCTCTCCCTTTGAAGTGGGCTTGTAAGTGGGCAAAACTCCCATCTTAACGGCTGATCACAAATGTGAATGGGCAACAGTCATGTAATGAACATCAAACATTTTTGTTAATGGTGAGATTCCTAACCACAAATGTCCAAACAGCTGTTGGCACAGAGATTATGAACTAGTTAAGAGAATGTGGCATCATTTAATCTCCCAGCTCTGTGCTGTATTAACTTCCAAAACTAAAAAATAACTTCTGTGGCTGTACAGAGGGTAGTTTGGGGATTCTGAAATCATTGTTGGGAGGGGAAGGAGAGAGTGTCCTTCTAACAGTCTTACTACATTTTGTCTGTCCAAGTCAGAGCCCTGGTCAAAATGCTGCAAAAGTCAACAGTTTGAAACTGTTTTTCAGACTTCTTCAGGCCTTTGACCTGTTCATATAATGCTTCTGAATAAGCCTTGTTAATGTGAAAGTGCTTTACGGGACACTCGCTGGTGATTCTGTCTATCATTGTTGATAGGGTAAATGCAAAAAAATCCCAACCCCCCAAAAACTAGTTCAGAGCAGAAGAGAGTATTCATTTGGCCTGAAATTGACCCTTTCAAACACTGACAAACATTACATTTTGCTTCTATCTATATATGGAGGTCTATTTTAAGTCGGAATTTTATATAGAGCCAATCCCTGTAGTAGCTAAGCACTTTTCTTCTTCAAGTGCTTGCTCATGTCAATTCCATTTTAGGTGTGTGCATGCCCACAAGCACAGTTGTCAGAGATTTCTGCCTTAGCGGTATCTGTAGGGCTGGCTGTGGCGCCCCCTGGAGTGGCGCTCCCATGCAGCAGTATATCAAGTGCCACCGGCACTGCGCCCTCTCAGTTCCTTCTTACCGTCTGTGACGGTTGCTTGGAGCACCTTGTCTTCGCAAGAGCAGCAGCAGTTATCCATTGACTGGTTTAATGGTCACTGTACATGGTTTCATAGATAGTTAGTTGATAGTGTTAGTCAAGAGGGGACTTTGCCCCGCTCCCCTGGCTTCAAGCTGTGTGCATCATGCAGCAAGTCGATGCCAATCAGTGATCCGCATGACAGCTGTCTTAAGTGTCTGGATGAAGGCCATAGGAAAGACAGGTGCCACATCCGTAAGAACTTTTGCCCACGGATCCGATTGAGGGCGTTATTGATGTAGGCGGATCTTCATCTGGTGTCAGAACCCTCCACCCATGCCATTTCGGCCTTGGCGCGCAGCGCACCGCTGGTTCCTGACTCCGCCTAGCACCATTCCGTTTCACCTGCGCTGAAGAAAAGCCCCTCGGCACCGAAGGAGAGAGGAGCCTCGGGCATAGGACCTGTGTCACGCCATGCGCCCACTACGGGGCTTCATGGGGGTACCACAGAGGTTGGACCCACCGGCCCCGCCAGGGACCCGCCCCCAGCTTGGCAGCGGCAGGGGTCCCCAGCCAATTATGGGGCCTTCAGTGCCCAAAACTGTCCCAACAGCTAAGGAGCAAGGCCGACCGACTCTGCAAATGCCATGCCAGGTGACCGATATGGCTCCACTTGCGGCACTGAAGGGGAAAGCCACTCTGCAGCATAGACTGATGGGACACCCTTGGGACCCAGCACTGCAGCCTAGCTCGCCGGCTAGGCCTATATCTCTGTCAAAATCCCCTCCTATTAGTCAAGGGACTTCAGACTCGTAGCACCGCTCTCTGTACCACCGGTACCGACAGCCATCTGGCCATAGGTCGCCTAGATGCCGAACACCCTCTCCCAGAAGGTCTCCTTGTCATTAGCTCCGTCCCGGAGGGCTCGTTTGGGATCTCAGCATCGTTCGTGCTCTCCCCAATACCGTTCCTCTGACAGGCAGTGCTACTCCCCGTCCGCCTGTTGATCGTCTACCAGGGTCGGTAGGCAGACCCAGGCCTCAACGACCCCACTGTGGTCACCGGAGGGACAGTGGTCAGGGTCGGACTGTGATTTTAGCCCATCGCCGAGACAGGGAGACTCCCCTCCGATGTGGGAAACCAAAGTGGCTCTGGCCACAGTGCCGATGCATCGGGGGCTGTGGACCCCCGCTGTGGCCGTATTGGAACCCATAGGGGGTGCTGGTAATGCTGGTCCAGTACTCCCAGCCCTACTTGGCTGCATCGGACAAACCAACCGACGCACCACCATTGCCGCAATTGGAACACAGTACCAAGGTGGAAGCAGAGCCCGCACACCATACCCCAGCACCAAGGGAGCCCTCCCCTGACAAGGGAGAGGATGACGCCATCCCTCAGGCGATACGATCGTCCTCATCAGGACGAGGCGGTGACTGAACCCTCCCACACCAGCAGTCCCCTGCACGATTTTAAGGCGCATCAGGCCCTCCTAAAACGGGTGGCTGAAAATCTTGTTCTGCAGATTGAGGTTGCTGAGGAGGTAGATGACCTCTTCAATGTCATCTTAGCCACTGCACTGGCAAAAATTGCATTGCCCGTCCACCCAGGGGGTGCTCAAAATAGCCAAATCGGTGTGGCAAACCCCCTCATCTATTCCGCCAATCTCAAAGAAAGTCCCTGCAAAGGGCTTTGAGTATCTGTATACTCATCCCCCCGCGGCATCATTGGTCATGTCTGCGGTGAACGAAAGGGACATGCAGGGCCACCCCAGCGGAACGCCAAAAAATAAGGAGGCCAAAAGACTCTACTTATTCAGCAGGAAAGTTTATTCGACAGCCAATTTAAATTTATATGGGACGTTATAACTTTAATCCAGGGGTCTTAAACTCGTGACCCGGGGGCTGCATGCGGCCCGCAAGGTTATTTTGTGCGGCCCGCGAGCTCCCCGCGGCCCTTCCCCCCGCGTTTATCTAGAGCAGCTCCGGCCCGGCGTACACTAGGAGCAGGGCCTGCCTGCCTGCCCTGCCCCCGCATCTGTGTGTTTCTCTGGCCGCTCCTCCAGGTACCTCCTCCGAAGCTTCCATTGGCCGCAGTTCCCCGGAGCTGCTGGGGGAGGTGCCTGGAAGCAACGATTGACGTGGGGGTGGGGCAGGGCAGGCAGGGAGCCTGCCCTACCCCCAATGCGTGCCGACCAGAGCTGCTCTAGGTAAACGTAAGGGGCAGGGGAGCCGTGGGCTGCCACGCCCCCCTCCTGAAGCCAAACCCCCAGCCCTGAGCCCCCTGACACCCCCCCCCGCATCCCTCCTGCACCCCGACCCCTGCCGCACCTCACACCCCTCCTGCAGTTGAACCCTCCGCCGTCGCCCGCGCCCCTCCTGCACCACGACCCCCTGCTGAGCCCCCTGCTGCACCCCGTATCCCTCCTGCACCCCAACGCCCTGCCCTGAGCACCCTGCTGCACCCCTCACCCCTCCTGCACCCCACACCCCAACTCCCTTCCCTGAGCCCCCACCACACCCCACACACCTCCTGCACCCCTGGGGATGGGGGGCAGAATTGGGGTGAGGATTTCAGGGAAGGGGTTGGAATGGGGGCAGGGAAGAGGTGGGAAGAGGCGGGGCAGGGGTGGGGCCTCATGGAAGGGATGGAGTGGGGGCAGGGCCGAGGATGGCATGGGGGAGGTGTCAGCAATGTGGCCCTCGGGCTAATGTACTAGTCCTCATGTGGGCTTGTGGTCATTTGAGTTTGAGACCCCTGCTTTAATCTGTGGGACTCACTTAATAAGTTCAGGAAGCCCTCCCACAGGATCGTGCCCAAGAGTTTGCCACGTTGGTGAGCAAAGGTACGGTGGTGGCCCAGGGAGTGCTCCAGATGTCCTAGGACGCGACGGACTCGGCTGCCAGGGTGATCACATAGGCGGTGGCCATGAGACATAGCTCCTGATTGCAGGCTTCTGGGCTGTCCCAGGAGATGCAGGCCACAATCCAGGACCTGCCATTGAGAGTTCAGGGGTCTTTTGTGAGCTAACTGACTCTAGCTTCCATGGGCTCAAGTCAGGGAGGCCAGAAGCAGTCATTTTGAGGGTGCGCTCAAGGACTGCGCCCCAGCCAATGTACTGGATCCAACCCTCCCTTTCCTCAGCTTCCTCCACCCCTTTTCGTTGGCCTGGTCTCATGTCACCTCAGACCACTGGGTGCTAGATACGGTTTCTTCAGGTTACACCCTACAGTGTATAGCCAATCAACCCTTCCACCCCCCCTTCCCTGTACCTCTCCAGGGATCCTTCTCAGAGAAACTCCTCGTCCAGGAGGTTGAAAACCTCCTGCATCTGGGGGCAGTAAAAAAGGTTCCTCAGAACATGGAAGGAAGAGGATTCTACTCCCGGTCCCGCTTTGCCTTCCTAATTCCAAAGGCAAAAGGGTGCCTCAGACCCATCCTAAATCTGCGTCGCCTCAACAAGTCTCTCAAGAAGTTAAAATTTCGCATGGTCTCCCTGGCCTCCACCATCCCCTCCCTGGATCTGGAAGACTGGTATGCCACCCTCGATTTAAAGGATGCATACTTCCATATTTCCGTTTTCCTCTGCTTCATTCTGGGCTGGTGCCATTTCCAGTTCACAACAATGCCCTTTGGTCTCTCTTCAGCCCTGAGAGTATTCACAAAGTATATAGCCCCAGTGGCCGCTTACCTGAGACATCAGGGGGTCCAAATATACCCATACCTTGATGACTGGTTGATAAGGGGCCAGTCTCCATATCAGGTGCAGAGACATCTCGACCTGGTTTGTTTCACCTGTCGCGACCTGGGGTTCATAATAAATGAAAAAAAGTCAACCTTAACCCCAGTACAACGCATAGAATTCATCGGAGCAGTCCTCAACTCCACTCGGGCCAGGACCTTCCTCCTCGCGACTTGTTCCAGGCCATGGCAGACCTCATCACAGACCGGTGGGCCCAGCCGCTCACCACCGCCCACACATGCCTGAGACTGTTGGGCCACATGGCAGCATGTACTAATATGGTCAGGCATGTATGACTCCACCTCAGACCTCTTCAGGCCTGGCTGGCGTCAGTCTGTGTCCCCAACTAGCACAACATGGACTGGGTGGTCAGGATCCTGGACAGAGTACTGTCGTCCCTCACCTGGTGTCAAGATCCCACTTCGGTGTTGGAAGGAGTTCCCTTTGAGGCCCCGGCCTCGTCGGTGACCCTTGTCCCTGATGCCTCAGACCTGGGCTAGGGAGCCCACCTGGGCACTCTTGGCACTCAAGGTCATTGGTCCAGTTGCAATCATTCCCTGCATATCAATGTCATGGAACTCAGGGTGGTTTGACTAGCCTGCCAAGCCTTTCAACCTGATATATAAGACAGGGTGGTTCAGGTCCTGACGGACAGCACAGCTGCAAGTCTTCTATATCAACAGGCAGGCCGGACCCAGGTCGTCTGCCCTTTACCAGGAACTGCTCCGGTTCTGGGACTTCTGTCTACAGCACAACATCCATCTCGTGGCCGCTCACCTTCCAGGGTCCAAGAATGCTTTGGCAGATCACCTCAGCAGGATGTTCTCGCCTCGCCACAAGTGCTCCCTTCATCCGGAGGTGGTCAGTTCCATCTTCTGCAGGTGGGGAACTATCCGGGTGGACCTGTTCACATCATCTGCTTGATTTGGGGCACGGCCAGTGGAGCCCTGTCAGGTGCCTTTCTGCTCCCGTGGTCGGGGGCTGTGATGTACACCTTCCCTCCGGTGCCATTGCTACCCAGGGTCCTCATGAAAATCAAACAGGACAGGGTGAGGGTCATCCTCATAGCTATCGCTCAGATCAGACCTGTTTTCCCAGAACCACAGCAGTCTTCTGCACCCCAGCCTGGCAGCATTACATCTGACGGCTTGGCTGCTGTGTGGCTAAACACACAGGAGCAGCAGTGCTCAGACGTGGGTCCACGCATTATGTTGGGAAGTAGGAAGCTCTCCACCAGAGCGACCTACCTGGCCAAGTGAAAACGATGGATTGTGACAAAGGTGTTCGTCCCGAGCAGGCTTCGCTGCAGATTATTCTGGACTACCTCCTGCACCTTAAGCTCCAGGGCTTGTCCCTCTCGTCAATCAAGGTCCATCTGGCGGCCATCTCAGCCTTCCCCTGCCATTCGAGGGCAGGTCAGTTTTTGCTCTGGATATCATGGCCAGATTCCTTATGGGCCTAGAGCGCCTCTCCAGCATGTCAGGGACCCTGTCCCTCCATGGGAATTGAATCTGGTACTCTCACAGCTTGCAGGTCCTTCCTTGCAGCTGCTGGCTTCCTGCTCCCTCCTTTTCCTCTCCTGGAAGGTCACGGTCCTGGTCGTGGTGACGTCGGGAATCCAAGATGCGGGCGCTCACCTCAGAACTGCCTTACACAGTCTTCTACAAGGACATGGTCCAACTAAGGCCGCACCTGGCATTTCTTCCCAAGGTAGTCTCTCAGATTCATTGAGCCAGGACATTTATTTACTGATCTTCTTTCCAGAGCCGCATAAATCGGAGAAGGAGGAGTGCAGGCTACATGCCCTGGACATCAGAAGGGCTCTGGCCTTCTACAATGACAGGACTATGCCATTCCATAAGTCAACGCAATTATTCATCGCTGTGTCCGACAGAATGAAAGGTTGACCTGTATCCACTCAAAGAATTTCTTCTTGGATCACTGCCGGCATTCACTTCTGCTATGACCAAGCGAAGGTGCCACCTCCGGCGATTGTCACTGTGAACTCTACCAGAGTGCAGGCCTCTTTGGCAGCCTTTCTGGCCCATGTGCCTATCCAGGACAACTGTAGAGTGGCCACCTGGTCATCTGTCCACACTTTTACATCGCACTGTGCCCTGACCTAGCAGGTCTGGGACGATGCTGGCTTCAGTAGGTCAGCGCAAGCGGCTAAGCTGTGAACTCCAAGTCCACCTCCGTGGATCCTGCTTGTGAGTCACCTAAAATGGAATCGACATGAGCAAGCACTCGAAGAATAAAAAACGGTTACCTACCTTTTCATAACTGTTCTTCGAGATGTGTTGCTCATGTCCATTCCATTTCCTGCCCTCCTACCCCTCTGTCAGAGTTGCCGGCAAGAAGGAACTGAGAGGGTGCAGGGCCGGCGGTGCCTGATATACTGCCACATGGGAGCACCAGTCCAGGAGGCACGACAGCCAGCCCTACGGCTACCGCTAAGGCAGACATCTCCAACCATTCTGCATGTGGACTCACACACCTGACATGGAATGGACATGAGCAACACATCTCGAAGAACAACAGTAACGAAAAGGTAGGTAGCTGTTTTTTCTGGTAAGTTAGATTTGCCTAGTCACATTCTTAGTGGACCTCATTGGATGTTCTCCTCATCTCTGTTCACTGGTACAGAAGGTTCTAAACAAGAGTTGGGCTCAACATTTTTGTAATTTTATTCTCCCCCCTCTTTTCCCTTCCCTGCCTTCAATTTGATGACAGTGGGAGAAGATTTATCTTAGAGGAGGGTCTGCTGAAGGTGATCGACTTTGAATTAATTGGACCTCATCGGGAAGCTCATTCCACAGCTGAACCTCTCAAATGAGAATGTTTTACTTCTGGCTTCCACAGGTCTCATCCGTTGTACAGCTTTGTGAGCTGTATCACTCAGAAAACCACAGCTGTCTTGATGGATCACAGAATAGTAATACGGTCACTGCTATAGTTGGATCCTGAAAATCAGGGTGGCCTTGAAAATCAGGTCTAAGCTTTTGAACTGACAAAGGAAGCAGACTAGGAACCAGTGCAGAGCACAGGTGTGATGTGCTGTCCTACTGAATTCTGTACTAGCTGCAACCTCTGCATTGCTTCAAACTTCAGATATGGTGACTTAGAATGATCCCATGTGGAAATGAGAAATACACTGTGGCTAAATCCTTATCTGAGAGAAATAGGGTTGCCAACCCTACAGAATTGTCCTGCAGTCTCCAAGAATTAAAGATTAATCTTTAATTAAAATTATGTCTCATGACGAAACCTCCAGGAATATGTCCATCCAAAATTGGCCACCCTAGAGAGAGGGGAGACGTTTTCTAAAGAAGCAGGAGGTGGAAGAGAGGCTTATTTTACCTCTGGTGCTACTTTATTATCCACACTAAGCAAGGAGATACAGAACCCTCAGGGTTCACACCACTTTGACAAACAGAATAGGCACCTTTTGTAGGCGTGAGAGCAGCACCCCAGCTTGTTCACCAAAGCATTTTCAACTTGCCCAAGCAGCATCACTTTGGTCTTAGCTAAGTTTGTTCCAGTCCTCCTTCACAAGCTGAATGCAGAGGACTGTGATGGGCAACCTGTGGACTCCCACCAGACTCCGTCTCTATGCCATCTCATTGAACATTTGAATCAAACCACTAGGGGAAACGGTTAGGCATTACTGGCCAGAAGTGTCAGCAGAAACTGCACCACAGTTCTACACCTCCTTTACGTCCCCTGCAAATAGCATTATTTGTAAACTAACCTGGTGTCTGAAGTAGATCACCACCTAACCGAAGAGTACACGAATCCAGGGGAAACAGAGGGGGCGAGAAGGTAGGCATTTTTATGGCTATTCAACACTATATTATCATGCTCAATACAAATCACATGTCCCACTCCTCCCCTTGTCTGCATTGTCAAAACAGTCTGCGTCCTAGGGACCTGCTTGGAATTCCCATTGATACTGGATATCCAAATAGCTACAGCTGCTAAAAACACTTTCCACCTCCAAGCACCGATCGCACAAGTTGATGAGAGCATGCTTGTCAAGGAGTGCTCCAGCCCACTGAATACTGGGTTAAGTTCAAGGCCCTGAAAATTATCTTCAGAACGTTCAGTGAGTTGTATGTAGTCTTATCACTGGGACCAGCTCTTTAATAATAGCCAGAGCCTATTTACATTCATTCATGTAAAGGGAAGGGAAAAGGGGAAACAGCCAACGTTTAGATCTCCCCACTGGAGTTTAGTATTTGTCAGGTGCTAATACACATCATTGATGAGGACAACATAAATAGAAACAAGCCCTGCTGATGCTATTCTATTAACACAACAAATAAAATCACCGACCCCATGTTCGCAAACAAAAACATCAAAGTTGACTAAGTTAGGTGTTTACTCTTCCTTTGTTCTCTGATTCAGCTTGAGTGGTTTTTCTTTATTTTATCCAGATTCTATTTTCCTATAAAAAATTAGCTTTCTCTTTGTATTCTGGTGAGGAAGAGACTTTCAGCCTCTGAAAAGACCTGCCTAACAAGAATAAGTATTTCACCCCTAGCTTTTCTTCCTGGCTTAATGTCTGGAAATAGGATTTTACAATTATCTTCAAAATCAATTTCCTTCTTAAGCTTTGTGACTTTCAGGTTTCTGACATCAGTGTGATATGATTTTCCTCTTTCTTTGTGATCCAAGGAATAATTCTATCACTGTTTTTTTCCCCCAATAAAAATCTTTCTCTTTCATAGTGAGGTCCAAGCTGTGAGATAAAATCCCACCACCCCTGATGTTGACTATTATACAGTGTTTCCAGCCTTTAAACTTTCCTTGCTGTTATTGATTTTACTTAAAAGCTGCACTCTGCAGTCATTGAATGGAGTAAATAAAAGACTTCAGGGCTCACTAAATCTCTTATCTCTTAGCCAGGAGTTGTAGATTCCAAGACCTTCCACATAAGACTCCAACTCATTGATTGATCTTAGCTGCCAGTCTACCTTCAGCTTCCCTCTTCAGTCAAAGATTGTTGAAATTTGCATTCTTATTCCTTCAGTATGAAGAGCCACAAGAAGAACTTCTAAACATTTCTCATGCTTCAGAAGTTAGAAGAGAGAAATACTTTGGCCAAGCAAGATGGCACTTGTACTCCTGGCTGTGATGATGCAAATCAAGAATTTAAAAGAAGCCATTTGTTTTGCTTTTATTCCTTCCCCGAGGCAGATTTAGACAGCTTATATCAATTTTCCAGAAGCTTGTCATCCTCAGGGATGATTTAGTATGCAGTTAAACATAATAAAATCAATAGGAAAACAAATAAAATAGAATTTTCATGAGGAGCACACAGTTGGAGCAGCCAGTCCATATGGCACAGGGACATGTCAGAATTTCTTTCAGGATTTGTATTTTATGTGGGGCACATGTACTAAAAAATATTATCCACCGAGTGCAAATTTGCATGGTGTTGTATGGTAAAGTGGGTACAGTAAGGAAAATATTGATACAAGGTCTAAAGGGCTTAGGCTGATGAGCAGTTGGAAGGTAGTAGGCGGTGGAGATGCTCAGACCTATTAGGGTTTTTTAGTCTGTTTGAGTGTAGTGCTTTATTTGTGTGCATGGCTATTTCTCTTGAGTGATTAATTCAGCAAGCCACCCTCCCACACACAAAAATGGTCAAAATTTTATTCTCTCCTTATGCTACAGATTGCTTTATTGTTCTAGTTGACATTACATTGCTAAATGAAAACTGTTTTAATATGTAATCAGTTAAACTGGAATTCCTGTCCTGCATTCCATCTGCTATGGGGCACCCTCTTATCTCATCATCAGTCATGTTTCTAGTAAAGACTATGCCTTTATTTGTGGTTGAGTAGTGGATTTTTTTGGCATGAGATTCACAATGAGGTATATGGAGTAAAGTCATTTATTTTATGGCCATTTAAATCAGCAGAGTAAGTGTGTTTGTGAGTCTTTTTAGAAACTGAATGTGAGTGACATCTTAGGAAAGTATTTTTACCGCCAAATTAAATAGCCTGGCAGGAAAATTAAACCGCCATATACTACAGACCACACATCACACTGTCACTCTGCCCTTGTGTGTGTGTGGAAGGGTAGATGGTGCTGGAAAGCTGGTCAGACCCTGGAGACACTGTTATGGTTTTGGTGTATGCTGACTGTGCTAGTAGTGAAGTCCATGGCCCTGATTCTCCATCACGCTTTCACCTTGTGTTGTCATTTACATCAGTGCAAAGTGGGTGTGAGATGGTCACATTTCTCCCTTACATTGCAATGATGTAAATACACTGCACCTTATGTGGTCAGTAGAGAAATAGGCCCCTTGTCTTTGGGTGGAGGAGCACAGGGAAATACTGATAAGATGGCTTAACTTCTCATTTCCTTGCTTTTGTAATAGGTATAGTTTGAGTAACCAGACTTAACTGATACACAATGTAATGTTCTTGTGTATGAACTTGTATCAGCAGGAGGGAATGCAATGGCCATTTTTAACACAGATGCACAATTTATAGACATAATATTGGATCATGGGCTGCTCCTGAATGCTCAGATTGTAGTTGTGTCCAAAAACACTTCTACCCACGTGCACCTGGTGAGATGAGTAGGATCTTCTCTCCGAAGCAGGCCTTGTCACAGTTGTCCAGGTCCCTGTCACCTGGAGATACTGCAGTGTCCTCTGCAATGAGATATGTACTGAGTCAATCAGAAGCTGAAGCTAGTGCAGAAAGTGGTTACCTGCTTATTATATGAAATTTCACACCAGTGCTCTAGGATCTGCACTGGCTGTTGATAGGTTTCTGGTTCAAGTACAAGATACTGGCTTTAACCTGTGAAACGGTTTGAGAGTTGGTCACCTGGGAAATGGCCTCTCCCTCTGCTGTTCTGTGCCGTTGAGATCAGCAGACGCAGTCAAGCTGAAGCCCCCTCAGTACAAACAGGAGCAAATTGCTAGAAGGATGTTCTGAGTGGCCCTTCATGTTGGAATTGGTTCTACCTTCAGCTGATCCAAGGTAACCCAAATGTGTTCACCGTCAGGGCATGCTGCAAGGCCTCTATGTATTCCCAGGCACTTGGGCAGGGGGCCGGCTGGGGGCTGGAGGAAGTTGTTAACTAGGCCTCCTGTGATGGTGTATTGTTTGTTTTGCTGGATACAGATGAGATGGGAGGCCACCCAGGGTGACACTGCTGTGGAAGTTAAGTATGGAAGGATTCCCAGAGCATGGCACAGGCACCTTTTTATATATTGCAAGCCAAAATAAATAACTTTAAAGTATTAAAATAGAAAAAATTGTGGCTGACCGCTGGAAATTCTCCTGGAGAAGTGCGTGCTACAGCAGCAGTTATCAGAAATGGAATGGGTTGCCGGAGCCATTGTTTCCCTCCCTATCCCTTCCTCTTTTCGATGACTGTTGCAATGCTGGCAAAGAACAATGGCTCCTCTTTTCAGCCATTGTCATTAGATGCTGTTCAGGGGAGCCTGAGCTCTCCCTGCTTGTAGACCTGTGCAGGGACAACCACAATCTAGCCCTTCCTGCAGGCCAGAACAAAAGTACCATACCCTCCTCCGGTTGGTCGGAGCGCCTCTTCCCCTTGCCTCGCAAGTGGTTAGCGGTTTCTCCTTTGATTCGTGCATTAGTGTTTTGTAAATAGTTTTGTTGACAGGAGTTAGTTAGCGAAGTAGTTGTTAAGTACTGTAGTTCGTAAATTAAGGTCCCAGCGGGGACTTCGCCCCAGTCTCCAGGTTTTAAGTCCTGCGCTGACTGTAACAGCCCTATATGCCTGTTAGTGATCCCCATAGCGGCTGGCTGAAGTGCTTGGGGGAATCACATGTACAAGAGAAGTGTTGCATCTGTAAGAACTTTCATCTGAGAACACAAAAGGAGTGTGACATCCGTTTGAGGCCCTCCTCATGGAGGCTGCTCTCCACCCAGCCTCGGAGCCGTCCTGGCCAGATTCGACTCCCAGTACTTCGGCCTTGTTGCGCAGTGCACCTCCGACACCAGGTTCTATCCGGCACCGCTCCCCTTGGCCAGTGCCTAAGCAGAAATCGAAGAAGTGTGACCCGGCACCGAGCATGAAAGACCCAAGAGGCAACAGGTAAAAGACCCTGATGGTGCCACCCACCTGCTGTGGAACAACATGGGGGAGCCCCCTCTATGGGGCCTTCTAGCCGCCCCCCCCTCCCCTTGAGGGATCCACCACTGACTCCAGGGAGTGGTAGGGGTCCCAGACACTTGGCGGAGCCGCCACCTTCCCAGGCCCTTCCGGCACCCAAAGAGCAAAAGACTCTCCTAGCGCAGCCAGCACTGCTGTTGCGATGACTCCGGTAAAGGCTCCCTATGAGGGCAAGCCAGCCGTAGCAACCTCCCAGAGGGTGAGCGAACAGTGCTGGTCCCTGGAGCCGAGGCAGCGCTCTCTGTTGCCGTGCCCCAGATCTGCACGTCAACCCAGGTCGCCAGTTTGCCTGCATCATACTCCTGGTCTCCGCCCTCTTGATGAGGTTGACCCAGAGGGAGACGCTGGTCACCATATGGCCAGCACTGGTCATCCTCCTGCCAACCATCTCGACGTAGGTCGCCAACACCTAGACCATGCGAACATTCCCCGATGTGGCACTGATCCACACGCTCCCAGCACCGATCTGCACATTCCAGGCTTCACTCACCTACTGTGATGGCTAGCCACCAGACTCAGGCGTTGACGGCCCCACCGTGGTCACCGGAAGGGGATTTCTCTGGCCTGGGAAGCGAGATCAGCCCCTCACAGAGGCAGCACCTGAGCAACAGGGCACCTGAAGCAGCGTCCACCTCCACAACGCCATCCTGGCCAGGGGCGGCTCTCACAATTTTGCTGCCTCAAGCAGGGGCGGCAGCCCCGCCCCTGATGCAGGCAGACGTAGCGGGGCCCAGCCCCTGACGCCTGCCTGCGTCGGGGGAGGGGCCCCACTAGGTCTGCCTGCGTCGGGGGTGGGGTCCCGCCCCCGACGCAGGCAGTCCCAGTACGCGGCAGCAAGGGGAGAGCGGCGGACCTGCCTCCCCATTGCCGCCGTAGCAGGCGAGAATGGGGCGGCAGGCCGAGTCCTGTGGCGGCAATTTGGCGGGAGATCCACTCTTCCCGCCACCAAATTGCCACCGCGGGACTCGGACTGCCGCCCCATTCTCGCCTGGCGCCCCAAGCACCAGCTTGGAAAGCTGGTGCCTGGAGCCAGCCCTGATCCTGGCAGCAGAGCAGGTGGCCGGCGCAATGGCCGTACTGGAGTGCTGGAGGCATACCGGTTATGTCGATGCCTCCTTCGCACCAATCATTGGTCGCCGCTTCAGAAAAGCAACAGATGGCACCTCCCATGCTAGCCCACTGGATGATTTTAAGGAGCACAAAGCCCTGCTCTGAAGGGTGGCCACAAACTTAGCCCTAGAGGTGGCAGTGATGGCGGAGCAATGTTTAATGTGCTCTCTGCATCAACCCCCGCATATGTCGCGCTCCCGGTGCATGATGGGGTCCTAAAGATTGCCAAAGCCCTCTGGCAAACTCCATCCTCAATCCCACCCACCTGCAAGAGGGCTGAAACAAGTATTTCATCCCAGCCAAGGGGTTCGAATACTTGTAGACCCACCCTCCCTTGGGGTCGTTGGTTGTTTCAGCAGCCAACGAGGAAGACAGACAGAGGCAATCCAGTTCTACCCCCCAAAATAAAGAAGCCATGAGGCTGGATCTTTTTGAAAGGAAAATTTATTCCATGGCTAGCCTTCAGTTCAGGGTCGCAAACCACCAGGCTCTTTTGGGGAGATATAACTTAACTTATGGGACTCCCTCAGTAAGTTCAAGAACTCCCTGCCCCAGGACTCGGCCGAAGAATTCGGGGCTCTTCGTGAGGAGGGTACTAAAGCAGCATGGTGCTCCCTTTAAATGGCTTGGGACGCAGCTGATTCGGTGGCCAGGGTGGTCGCTTCAGCAGTGGTCATGAGGCTCAGTTCCTGGCTTCAGCCTGCGGGTCTATCACAGGAGATGCAGTCCTCAATCTAGGACCTCCCGTTCGATGAGGTTGGACTCTGCAGAGCAGACAGATGCGAGGCTGCATGGGCAGGAGGACACTCAGGCCACCCTCCTCTTGCTGGGTCTGCATATGCCTCAGTTGGCGAGGAAGTAGTTCCAGCCATCCCCACCACCAAGGCCTTGGCAACCTCGACAGGGGTCTGCAAGGAGCAGGGATAGGGACATGAGTTTTAGTCATTGCCACCATTCTTCCTCCTGCTCACCAGCCTAACCCAGCCCGGCGAAATGTTGCGGGGGCCAGAAGCACTCATTTTGAGGGTGCCCTTGAGAGCGACGCCCCAGTCAACCCCCCCAGATCCGCCCCATTCTTTCCTCAACCCAGCTTGAGAGGTGTCTTGTTTGAAGAATCTTGTCTCTTTATGAAAAGGAAGTGGGGGGCTGAGAGGTCTTTTGGAAAACCTTGCTCTTAAGATTCTCAAACTGAGCTGCATGGTAAACAATATCCTAATGCACTGAGTTCTCATTAAAGAGAACCAGACGGAGACATTGTTGTGTGTCATTTCAGGCTAAGATGCATTTCAATATTTTTATGATGTTGAGTCACTTGGAAGATTGGTATATACCAGTGGTGCAGAGTATAGAATAATTAGCCATTCAGGGTTGTTCCTCATAATTTAAAGGAGATCAAAGCTTTGCCATTCATAACAATGTGAGACAAAATGTTCTTAAAGATAGCAAGCTAGCTTTGCATTGGTAATAAATAATTTCAGCATTTCACAGTGCTTCAGATATAGGGGCAGATTATTCAGATATCTGACAATAATGTAAACCGTAATCACAGCTGAAAACAATATTAATTATACCAATCATAGAGCAAAACTAAAAACATAAATATCAGGCCATCTTTGTTCCATTATCATTTCATTTCTGTTCGTAAACAAAGTGTCTTCACATGCCAATCCATTTTTGTATATTTTTGGCTGATTGCTGGCAAGGTAGAGAGACATAAATATTTCTAGAAATGGACATGCACCAAACAGACCATCAGGAGTTCTGAAACTTTTTTGGGGTGCTTTTAAAAGTAGGATGTTTGTGGTGAGTTCAGTCAGCAGATCCTTGTCCTATGATCAAACAATGCGATCTTTGTTCTGTTCAGGTTCCATTCTATTGAGGGTGAAGATTTATTGATTTGTATTAATGCAGAATACAGAAAAGAGTTAACTTTCTTTCTTTGAATGAGTTACTTATTTAGACAGTGGGTGACTTTTCTAAAACTTTTTTTAAATATTCCCAATAGTTTCAGAGTTGCTTGTAAAATTCCAGCTGTTGCATGCAACTCATAACAGCACCCTAAGGGAGAAAAATTCATCTTACCAGGCAAAACAAAACAAAAAAACACCAAAAACCAGTCCCATGACACACAAATGCATAATGATGTTTAAGTTTATGCAGTGCTTTTTCTGTATCCTATAAAAACTTTTTTTTAAGGCAAAAGTTAGGTAGCAGCTTTTGCTAAAAATAAATATTCAAATAGCTGTTGTCGAGTAGAATAGGAAAATTTTAGTAAGTAAAATGTTATCAGTGGAACAGAGATTGCTCTGATTTTCTCATGTCTAGTATATATTGCTTTGTCCAACAACTTGCCCCAGCAGGCTTTCAATTGTGGTCTCTCTAAAGACCCTCCCAGCTGCAAGAACTGATTGACGGACTCTGTAGGCAGATGCACTTGCCAGACTCCAATAAAAACAGGCCTTGGGAAAATATAAGGCAATTATTGATGGGCAACAATCCACTAATCAGACAATTTCAAAATTAATCCCATATTCCCTTACTGTATTAGCTCTCTTACTTGTTTGTATTTATACAGCAAATTCATGACTTCAGTGAATACTCTCCCCTCCAGCCCAATTATGTCTCTCTGAGGGTATTAAATTAAAAAAGAAGAAATATTGAAAGTGGCTTGCAATTAGTTTCTTTAAAGGGGTGTAGGCACTTGCAGGCTGTGATTCATAATATAATGCATGATAATAAAAGTAAACAACATTTTTTTCATAATCTTAGGAGGACAAGTATTCTTAATATGCCTTGTTATAAAATGGTCCATTTATAATGGGAAGGAAAAAGTGATTTGATTTTGGAGTTTAATTACATTTTCATAAAATTCTTCTCAAGTATCTGACAAGCCCACAGTGTCTCAAAATAACATAAATAATTTTTACTGCATTTCAATCTGTCTTTTCTTTCCACAGTTTATTGTGATCACTTTATAAAAATGGAATCGCATTCAGTTTGATAATAAACTGATTCTTAGAAAAGGACTGATCTGAAAAGATAAATTTTCCACATAAAATGCAATGTAGAGTAAACTTTGTAATGTGACAGTTTTATTGTAAGTAAATGCACCTACAGTATTCTTGCTTTTATACAGTTAATTTCATATTCCCCAAACATTGGATTCTGTTTTCTTTTTTTGTCTGCAAAATTGCTTCTGCAGATCTCTATCTGATTGCAGACTTTCTTTCATTACTGAAATTGAGAAAAACCAAATGTAGATACAATGTTAGCAACATGACACTGCTCACAGACTTTGGTACTGTATTGAAGACTGGCACAGGGTAGGGAACATAAATAAAACCCTTGCATGGTCATACTATACATTTTTTTCATATAGTAGTGCAGTGTATATAGTGAACGTTATCATCATGTTTTGGATAGCATTCAAAAGACCAGAGCATATCTAATCGGAGGTGAATCTGTAAATTCAATTTACACATGGATTGTAGAGCAGATGCCGAAATACCAAAAATTGTAAGAGGTTTAGGGGAAGCATTTTCAAGTTCTGGTTAAAGTACTAGCCTAGATTTTGGGAGACCCAGGTTCAAGGCCCTTCTCTGCCAAAGACTTCCAGTGTGACCTCGGTCAAGTCACTTAGGGTCAGATTTTTTTTTAAGTAATTAGGCATCTAAAGGTGTAGATAGGTACCTCATGGGATTTTCAAAAGCATTTAGATGCCTAACTCCCATAGTTTGGCACCTTGGCCCTTTGGAAGATCCAACTAGGTTCCTATCTGCATCTTTAGGTGCCTATATACTTATAAAAATCTGGCTCTTCCCACCTCTTGTGAGGTGGTATCATCTCCATCTGTAAAATGTAAAAATCTCGCAGGGTGTTATGAGAATAAATACATTAGAGACTGTGGGTAATGTCTACACAGCAAAGAAAAACCCGTGGCTAGCCCATGCCAGCTGACTTGGGCTCCCAGGACTCAGGCAGGGGTGCTGGAAAAATTTGTGTAGTGAGGGTGCTGAGAGCCATTGAACGCAGTATGTGATAGAAACCACTTCAAGTAGGGGTGTTGCAGCACCCATAGTTCCGGCACCTATGGCTGTGGAACTGTTTCATTGCTGGGTCAACTTTCAGGCTTGGGCTTGAACCCAAGTTCTGGGACCCTCCGACCTTGCCAAGTCCTAGAACTTGGGCTCCAGCTTGGGCCAGGACGTCTATGCAGCAATGAAGCTGCACCATCGAGCACTGTGAACCTGAGTCAGCTGTCACAGGCCAGCGGCAGATTTTTCTTTGCTATATAGACATACCCTGTGAGGCACTCAGATACTGGGGAACATACAAGTATCTAACAAAGATAGATACTGATGTAAGTACTGAAAGAACATTTCAAATTCATATAATTACATATAGGTAGTAGATCTCTGAGTAAAATATGCATATTAATTTACATTTTAAGGTAGAAGCACCTAGAGGCCAACCAGATTAGAGTCAAATTGTACTAGGCACAGGCACTGACTTTCCAAAGTGCCATGGGGGTGCTTGACCCCTGGCACTGTCCCAGGCCCTGCTCCCACTCTGCCCCTTCCCCCAAAGCCCCACCCCTGCCACTGCTCCACCCCACCCTGTCTCTTCCCACCCCTTTTCGCCCAGTTCCACCTCCTCCCCCGAGTGTGTGGTGTCCTCGCTCCTCCCCCCTCCCTCCCAGCTTCCTGCATGCCACGAAACAGCTGTTCATGGCAGGCAGGAGGCGCATGGAGGGAGGAGGAGGCGCTGATGCACAGGGCCCGCCAGCAGGTGGGAGGTGCTGGGAGGGGATGAAAGGGGGCAGCACCCACCATTTTTTCCCCATGGTGCTCCAGCCCCAGAGCACCCACGGAGTTGGTGCCTATGGTGCTAGGTGCTGTACAAACACAATTAATTTAAATGTTCGTTAGCCATTTCCTAAATATTTTATCAAGACACGTAGAGGAGGAAAGGATATTCTGTACCCATTCACTTGGATGAAAATCCTAATGTCTTTATTGCTCAAATTGTGTTGATTGTAGGTGGATAATCTAGGGAAAATTGACTATGACTACATATAATTAAGGCTGCAAGTCTGTCACTGAGGTCACGGAAGTCACAAATTCAGTGACTTTCCGGGACCTCTGTGACTTCTGCAGCCTGCCGGTGTGCCTGACCCCGGGGCTGCCCGAGCTGCAGCCAGCTGCACCAGCCCCACCCCAGCAACAGCGGTGGCCCCGAGTCGTCCCCACCAGCGGCGGCTTTGGCAGTCCCGGACCACCTCCCCTCCCAGCATCAGTGGGCGCCCAAGTCCCCCGGAACACCCAAGATTTAGTCGGGTATATAGTACAAGTCATGGACAGGTCACTGGGCCGTGAATTTTTGTTTGTTGCCCATGACCTGTCCATGACTTTTACTAAAAATACCCATGACTAAATCTCATCCTTGCATATAATACAATCCTGTGTATCTGAAAAGTTTCAGGGATGACCAAAATATTTTGATAATTGGTGAGGGAAATAACCATGGTTTGACTAAATGTGTTTGTAATAATAATATTTAATGTATTTTGCCCCTTCATAAAAATCAGAAGACAACATCAACTATTTCAATGTTAAATAACTTGTACCAATATAATTTTCAAATTTAAAAAGTGGTAAATGAGGGTGTGTACACACATTAGATATTAATAGTATTCTAATTATGTGTATGTGCATATGTATATGTAATATACTACCTTTTTATTTTGAACAAAACAGAATCTGCATGAACAATATACATTTCAGATTCTTGTAAATCAGTATTAAGTAATTAATAGATTGGTCCACATAGAGAACGAAAGTGTGGAAGTCACTAAATCCAACGTAAATAATCTGTTTCCTGATAATAAATTACTTTAAAATCTGCCCAAGATTCTCCTTATAAGGGTACAGTCACTTATAGAAGGAAACTGACATATAAAGGTGCATATAAAGGGAAGACTTGTCCACATTTTTGTGTACTGGTGCTACTGACATCGGAAGCTGTAGCATAGACAGGGCTAAGGTGACTCTTTGGTAAAAATGCATGAGCTTTGTCTGTATGACAGCTCCCAGCAAAGGAGCTGTACCAATGCAGAAAAACTCTTATAGCTTTTCCTCGTGTGGACAAGGCCCAGGATTGGACCACTGGCTGAATTGGTGGTATATAATTTTATTTGATATATTACTGAAGTTGTTAACACCAACTAGCTCCTTAAACAAAACAAAACCTATAAATATCAGCAACAAAAGTGCAAAATAATGTGACTTTCATTTTAACTGAACTAAATAAAGGGTTGATTACCAGAGGATTAACACCTCCACATGTAACAAAAAATGCATTATGTCAGTAGGAAGCTCCATAAGGTAACAACCTCACGCAATTTGGAACGGTCTGATTCTAGCACAGCAGGACAGCACATGGATGGTGGGAGGAAGGCAAAGAGAAATGTCCTGCAGAAATCCCTCCTGCACTGAAGGATGAGGTTTGGAAGAAATACATCTAGACCAAACTGCCCAGAATACACCTTTAAAAATGCATCAATAAGTGAAATAGGTTTTACATGAAACAAAGAAATGTATTGAGAAAATAAGATCAAAGCTGAGTACAGTTCTGGTCTTGATAATCTGCTTTCTTTTTAAGTGAATTTACTGTTCATGAAAGGTACTGGATTGACAGCTCTTAAGGCTAACGTCCTTCTATATAAGTAGAGAATGGTTTGGTACATCTTGAGCAAGTTTCCAAACACTGCCTCTCCAGTCTGCATCAGCCTAACAGGTTTGTCTCTCATTAGGTGCACAGTTCAGTTTCTGTGCCCATTCACCTCCTCATAGCTGTTGAGATAGGGCACCATTTATAGTGCCAGGTCTTTGTTTGTTTTCAGGTGGGCAACTGTCCACTAGGAAATAGATTCAGATGATGAACTCATTTTACATAGGCCACTGAACTGTCACCAGCTGGTAACTTTCAGTTACAACTGACCTGAGCTGAATGAGAACCAGTCATCAAGAAGTGAAAGTTGGTGTTACCAATCCCCTGAATCATTTGGCTTTTACTCATTATTTCTTAAGCACCAGCAATAAGCTTAACAAGGCACAATAAACAGAAATAGAAAGCATCTTCATAGGGATAAAGTCAAGATTAAAGTCCCTGTGCTCTCAGTTGCAATGAATAGCTCACGTTTTTATACGCTTTTAAATGAGAGAGCTGCATAATATGACTCTCTAGTTGAAAGGATGCAGAATCAATGTACTACCGTCTGGATTATTACATTCAATTTAGACCATATGAACTCCTGTGCTGAAGGTGTACACATCTAAGAAAATGGTTGTGAATTGAGCGTGACTTGCATAAAAGAGCAAGTTGCACCTATTCTCTCTCAAAGCATCTGCTTTTAGTTAAAATCACAGTTGGTTTACCAGACAGCATATGTGGCCCCAATCTCTCCTCTGCATCACCCAGCATTCAAATGCTTAATATAGTAGCAATTTTATTATGAAGCTGTGCTTGAGGCTCCATTGCTGAGGTTGCAACCAGGTTATTTTATACACGCTGCTTTTAGTCTGCTCCACTGTAGCTTCCACTAAGAAGACTGGCTCGAAAACGGCAAGATTTACTCTGAAACTTATTTCCGAATGTTTAAATTCTTAGACATTTTTAATTGTAGTGTTCCTTGATCCACATCTCTTTCAGCTTTTAATGTTAACTATCAGTCTTCCACTTAAAGATAGAGACTTTTTTGTCTTTTAATAATATGAAAAGCTCTAGGCAGCTGGTGTGCCGTGATCATGATTTTTACTCTAATTATAAGTGTCTCGTTATTTCTCTGCTGTAGCCTTCTGTTGTCTCTCATATTACACTGATTGTAAACCTATTGGAGCAGGGATCATCTTTTTGTTGTATGTGAGACTTAGGGCAGGTCTACCCTACCGGGCTAAGTCGACCTAAGTTATGCAACTCCAGCTACGTGAATAATGTAGCTGGAGTTGATGTATTTTAGGTCCACTTATTGCGGTGTCTACACCACACTGCATCGAAGGGAGAAACTCCCCCGTCGATTTACCTTATGCTTCTCGTTCTGGTAGAGTCAACAGAGTCAACGGGGGAGCGATCGGCAGTCGATTTAGGAGGTCTTCACTAGACCCTCTAAATCGACCCCCAGTGGATCAATCGCCACAGCATCGATCCATGGTAGAATCATAGAATCTCAGGGTTGGAAGGGACCTCAGGAGGTCATCTAGTCCAACCCCTTGCTCAAAGCAGGACCAACCCCAACTAAATCATCCCAGCCAGGGCTTTGTCAAGCCTGACCTTAAAAACTTCTAAGGAAGGAGATTCCACCACCTCCCTAGGTAACCCATTCCAGTGCTTCACCATCCTACTAGTAAAAACGTTTTTCCTAATATCCAACCTAACCCTTCCCCTCTGCAACTTGAAACCATTACTCCTTGTTCTGTCATCTTCTACCACTGAGAACAGTCTAGATCCATCCTCTTTGGAACCCACTTTTAGGTAGTTGAAGGCTGCTATCAAATCCCCCCTCACTCTTCTCTTCTGCAGGCTAAACAATCCCAGTTCCCTCAGCCTCTCCTCATAAGTCATGTGCTCCAGCCCCCTAATCATTTTTGTTGCCCTCCGTTGGACTCTTTCCAATTTATCCACATCCTTCTTGTAGTGTGGGGCCCAAAACTGGACACAGTACTCCAAATGAGGCCTCACCAGTGCCAAATAGAGGGGAATGATCACGTCCCTCGATCTGCTGGAAATGCCCCTACTTATACAACCCAAAATGCCGTTAGCCTTCTTGGCAACAAGGGCACACTGTTGACTCATATTCAGCTTTTCGTCCACTGTAACCCCTAGGTCCTGTTCTGCAGAACTGCTGCCCAGCCATTCGGTCCCTAGTCTGTAGCAGTGCATGGGATTCTTCCGTCCTAAGTGCAGGACTCTGCACTTGTCCTTGTTGAACCTCATCAGATTTCTTTTGGCCCAATCCTCTAATTTGTCTAGGTCCCTCTGTATCCTATCCCTACCCTCCAGCGTACCAACCACTCCTCCCAGTTTAGTGTCATTTGCAAACTTGCTAAGGGTGCAGTCCACACCATCCTCCAGATCGTTAATGAAGATATTGAACAAAACCGGCCCCAGCACCAACCCTTGGGGCACTCCACTTGATACCGGCTGCCAACTAGACATGGAGCCATTGATCACTACCCGTTGAGCCCGACCATCTAGCCAGTTGTCTATCCACCTTACAGTCCATTCATCCAGCCCATACTTCTTTAACTTGCTGGCAAGAATACTGTGGGAGACTGTATCAAAAGCTTTGCTAAAGTCAAGAAATAGCACACCCACTGCTTTCCCCTCATCCACAGAGCCAGTTATCTCATCATAGAAGGCAATTAGGTTAATCAGGCATGACTTGCCCTTGGTGAATCCATGCTGACTGTTCCTGATCTCTTTCCTCTCCTTTAAGTGGATCAGAATTGATTCGTTGAGGACCTGTTCCATGATTTTTCCAGGGACTGAGGTGAGACTGACTGGCCTATAGTTCCCCGGATCTTCCTTCTTCCCTTTTTTAAAGATGGGCACTACATTAGCTTTTTCCCAGTCATCCGGGACCTCCCCCGATTGCCATGATTTGTCAAAGATAATGGCCAATGGCTCTGCAATCACACCAGCCAACTCCTTTAGCACCCTCAGATGCAGTGCATCTGGCCCCATGTGCACTAGCTTTCTCCACATCCTCTGTCACTAGGTTCCCTCCCTCATTCAGCAAGGGGCCCACACTTTCCTTGACTTTCTTCTTGTTGCTAACATACCTGAAGAAACCCTTCTTGTTACTCGTCACATCTCTGGCTAGCTGCAACTCTAAGTGTGATTTGGCCTTCCTAATTTCACTCCTGCATGCCTGAGCAATATTTTTATACTCCTCCCTGGTCATTTGTCCATTCTTCCACTTCTTGTAAGCTGCTTTTTTGTGTTTAAGACGAGCAAGAATTTCACTGTTAAGCCAAGCTGGTCGCCTCCCATATTTACTTTTCTTTCTACACATCGGGATGGTTTGTTCCTGCAACCTCAATAAGGATTCTTTAAAATACAGCCAGCTTTCCTCGACTCCTTTCCCCCTCATGTTATTCTCCCAGGGGACCTTGCCCATCAGTTCCCTCAGGGAATCGAAGTCTGCTTTTCTGAAGTCCAGGGTCTGTATTCTACTGCTCTCCTTTCTTCCTTGTGTCAGGATCCTGAACTCGACCATCTCATGGTCACTGCCTCCCAGGTTCCCATCCACTATTGCTTCCTCTACTATTTCTTCCCTGTTTGTGAGCAGCAGGTCAAGAAGAGCTTTTCCCCTAATTGGTTCCTTCAGCAAAAAAAAAAGAAAAAAACCCATCTGCTGCTAGAAGGCAAGGAGCTTCTGCTGTGTAGTCCCCGACTACCAGCCTCAGGCAGAATGGCCCCCTCAAGGATTGAACTCACAACCTTGGGTTTAGCAGTTCAATGCTCAAACCGCTGAGCTATCTCTCTGCCTAAGTTGAGGTAAATTGAGACAAGTCCTGAGACTTCCATGTATGTGCATTCAGCATCTAGCACATTGGGGCCCCTATAGAATGTAAATTAATAATAATTAGTACATATTTAAATAGTTCATAACATAAGACACAATTCATAACTTCTATGAGATTCACACAACTAGAGCTGGTTGAAATTTTCCAAATTTCAATTCAAACAAAAATTTTAATTGAAATCTCAACTTTTGACGAAAACACTAAGCAAGTCATCACAGTCTGCGAGAAGGAAGATTTAATCAGTTATAAAGCTGATAAAAAAAGCTTTATGATATTTTAAATGTTTTAAACTATTTTCTTTACCAATTCTACACACCACATTTTTGTGAGAATTCCAACCTCACTCAGGTGGACTTAAATGAGGGAGTAAAATTTTCAAAAGCATCTCAGTGATTTAGGCGCCAGAATCCTATTTTCGGTGAGATTTTCGGTGAGAGTTAGGCTTCTATGTATCTGTCACTTTTGAAAATGGGACTTAGGCTTCTAAGTCAGATAGGTGCTTTTGAAAATATTACCCAGGCTCTTTAATATCCAAGTTCTTCAGCCAGAGGTGCCTTGGTAGCTGCAGTACCTTAGGGGCAGATCAGCTGGAAGCATTGATATAGGGACAAATCTGCAGCAAGTGGAACATGCACAACTGAATGTTGTGGTGCACTGGGCATCCTTGGACTTACAAAGATTATTAAGAACTCAGGAGCAGAGGGAAGATGTGAATCTTGTGGGACTGGGAGGAAGAATCTGGGAAAGGAAGGTAAGTTTGGAAGGAAAAGTAGGATGGAGTGGGAGAGAGATGAGGACTTCTTGGAGCCTTAATTATCCTCTGTTATCCTCTTTCTATTTAAAGAAGGAGAGCCATGGTTTTTACAGTACATGTGTTTTAGCCTGTCCAATGTGACTAGATATTTTCATTACTCTTATTCTGCAAAATTCTTGGATCAATATTTTCCCATAGATTAATTATCCTTGGAGTAAACTCAAATACCCTTTTCCCTAAAGTACAGACTCATACAAAGTTTGAGGTAAACTTTGTCCTCTCCTCTATGTGCAGGGAAGGCCCTGGCTTCAATGGGACCGATATGGTTTCATTTCATGGAGAAGGAGATGGATCTGAGGAGTCTCTGTAAAGTGACACCCTGAGTGCTCAAAGCAGAATCTGTAGGGGCTGCCAGTATAGAGGTGGGAAACTGGGTCTAAGAGGATTCAAGGATCTAGATTGCATAATAGAATATAAGTACTGAAGGAGCTATTGCAGCTTGGAAGTTGCACTACTAGCGGCTGGGTTCTGTGACACTTCTCTGTAGAACCCCCTTGCTTCAAAGTGGCTTGAGCTCAGTATAAAAGCAGAAGGATTTGATCGTTTCTACTTATACAAAATAAGTTAAATATCAAATCATTGGAAATTGCTTCATTATTTTAGCAGGTATTCGCTGGTTGGCATTGAACTGAGTTGCATATAAAATCATATCCTACTACCATTAACCTATTAGCTAATTGATTTATTTGAGGCCATCCTTGCCAAATCACATTGGTGAGCCACATTTCATCAAACATGGGAAGTCTTCTAACTGATTCCCTGACACCAGAACCACCTGCAAACCAAGAGCTATTCCCACTACACAATTAAGCGCACCAAGTACCATCGCTATATTATACACTATGTATAATTATCAACACGGAAATATCTTTTTAAGTCTTTGTCTCTTGGATGCAGCACAATAAATTCTGCCTGGTTGGTTTTTGATTCATGGGTTTTGCAGTTGTAAACTTAGTGATGCATACAGTAAAATTCATTTAACTTGGTGTGACATGGTTTAGTAAATTCATGCAAAATGTATCAGTTAAAAAATCACTCATATTACATACAAATGTTAATAAAATGAAATCCCTTAGCAGTCAAAGGAATTAACTCATATATGATAGGAAATACCTAGGCAGACCTTCCTATTTTTATGAAACTATGAATAATATAAGTATCCAATTGATAAAATTTTATTAAAGCTGACAGCCCTTAAGTGATCTAAGTGGTAAATATTGAAATGAAGTTTCAGCAACACCACAGTACCAAGGGAGGCCTAAGGCAGTAATAAGGATTAAACAATGATTTAATGTTGTTCCTTGGGGGGGTAAGGATTGTTGTTTTAATGGAGAGCAAAAGCTCACTTCCTCGCTAAATAATTAAACTGTGATTTAAGAAATTGATCTAAGGTAGTTGTAGTGGTTTGTTAAGTCCGAAAGAGATAAATGAAGGCAGAGTATCCTGGGGCAATGGGAAGTCAGGTGAGAGCCGTGAAGAGAGAGTTTTGCAGGATGGATTCATGACATTTGTCCCTTGGGAGTGGAAAAGCTGGCAATGAGCATATTTTATCTTTTATTTGTAATGTAAACAGACTTGTGCCGCCTGAGGCTGGGTAATAGCTAATGAGCAGGGGGTTTCCATGGGGTGCAGATTTTATTAGCACAGCTTATAAAAAAATGAGATAAATTAAAAATGTGGCGTTTTCTAGATAATCTGATAATCAGAGATTCTACAGGGAGTATATCTACCTAAGCACTGTAAGAGGAGTGAGTGTATTAACATATTTTGTTCAATTATTGTAGCCAGCTTTATGGATTGCTTACCTTTCTAGCAGAGAGAGAGAGAGAATTTCACATGCTAATTGGGGATTTGGGTGTTTTAAGAATTCAAGGTTTTTTAATGTGTTTCAAATCTGTCATTGAGCATAGACAGAGGGTTACTTAGCCAGCATTTATCTCATAATGTATGCCTTTTATCTGATTGTCTGCCTTTCTTAAGGTGACAGATAGAATGGTGATGGGTATAGTACAAAAGCAAGATAGAAAAGAAAAAAAATTCATCTTTGTCTAAATAGATAATTGCTGAGGTAATATATGAAGATAATTGAGAATTTACTTGAGGTTAACCTGGTACTCTTGGTGGAGAAATAAAGCAATAGAACTACAAGCTTTTGCTGATACTAATAACACCTGAGGTTTTTTTCAGGAGTTAAAGTCCATTTACAGACCAGGAAGAGCCAATAATTGTCCAAACCTCTCCACTGACAGCAACACACTGCTGACTGAGCACAGTATGATACTAGAAAAATGGGAAGAACATTTTGCCACTTTCCTCAATTGTGAGTTGAGTGCAAATGATCAAATAGTAGACTCAATCGAGCAAAGTCCAGTTTGATTTGAACTTGAAGATCCACCAACTTTGGAGGAGGCTATGAATGCGCTTATGGAAATGGCATATGGGAAGGCAGCTGGAGCCAACGAAATCCCAGCTGAAGTGCTGAAACACAATGGTCCTACACTTCACAAAGCTTTGCTAGACCTATTTACTTTCTGCTGGGAAAACAACATTTTACCCCAGGATTTGAAAGATGCCAAAATCCTTACTATACAAGTGCAAAGGGGACAGACATGACTACAGCAATTATCATGGCATTTCGCTCCTCTCCATCACTGGGAGGACCCTTGGTAAGCTGTTGCTGAAAAGGCTTCAGGTTATCACAGATGACGTACTCCCTGAACCCCAGTGTGGTTTTCGTTCATCACACAGCACTGCCGACATATTTACCTTATGCCAGTTACAGGAGAAAGCTGCTGAACAACAAATGCCCCTGTACATTGCCTTTGTTGACTCTGTCAGACGCTCTGCTCTCTGGTGCCTTCTTGCAAAGTTTGGCAGCCTAGACAAACTAATCAACCCTATACGCTACTTCCATGACAATATGCAGGCCCATGTATCAGTGGGTGCTGACTCACCTGTAGCTCATGGGGTTAAACAGGGCTGTGTGCTTGCCCCTACATTGTTTACTTTGTTTTTGGCTGGAGTGCTAGAAGTCGCTGCACGTACCACCACTGCAGGTGTTGCTCTAACAATGCGATTTGATGGCAGACCTCTAAACCTCCACTGATTCAAGGCCAAAAGCAAATCCCAGCAAAGTGAAGTAAAGGACCTATTGTATACCAACGACTCAGCGTTCATCATCCTTTCCCACAATAACTTGCAACATTTACTTAATTCCTTTGCCCATGCTGTATCCCTTTGTGGCTTCTGTATTAATATAAAGAAAACAGAAATCCTGTACCAACCATCTCCTGGCAGAAGTCCATCACTTCCATTACCACCAGAAATAAAATGGAACTGCTGCCAATTAAACAATGTCAAGTCCCTCTGCTACCTAGGTAGCATGGTTACCAATGACACCAGCATTGAAAAGAACTTTCAGCACGCTTAAAGTCAGCTGCCTTAGCTTTCAGACATCTACAAAAAAAAGACTCTGGACAAGATGGGGGAGTCAAAGTGTCCATAAAATGCCAAGTTACAGAGCTGTTGTGCTGCCTTGTCTTCTGTACTCGTTAGAGACCTGCCCCGTTTATCATCACCATACCCCAAAACTTAACTGTCTGCAACAACACCACCTACGCAGAATAATGGGAATTAAATGGTCTGACCAAATCATCAACAACAGGGCCGGCTCCAGGCACCAGCCGACCAACCACATGCTTGGGGCGGCACCTCGGGGGCGGGGGCGGCGCTCAAGGTTTGTTTGTTTGGTTTTTTTAATTAAAAAAAAAAACCCTCTTCCCAGCCCGCGCTCCCCACCGGCGCCCTGGCCAGGGGAGCAGGGCGGTGGGCATGCCGCCCTCCCCGCCGGCGCCCTGGCCAGGGCAGCGGGGCCATGGGTAGGCCACGCTCCCCGCCGGCGCCCCAGCCGGGGCAGCGGCCGGGGGAGCAGGGCGGCCAGCGGCTTTTTTGCCTAGGGCGGCAAAAAACCCAGAGCCAGCCCTGATCAACAATGAAGTACTGCGGCTGGCAGCCATGCTAAGCATGGAAGCAATGCTAGTGTGGAGGGCAAATGACCTGGGATGGATAACAATCAACTAACAGAGTTCTATATAGTGAATTTGAAAAAGGCCATAGGAAGGCCGTCCCAAACTCTCTGCTACAAGGGTTGCATCAAGCAGCACATACAGTCTGCCAGGCTGGACTTAATGACCTGGGAGGATAATGGCTCATGACATGTGAGCTTAGCACTCCGCTATAAAGGAAGCCGAATGAGCAACAGAATATTGTCATGCCACTTTGGCTGACAGTAGGAGGAAACATAGAGACCAACTTGCTGTGGCATGTCTCCTGAACCCTACTTGTGGAAACTGATTTCCAGTCGTAGTCATACTCTAATATGAGTGATAGTCATTATAAATGTATATATATAAATATAAAAAACCTGGTACAAAATGACATGGGTTCCAAATATCTGGTGGGGAGTTTTCCACTGACCACTTATTTATTTGTCTAGTTGATACAATACACCTATCAATCGCTCTATGTGTATATGCAAAGTTTACAAACAAAACTATACTACTCCTCTAAATTTACATCAAATCATAGAATAGAATATCAGGGTTGGAAGGGACCTTAGGAGGTCATCTAGTCCAACCCCCTGCTCAAAGCAGGACTAATCTCCAATTTTTGCCCCAGATCCCTAAATGGCCCCCTCAAGGATTGAACTCACAACTCTGGGTTTAGCAGGCCAATGCTCAAACCACTGAGCTATCCTTCCCCCCACATCAAATCCGGTGAAACATTTTAAATCTTCTTTACTCGTAATGACTATGTTCAGTCCACACCCTCAGAAAAAGCCTGAATGTGAATGGACAGGCTTTACTGTGTGCTGAGAATGTCATCACATTTGGGCCACATCATACCAAAGGGGGGCAGCGAATTACCGGATTATAGGCCACTGAGAACACACTCGCCTCTGTCCATCTAAAGCTAGCATACCACAAGTAATATTCTCTAGATTATCTCAATATTTGGCGCACAGCACAAGGGGAGACAGTCTCTGAGGCAAACTGAGTACAAACCATGAAGGGTATAAGTCTTTATAGCCTCAATTTGATTTTGATTTTTTTCAGATGCCAATAATTTCCAACAATAAAAGAGAGGGAACACCAAATGTGTGACGTTGTAAGGAACTTTGGGACTAAAATGACAGGGGTGTCTTGAAACAAGGGATACTTGACAGAAATGCGTCCTTGTGAGTGTCTCACTCCAACCTCTGCCTCCAAGTTATAGGGCTGATGGTCATGAGGGTTGGATATCACTGGCTGATATGCATGATGGGCCTTCAGCCACCTGATCCTTTCTCTGCTAATTAAATGGCAACATTGGAGTGAAACTGCATCAATAACTAAGAATATAGAAAATGATTGGCTAGTCTGTACTTCCATGCAACTTTTTTTATTCAGCTCTACTTTGGAAATATTTTAATTTGAAAAGAATTTCCCATAGCCACCTTGATGCCTTGAGATAAGGCATGGTGCATGGTTCAGACAATTATTATTATTTTATTTATTAATGGTAGGCCCCACTGTGTGTTGGGAACTTTCTAAATTCTATTCTGTGCTATATAGGTTCTTATGCTGTGCTCATCACCATAGTAGCAGAGTGCCTTCTATTACTACATTAAGTAATGTGACTGACTACACATCCTATCATATGTTGTTTGTTCTCTTATCCATCCCTCCTCCCTCAGAGGAGAAGTGTGTGTTGTGGAGTGTTTTGTTTTGGTAGGGCTTTTTTATACACACACATTATCGTGTTTATTAGAGAAGACAAGATCAAAAAAATGTGCCTTATGCATGGAGCAGAAGGTGGTGATGTTTGTGTTGGTCATTCCACAGTTTCAGACCAGCCCCTGAGAAAGCTTTGCTTCTCACACAGACAAGATCTGTTTTTAGAGATCTATATTTATATGGTAGAGGGATTCATTGTGCCAGAGGAGCATAGTTGTCAACCACATTCTTTATCCCAAAGCTCTAGGGGGTCTATCCCAGATCTAGGCCCTGGAGCACCTTGAAGATAAAAACTGAAGGCCTTGAACTTAATTTGATATTATGGGAAGCCAGAGTAGAGAGCTGAGGACAGGTCTGATGTTTTTATGGTAGCCTGTGTTGCTGAAGACACATACTGCAGGGTTCTGTACAAGTATGAGTTTCCTAAGGACTGAAGGCTTCATCCCAAGTATATCACATTGCTGTAATCCAGGCCTTGTCTGCAGTACAGGGAAAAGTCGATCTAAGCTATGCAATTTGAGTTATGTGAATCGCTAAGTCAACGTAGCTTAGATCTACTTACCGCGACGTCCACACTACGCGATGTCGACGGGAGATGCTCTCCCGTCGACTCCCCTTACTCTTCTTGATCTGGTGGAGTACAGGAGTCGACCCACTAAATCAACCGCTGATGCATTGATCGCCATGTGTCAATCTCCCGGTAAGTGTAGACAAGCCTGGTCAAGAGGAGTCAAAGATATGAATAAGTGAGCCCAGATCACATCCACCAGGATGGGATGAAGTGTCCTAGCCAACTGGAGATGATAGAATGGATGCTACTAAGTGAAAGCTCAGCATCAGCAAGGAATCCAAGAGTACTCCTAGACTAGATTCCTAGACTGCATTGCCCATTGTGGGGGTGTGACTTCAAGCAAAGACAACTCTACTGTACCTGAAAACTCTTCAATATACTTCCCTCTTCCCATCTATATCACCTCTTTCTTACTTGGGCTCATTCTTCATTCATGAGCTGATCCCATTCAAACACTGAGCCATCTTGGTTGTAGGGGTATGGTTCTGTGTGGCCAAGGATAGATAGAGATTTGTGTCATCTGTATATTGCTGGCCCTTGAGTCCATACCCCCTGACCAGTTCATCTAGTGCAGTGGTCACCAACCGGTCGATCCTAGAGGATCTCCCAGTCGGATCTCTGGCGACGCAACAGGGCTGCTGCTAAGGCAGGCTCCCTGTCTGCCCCAGCTCCACACCGCTCCCGGAAGCAGCCATCACAGTCCCAGGGGTGGGAGGGCAAGGGTCTCCCTCCGCATGCTGCTCCTGCCTGCAAGCACCGCTCTCGCAGCTGCCATTGGCTGGGAATAGGGAGCTGTGGCCAATGGGAGCTGTGGGGTCGGTCCTTGCAGAGAGAGGCAGCATGTGGAGCCACATGCCCCCTGCCCTCCCCAGAGGCCGCAGAGGTACGTTGTCCCCTTCTGGGAGCGGTGTGGGGCCCAGATAGGCAGGGAGCCTTAGCAGCAGCCATGCTGTACCGCTGACCGGGAGCCGGCAAAGGTAAGTGCTGCTCGGTGGGATGCTGCACCCCAAGCCTCAGCCCTGAGCCCCCTCCCAGCGCCAGCACCCCAAACCTCCTCCTGCACCCCAACATTCTTCCCCAGCCTGGAGCCCCCTCCTGCACCCAAACACCCTCCCAGAGCTTGCACCCCTCATCTCCTCCTGTACCCCAAACCGCTGCCCCAGGCTCAGCCCAGAGCCCCTTCCCACATTGTGAACCCCTTGGCCCCAGACCAGAGCCCGCACCTCCTCCTGAACCACAATCCCCTACCCCAGCCCGTTGAAAGTGAGTGACGGGGGGATAGAGCAAGAAGGGCGGGGCCTTGGGGACAGGGCGGGGCCTTGGGGACAGGGCGGGGTAGATCCTAGGTTGCACTTAAATTCAAAAAGTGATCTTGGGCGTAAAAAGGTTGGAGAACACTGCTCTAGTGGCTGCATGTCGATGCTGAATAGGACTGGAGAGAGAACTGATCCTTGTGGGACTCCAAAAGTGAGGACTTTAGTGAGGAGCCAATCACTGAAGGAGGATGGTCCCTGCTCCAAAGAGCTCAAAATCCAAGGACACGAAAGTAGACAGAGTTCTGGGAAGGGGAATAACAGTAGGTGGTAATTGTTGCACTGGAAAATGCTTGGGGCCAGACTGATATCAGTTACAACAGCGTGAAGCCGAAGGATTGTCACTAGGAAAGTCAATGGAGTTACTCTGGATTTAATATTTAATACTGAGGCGTGTTAGAGCACGTTTAATCAATAGCTCTTAAAATACTTTACAAAGAAGGGTAAATATCATTAATCCCCATTTATAGATAGGGGACCAGAAGCATGGACACTTAGGGTGTGTCTGCACAGCAATTATAAACACCCAAACTGCCACACTGCAATTAAACAGCCCTGTAGGCCAGGCCTCATGGGCCCACTGACATGAACCAGCCACAGGTTTTTATTAGCAGTGTAGACATATGCTTAGTGACTTGCCTGACTTCATACAATGAGTCAATGGCAGTGTTTAGAATAGAAAAGAACTATTCTATTCTGTATACAGTGTTGTTGCAGCCATGCTAGTCCCAGGGTAGAGTGACAAGGTGGGTGAGGTAGTATCTTTTATTGTACCAACTTCTGTTGATGAGAGAGAAGCTTACACAGACCCGAGGAAGAGATCCGTGCAAGCTCGAAAGTTTGTTTCTCTCATCAACAGAAGTTGGTCCAGTAAAAGACACTGTCTTTCTAGTCTAGTCTGGGACAGACCCTAAGATAGAACCAAGCTTAAGGAGCTATCTACTACACCATGCTGCCTCTGCTGTAAGAGAAACCAAAATCAAGTCCTTGGTCTTCTGCAAAGGGAACAATCCAAGTCATTTCTAGCGTCCATCAATGTGTGCAGGGCATTAAAGGCCTGATTAAAGGGTGCTGAGATGGCAGTCACTGTGAGGGAAAGGGTTTAAGAAGGTTATTTGAGGAGAATAAATCTCTATAGGACATGATGTTCATGTAATACACATGCAGACACACACCCTGCTAATAATGTCAGGGGCTGATTCATTAACTTTAAGAGGAAGGATTGCCTTGTGATTATGGATCTGAACAGGCACTCAGGAGATCTGAGTTCAGTCTTTGGCTCTGCCTCAGACTTCCTGAGTGACTTTGAGCAAGTCACTTGATCTTTCTGTCCCTCAGTTTCCTCAGTATAAAATAGGGATAATATTACTTCTTTTCTAATTCCCCTTTTGTGTGTCTTGTCTATTTAGATTATAAATGTTTCAAGGCAGAGACTACAATAGAGGTCCCAATGTAGGTTGTAATGTGCTTTTAAATAATAATAATAAATGAATGTGAAATGTTTTGTTATTGTATCTTTAAAATGCATTTTGGACATGGCCGGGTTTCTTACAACAGCTCTTCTGTGGCAAACCTTGTTATTTTTCAATTTAAATATAGCAAAATCTTCAGCTGGATGAAATTGCAAAAAAGTCACAGTTCATCATGCTGCAAAGTATGAACAATCATCACACAGGTGAAAAACACATTAAAGAAAAATAAAACTTCAAACAGGTTTTAAGTAGTTCACTTTTATGTTTTAATAGCTCTTTAGGAGCCTGTAAATATAAAGTCAATTGGATTTCAGACTTGTTTCCATAGTTATAGTACACATAGGGAGTATTCAATAAAACAAATCTTTTATTTAGTTCCTGACAGGTAATTAAACTGTGCCTATGCATTTGCTTGTCATCTATGGTAGGAAGTAGTATCAACATTTTCTAACGGCAGAAGCCATTCACTAATATATCACTACTTAATTTCATCTTCTAGGCTGCAACAGAATTGCTAACCGAAGTCTTTATTTAGTGGAAAGTTTGAATCACATTTGGCATTCTAGGCCTGAAATTTCTTTTTTCCTACAACAGTTTGCTCTGAGCTTCAAAGACATTGAGTCCCATTTACACATTTTTCAGAGTAATGTACTGTGGGGAAAAGCCAAAGAGAAAGAAAAACAGCAACTGGCAACAGCTAGCTTAAAAAAAGAAAAGCCTGCTAAATCAGCTTTCTTTGAAAACTTGAAAAATATTTCCATTAAAAAAAAAGATGGTTTTGATTTTTTTCATTCATTTAAAGAGGAGATAGAGAAAGACAGAGATTTTCCATATTTTCTAGCATTTTTGTTTTTAAAATCTCTGGTAGTTTTTGTAATTACATTTCTATATTTAGACAGTTTCGTAACTGATTGAGTACTATAGTCTCACTAATATGAAATTTAGTACTCTTAGAAAATGGGAACTGTGAATATTAACTAAATGTTAGTGAAATCTAACTTTATTGCTCACCTGTAGCTAGGGTGACCAGACAGCAAGTGTGAAAAATCGGGACTGGGTGGGGGTGGGGGGGGGTAATAGGAGCCTATATAAGAAAAAGACCCCAAAATCGGGACTGTCCCTATAAAATCGGGACATCTGGTCACCCTACCTGTAGCCATAAGTTTATCAGTTTCCTGCACTTGAGCACTGGAATGAAATGTATTGGCTGCCACATGTTGGGTGGCATGACTGGTCAATGGCAGTGGTGCTAGGGAGAAATCCATCAGGTTTGGGAAGGGCGGGGCCAACATTCAGCTGTCTTAGGGTGTGTCTGCACTGCAATTAGATGCCAGCAGCTGGCCTGTGCCAGCTGACTTGGGCTCACGGGGCTCAGGCAGCAGGGCTGTATAATTGCAGTGCAGACTCCTTGGCATGGGGAGGAGAGAGTGGTCTAGAACTCTGTGAGGTGGGAGCATCTCAGAGCTCGGACTGCAGCTTGAGTCCAGAAGTCTATACGGCAATTAAACAGCCCCACGAGGCCAAGTGTGGATACCCTGCTGGCTAGTTGTGAAAGTTTATTGGACTGAGCAAATGGTGGCCAAACTAGAAAAGAGGCTCACAGGCTCCCTTTCTGTGCTTACCTCCCATGTGCATGCAGGATAAGTCATTTTAAGGAAGTGCTCATAGAGCCTTACATTAAATGGCAGTTGTCTGCATGATGATTATGTTAGACTCTTGTCAGCTGTCTGTTAACTTTCTTGTGTTGCTGTATCTCCCTGTGTCTATCTTGACCTGTTGGCTGTGATTAGTTATATACAGTGGTGATTTTTCTGTCTTGTTTTTGTGTGATTCCAGGTGTCTGTTGCTGTTACTGCATTTATTTGTCTTTTTTGTGGCTTAATGTATTTTGCCTCTTCAGCCAGTGCTGGCAGGTAACTCTTGTCGATTAAGCAGGGAATTCAGTGGTGAGTCTAGCTCGGGGGTCTCAAACACGTGGCCCGCGGAGTTATTTCCTGTGGCCCGCCATAGGCGCCGGCTCCACCAGCAGCCAAGCTCCAAACATTACTGAGTGTTTATATTTTATTAAAACCCCTCTTTGCATCACGGTTTTAAAAAAGTTAATACATTGACTTTTAATAGAATATTATATTACTCTTCATTTTTTGCATTTTTGACTATACTTTTGTATCATTGTATGAAAAGGTTTCAGTGATGCGGCCCTCGGGCCAATTTACTAGTTCTCATGTGGCCCTCGTGGTAATTTGAGTTTGAGATCCCCATTTGGTAATGTGGAAGTTGAATCTTAAAGTCAACAGTATCTGCAGAAGCCCTCACCACTTTCAACAAACAGAACCCTCAGCAGTTGGGAAATGGCTGACTAGTCATTGAGACTAAGGGTTGTAAAATCCTAAATAGATAACCAGCTTCCAGTAGCGTGCTTTTGATAGTATGGAGACTGTAGATGTGGGGCCTCCTGGCTTCAGAGCATTGTATAGGAAGGATGTTGTCTTCCAGATGGCAGAGTAGGATCCTATGCAGGAGATATCAATACCCCTTTGTGGACATTACTATCTAACTGGCAAGGTTTGCTGGGTTAGCATGTTGGTTATCTCAGTTCTGTTTTGTAAAGGAATAGTTACTGCAATTACTTTGCACACAAATGCATTCCTGTCCCTTTCTGAGGGTTGGCACTGAGCAAAAGGCTTATGTTGTATGAGTATTAAAATGTCATCGCTGTGGTACCGAGTTGTATGTGCTTCTGGTATAAAACAACCTCTCATTTCTTCTTTAAATTTTGGGTCAGAAACACAGCTTCCCCTTTTATTGTCCTTTAAAAATAGGCTCAGAGAAATTATTACTGAAACTGGTGTAATTGCCACAGAATGATAAGATTTGCAGTATTGCTGATGGGCTGAGCTAGGCCAATAAAAATCTAGAAAACAGTGTAGTCTGCAGGAATTTACAGGGATTTATGAGTTCTTGGCATGCTGAGGCGTAACTGTTTCTGTGAATGGCCATTTTATCAAAAAGAAAAATTAGAGTCATGTAGCACAAGATGTTTGCAAGGGGGAAAAAAGTCTTCGTTTCTGGATTTCTCTTGGCTCGGCCTATGGTCAGAGCTAATTACACTGAGCTGTTCATCTGTTTATTATTGTAACATTATATTTAGGGTGCATATAAATACAGTTCCTTTCAGATTAAGCCCAATAACTGCTTTAAAACTGCCTTTTATCTATTGCTGTTACTGTTCTAACCCACTTATTGCATTTGCAGATACTTGAGCAAATTTATGTGTTTTATAAACCTAACAGAATGCCTTGTATACTGATTGATGGAAAATCAGTTGTTCAGTTGCCAGGCAATGATTGATTCTCCAACACAGCTGCTCCAGCTGTGCTACAGATGCTATTTTTCTCAAATATTATAGCTGGTGTTGTAAGCCATTGAATGTGATCCTTGCTTGTAATGATCTCTGCGAAATCAGTTGTTTCAGCATTTAATGACTATTTGGTTACCATCTCCAGGTTTGCTTCACACTGTTAACTAATAAACTTGCCATTAGCAGCTCCCACTTTGAGATCACATTATCTAGTGTTTACTTAACTTATGCCCCAAACTGCAAATTAACTCTTCACAAAATGTTGCATACTGCCAGAAGACACCAGTGAGGACACCAGACCTCCTCCTCAGAAGGGTTGTCATATTCTAGCCCTTTATTTTAAGCCTTGCCCGCCCTTGTCTGATTGATAAATAATAGATAAAGTGTAAGTTAACCGAAAATTTTCAGGCCTGCTTTTGATTTGGGGAAATTGTGTTTGATTGCCTGGCAGTTCTTTCAGATGACCTTCATAATCTAGTCACATGTTGTGATTTGGATATGCTATCTATTTCCAAAGCAACATCAAATATTAAAGTCAAGTAATATCAATAATTCATACTTCTATGGCACTGAGGATCTCAGTGAGACAGAATCATTTAGTGTCGCTAAAATTAAAAGTGCTACTCTGCTTAGGACACAAATAAAAGTTTATGGCTTTTTAATGCTTTTCTTATGACAGGTGAAATTAAACTTAAACTCATGTTTTGCCTAAAGAGCTGTAGCTAGTAGATGTTTCTGCAAATTGTATATTAGCCTCCTATTCACAGGAGGGTAATATGTCCACTTGCTAGACGACGTTTTCCCCCAAATCAGAAAGACTTCTCAACACTTGATTTAAAAAAAATAAGAATCTAGTAGAGAGACACCAACATTATGGCTCATAGACAATAACGGAAAGGCAGTTTGGTCTGGTGAACAGGGTATTTGACTGGGGATCAGGAACCTCGGTTCTATTCCTTACTTTGTCTCTGATCTGCTGAGTGATGCGGGGTAAGTCACTTCACCTCTCTGGTGTCTCTCCTTCCACCCTTTGCCTGTCTTGTCTATTTAGACTGTAAGCGCCTCGGGAGAGAGATTGTCTCTTACTATGTGTATCTACAGTGCATAGTGCAATGGAGCACTGATCTTAGATGGGCTTCATAAGCCCTGCTGTAATACAAATAGTAGATTATAATATATTAATAAGGCTAATGAACTTTGTTTCAATACCAGACAGCCTTCTAAAGTGTAACATTTTCCTTGATTTTTGCTTGTTAAAGCATCTTGACATCTTCTTCATTTGGTCTTGTCTCTGATTAAGTTAATTTGTAGAAGGTAAAAAATATTAGGTCCCTTGAAACTCTTGTAATCTTCTGTGATGTAAATGTTTGTTTGTTTTACACAGTGCCAGGAGATAAGATAAGACTGAGATAAGCAATACAATTTTGAGCTATACAGAGTTCTCCAGGTCCTGAAGAAGAGCTCTGTATAGCTCGAAAGCTTCTCTTTCTCTCTCACCAACAGAAGTTGGTCCAATAAAAGATATTACCTCACCCAACTTCTCCTGGAATCAACATGGCTACAACACTGCAAACATGAATTCTAACTGTGATTTTGGGAAAATTGTCTGGGCAAAGACTATGTTCCAAATATACTTTCAAAACTGAATGAGGCATGGATTGTATCAGTCTCCTATTTGAGACAGTGCATGCTGATCTCTGTCATAGGACAGGAGTGTTAACCTTTTGTAACTTTGACCCATTTCAGATAACTAGGGCCAAGAAATAAAAATCAGTCTTTTACCAGCACTCGTGTGTGCACACTTCTCAAAAGAAAACTCAATCTTTGGCAATAATGGAGCAAATGAAGCCACCTGAATCCCTTAGTCTGGGCAGGAACCTTGCAGAGAAGTGGAGGAGGTGGCCATAACACTTCCAGATTTTGCTGAAAGTAAACAGAATTGCAATGAAATCAGGGACAGGGAAATTCACCCACTGCTGCATATAGCAGGCACAGGGGCATCGAAGACCTGCAATATATCCTAGTGGGAGCATGAAGGGGATTGAAAACTGATTGGTAAGTCAATCAAAAATGTCAAGAACACTTGGATCCATGCAAGAACCTCACTTGGGAAACACACTGGTCTTACATCTCCCCGGTGTGTGGCACTGAACGGGAAGCATAGGAAGGGGACACTGTTAGGCAGTCACTTAGGGTTCTTTGATCCTGCTCCAGGCTGTCCCTGGCATCAGTTAGAGCAGCTTGGGGACTCTTCTGGCACAGGAGCTCTCTCCATCAGATTTTTATCACTGAAGAATCTGCTCCAAGGAGAATTCTCCCCTGGCCATTTATGAAGTAGCTCAAAAGGAAGCTGGCTTTTTTCTTTAGAAGAGACTAGCTAGCAGGGGAGACCATTGGCCATTATGTTACTGACCTGTGTAATATACTTAGCCATGTGGATATGAACAGTTAATAACTGGATTCATTCTAACCCAAATTACTTTTGGAGTAGCTGATTCGCCTAACCACATCAAAGCAGATTATTGCAAGAAATGGAGTTAACTTTCCTGAGGTCCTCAGTTTCACTCAGTCAGTTCTCAGACAAAGCTCCTGTTGATGTCAACAGGGACTAGCCTGGAATGAGGGCTATTGCTGACTCTTAGTTGTATTTATTTATTTTCTTCTGGGTGGGAAGGTTAGTATTTTTGCTCATTTCAAGTAATTCTAAGTGGATGTTTTTGTGATTAATAGATTTTAAAGTCAGAAAGGATCATTATATTTATCTAGTCTGAGTGCCTACATACAGTACAGGCCATATAATTCCATTCTAATTCTTGCATGAAGCCCAATGACTTGTAACTAAACTAGAGCATACCATTTAGAAAGACATCCACTCTTGATTTAAAGACTTCAAGTCAATAATCTACGATAGACCTTGATAAATTGTTCCAATGGCTAATTACTCTCACTGTTAAAAATGTGCCCCTTATTTCTAGTTTAAATTTGTCTAGTTTACAGCTGGTAGAACTTGTTATGCCTCTTCCTGGTAGATTAAAGAACCCTTTATTATCTTCTGTCTATGTATGTATTCAAAGACCATGATCAAGTCAGCTCTTAATCTTCTGTTCAATAAGCTAAATAGATTGAGCTCCATAAATATCTGGCTGTGAGGCAGGTTTTCCAAACCTCGACTTATTCCTTTAGCTCTTTTCTGAACACTTTCCAATTTTTCAACATCCTTTTTGAAGTGTGGATGCCAGAATGGAACACAGTATCCAGTAATGGTCTCACCAGTGTCATATATGGATGTAATATTACATCCCCACTCCTACTCAATATTTCCCTGCTTATACATCCAAGAATGACGTTAGCCCTCTGTGACCCTAAGGACCCTGTATTCACACCCTAAACAGTGTTGTAATAACCTTTGTACAAAACATGTTCTATGAGGTATCATTTGAAAACTAATAACTCACTGATCATTATTATTCTTGTGTGATATGTGTGAATGATGTGTTTTAAGAGTTATGGATATATGCTGGAATTATGATTAAAATGTATAAAGCAGACATGTCAGGGGGAGTTGGTGAACAGGTCTGCCTTAGACAAAGGAATGTGTATTTGATTCTCTGACCAGCCCCGTCTTCAGGCAGACAATGACGGTCCATTTTTTACATTAGGTAAACAAAGCTATTATGCTAACAAGTGGGGGAAGAAAAAGAGCATGGAGCTTCTTTCACCACCAAACTCTATATCACCTTCCTCACAGCTTGAATGAACTTTACTTTGATGGGTGAACCCAGGAAGAATCCATTGCAAATGTTCACTGGTCTATAAAGACAGGGAGGCTGACCCTCAAGTGATAAGCAATCAACTCAACTGCTTGTATGCTAATATTACTGTATTAAAAAAGAGTATAGAGTAAGATCTTTTCTGGAAGCTAATGACACACTGGTGGTCAATGCCATTGTGAAATGTTTGTATTAAACTATATGAGGAAATATGGGTACTTAATGATTTTATGCTTTAAAGTCTATGGCCAAACAGAGAGAAACAGTTTCCCTTCCAAACAAGAGAGAAGGCAGCTATTTACTTGTCTCCTATGTTAATTAATTGTGGAGGATTCAAAACAATGGAAGCACCATTTACATACAGGGGGATGGGAAGCCCACAGGAATGGGAAACAACATGAGGTCATCCTACCTCTGGAAGATATAAGCAAAGACAGAAGTGATCTTTGGCATCCATCACTAGACAGACACAAGGGAAAGCTGAGAAAGATGGGTCCTTCAACCAAACGGGGCGGGGGAAGGAGGACAAAAGTCTCTGGAACCTAAATATAGGCGAGAAATCTGATTAGGCAGAGATGTTTCACCCAGGAAGGGAAGGGAAGCCAGCACTTGTGCTTCTGAGGAAAGTCCTGACTGAGAGAAAGTCAGCCATAACAGGAATAAAAGGAAGACTGGTTAGAGAAACCATTTTGAACAAAGCCTGAATCTTGCTCAGTTAAGTTTTAGACTTTAGAGACGTGTTTTCACTTTTATTTGCTTGTCACCCTTTCTAACTTTACTCCTTTTACTTGGCATCACTTAACCTATGTCCTATTGTTAATAAATTTGTTTTGTTTTTTTACGATCAACCAACTCAGAGTTGTTGTTTAAATGGAAGGGTGTACTTAACCCAGTTGATAAAATGGGATGTGCTTTTGTGTCTTTAGAGGAACAAACACAACTTATTATTTCTCTGAACTGTCTGGGGAAGGGCTGGACATTGCAAAGTACACAGTTTTGGGGCAATTTGGGACTGGGAGTATGGTAGGGTCACCTTTCTGATTGCAACCAAGGCTGGTGGAAGCCAGAGTGGGGCTGTAGACAGGCTGCTGGAGTGAGAGTTGCTGAACCAGGGCTGGCTGCATACCCACTGACATTCAGGATGTGACCTGCATGCTTGTAGACTGGTTAGAGCATCCCAGGCTGGGAGTTACAGTAGCAAAGTATTGTGAGGCACCCAGGAATTTAAGGCAAGTGGCGACAGAACTCTTTACGGTCTGGTCTGGTCTGGATTTCACCCCCAACTCCATAACACCTCTCAGGTATGTCATCACATGGGAGTTCATGTTTAGTTGGCTGTCCATCCTGATCTGTTAGTCCTTTTTAGAATCAGTGCCTTCCAAGATATGGTCCACTAATCTGTCAGTCTAATTTACATTCTTTATTCCTAGAAGAATGACCTTTCATTTGCTTGTATTAAAACTCATTACTCTTATCTTAGTAAGTGATGTAGATCTCTCTGCATAGGTGACCTTCCACACCATTATTTACCACTCCACCCATCATGTCAAACCTATAAACAAGGATTTTATATTTTCCTCTGGATCACAATGGGTCCAGAAGTTACAACAGAAGGAGACATTATACATTATGGAATACATAAAATTTCAATATTTATGCATCTGCTTTTTAATTTTTAAAAAAGGGTTTCAATTTTTTTAAAGCAAACTACCCAAATGCCAGGACACAATAATTTTTTTGATAAAATAAGTACAGGACTCGGGCTGCCTCTCCCCGCTTCTCCTCGGCATTTTGGGATTTGTAATATCAGAGATGTGTAGTGACTGCTGAGGAAATTGCTCTAAGTGATATTGGAGAAATTCCCCTTCATTTGAGTAATAAAGGTTGCATATGTTTTATGAGAATAGCACCCCTGCTGTACCGAGAGCTACTGTTATCCATCACTTTAAATCAAGAAATCATTTGACACATTTATTTCCTGAACAGGAAGTGTTCTGTCAGATCAGTTGGAAGCCCTGAAATTTGTACATGTTAAGATGAAAGTAGAAAGAACACATATTGCTGTTTTACTGGGCCAGTTCCATTTTCATAGGGCAGGCCTCTCTACCAATGGGATGTTGAATTGGTATCTTTCTTGCCTTTCAAACTATTTTTGAACGGGTTGTACGGATGAGAAATATATTAAAATGGAGTGAAGGACCTTAGTGTTTTAAAGGACTCTCTAGATCTGATAAATTATGTTATAAAAGTAGATCCCATGTATAGTTTTCAAATTTTACATAGTTTCAAAATATTTTTTCCTGATAAAATCATCTTTAAAGGGAGAGAAGAGCTTCCCTACTATTTTAATCAGGCCATTATACATTATTAAAAAAAATGTGTATACAAATCATATGTTAATTGTACATGGATAGATGGGCAAAAAACAACCCAAAAGTTTAAGAAAAGTCTTAAGCAGAGACCTATTTAGAATGGTCAATTGCACTTTATTTCACAATAAATATTATGTCTAGATTGCATCTATTTAATGGGCCTCAACCCATATTACTAATTGTGTGTGGAGTAAGGCTAACAAAATATTCCAAGGTTAGGCAGCTTTGGCGTCAATATTAGTAATATAAAAACTACACTGGAGATGTTTAAGCTTTGAATGCCAGCTGCATTTTTATTGGCCGTCTGCAACTTCAAAGGTTTTCCTGCTCTAAAGCTAGACAGGTACCATAGGCTGCCCTGGAATCTGCTTTTGCCGACTTATTGATTCTTAACGTGGCTTTTACTTATAAGCCTGTGGATTTGTTTTCCGTGTGAAATTCTCATTTCAATTGAATGTTTATGACTTTTTATTAATATTGGTAATAAATATGTATCTGAGTTTTTGTTCTCTTTGTCTATATTCATTGTTTCAGCTATAAGTGAGATCCATCTGTTTAAATAACAGACTCTTGAAATTTTGTTTTGTTTTGTTTTAGTTTCCAATATAAAGCTGATCTGGTTACAAGCAGACTGCATAAAAAGCTTTGCCTAAAATGGATCACAGAAGCATCCCCCTCTCCTAATATTTGAACATTTTTTCTGAGGTTTCAAGCATTTGAGCCCAGACTTGGCAAACACTTAACTATGTACATAATTTTACACATATGAGTAGCCCTACTGACAGCAATGGGACTGATCATATGAATGAAGTTACACATACACCTAAGCGTTTGCAGATTGGTTCCATGGTTTACAAATCTCCATCAAATTCTGAAATTACAGATGAAAGAAAGCCTGATGGGCTTTACCTTTAGTACCACTGCTTTCTGCCATAGGATGTATACGGTTCCTCATGCCAAGTCACACACCAGTATGAAGCATTAGATTGAGGCCACTACAATTTTAACCATTTTGTTACTGTGGATCATACCTAATGGAGAGGACAAGTGTCCTCATAATAAGGCCTGATGTGTACTGGCCTTCCCTGCATTTGAGTGGACATTCCATAAAAAGAATCTGCTAGAATCTGTGCATTTTTAAGTAGCAGTAGTGGGGTCCAGATGCAGCATTCACCCCAGTCCCTGCCAATCAGCAGATCTGATATCCTTCTTTGACACTTTATTCCAAACAGTTGTAGAGTAAACTCTGAAATTATCTGCTGCATTTATTAAATGTCATGCATAGCGCTTGGCCAGAAAGCTGTAAAATAATGAAACATAGAGACATTTCAACTTATTCTGGCTAAATTCTGATCTCAGTTACATCAGGATAAATCCAGAATAACTCCACTGAACTCTGGGCATGTGCTCTTGTAACTGAAATCAGAACCTGGCTCCTAAATTCTGCTGATGGTAGACTTGGGTGGGGGGGGGGGGGGAGAGGAAGGGGAAGGAAAATGTTGATGCTGATCAACTTAAAATCAGTTGATCACTAAATAGGGTGAACCTACTTCATTTTTAAATAACCACTATCAAGAAACAGCATGCAGTGATCCAGACAAAACTAAGTCCCTGGCCATTACCATCAAGTAGCCTCCAGCTCCTGATTACGACAACCTTGGTATTAACCTTACTAGATGGGACACTGAGCAGGTGGCAACTGTCAAATACATGAGGAGTCATTAACAGTGCTGGAAGATATTTGAAAGATGTGGACACTTGTATAGCAGCTGCTGCTGCTGTGTTTCAGGCCCTTCGGTGGTCTCTGTAGGGACATCATGACACCAAGCTTGCCCTGAAGCTGTGAATCTACAGAACCACAATTATACCAACTGCGTTACAGGAGAGTGAAATGGGCTGAGGCATGCTGAAGAACACTGGATTGACAGTTTTGATTCTCATCATCTTTGTCAGCTGATTCATGTCACATGGCAGGACAAGTTCAGAAATGAGGCTGTTCAAAGCCAAACCCAGCAATCTCCTCCATCAGCACAGGTTCAGTTTCATCAGCTTTCTTGGTATGGACATATTAGATGGGAAGACAGCAAATTCAGAAACGTGTGTATCAAGGAATGCTGCCACACAGCCAGCGATCACATGGTCACCAAAAGCTTTGGTGGAGAGGTAAGATTGCCAGTGATGGACATCAGCGGAATATACAGCCAGATCACATTAAGGACCGATCAATCCGAGTGGCACTTGATCTTCAAGGTGGCCACATCCCTTTGGGATTTGCCATGATGATGACTGTCATGATAAAAATCACCTATACTTATAAAATGTCCTTCAGAAGGACAATTGTTGCCAACATTTTATTGTTAAATTGACTTCAGTGGGGCTCAGAATGGGCAGAGAACAATACAGGATTGGGGCTTATGACCCCAATGGTGCATAGCTGTTTGCGGCGCTGGGGCCTCAGCATGTAAGCTCTTTGTGGCAGAGACTGACTCTTCCTCTGTTTGTTTTGGTTTAGCATCTAACATCCATGGGGCACCAGATCTGGGATGGGGCCTCTAGATCCTCTTGTAATGCAACTAATAATAACGAGACCATGAAAAGTAGGAAATACATTAAAAATCTAGTTTACTTCGTTTTGCCTCACTTACTGAAACTAGTTATCTTCTGTTTATAGTCAGCTTCATTTTCTCATTCCTAAGCCTACGGTCCTGATTGAAAGCCCACTGCAGTCAATGAGAGGCTTTCCAGTGACTTCCTTGTTATGTTTAGATTTCCAGCACTATGAGAGGGTTTTAAATTGTACAGAAACTATTGTTATTAAAATAAAAAACAAAGACCCTATGGCCCATTGATCTCATTGTCTTAATTATGTTTCAGTGGGAATACTTATGAATAAAATTACACATGTGCATAAGTGTTTCCAGAATCAGGGCCCATTTTATGAAAACATTTCTGTTTGTTAAATATTGTGTATTTTTAAAAAGCACATTTTTTGTTTAAACAGCATGACAGTCTGTCTCCAATTCAACATATGAGCACTAATAAAGATACTCTCCCAACAGTTTGATTGCAGAAGTACCGAATACTTACCTGCTTATTGGAATATTTGCCATTTTTAAGTACCTACTTTTAAGATTTTGGAATTAAAATATGTGTAGTGAAAGTTTACATGAATACATAGAACATCTCCACTGTTCACATAGGTAAATCTTTCTCATCATAATTATGTTTCAGCGCTATAGCTCGATTGTAAAAGGCTGAACATCCTTTTGACCCCAAACCATTTTTAATATTCATTTTAAGCCATGTACGGAAATTGACAAACCTTCAGATAAAATCAGTTACAAATCAGTAAGCCAGCATGGCAGAGCGATTTCAGGGCAGTCTACCTGTCTAGGCATTAGAGCAGGAAAAGTCTTTGAAGTTCACAGACTGCCAATAAAAATGCAGCTGGCATTCAAAGTTTAAATGGCTCCAGTGTTTAGTTTTTACATTGCTAATGCTTAAGCCAAAGCTGACAAATCTTCAAATGGTCTCTTGCATACTGTTCCACTTCCACAGTAAACTCGCACTGCCTGTATGGTTGACTCCCGTCATCTCCCTTTCATTGGGACTAAAAACTCATTGTGAGGGCACTCAGATAATTCAGGGCCCCTGACAAATGTGAGAGCCTTGTGCAGTAGCAATGATGACAAGATCCTCCGGCAGTTCATGATTCCTGTTTGCCAGATACACAATCAGCTGAAGAATTCCAGAAGCTCTGTCTATCCTCAAGCTGGAGGATTAGCTCATCAAGGATGACATGGAGCACATGCTGACATCTCAGAAGTGGCGACCACTTGAAAAATGTTTTTGGAAGATAAACATATTGGTTATATAAAGTCCTTTCCCCACCCTGGCTGCTACCAGACGGCTTTATTTCCTCAGCAAAGCTGCGTGGTCCAGAGCAGGGGTTCTCAACCTTTTTCTTTCCAAGGCCCCCGCAACATGCTATAAAAACTCCACAGCCCACCTGTGCCACAAGAACTGGTTTTCTGCATATAAAAGCCAGGGCCGGCGTTAGGAGTAGCAAGCCAGGCAATTGCCTGGAGCCTTACGTCACAGCTACATTGCTCAGGCTTCGCGTGCAGCCCCGGGGGTGCCAGTGCCCTGTGGTGGGGCTTGGGCTTTCTGCCCTGGGCCACAGCGAGTCTAACGCTGGCCCTGCTTGGCAGCTCCCCTGAAACCTGGTCGCGGCCCACCATGGGGCCCCAGACCCCTGTTTGAAACCACTGGTGCAGAGGCTATGGCAGAGGGCTGGGCATCAGGTAGGAGATGGGTTCTGTTCCCAGCTCTGGCCTGCTGTATTGCCTTAGAGAAGCCACTTCACCTCTTGGTGCTTCTGTGTCTTTCTTGTATATTTAGATTGCAAGCTCTTTGCGGCAGGGAACTCTCTCTTGCCATGAGTTTGTATGGCACCTAGTACAATGAGGCTCTGCTCTTGGTTAGACACTAGTGTACTACAAATAATAGTAATGGCTGACTTACTCATGAATGGTGAAGCACAAGAACCTGTTACCTCCGTTTCCCTAAAAACCAGCCCAGGGTTACACTTATATTGGTTTTATTAAATGCCGCTATTGGGTCAGACAGAAAAGGGATGGAGTTTATTCATACACGCACACATTCACACCCTCATGCACCCACACACTCACACAGGTGGAGAGTTACCAGAGACAGCATGGGAAGCCGAGAGCTCAAAGCATGGTAGATCTGGTGTGTCTGCCTGCGGTCACGGATCCGGGCCGGTGAGCAGGTCAAGAAGAAGCAGCCGCTTGTGTGCGTGGCTGCTTCCTTTTATTGGAACTGTGTGGCTCCTGTCATGTACACTGAGTTTTTCTTCTGTGTCGGTCACTGAGAAGCATTCCCAGGCCTTGTTCCTTTTATGCATACCAGGTTCTTCTTTTCTTTACAGCACTCTGTGATTGCCTTCTCAGGGCAGATTATATCAGACACACCTGGCTCCAGGCTCTTTTCTCCTTACAGTTCCTCTCTGCCCAGTCCCACATACACTCCCTCGTTCACACTCCCTTATCTCCCACACACACTCACTCTCTCTGATTGCGTGATGGAATATTGCAAAGCTTGGAAGTTCATACAAGTGGTAACTGAAAAGGTTACAAAGCTTGTAAAGGTTACAAAACTTAAAAGGCTATGCTAACAAAAACTAAAGTCACAAAGTCTACAAAAAGGTTACGGAACTTAATGATACACGTTACAAATCTTACAATTGCATTTGAGCGGAGGCTTTACATAACAGAACCAATAAAATCTTTATGCCACAGGACACCATCATGTGCTTTTCATGTGGCATATTTTTGACAGAAAATCTGTACAGTGAAACCTGTATGAAAGACTTCCCTCATTGGGTGAAATCTCATGTGTTGAGAGAGCATCAAAGTATCCCCAAATCTACCGGCCCTAATATATCTTTGGTCAAGGTGCTGAATATTACCCATGCTAGGCTTTGGGGGAAATAAAGTAAAACATTTTATGGCTGGTGGCTTAAAAAAATAATGGCAACTGTTAGCAGCTACTCACAGGTTTTCAATGTTAGAAGTAGCCTGGGTGGAGATGGAATACTGAGCAGAGTGCAGGTGAGGTGGTGGTCAAAAGTACATGAGGCTTTGCAGTTTTTCATATGGGTACCCCTGTGTGTCCATGTGCATGCAAGTATTGTAGAGGGTAAAATAACCAAAACTGTCTGTGAAAAATGTTACTAATTTCCCCCCCTCTTTTTCATTCAAATTTCAGAGTCTCTGAATTTTCCCAACCAATTATAGAGCTGGTCAAAACATGTTTTTTAAAAAATCAATGAAAATGTGTGCTATCTTTTCCTGTTTTTTCATCAACATTTTTGAACTTTTTGAAATTTTCCAACTAGCTCTCCTTCTGAGAGAGAGACAGAAAGTGTATTGGGAGTTGCATGTGCTCACCACCTCTCAGAAACAGGCCCTAATGTAGTCAATTCCAGATAAACACTCCTAAATTTATTTTTGGTGGCCATATTTTACCTGCTGTGGGGCTTAAATCCTACCTGGTTATGTATGTAATTTTGAGTGATACTGAAAAACAATTTAAAAAAGCAAGCACTGCTATTTACAAAATAAATGCTTTCATGTGCTGACAAAACCTTGCTGTTCAGCATAAATGCATCAAGCATTCATTGGATTAGGAGTGTAGAAAAGCAAACGTGTTCAAATCTTAAACACATCATAATTTTAAGCATCCACAAGTGTTTAAGAAGTGTTACGAAGAATGAGCGCATACATCCATTCACTAGTTAAATATCGTAACCTGTTTCTTTTCTCTAAACATATGGGCAGGAGAACAGAACACATTTAAAATGTTAAACACATTGACATGTTTACAATGTGTTGCAAGAAAGTGTTTAACTTCTTGTGCTCCAAAGCTAAACACTTTGGAATTAGAGGGTTTATTAATTCTGTATTTATTCAGTCTGACTTACTGATGCTTACTGGTTAAAATTTGAATGGATTCTGAAAAGGCAGGAAGGCACACAAATAAGGTGATAGTTTTGATTTCAGAACTGTAGGCATGAAGTTTGTTAGTGGCAGGTAGTGAAATATGTGTTTCCATGAGCAAAGAATTTAAAAAAGATTGGTCTTAAATGTATGAACCGTGCTACCTCTAATTCATGTAAGATTTAACAACAATCATTAGTTCAAATTAGAATTCATTGAAAAGGTGGATTTAAGGCATGTGAAATAAATCTTTAAAAATAAATCAACTTCTGAATGAAACACACTAACTAGAGGGCCTCTGAGATCACAAATATTAAATATAAGAAATCTGACAGAGAGTAGTTCTGTCAATATAAAGGACAAGGAAAGAATATATCCACCATTTTTGCCTTAGGTGGAATTTTCAGAAGAGCTTAATGTTGGCATAACTGCTTCATGGAAGCAAAGTTAGTCTAGTGCTGAGCACTCTGGAAAGTATCATCCTATACAGACAGTTTTACCAGCATTTTGTTTTTACAGGCTAGAGAATGGAGTCTGTGCTGGGATTCCCATCTTTGTTCCTTTGAGGACTAATCGTGGGTCAGGAGCCCAAAATTACTTAACATTGCTCCCAAACCCCCTTATACTTGACATTTCACACAACCTATTCTCTGATTACCATGAAGCACATAAATTTGTGCTTCCCTGACGCTTACTATGGGCCCAGTCCAACTCCATTTAAGTTAGTGGGGAAAAATGAGAGATGAATCCAAGCCCTGACCTGCTATTTGGAAGGTAGCTTATATTGCTGATGCAGGAGAGCTCTGTCATGGATGTTCACACCCAGGGATCTGACTGACACGACCACTGCAGCAGATGAGAGGGAAACCTACAAAATTGCTAATGTCTGCTCCTAATAGCTTGCTGCTTGATGGCTGCCACCCTGCCAGCTAGTTGTGTTATGTTTTTGTGTCTGGAAGCTCTGTGCGCTGAAGGCAGGTTATTATTGATTGATTGCTATTTTGCTGTGCTCCACACAATTGGCTGTTGTATTTTTCAAGCAGATTTGCTGTTTAGCCACAATAGCCACCAGTTAATGGGAAGTGGATGAGGTTTACATTTTGTTCAGCTGGGTTTGTTCTTTATGGTTTAGTTTGTCTAATCAGCCCAACGATTTCTACACAGAGTACTTGCCTGCAGGCAGGCAACGCATTTGTGTTGCATCCTTTGATATCACCAGGGACGGCCTTGGGTTTCTGAGGTGCCTACTGCAATATAATCTGGGTTTCTTGGCAGCTGAGGGTGTATATGAAATACTGTCTAGGATTGTGGCAATCCCACGAATCCCATGTTTTCCCTTCATACTCTCTGTTCAGGTATTTTGTTGGCACAAAAGTGACAGCAAGTGCAAATCAATGTAAAGAACCATGTGGTAAATTTCTCATTTAGTGGCAGGTTTTCATGCAGAAAAGGTGTCTTTGGCAGGCCTAATTAAGATCCTAAACTCATCCATCATGGCCTTGTATCTTTTATGGAAAGGGCCTAAGTAATCTGAGTGGGAATCTCAACTTCCAGACAGGTGGGTATGAACATGGAAAGCCAAGAGGCTGATAAATGCATCAATTATGATTAACAATGGCATTGTTCAGAGCTGGGAATAACAAACTAGCTGTCCATCAGCAGCATTAACACCTATCTATGGAGAGTTAATAGAGGCATGATTGTCTTCAAAATTCAGCCTTCTGGTGAAATTAAAACACGGCCACAAGCAGAAGTCTTAATGATGAAGAACTTTTTTGTCATTCCAGATTTTCATGTTTTTCTGTAACTGTGTGTGATATTTTTGCAAGTCAGAGATAGATTATGTGAGCAGACAAGGGCATGAATAGAAACTTTGACACTCTGAAGTGAACTGTCCATAGGACTGTGCAGAATCTGCCATGAAATATCATAGCCTCACAAGACCAAATGGGTAGATTCACAGGGTGGGAGGGGATAAACAGTAGAGCACCTGGATAGTTCAGATCAAATTAAGTAAGGAAAAAGAGTAGAAAGGCACTCCCTGAAGCTTTAACATTTGCAAAAAACAAAAAGCACAAACTACTACTATACCATAACCAAGTTAAAACAGATGTGTGGGGCTGATAAGAATAGTTATCTAATATACTGAACTGGTTGACATTTTTGAATGAAAATATATTTGCCCCAAATTGGAAATGTTCTCTAAAATTTTTCTCCTTTTTTTCCCCCCAACAAGACTAGAAATAAAAACAGTTTGGTCATTTTTTTATTTTTAGATTTTTAGTGTATCTTTCCCTCCTTTCCTCCCCCACTGTCAAAAAGAAAAAATAATGAAGAGAAAGTGGGGAAAAGGCAAGAAAAAGGGGAAAATATTTTTTAAAAATTGAGAAAAAGGGAAGGAAAAAATAAAAAAATGAACGTGTTTAATATTTTCTTGAATTTTCAAATCACATAAAAAACCCGTTCCTTCTCCAAACCTGGGGAATGAAAGTGACTCTAAGATCTTCTGTTGATTTGATTTTATTTCCATTTTTCACCCAGCTGTACTAATATATTGATCAGTATACACTGGGAAAGATCTTACTTGTACATTTGGTCACTGGCACTAGTTAGGCATTTGGGAAGCCAAAGAGATCTGGTATTATTAAAGGTCTAGTATTAAAGTTTCTGGGTGCAATCCTGACTCCACTGAAGTCAATGGCATAACTCCCATTGATTAAAAATAGGATCCGGATTTCATCCTCTATGCTTTATGTTGCTGGCGTACAGTGTTTAACTCTCCCAAACTTGTGTTTGTTAGTTAATTGACAGTCTATTTTTCATCTGCAGCTACAACTCAAATGGATATATTATGTTTTAAAAAAGCCAAACAAAGCCTTCACACCTTGAGGTTCCTTCTTTAAATCTTTCCACTTTTGAATGGTTCTATAATGCACTATGCAGGATACAATGTGTCTTTTCTGCTGTTACTAGTTTGGATCCACAACAACCAAAGTATGGAGAAATCCTGCCCCCCTTCCCTGGAAATCAAAAGAATATGTAAGTACAGTTTCATAGAAAATAAGGCCAGTTGGGAACATTAGTCTGACCTACTATAAACCTCAGACCATTACATTTCATGCAGGTACTCCTGTATTGAGCCCAATAACTTGTATGTTTGACTAAAGCCTATCATTCAAAAAGACATCCAGTCTTGTTATGAAGATATCAAGCAATGAAGAATCCATTGCTTCCCTGGGTAGTTTGTTCCAGTCAGTAATCAACCTCAGTGTTACAAATTTGTGCCTAATTTCTCTGGTTTCACTTTCCAGCCATTCTTGTTATGCCTTTCTCTGCTATATTAAAGACCCTTCTAGTTTCCAGTATTTTCTGCCCATGTGGGTACTTAGATACTGTAATCAAGTCACCTCTCAATCTTCATTTTGATAAAATAAACACACCGAGCTCTTTAAGTATCTCACTCTAAGGCATTTTCTCCAGCCCTCAAATCATTTGTGTGGCCCTCTTCTGCATCCTCTCCAATTTTTGAAATTTTTTTTTTTAAATGTGGACACCAGAACTGTGCACAATATTCCAGTACTGGTCTCATCAATGCCATATACACAGGTACAATCACCTTCCTGCTCTTACTCACTACTTCGCTGTTTATACATCCAAGGATTGCATTAGCTCTTTTTGCCACAGTATTGTATTGTCCACTATGAGCTCTAAATACTTTTCAGAGTCATTGCATTTCTTCAGTCTATAGCTGTGGGCTTCATTCCTTGCTATTAGATGTATAACTTTGCATCTGGCTGTATTAAAACACATTTGGTTTGAATGGTCCCAGATTGAAGTGGTCAGATTGCTTTCCCTAATCTTTGTCATCTACAATTTTATCAGTGATTTTATATTTACTTCCAGATTGTTGATGAAAATGTTGGGTTAGACCTAGACCGATCCCTGTAGAACCTTTCTAGAAACACATTGGACAATACTTATGGGATATTTGTAGGGGGGATATATTAGAGCACCAGCCTAGAACTTTGGAGACCTCGCTTTGCCACAGACTTGTTGTCTGACCTTGAGCAAGTCACTTAGTCTCTCTGTGCCTACATTTTCCAACTGTAAATGGGGATAATAGCAGTTTCCTACCTCACAGGCATGTTGAGAGAATAAATACATAGAATATTGTGAGGTATGCAGATACTACGGTGATGTGGGGCCATATAAATACATAAGGTAGATGGAGAACCATGATGTCCGTGCTCATGGCTAGGTCTGGCTTACTGACAATTGTCAATGTATAAAAGTGGCCTCTTCGCATTGGACAGCATTTTAATTGCCTCACAGGATTTCACTGTTGAGAGGATTTCCCCAAGAAGAGATGTCAGGCTTTTCTTCATTCAGTTACCAGATCACTTTGTCCTCAGGAGACATTCTCTGGGTGGTCCTATGTTTGCTGCCATTGCTGTTGCCTGGTCTCTGATAGCTCATGGCACAGGTTGGTTCTAATGTGTGTCTCACTGTTGTGTTGTGCCCAGGTTGTCTCTTGTGCTATGTGTATGGGGTGTATAAGAGTTTTGTTCCTTCCATGTAATTTTGCTTTTCTTGTCCGCATCCACTTTGCCATATTGCTGGTGCCATGCGCGTTAGGCAGACACTGGAATGCACTTTGCTTTGTTTTTTTTCATGCCACCAGTATTGTGTTTTCCCCTGGGTCCCTGACCTCCTTATTTGCTCATGGAAGTGGTGGAATATGTTTGTTCAGGCAATTGTGCACACTGCAATTGCCAATTTCCTTGGTCTTATTGCCATTGCTGAGGCTACATCTTAGGGACACCTTCCATATCATGGTGTTGGCTGTCCTCAGTGAAGGCAACAACTCCCATGGCAATGGATTTTGTTTGTCAGCACTTGCAGATACACTGATAGTACTGACGAGAGCTGGCTTTGTGTGTGTTTCAACGCCACTTCGCTGGCTGGCAGACTGTATCTTAGATGAAGGGTGAGGATATCTACTTTCACTTGCATTAATTGCTTAATTACTCTTGCATCTATATACACCATCTGCTTTTTCCCCATATCCCTATTTTGGTTTTATACTCCTCATTTACAGCCCTCTCTGGACTAACTGCCTTTCTACTCTATTTACATCACAGCAGGACACTTCATCATTTCAGGTTACATATTTTCATAGTTACAACGTTTATTTGTGATTCAAACTCACCCAAGTATTCAAAGCAACTTTTACACCTGCACAGGACTGGGCCCTAAGCATAGCAATACAAAAGTTTCAATAATCAGTGCTGGTTCATTATTTTGGTAGTTCTCTAATGTGAATACCACCTCAGTTAATACAGATGAAAATAATATATTAGATGTGTTTATTAGGGATCAAAACCATGCAGTGCATACATAATCTTTTTCAGCTTTCTTACACATAATTTACTTTTTAACTGCTCATCTTGCTTTCAGGCACCTTCAGGTAACTTGACTGCCTTAATTACCATATTTACAGTAGGACCTTGATGCTGGCCCAATTGCACGCTCACTTTTCAAATAAATACAAATGTATTTGTAAGTGTCCCCATGAGACACTTGAAAAACTACGGTGAGTAATAATTCTTACTCTTTCATTAAGTTATTACTTGTTTGGTTGCCTGCAAACTTCTTCTCATTCAAAACTATCACGTTTTAAACAAATTATCCTCTGCCTTCTGCCTCCATGTGCGCACAGAGCATTCTGTGTTCCATTGTTTCTTTTAAATTAAAATGGCTTTAGACCTTTATTCCTGGATAGCACTTTTATTATTTGAAAGCAATGACCCTAAATTTGAACTTCCAGAATTTAGCAGGACACTTAACCCAGGACATCTTTGAAACTGATGATCAGCTGAATGAAATACTGTTAAATGAAATGAATGAAACATTGTAGAATGACATAAAGACACTACTTACATCACTGGAGTTCATCCCTTCTTGAAACTACAGGAGAAGCTCCACCAGTGCAAGTGGCAGGTTTGCCTGTCCACACTCGAAGTTATACTGGTACAGCTACACTGATAGTTGTAATTGGGGGAAAAAATCCCCTGTCTAGGCAAAGCCTAATTACATTTATGCAAATGTATGCATATTATAAATCTACTTGGTTTTTGCCTGAGGATGTTGTCAGGTACAGGATAGGAGTCAAAGACGGAGGCGGGGGAAGGGGGGCATGGTGAAATTAAGGAGGGAACTAGAGAAAGTAAAGGGATGTGTGGAATTTGAGGGGGAATGGGAGAAGCCAGGAGAGGGAGAAGGATAGGGCGAGCTCTATGGAAGAAAATGGAAGTCAACAGAGGCAGGGAGAGAAACCCAAAGATGGGAATAAGGGGACCTTGAGGCATGAAGGTAGCTGAAAGGCAAAATGTGAGACAGTGGGAAACTGGGTGGGAGCAGAGGAAATTGATAGATTTTGAGAGGAGATGGCAGAGTTCAGAGAGGTGGAATTGATGGGGAAGTATGAGGGATATGCAGTGTTGTTGGGACCCTCATAAGGATAGCAAGGATAGGGGCACCTGTGTTGTCATTTGTCCCCACCAACTTCAGGGGCAAAATTACATGAGGGCTAAGTCAGAATCTGCCAGGATAGGATGCTATTGTTTTGATGGAAGTGTGTGTCTGAGATATTAAAAAGCAATGAGGAGTAGAGTACGGTGACTAACCAATTTTTGGTTTGGTGGCTGAATCAAAACCATTGGGGAAAAAATCATTTTAGGTTGACCGAAAACAAAAACAATTTTTTATTTTGTTTGGCAAACCAAAAAAGTTGATTTTTGTTTTTGTTTTGAGTCGAATGAAACATCTCATTGGACCTGAAACTAAACATTTCATTTTGTTTTAGATTTTTTCACCTTTACAAAAAAATTGAAGTTAAATTCAAAAATAAAAGTCATTTCTAATAAAAAAAATCAAAACATTTCATTTTGACCTTCTGGGTTGTTCCTCCCACTCTTCTCCCCCTCCACCCCAACAACTGGACAAAATTGACAAAATTTGTGATTTTCTTTTGCTGAAAAAAGAAGTTTCATTCTAAAAATTTTGCCCCTGTCTAGTGAGTGGTCTAGGTGACCTTGCAGGCTGCAGATTGAAACAAACTAAGGCCTGATCTACACTATGGGGGGGCGTGGATCGATCTAAGTTACGCAACTTCAGCTACGTGAATAACATAGCTGAAGTCGACGTACTTAGATCTACTTACCACGGTGTCTTCACTGCGGTACGTTGATGGCTGATGCTCTCCTGTTGAGTCCCCCTGAGCCTCTCTCCCTGGTGGAGTACTGGAGTCGACAGGAGAACGCTCGGCAGTCGATTTATCGCATCCAGACTAGATGCGATAAATCGACCCCCGCTGGATTGATCGCTGCCCGTCGATCCAGCGGGTAATGTAGAGAAGCCCTAAAACACACAGCGCCAAATTGTGCTCTCAATTACACTAGTACAACTCCCATTGACTTAAATCGGCATTGCACTGGTGCAATGGAGGGTGGAATTGGCCCTGCTATCAACAATGAAGAGTCTATCTTGAACTTTTTCTAATTCCAACATATGACTTTTTGAAATGTTACACCATAAATTCTAAAGAAGGTCTATAGAATCAGAGAAAAAATGATATTTTCATATCAATAGCCACATGCCTCCTAATTATTCTAAACATTCCCAGTTTTAACTTTTTGTCCTGTATATTTAATTTTATTCCTAGAAAGATAGACAGGTCCATTTAGATTAAAATTTCTGTCATAGTTATACAGCACCTTTTACAGCACCAATTCAGCAAAACGAGGACTTGTCAGAATGAAAATTTAAGCAGATACCACACTGCTGTGATGAATCAGAGCATATATGAAGATCTCAAAATTTCTGACATACATAAAAGTTCACAACACTTCACTGCATCAGTAACTGCATTCTTTAAGTACAAAAAATTAAGTACAAAAACTTAAAAGCTAACAATTCAAGGTATAATGCATTTGCAAAGTTTTAAAAGTGCTCTCTAAGATTGTTTTAATTTTAATTGTCTACCACTTTGCTATATGAAGCCAAACATCAGCAGATATACAAATATTAAGATTAATTCAGCTTGATCTTTAATATAATTAAATAAAATAATTTCTAAAATACATCATTACAATTATTTTCATTTTTAATGCTGTTGGACAATATGTCTGGACAATATGTTAGGATTACAATACAGCTATCAATACGGTCACTTATCTGTCAAATGGGACTATTACTAAAATGAAAACTTCTTAAATTTTTGAAGACAGCTAGCATGATCCAAGTAATGAAATGCTTGGGACATGTCACAGTTCAGACCAAGCAATGAATGTTGCCTTTTTCTATTTTGAATTGCTCCAAATCATTAAAACTACCAAAGATCCAATCTTGAGAGGTGCTGAGTACCTATTGCAAATGTGTTCAGCAGCACCATCAACTGTCTCTGAGCTTGGAGTGAAGGGTTCTGAGTACTTGGCAGGATCAGGTCCATAACAGCCAACAAAAGCCGAAATCATATTTTGAAAGAAGAATGAAAAGTACATCTAGATCTTACGAATCAAATGTTCTTGATTATTTGCACAGAGGCTATTCATCCATTTTTAAAAATGCACTCAGATTTTTCTTATCCATAATATTCCTCTATAATCTTTTTATCACTTCTCCACATAAACACTAATCTTACAAAAATTAAAATAATAATTATTTATTATTTGTTCCTCATCATGGATAGACTGATCCTTATCACAGATAGATCATGGGTGGAAAGATCACCATTAATTTTATTAATTTATATATATATGGATTTAAACACATCAATTAATAAAATTCCAGGGGTGGGATGTTTTTTAATGAAGGGAAAATAAAAATATTCGTCTAGCATGCGAAATCAAGATCTGCCAAGCAGAATGCTCAATATCTAGTTGATCTGAGGTTTTTGTTGTATCTTTTATTGTAAATACATTAGGAAAACCAATGCAATTCTATGACAAAAAACAACTCTCCCCCTCCCCCAATCATTATTTCAGTGATGCAAGTGAAAAAGCAAGGTTCCATTGAATAGAGATCTGACCCCAGGCCTCCTTCCCGATCCCTTTTTCTTTTTGAAAAGCCAGGTGTTCTGACCATATTTTACCTTTTCTGCAGCCCTCAGTCCCAGCTAGATTAATTGGTGATCCTGGCTCACCCGAGACTATATGTTGAGTATTTCCTTCTCTGCTGACCATGTCATCTGGTGTGTTTGTGCAGCCCTGCTGTGGCTTGGTCAGATGTTGCATAAACAAACTCTCTTTTTCTCGTTCTCTTTCCCTGTTCTCATTTCCCCCTCATCTTTGAATGGAACCTCTAACTTGATTAGAATTCTATAATGGAACTGTACATACCGCAGTACAGCTTGTTATTGGATTATAAAGCTGCCATATGACAAATGTCCTCCTTTTAAAATAAACATATTTCCTTTACATTTTCCACCCTGGTCCCCAAGAAATCCAGAAGACAGCCTATTATTCCAAGAAAATTTTCTAATTCATTGACATCATCTCTTAAGGAATTTAAATCAGTTGGTAGAGTAAGTACAGAGACAGTAAAGTAGAAGAAACTAGCCCTATTTTTAAAACAAAAGAAAACCTTGAGACTCAAAAACAGTTGGTGGCTTGTTGCCATTTTTAAAGGGAAGAATATGGGTCAGTGTTCATGCTTCAGGAGAGATTGTATAGATACTGTATGTTAGGAGGAAGTATGCATATAAAGGATTTTCCATAGTTATAATCTAAGCATAGAAAGCAAAGTTATTCAACCCTACAGCAGTGCAACTTCAGCTGCTTGAGGAAACTCTAAACCACCGACGCTGGTCATGCAAGTTGCCTAGTCATGTTCTTTCTTTTTAAATGATTAAAAAATACCAAAGAAGGAGAGATTGTCAGGTTATTTAGAGTAAAGTCATTATCTTAGCAATTTTTCCCTCTACCTCAGGCTCCTTCCTGTCTCCGAGCAGGGTTAGTAATGTTTTTAAATGTAAGAAACTGATTGTGACAGATGGCTCCTATGTATTGCAAACTGCTCTCTGTGTGTTGCCTTAGAAGGAAACCAGTGTATAGAAAGGGTAAATTTAGCACTGTGGGGAGGGCATTATTTTGGCAGAAATGGTTTTATTCTGGAAAGTGATTGTTTCTTTGGGTGTCAGCTAATTTTTTTTAAATGTCAAATCTTTTGTTTCTTCAGTGAATATAAAGATGATGAGAGGGGCCAGCTTCATGACACTAGAGATGAAGCCCTTCATCTACAGTACAGGTACAGCCTGAACAGCAGAGGCAAGATTCACCATACTGACCTATCATTTGTTTCTGTCCTCTCTGTCTGTATGACTTTCCATGCTGTCTCAGGTGGCTGTTAGTTTGAGATTCTCTCTTGCATTATGGGAGTAAGAGGAAGATCACTAATGTTGCCTAGAAACTACAGTCATTTGTCTGATAGATCCCACAGCAACTGATACCATGGTGTGAGAGATGCCATGGTGATTTACTTACACTGCAGGTTTTTTGGCTATGATTCAAGTTTCACAAAGCAATTTACTGAAATTACTTGCCTGGGCTGCCCCCAACTCTTTAAACTTGTTTTCTCTTGTCCCTAAGAATCTTGTTTTTTATAGGACAATCTCATCTACTTCTGCTGAGTTCCTAGCATCCCATTTGTGTTTCAGAGAGCTGATGGTTATCCAGCTTCAGAGCCACCTCCTGGGTAATGATTGATTAGTATGACACATTTTTTCAGTTTGTCCTTATATCCTACTCACAGCTTTGGGGCACCCTCATCTTCTGGGTTTGGTGTGAATATGGGTCAAAATTTTGCCTCTTTGCTTCTCCTTTTAGTTCTCTCAGCATTATTTGATGCTATTGACAGAGATTAAGATCTCCTGCCACTTCTCTGAGCTCCAACAGAATTAAGCTGTCTTGGGGTATGTCTATACTTACCCGTCGCGTCGGAGGCGCGGGATCGATGTTCTGGGTTCGATTTATCGCGTCTTGTCAAGACGCGATAAATCGAACCAGGAAGTGCGCCGCCGTCGACGCTGGTAATCCAGCTCGACGAGCGGAGTAGGCGGAGTCGACGGGGGAGCCTGCGCGCCGCGTCTGGACCACAGGTAAGTTCGAACTAAGGTACTTCGACTTCAGCTACGTTATTAACGTAGCTGAAGTTGCGTATCTTAGTTCGATAGGGGGGGTTAGTGTAGACCTAGCCTTGATGACAACCCTGAATTGCTGATTATATTACTCCTATACTTAGTGATCTCCACTGGCTTCCAGGGGAGAAATGAAGTGATTTTAAGATCCTGGTTCTGAAATTACACCATTAAAATTGATGGGAGCGCTGTCATTGACTTCATTGTGCATAGGATCAAGCCTCCTGTTTTTGAACTATACAACACTGCATGCTGTATTGCATCTGGAAGAAAAACTCAGTGCCACAACCGTGCATTGCACTATTTGGTCCACTTGTATGAAACAAGGGCCTAGTTCAAAGCACACTGAAGTCAAGAGTCTATCCATTGACTCCAGTGGTCTTTGGATGGGCCTCAAGTGAGTCTCTGTATCTTCACACAGTATTTGGATCTCTATATTTAATTTGCTTACTATGCTTCTGTTTACAGAATAGAGTTCCTCTCATCATTCACCCTTCTGATCTGTTGTCTAAGCTTATGGCTCATTGTGCGATTTGGTTGTCTTTCTTTATAATCATCTTATTTATTCTCTTATTGAGTGTTTTGGGGAGTAACGTTATTCACAGATTCTAAGGCCAGAATGGACCATTCTGAAATAGGATAATCTAGTCTGAGCTCCTGCATAAACATAGGCCACAGAACTTCCCCCAAAATAATTCCTGTTTAAATGAGAGCATATATTTTAGAAAATCTAATCTTTATTTTAAAATGGTCTCCCACAAGCCTTTGTCAATTGTTCCACATAAGTTGCTGTGAAAGAAATGGCTATATACTACTGGCTAGAGCCAGAAATACTATGAGCATGTTCTATGCAATTTTCTTCACACAGCTTTTCTTATATTTCTTGATTCAGACCTACCAAGAACATATCTTAGTTATTTTAGTATAAGTAGAAACTAGAGCACCTAACGCTAACAGCAGAATCTTTGCTATTTTTAAAGATTAATGTGTATTCCCATTTTGATATATTTGTAAGCTACATGGCACGTGTATTTTCTAACCAGAAAGATTAAATGAGAAAGTATGTACAGAAAACTATAATAAAACCTTAATTTTTTTCTTCATTGGAAGAACACGGGCTAAACAGGTTTGTTTTACTGCTCAGCATCTGATTCAGATTCTTACCACCCTTGGAGGATAACTTTTTAAACTAAAATGTTGTCTTTAAAATAACCCCACTGACTTCATACTGACAGAAACATCCTCTTACATGAAGCAGGCTTTTTTTGGGAAGGAAAGATCAGAAGTGTTTTTGAAAAGGCTTCCTGGAAGAAGCTAATCAGTATAAAAGGGGGAAGTGGTAGCAGCATCTGTGTAAAGTTTTGAGGAAAAACTGAAATAATTCAGGCAAGTAATGAATGAGGTATTTTACGGAAACAGGAAAGCACAATATTTTTCTCAGTTGACTTTGAAATATCTTGGGATCAATATTTTACTTTTTGCCTGGGTGATTTAAAGAGAAAATGGGTATAAACTATATATTTTTTTTAAAAAGTCTTTGTATAGTTACTTCAGTTAACTTTACTGATCTTATTCAGAATAAGTGCATCTGTGTTATGTATCCCTTTGTTCCCTCTGTGAATGTGTAATCCTATAGCTTTTGGTTTGCCTTTCTCTGCGAACTTTTAAAAATGGTTAGTCATAGCCACTAAAGCAACTACAATTTTATTAACCATGCAGGCATCTCTGTCATCACAATCCATTCCTATGCTTGAGTTATGGCCGTAGGAGGTCCCCCTTTGATCTCTGCTTGGGGAGCAGAGAGAAGGCAGGAGGGCAAAGAGAAAAAGAAACAGAAAGAGGAGAATAATTTTAAAAAAAGTAGAGTAGAAAGAGTAGAGTGAGAGCTGCCAAGAAAAAGAGAGAGTGAGTGACAGGAAGAAATTAAAGGTGCTGAGATTATAAATAGCATGTGATTATTTTGGTCAATTTTTGTAGGAAAGTGCAGTGAAATAGGGCCCTGGACCAGAAGTCAGGAAACTTGTGTTCTGTTCCTGCCACTGACTTAATGAGTGACCTTGGGCAAGTCACTTGATCTTTCTGGGTATGTCTACACGGTGAACGGCAGCATGTTTCTGAGCCTGGGTTGGCAGACTTGGGCTCGCGGGACTCGTTCTACAATGCTACAAATAGCTGTGTAGAAGTTGCTGCTTGGGCTCTGAAGCCTACAGAAGGGACTTGGCTTCAAAGCCTGAGCTCCAGCCTGAGCCACAAGATCTACACAGCTGTTTTTAGTGCAGTAGCACGAGCCCCTGAGACCTGAGTCTATGGATCCAGGCTTGGAGACTCACTGCTGCAGATTGTGTAGAGTTACCCTCTGTTACTCTAATTCCCCTCCCACTCTTTCTCTGTTTTTTCTATCGAGATCAGGGATCTCAAACTCAAATCACCATGAGGGCCACATGAGGACTAGTACATTGGCTTGAGGGCCGCATCACTGACACCTTTTCATACAAAGATACAAGAGCCCCCGCCCCCGCCCCCCACTCCACTCCTTCCATGAGGCCCTGCCCCACCTATTCCTACCCCTTCCCTGCCCCCATTTTAACCCCTTCCCCAAAGTCCCCGCTCCAACTCCGTCCACTCCCTGCCCCTATTCCAACCCTTTCTGCAGATCCCTGGCCCAGCCCTGCCTCTTCTCCGCCTCCTCCCCTGAGCATGCCGCGTCCCCACTCTCCCTCCTGGAAAGGAGGGTGAGGGAAGCTATGGCGGGCCGTGTGTTTGAGACCCCTGATCTAGATTATAAACTCCTTGGGACAGGGATTGTCTCTCACTATGTGTACCTGCAGTATCTAGCACACTGTGACACTGATCTCTAGGCCTCTAGGAACTACCATAATACAAATAATAATAATTAATAATAGTAATATTGATTGTCCTAATGTCCTGGAAATATATTTTTTTAAACTCTGGGCATTGTTTCCTAGTCTTGTTTGTAGGATTCTAAAGACACTTCCGCTTTTATTCCATTTTCAGTACAAATAACATGAATGGTGCAAATGCTTAATAAGGTATTATCAAAAGCCAATTGTTGTAAATTAAAAGATTTTCCTTTGATTTTTGGACCAATTTAGAAATTGCTCCTTTGGAGCTAATCTTTCTATTCCAAACCCAAGAATCCGCATATCTAAGAAAAAATTCTTTGTTTACCTTGATGGGAGGATAAATTTCAAAAGTCCTTGTGCCACAAATTCTCCCACAAATTGTCCATAGTCTTGTTCTTTTATCAGTGTTGTTACTAAGCTCACCTCGAATAGGTCCCAGGATTTAACTTTGCTGTTTTGAATGTGGTGTAATTTTTACAATCACATCCTATCCTTTTCATGCAGTAATTGAAAAATACCCAGAGTCATATTTTTTAATGAATTCTAGATTCCATTATGCCCTTAAGGGGACATTTCTCCATCAACCCCACCCCCACCCCCCTGCGCGCACACACACACACACATTGGCAGGCAATGTGTTTATTCTAGCTTCATAAACTAGAATAGGCAGCTCAGAAGAGAGGTGGAAAACTGAAATAGTTTGTCATAGATAATACAATGTCTTTGGTATATTGTCTTTAATACTAGATTATTAGCAAACATTGTACAACTGATATCAAACTCAAGGAAACTCTGTAGGTTAAAACATTGCTAGGGTTTCCGGCCTTACGTTAACATACTGAAAACATCTGATAAAATCCAACCAAAAGAAACAAACAACACTACGTTTATACATAACATACAGGCTGAAAATATCTCAGTTATTCTTTTATTGTGATGAAGATTGTTTGCTGAAAGGGCTCACAGGCCATCTATCTATCTATCTATCTATCTATCTATCTATCTATCTATCTATCAAAATGCTACTATTTTAAAAAGAAACTATTACTTCTAGAAGAGAAGCCATAATTTGCTTCAAAGTTTAATATCCAGGTTTGGTAGCCCTCAGCTCCTGTACATTATTCTGGCAGCATGTAGCTCTAGCAGGCCAAGGATGAAGGAGGCCAGCTTTGGGAGAATGAATGAACCTGAGAAAACTCAGGCAGTAGGATTGGATTGTTTCAGTAGAGTTGTGTTTCCCAGTCTGGGGGTAGGAAACTATTACACTACAGGGTGGACACAGGGAAGGGGAGAAAAACTGGGGTGGAGGGCAATGAATGCTGAATGGCCCTTCCTTCCAGCTGCAAGTTGCATGTATTATGATTCTTTACCTTAGAGAAAAATCACTGCATTAATGACCATGGGGGTGTGTCGAGGTGGCCTGGGGTGGGTAGTTGTAATATAAGATATGTAGTCATACTGTAACTAGAATTGTTTTCAACCTGAGTCACATTTTTACGTTGAAATGGATTTAGTTGTGTGCTACCTTGCTGAGACCTCATTGAATCTAAGTATTGAGACTTAATAATGAGATGCGTATATATGTAATTGTGAGTTTTAGTGGTCATGTTTGCCTTGCATGATGACTAAATTCCCAAGTATTCATTGTATTCACTACAATGCCTTGGGTGGGTTTTCAAGGGGCTGCCTATTCTTTGGTTGTTCCAAAATCCAAGTCTGGAACCAGGAGGGAATTTCCTCAGGTTGTCCCAGAGCTACTGTTCATCCAAGGGAAAATAGGATGACTGACCTGAAAACAACGTTTACTTTATGCAAAAAAAGCAGCATTCCGTGGCCTGATTGTGATCTTCCACCAGTTTTACACGTTGACTTCAGTGGAGTTATTCACACTGGAAGATCAGAATCAGGCCCTATGCTTTTTCCCGGTGAGGCCTTCAAGCTTAAATGGGAGAGTGGGAGATTAAATACTTTGAATCTGGCCCTTAAACTTTTATTTTTAAATTGTTTCAGCAGAGGAAGTAGCAATGTTTTTGTCTCCCCAGTTATCAGTAAGCATAAAACTCTAGATGTCAGTTCATTTTATTCAAAGAAGCTTTGAGATTTAGGGGAAACTATGTTGAACGTATGTATGATTGGCTGCAGATCTTGTTTTCTTACCTGTATACCTGCAGGTCTTTCTTTGCTTTAGTCTTCTGTTATTGCATATGTTTCTGGTCTACAGACAATCTTTCACAGTAATCTGCAGCATGCTCTTTAATAGAGCGCCATGGGAAACACCTGCCTTCTACAGTTGCCAGGTTTTTTATACAGCCTTCATTGCTTTGTGCTTATCTCATTTATAATTATATAAAAAGATTCTGGCAGCTGTCATCAAATAATAAAAGTGCAGCAGCTAATACCTTTTATGTCCGTACTCTTAGTATGGCAGTGATTTCATACTGTGCATTTACAGACATTCTTTATTTTTAATTATAGATATCTTCAGTATAATAAAAATGAATTTTATTGAATGGTAAATGAGTAACAGACGAGTGCATACACCTCTAGGCACAATATCTGTATTTAATATCTATGTCAAGACATAATTTTATTATTTTAAATTGCAATTTTATTTTTCAGCTAGAACGTCTTCACTCAGCTTGAGCCTGATCCTCATCCATTGAAATCAGTAGCAAAGCTCCCATTGACTTCCACGGTGTAGGATCAGATTTTGTGTATTTACAGGAGAGAGGAATCAAAGGTCAATGGAAAACAAAATACATACATCTGTACCGGACTGTTCATTTTTCCAGGTAGCATTAAGACCCACACTGATAGCACGTAAAATACAATTTATCCAGTGTTTCATTTGAGAAAATTGGGGGTAGGAATTGAAATATATGACAATGTATATGTTAAAGGATGGGCAGGGAGTGAGATTCAGATGAGCATCTTGTAGGGCAAGAAAGGATGATTTGCACCACCTATCAGAAGTTGGAGAAAAGGTTGAGATTGCCTCATCTTAAAATGGGGATTTTCTCCATTAGGAGTGTTAACTGTAAATGCGGTTTTCCACTCCCCACTGAAGAGAGTAGAGGGGTCTTTCCATTGTCATAAGATGATTCTTTTGCACAGTAGAAGGGGAGGGTTATAAAGAAAGAACCCCTCTTGCTCCTAGACCCCAGAACTATTGGTGTGTAATCAGAATGCTGATGACCATAGTGGCACTATCAGGTGCTGCTATGATGGGGGTCGGGTGCATAGTATACCTAATAACTTAAAATTGAGGAGAGTGGGATGGGGTGAGAGTCTAGAGGAAAATAACATTTGGTAAGATACTGCCTCTTTGAGCTGGAATAGGAAACTCTACAAATAGGGGGAAATGCAAGGAGATGGGAGTAGGAGGTAAGGTATGGCATATAAAATTAGTCATTTCTAGTAAAAAGAGATTTCCTGCATTTCATTATGACTCCCCACCCTGTGCCTACTTGGATATTAGCATAGCTTGGCATATAAAGTGCTCCCATAGCGCGAGCCCTCCAGATGACTGTTTGCATTCTCCTGTAGCTCATTCCACATCCAGCCATTCCAAGGTGTTTTCCAACTTAAATGAAGCCAAATATTCAGTCTTTTACAGGGAACTTTTGCTGAACAAATCTGCTTTCAGAACCATCACATAACTGGAGTGAAATCTCTCTCAATATCATATGCAAGAGCATTCCACACAGTTGGAAAAGGGGAAGAAACAGCATAATTTCAAACTGGAAGCTACTGAATAAACCACAAAGGACTATAACCTTCTAATAACTACAGATGTCAAGTTATACTCTACAGAGAAATGATATCACTGACATAAAAATGAGTGAAATTATGAAACACTTAGTGTGAGGAATAAAATATTAATATAGCACCAGTTTGTCATCTGGTTATGTGTTGTAAAGTGTGACGATATGATTGTTAAAAGACAAGTTTGAACGTACCGTAGAAGCAACCCTAAGGTGAATACAGAGAGATTGGTGAGAAGCTATGTACCTTAAGCAGTAATAGTTAATAAAAAAGCTTTTTAAATGTGCAGCAAATCAGGCAGCCACATTTCAGAACTGTTTCATCAGGGGAGGGGAGTGATAGGGGGGAGCTGTGGTCTTAAAACACTCTGCTCTCACTGCACAAAGGAGAAAGAAATTAGATCAGTGATCTTGCTGAAGCGAGCTGCCACTTGTTAGCACTCCTTGTAGGAGGGACACAATCATGAAACATGCTACTGCGTGACTGGCCTGTCTGGTGTTTGTTAGACTCCTCTTATGGGAGAAAACGCCATAAGGAACTAATTTGTCCATCTGTGTGTATGTGTGTGTGTATGTATGTATATATTTATATTTATTATTTGTATTGTGGTGGTGCCTTGGGTCCTGATTGAGGTGCTATGCAGTGTAAAAAAAAAAGTGTTAGAGACAGTCCCTACCCTGATCTGGGTTACAATAGAACAGAACAGAGCCAAACGAACAATGGGAGGGTGATCTGGAGAGGTAGAGAGTGAGGTAACCATAAAACAAGGATCTCTTAGCACAATAATTGATATTAGTCATGGCTCGTTACTTGCTTAGCCATATAAAAAGTATGTTATGTAGAGAGCTGGGTGAAATCTTTTGACCAAACCGTTTTTTCTGAAAAGAAAAATGCAGGTTTTATGACTCCAAAACATTTTGCAAATTCATGTCAGTTTTGCTGGATCATTGTTTAGGGAGAAAAAAGTTCTGGAAAAAAAATCAGTTTTGTTTCAATATTTTTTTTAACAAAACCTTTTGAGATTTTTTTTTTTTAGTTCAAAATGACTTTTCATTTTGAAATTTCCTTTGATTTTATTTTTAAAATTCCAATACATTTAAAAATGCTTGAAATCAAAATGATTTTTTCTGACTTCTCAATTTGCTGATGAAAATTTGGAAAATTTTAATTTTTGGCCCAACCCAAACAATTTATTTTCACTTTTTGAAATTGTCAGTGAAATGAAAATTCCATTATTCATCCACCTCTAGTTATACACTGCATATAAGTGTATATGTCATATGTATATAAGTTTTATGTCAGGGATACCATTTCTCTGTAGAGTATAACTTGACATCTGTAATTATTAGAAGAGAAGAGTGATAGATAAGAAAATAAAAGGTTATTGCAAGATTGACTTTCATCATATTATCTGTGTTTTACCCAGTGCTAGAGTTACCCACCCAATGTGCAGGTGGGGAGACGTGGTTGAAGCAATAAGGAAGTACAGCATGTACCTTCCCAGTAAAAACATCATGGCACATCTAAAATCTGTACCTTTGTGCATACCTGGGAAATCCTTCCCTAACTACCTGTATTTGGCTCCCCAAATCCTAGTAAGCCCCAAATAAAGCAAAAGCATATTTTTCTTTATCATTAACAATGCTCACCTCTCAAAGAAGAAATACACAAAACATATATATTTTTAAAACCATGGTTAGCTTATTTAACTTGCAGGAAAAGTCCATGAGATTTTAGCGCTCAATATAGCAACCTAATTAGAAGTATCCAGTTAGCACTCATCTCTTTAGCTGTTTTGCAGACGCACAGTCATAGTCACTCAGAATTACCTGAAGTATCTGAACACATGCTTGTTAATATTCTATTTGCTAGTAACCTTTCAAATAAGAACTGTGTTCTCAATCGTACAAGTGTGAACTTTTTATCTGAATGTGAATAAAGCATTGCCCAAAAGATGTCAAGTGGAATAGTTCAGCAATACAAAGATACATGTGCATGCCTGTGCAGGTATGTGGGGGCAGAAATCAGGCAGTTGCTTGAGCACTGGGCAGTTACTCAATTTGTGTGTGCAATTTTCCAGCAATTAAGATGGCCTCCAGGTTTTGAAAATTGGGCCCAAAATGATAGACAAAAATAAAAAGAAAGTATTTTAGCACGGTATGTATTTTTAAATATATGTATATTTAAAATTATATATAAATGTTTATTCTAAGTATTTGTATATTGTACAAATTACTTAATTTTGCAGAATTGTTCAATCAGCTGTTATTTATTAATTGGGAAATTGTTGCTAATGATCTATGTCAAATACTTATAGTTAAATACTATATAAATAGTAACCCAGAAAATACTATTGACCAAAAAAAATAATGTATGAGTTTAATCATCAAAGTAAGGGAGTATCATGAACATCAGCAGCTTGGGCCAGGCCTCAGCTAAAGCCATTGAAATCAATCTGAGTCTTTCCATTGACTTCAGTGAGCTTTGGATCAGGCCCTAGTGAGCAGTGGTGGACAGTGGAAGCTCAGAGTTAAGAACACCTCACTAACGGAGGTTGTATGTAACTCTAAAATGCTTGTAACTCTGAACAAAACGTTATGGTGGTTCTTTCAAAAGGTTACAACTGAACATTAAATTAATACAGCTTTGAAACTTTACTATGCAGAAGAAAAATGTTGCTTTTAACCATCTTAATTTAAATTAAACAAGCACAGAAACAATTTCCTTACCTTGTCAAATCTTTCTTTTTTAAACTTTGCTTTTTTCAGTAGTTTTACATTTAACACAGTACTGTACTGTATTTGCTTCCTCCCCTCCCACCCACCCCCTTTTGGGGGGGGGGGGGAGTGAGGGGGTCTCTGCTGCTGCCTGATTGCATACTTCCAGTTCCAGATGAGGAGTGTGGTTGACCGCTCAGTTCGTAACTCTTGTGTTTGTAACTCTGAGATTCTGTTGTATAAAATTCTGCAGGCAGAATTTGCCAGTGTTTCTTCATCTTGAGTCACTATTTTAGTTCTGAGCTTCCCTGGCGCCCACTGTCAGTCCTAGTGAATTGTGCCCAGTTGTGTGGGGGTTTAGGCTTCAGGGTGAGTTTGGAATACATAGGCAAAGTAGGATTGACACCTTACAACTGAACTCCTGTTGGCAGGGACCAGCTGCCTGATTCTTTATTGCTCTCCACTTTGTTAGTCTAAAGTGGGTGTGAATGCTACTTTGCATTCACTGCATGACTACACAAGGTGTGTGGCAACAAAGAATCTGACCCCACGTCTTTTTTGTATTTATTTTAAATCCGATAAATAATAATAAAGATTGGAATTTATCGCATGGCTGTAGTGCACAGATTATAGAAAGCTGCAGCATACAGCGGAGATGATCTAATGTGTGACAGGACATGTAACTCAGGGTCATGGTTAATGGGGAGGAGTGACATTATTACGGAGGCACCCTGGCCCTTTTAGTCAGTATTGTCCCAGAGCTTGGGATCCAGTTGTCCTTCTAGACTTGGGGCCTCTATTTGGCAGCATGATCCACATTTTCCCTGAGCAGTTTACATTTCTTCAGCCAGGCAATAATACATGGCAGGGCTTTTCTTCATTGAAATCCATTCAGTATTGCAAAGAGTTTTGTCATGCCAATTAATTGAGTTGATTCAGCCTTTCAGCAGGATAGCAATGATCTAAAACGCAGAATTAGTTTAATATCTTATGACAGAATGAATGTTAGCACTTTTCTGTTCCCAGTGGCAAGAAGGAGCCTGCAGCGGCTTTGCTCCTGCCAACTATATCTGCAACTCAGGGGTGCTAGCCGCTCTTCTCTACAGCTAGAAAAATAACAGATTCACTGTGCTCCTTGAACGAAATCAAGTAATTGATTCTTAGCCATATCATGGAGCCAGCAAAAGGCAACATCCGCAACCGAAGAGGCCTGAACGTTTTTGGAAAGCCTTTCTTTGAAGAGATATTTTTAGAGGAGATTGATGGGGTCAAGGGAGCTTATAAGAGGGGAAGGTACGGTGCAATAAAAAATGGAGAGAGATCTCAAATAGAAGCCAGTTCTTTTTTAGAACGGAGGGTTTTTAAAAAAAAATTTGATTAATTACTTGGCAGCAAAAGTTGGACATTAATGGAGGAAAGTCCATTGAGGAAATGAGCTCACTGGGAATCACTGATGCAAAGCAAAAGGTTTAGTGTAATGGCCAAAGGAGCCAACTTCCTTTGAAATGTTTGTAATTCCGTGTGTGTGGAGTTAGGACTGGGGAACAGTGTTGGACTGACGGCCTTTGAGATTAAAGGACCCTCTTTGTCCCCACTACATGTATAGCACCTGAACCAGCAGTGCAAGATCAAACCCGTTAGTAAATAGAATGCATTATTTCCATTTATGTTCATATGTTTCAATATGAAGTACGTTCTGGTCTCAGTGAGCATACGTTTGTCATCAAGGCAAATAGGAATAGAAGGCAATAGGAAGAAAAGCTTTGCACACTTAGATGCAAATCTTCCCTAAAGCGTATGCACTAATTCTGTGCAAACGGTAATTTATTTCACTCTTTTCTATGAAAGACTTTTCCATGTTGTGTATATGCCCACCATGAGAGTAAAACTGATAAACAATCACTGATAATAAATTAACAAGTCCTAGCTGATTTAATCTGCAATATTTTTATTCTTAATAGTCTAGATGATTAATTACCAAGCTTATGAAAATCAATTGAAATATTTGTAAAATTGTTGGCTGGTAAGTTTCTTCATGGCAAGATACCTGCACTAATTTGGCTATTGGTGAACAACGCCTGGAAACCTGTTGACACTGTTGAATGGCTCAACAAGTAGCAGTGAAAATAGCCACGGCAACAGTTTTGGGAATTTACTGGAACAATGACTGAGCTAGGCCCAGAATCCCCAGAGGATAGTTTATTCTCCATGCAAAGCATGGGGCTGCACGTTTCATCTGCTGTGCCTGAGGGAGGGATGAATGTTCATCCTACTGGTCAACTAGGAGAGGGCAACTGTATACTGCAGCTAGGGCTCCTCCAAAGTCTTGCAGTGGAGGCTGTCTGAGCCATCCCTCTCCCCCAGCCCGACAATGACACCCACTTTGTGGGGTTGCACTGAGTGGGGAGGGAGCAATTGTTTTTTCACTGCTAGGCAAGATTTCTGCCTCTGGGATTCTTGTACTGCTTTCTCATGCCCATTGTGTCTGGAGCTGAACCCATTAGCAGTAATCATCAAGGGGCTTCTAACTCAAAATGAAGAGTAGTGTCCATTGAAATGAACATAATAAGTGCATTACTTCTTGTTACACTTCTGGCATTTTGAAATGTTGGGAATAGGACAGGATCAAATAAAGTGGTATTATTTATTTAACAATTGTATTACAATAGCAACCAAAGGTCCAATCACAGTCGGACACCAATTGTGGTAGGCAATGCACAAGCCTATATGTCCCTAAGGACTTGCAGTCTAATAAGACATGGGACACCTGAATGGTGGGAGGAGAGGGATATAGCCAATATACGCATTTGACGTTGGATTCTCTATCTACACTACAGGCAAAGCAATGCCTCCCTCCGATTGTGCAGCTATCGTGCTCTTTGCATTCATTTTGCTGCAAGCTGTTCATGAGAACACATATACCTAGACACTTGTGAAAGAGAAGCCTATTAAAAACATGTAATGGTCTGTGCACCCATTGTTATGATTGGAGCTGCTGTGAACTGTTCTCCAGAGATTCAAACTCTGGTAAATAAGCTCCTCTAGGGCAGTCTTTGAAAAAGCTCAGGAGAGTGCTTCCATCTCCTGATAAGGTTTTGGATGGAAAGCAAGTCTGAAAACTGCTAATATTTGTATTTTGGTATTTGGCTGCATTATCTGAGAGTGAGATCAGTTATCAACAGAGAGAAAATTTGTGTGTGCAGAGAAACAAAGGCACATTTAAGATGTTAGGGCTTTTTTATTGGGGGACTTCTCCATTGAATTTAGACAAGGTTCATAAGTTTGGCAAGTAGGATTTTTTGTTGTTTCTGAGTCATCTGGGTCACTGGGTACTTGTGTTTTTTTAAACTCTCTCATGTGTAATTAAAGAAAACTGCCGGAATTGCTTGGCCCAAAATGTGATCAGCTTTTCAAAATCCATATTATTCTTCATATACGTTTTTCCCACTCAAAACTGAGGTTTTTTCAATTATGAAAAATCCCTTGACAGTGTCCTTTTGAAATACATTTATAATTATAGCTTATTTGAAAAACTACAGCGGAGCCCAGAGCCCCCAGCCAAGATCTGGCCACATTGTGCTAGCCACTCTACCGATCCTACAATGTGAATTTTTTTATGCATGAATAAATGCCACATCCTGGACTGATTCTGATGATGGAATCATGAACAACTGAACTATTAGATTAATCCATGGTAGAGGAGAGAATTTACACAGCTTTATTTTCTTTCAGTACATATTTCCCCAATATTAAAGACTTAAAGAATTAAAAGACTCTAGAAATAAAAACTTAGGAGATGATATCACAAGTTAATCATACCCTTAATTTCTACTACATTAGATGTCATACCTTTTAATACTTCTAAAACTGAAGGTAGGAGTCAGCTCCTCAGACTTTAATGTTCCAAAGTCTAAACCTGCTCCACATTCACCTTCAGTCTCAAGTTAAGAGGTACATATCTCACTATTAATGTCATCTCTTTCCTATTTCTATTAGCTCTAACCATCTAACCATCATCTTAGTCGTCAAGCTGGTATAAATATTACTATTGAGAATGTACAAGAATAGAGATTATTGAAAAGGGGGGGAAGGGATAGCTCAGTGGTTTGAGCATTGGCCTGCTAAACCCAGGGTTGTGAGTTCAATCCTTGAGGGGGCCATTTAGGGATCTGGGGCAAAAATCTGTCAGGGGACAGTAGTTGGTCCTCCTAGTGAAGGCAGGGGACTGGACTTGATGACCTTTCAAGGTCATTCCAGTTCTAGGAGATTGGCATATCTCCATTTTTATATTTTTTTTAAAGAAAGAGAAAATCTGGCTTTCACAGTTTTAAGGAATATTGTGGCTATATATTTAATGCAGACTCTCTTAGGGGGCATTTTATGGATCATTTGTGCCAACAAGATACTTTTTTGGAGGAGCGGGGGGCATATTCTTTCTTGATGCTCTTCTAGCAGACTCATTCCTTTCTGAAGATATGTTTCAGAGGGCTTTGTTTTATGTATATACATATTTCTGCATTCTGCATTCTTTCAGAAGTCCAGTTTCTTTAACAGATAGTTATGTAAGTGGTCTTGTCTGTATCCGTATTTGCTTACTCTAGTGTTACTCATCACTGCTTTGTAAATGCATTAATGCAACTGGAGAAAATAAGACTTTTGTCAAAACTGTGCATTTGGACTGGACTTAAAGAAAAACTTTAATGGAATATAAAATACCTTCTAATCATTTGATCCAATGTAAAACGTAACTAATTCACAATGATTTATTTCTTTAGTTCATCAGACAGATGATATTGGGAGAGAAAGGGCTACTGATAGAGACAGGGAACAACTGGAGATTTCCAGTGCCCATTAAAAAAAGTTTGTGTTTTTTTGGCATTTCCTGCAGATTCTCAAGACTTCTAGGCCTGGTTGGGTAGAAAAGAGGGAAACAAGGATAGTTTGATTTATGCTGCAGCTTCCTGTGTTTCTGACTGTAATTGTCGTCTTCCTATCTTTATGTCAGATTTATCATCGCATTATTTAGGATTTAAATGATAACTCCCAGGGATTATGTAGATGCCCAATTCATACCAGTGCAGATTTTTAAATATTTTTAGGAATTACTAATATATTGGTTTGTAAAAGCTCCTTGTTTCACTTGCATATTCTAACTAAGGTGCAATAGTAGCAATCATTGAAGATGTTCTTCATGCCTCTAGGACTGGCATCATTATTAGAAACTTTTTGACGTGAGCCTTTTTTCTCAAAAACTTGCCACTGTCACTACCCACATGTACAATTCCAACAATGGTAGCAACAGTGGGAATGCTAGTGTAAACAAAGCACTGGTGCCAGCCGCGTTCCAACCGCTGTATTGTGTGGACTTGCTCGGAGCAGATTTAGATGGTACGGTACTTTAAATGCCGGTAGACACCTAGTTCCCTGAGTATGCTAGTGGTGCAGCTGTATTAGTGGCAAAAACAGTGGGATATTTAGTGTAAAAAAATTAAAGTTAGCATACACAGAGCTTTAATAAATCAAGTGACCTCATTGCATAGACTTAGCAAAGTCCAAGTACTATAAGGAATAACTTTAAGAAAAAAGAGTAAGGGCTATTTTTTTTTCCTGATTGTAAGCCACATCCACTTGTGCTCCCACATTCCACATCTGCACCTGTAAATAAGCTAGTTATGTGCATATGCTGCTACTTAGGTGTCCAATTACTCAGTAGGCATACAGAAATGTCTAATTTGGGGTTCATGCTGAGGGATCCGATGGAAAACAACTGTCCCTAGAAGTTTCTGTATGGTGTTCACTGTGTCTCATTTATATAAAACATTAGAAAGAATACAATATTTTGAGGATGTCGTCTACATGTAAATGTGTGTGTTTTTATATATGCTACAACATGTACATACAACATGTGTCATTAACATCTGTTTTCTGAAGGTGATCCAAGGTATCAATCAGCTGAATTACTGCAATAAAACCTGTCTTTTAATGAAACAAAAGTGAGATGTGAAAATAAAAGGTAACCTCATTTTAAATGTTTATAGAAGATAAAGGTTTAACCACAAGTCTTTCATCAAATGGAAGACAGTAGAAAAAAAAAGGTTTAGAAAATGCCCTTTGGCTGCTCTTTACTGTGTGGTGAAACCTCACAGTATCTCACCTCATATACTACATGGGCCCTAAAGGCAGCTGGAAATGTTTAGAAATATGTCTATTTTGGTAGGAGGCTGCCTCTCTATCTGTTATATCCAACAATGTTTCAGGGAAGGGAGATATTTGGTTAAATGAAAAGCCCAGAGACTAATGTGTGAGACGGTAAATGGTGCTCAAGGGTATACAGCAGCCTAAACGGTGCCCTCTGTTAAAAGAATCAGCCACCTGACTGCTCATTAGTTAGCAGTAAATAATGAGAAATAGCTTGAGGCGGGAGCCCAGAAGTGCAGATGTCCCAAAATATTCACCCAGTTTGTGGTGTAATGAGATCTGTAGTGTCATAAGGTAAAATACACTTAATCCCTCTTATGAGTGAAACAAAGCATTTTACCATCTTTACAGAGTCTAGTAATTTTGAATAATCTTTTCAGTGAAGATATCAAAAACATAAATATATGAGGACAGAGAGATCAATTAATAATTACATGTTTTTTCTTTTCCAGTAACATTATGTACTCCTAAGGCATTTAAGAACAGATGCCAGCCCCCCCAAACTACCCCCCCAAGACTCTCACCACCCCAGAAAGTTTGAAGGGGCACTGCATTTTTGAATCTGAAACATTCCATATTTGAATTTTGCAGCTGGTCTCTATCACTCTAATAGAATTGAACCAAAACCCCAGAGTTATGTTGGAATTACTCTAAACACCTATAGAGTTTAATACGGAATTATATAATTTCTATAGCTTCCCCCCCCCCCCCATTCTAGAGAATTCTATGGCAGAGATATAATTCTCTATTAAATTTGATAGGACAGCAATACTGTTTGTACAGTCATCGTCCATGGTCATGAGGCATTGTGGATATTTTTTCCAAAGGCTCTAAATCCCTTAAGTACCTAAGTCCCATTGACTTTCAATGACACTTAGGCTTCTAAGTGCCTGAGTCAGTTTTGAAAATGGGTTTAGGCTCCTAAGTTATTTGGGTGCTTTCAATTTTCTTACCCTTTGTCCTCTTCTTAGGGTACGTCTATACTACCCGCCTGATTCGGCGGGTAGCAATCGATCTTCTGGGATCGATTTATCGTGTCTCGTCTAGACGCGATAAATCGATCCCGGAAGTGCTCGCTGTCGACACCGGTACTCCTGCTCCGCACGAGGAGTAAGCGGAGTCGACGGGGGAGCCTGCCTGCTGCGTCTGGATCCACGGTAAATGCTTTTTAGTTCGAACTTAGATACTTTGACTTCAGCTACGTTATTCACGTAGCTGAAGTTGCGTATCTTAGCCCCCCCCCCCCCCCCCAGTGTGGACCAGCCCTTAGATGTGGAAGGTTTTTTCATCTCTTTGGGATAATCTCTGTATAATTCCCAAATGGTCTGAGACCACTGGATTGTGTAAAAGAAGATTTACTAACAATCAAACGGGAAAGTCAGACAACACAAAAGAAATGGGCTGTGCTACATATTTAGTGTAAACCTCTGCAAAGGGCCAGGCACAATCCATGTGTTTCTTGAGATTCCATCCTGTCTGTTCTAGCCTGTCACTTTCTCCCTGACCCTTTGGTAGGGCAGTGTGGCTCAGACCCAGCCTCTGGTTTGCAGGTAGGTTTCACTCCTCTCTCGTATCAGATGTCTCATGTCATTCTCTCTGCTCAGATCACATCACTGTTATAATTTTGGATTACTTTGATGTGCCCGGCTTAGTCTCATACCAGACATCCCCTACAAAGGCGTGTATCCAGGTGTCTCTGTTATAGCTGGTCCCTATATGCCATGGCCATTGTATGTTTTTTGAAGTCATTCACTACTCTAATCACTGCCCTTGGATAAACAGGCTTAGGTTCCTGGTTTTTTTGTGTATATAACCTACTTACAAAGTATCTCCCCTCCTCCTTGACCTATCTGCCCTTTGTTCTAGCCTATTGAAAAGCAAAGCATAGACAGTTGTCATAGCTGAAGACGTTTCTCTGAGTCTAGCCCTACTTCTGCCTTCTTATATTCCTGCTCCATAGCAAGAACAAATTACTGACAAATTAAAGCTGAGCTCTTGCCATTTAAAAAAACCTATAGAAGGGTTATTATTTTCTGTTCAACTGTGTTTTTTCCATAAAATTCAAATTCAAAATTTGGATCTAGATATAGGTCCAGGTTTGTTCTTGTGTTGTGGTCCCTTTATGCCCCTGTTGGCAATTTCAGCACAGGTTCCAGAGGCAAAAATGTCAAACACGACTGCCAAAATTTAGTTGAACTGATTTCAGAGATGCTGTGTAGTTCCAAGTGGCCCATTGGCTTCAATGGCAGTTGGCAGTATCTCTGAAATTAATGAGACAACAGGTGCTGGATATGTACCAGGATCTTGCCTCTATTTGGGGTTCCACCAGGGTCATTCTCTGCCTCTTTATTCTTTTCTACCAATCTCCTATCTAGGATACTTATAGGGTCTCCATCACTGTAGTATCTGAGCCCCTCCGAAACTTTAATGTACCCTTGTGAGGCAGGGAAGTACAGTCATCCCCATTTTACATAAGGGAGAATTGAGGCATAGAGAGACTAAGTAATTTGCCTCTGGTCACAAAGAAGCCTGTAGCAGAGCAGGGAATTGAACCTGGGTCTCCTGAATCCCAGGCTTGTGTCCAGGATGATCCTTCCTCTCTTGGTGCTGATATTTAGATTCCTGCATATGGATTCCTGTGGAACATGTGTAGTTGGAAGGTTTTGTCCAGACTGGGCATGGGGACTGAAGCATCCTCTGAATCCTACAGGCTGACCCTTCAGGCCAGGGTTGAATACACATTGGCAGGACCTTGTGGGGCAGGTTACTGGGCCTACTGCCTCACTATACTTATGTGGATATATAGAGGACTTCGTTTTCCAGGGAAGTTAATTTAGCAACTTTTATAACTATTAAATTATCATATTCTCTCTCTCTCTCTCTCATATGCACACAAATTACTAAAGGAATGTAACTGGAGAGAGAAGCGGGAACTCAACCTCAATAAACTCTCCATAAAATCCACAAATTAAGGACAAGTACATCATGAAAGCATTTTAGGCAAGGAACTATAAATTTCTGTAAATTGATTGTCAAATATAATCAAAACCTACTATATTATATATTAAGTAGAAATAAATACCACAAACCAACCCCGGACTATAAAGGTTTAAGATTAGCCCTTCGTACCATATATACCTGAAGTACAAATAAAGCAAGTAAGAAGGTAAAAAATGGTTTGTATCATAATGTGGTGAATAGAACTAAAAATCTAGTGCCTCAAATTTTATCCAGAAACCAGCTGGGAGCATGAAGCATTTTTATGGCATGAACAGATCACCAGTTAAATTAGTTGAGGGCTCACTCTGCATTAGATGAAGCTTCTGAGAGGCCTTGAAGGATAACCCAAGAAGAGCACATTCCAATAGTCCTTTCAGGAGGTGCTAAAGGCATAGAAGACTGTGGTGTGAGGTCTGCGTCAGATAGAAAAAGTAATAATGCCTGGTCCATTTGAAAATGATAGAAGTTTGTCAGCTGGGAATCTAAGAGCTTCTGTGGATCTCGTAACACCCTGAGATTGTTGCTAGATGGTCTCCATCCTCCAGTAAGCTCCTTTTAAAGGGCCTGATTACATATAAAATGTATGCCCACATTTCTGTGATATGGCCTGCCCCAGAAACACTGAGGGATTGGCAGAAAATGGATTTTTGTGGGCTTCCAGGCATTCACAGAGCACACACTTTCATTCCCCGCCCCCCCGCCCCCCCGAAATGTTCCTTTTGAAGTTAGTGAGAGTTTTTCCTCAGTAAGGACTGTAGGATTGGGCACATGATTTTATGTTCACAGTATATACAGAAAGAAATAGCAAGTAGCAAGATACCCCTATTTTATTTCTTAGAATTCAGAAAGACACACAAAAACCCCAAAACAAAAACAGAGAAAACAGGCTGCTCCTTCAGGCAGTGAAGGACAGCTTACCGCACCTTACTTTAAGCTGGCTCTTTTCAGAGTGATTTGCATGTTTTGCTACAGAACCATTTTCCCTTTAAGCAGGACCTGGAGACCACACACTCCCTGGCTCTTAAAACAATAGCTTTCAATTTCACCACACCACACACAAGGTGCTTAGTGTCTTCTGTGAGCCATTGGAATTGAGGGTGCTCTGCACCTTACAGGAGCAGGTGTGCAGCTTGGAGAAGTCATCAGTGTCTGGTAAATGTGGATTAACAATTAAAAAGCCATTGATCAGTTAAACTACAGTAAATGTTTAAGCCAAAAAATATTTATTTTCATCTCCAAAATTAACATGCAAACACAGTATTCCAAAAGGTAACCAGAAACATGGTCTGTAATCAACCAGTGTGAAATTGTTTCTATTTGTAATTTAAAATGTCCTGACTGAAATTGCCAGCACTTATGCTGAAAGCCAGAGTCGCCTTTATTTAATATATACTCAGGACCAGTTTCCTAGGGTGCCTTCCTGTCTGAATTATTATTAATATGATATAGGTCTATGGTTTCCGGTATCATATATTTGGAATTTCTTTTCTCAGATCCTGTGCAACGGAACATAATCCTTCAGCAGGAAAGCTGTTTAAAAGTTATAGCATCAAGCCTCTTATTTGGAGCCATTTAGCTTAAAATAAGGAATGCATGACGTCGTGACCTGCAGCTTTGTTCCTGAGCCCGTGTGTCTACATTATGAAGGACACTTCTGGTGTAGCCAGCATATTAATTATGACGTGTAAGGGAGACAGTGACTAAATTCATACTGACAAAAAGATACAGATGTACAATAACAAGGCCACGGCAAACAGTAGAATCACTCCGCTAAAGATGTTGGGGAACTCTCTCAGAACCTAGTCTGCACAAATTCACAGTGGGTCAAATCCTGGTCCTAGCGAAGTCAGTGGATGTTTTTGCCCATTGGCTGCATGGGAACTACGATTTGGAACTACAAGCAGAGGATTGAAATTTGCACAATGCACTGCAAATGAAAGCACTTGGGAGGGGATTTAGAGTTCACTTCAGTATAAATGAATTTCACTCTCAGGTCACTACAGAAGGGTTTCAGGGTACATAAAACAGACGCATACTGTGTAAATTCCCAAATAATTAATTGAAAATATCAGGCAGACTTAATTCGCCTTAGGCCTGTGTTGCACAATATTTCCTTCTGTCAGTAACTTTTTGCCAAAGCCCTTCAGGTGAAGATAGACTTGAGAAGCGTCCTGAAGCTGCTTGAAACCTGATACTTCCTTTCTGGCAGGATTAGAGTCATATTGTCAATATCATGTCAATGTGAAATGGAAACAGCCGTGTTTACAAAATTAACAAATGGACTTCAAGTTAAACACTGGGTAATTTGTGAGGCAGATATATATATATATATATTTTTTGAGCATTGGCCAGTCTCAAGGGATTACTTGCAGGTGAACATTCTGTTATTCTTTCTGGATTGATTTACTTTAATTTCATGTCATTTTAAATTGCTTTTCTTGAGAAAATATGCTTGCAAGATCATCTTGTTAATTTCCTAGGAGTGCTGTGTATGTTAATCTTTTCCCTATGCTGCTTTCACTATTCTTAGATCATGTATAAAGTTTTGTTGCCTAAAATTAATGATTCCAGTTTGAAATATAAAATTGAATTTTGCATACAATATTTGTCATATCTCATTATGTTCTGAGTGTGCCATAGTGAACCAGTGCTCAGTCTGAATCTCATGTTAATAGTCTCATTAAACACGTGACTTATAAAACAAGGCCTCGATCCTGCACAGAATTATCCTCATGCTTAGCTTTATACATTAGGAGTAGTTCCTTTAACTTCAGAGAGACTACTCACAGCAAGTAAAGTTAAGCACATGTAAATCTTTACTGCATTGAGGCCTAAACCATTAAATATAAAACTAAAAATCAGGGAGGAAAAAAAGCAGAGACTTTTACTAGGAGAAAAGTTGACATAGCCACGCAAGGGGGTGTAGAGGCTTCTTGCAGGCTCCTATGCGCCTGCACAAGGACCACTCACAATGTAGGTAGATCTCTGCACTCACAGAGACGCCCATTGCAGTCAGTGAGGCTGCCAAGGCCGGCGCACCCACTAGGTCGCCTAGGGTGCCAAGATTTGGGGGGCAGCGGGTGGCTGCTCGCTGCCTCCCCGCTCAGCGGCTAAGCTGCTGAGCGGAGAGACAAGGGGCGGCTTCCCGTGGCTGCTCCTTGTCTCCCCGCTGAGCTTCTGAGCAGAGAGACAAGGGACGGCTTGCTGCGGCTGCCCCTTGTCTCCCCGCTGAACTGCTGAGCGGAGAGACAAGGAGCAGCTTGCTGCGGCTGCCCCTTGTCTCCCCACTGAGCTGCTGAGTGGGGAGCTGGAGGACAACTGCGGCGGCCCGCCCCCTTGCGCCCCCCCAGAGCCTGAGCGGGGAGCCGCCTCGCTGCCCCCCTGAGCCACCCCCTGGCTCCCCGCTCAGTTCCTGCAGGCGGCCTGCCAGTTGCGGGGGGGCTGAGCCCCCGCGGCGGGGGGGCGGGGAAAGCTGAGCTCCCGCAGGCGGGGGAGCTGGCTGGGGAGGGGGGGCGGCGCAGGTCTGGTGCAAGGAAGTTTCGCCTAGGGCGCGAAACTTCCTTGCACCGGCCCTGGAGGCTGCACTTGGGTACAGGTGTCTGGGGCAGTAGTGTTTATCAGCACCGTTAATTTGTTTTAAGTAGACAGACAACATACTGTTTTTAATAAACCAGGCTATACCTGCTGAGCTGAGAGTACATTGCTTGTTTCAACAAGTAGAAAATATGAAGCTGAAGGAGAAGAGAGTAGATATCCAGAACTAGAGTAAATTGCTTTTACTTTTCACTAAAGGAACACTTGAATGCTAATGAGACTCCATGCAACTATCTTAAAATATCCATGTCTTGTCTGTTTAAAAGAAGTAATTTGCTTCCAAGGTTTTTATAAGGAAGAAGCAGTTTGAATGTATTATTGTGGTTATGAAGCATTTGTCTCTTGTTTTCTCTTTAAGTCTGTACCACAAATTTTAAAAGGCAGATCTATCAGCATCTAATATATCTTCGAAACATCATGTATTGTGTAGAAAACTCATCTGTCAGACATGCTTGTTGTGTACACATATTTTGTTATTAAATGTGTTCAGGCATGAATTTTGGCAGGATTCCTTCACAGCTATCCTGAACTTTTCTTGACACCTTAGATGGCACGTAATATATCTGAGGTGCAATGCTTGTTAAACCGTAAAAGCTTCCATTACGAGCCTAAAAATTCCTCTTATAATTATTGTCCAGTAAACAACATGACCTAATATTCACACCAAAAACCAGAGATACATGTGGCAGGTGCTTCAGTCTGTTTGGCTGCTTTTTAACAATCCTGCTTTTTAATGTGCTAAAATTCTGTTCTATTCTGTAAAGGTTCTTATCCCGCCTTCATCACTGTAATATCTGAGCAACGTGATTTACATCTGTTTCGGGTGGTTTGTGTCAGTTCTATCTGTCTCATTAATGATAACACTCAGATTGTGCATCAGTTCTTGTAGGATGCTTAAGGGATCACCAGTAATTGCAGTACATATGTTTAAAGTGTGAAGTTGTAGTGTTTGGTATTGAAGTGTGTGTTATGCTAATTCATTCAGGAAAGTTGTTCTTTTGACACCAGTAGATATTGTTTTAGTCCAATAGATAATTTGCACAAGTAGCACCTTAAAAAAACCCTGTGAGGTGAGCACTTGTAAATGTATTTTGCCAAAGGGTAAACTCACAAAGAGGCTTAGTGTATTCCCAAAGTCCTCACAGAAAATCAATGCCAGAAATAGGAATAGTACCCAAGAATCCTATCTCCCAGTCTCCTGCTGTGATCATCAGATATCTTTGAAGGCTGGGAAACCACCTTTGTTTTCTTATTCATGACATTTCTATAGAAACCTTAATATCATGCATGAATTTTAATCTAAATTATATTAACTAACAACAATATAACCATCATAAATAGACTAGAACTCAGTGCCATCTTTCGAAAGCATTAGAAATTCCTGGCTACTTCCACTGTTTATTTTTTTTAAACAAGAAAGTCTTTGCTACTTCAGGCACTACAGCATAATCATGTATATTACCATATGCAAGTTACTAGTCTCATCAGCCTTCACTAAGTGCAGTGCTTCAAGCGAATGCCTTTCTAAAAGAGTTTTCTTTTTGTCTTCCTTAAATCCAGAGTTTGTTAGCACAGCCATATCAACTTCCAATCCCCTCCCATAGCCTCTCAGAGCATGTACAAATGGTGAAAGGTGATAAGAGATGCAGCTCCCCTTCAGGCTGTGAAGCAGAGAAGCTTAATGATAGATTTACTATGGAGACAAGTATGCACTTTTGGAAACTATATTTAAACTTCAGGCTCCTTTTTAAATTGCGGTTTAGAGAACACTGTTTAATAATGAAAAATCCATGGTGTCTCCAAAGAAGAGTCCAAAACTAGCCCCCCTTATATGTGAGTTGTGGAAAAGTTTCCAGTCCAGATCGTAAACTGGGACTGACTTTATTTTTGTGCTTTGTACAGCCCTGAGCACATTGTTGGTGTTTAAAAATAAAATAAATAATAACCATCCAAACTTTGCTACTGGTTTCTCTCTCTTTCTGTCTCTAGTGAACAGAATCAAAATCCCAAATAACCGTAGACATGGGGAATGGTTCATATTTGGATCTGAACTTTACAACTTGGGCCCATCTCTAGTACTATCCTGTTGCCACAACATAAGCTCATTTATTGATGCATTATTTCCAAACATTAACACTGATAACTCTTGATACAACATGCTGAGGGTCACTCGTTGCTAGTTATCATCTTGTTTAAAAACAGGCAAATGATTTTCCTACTTCTTACCATGCAGTCACGTAACTACTTTATTTAATTCTGTCATATTAAATGGAATTGCTTCTAACTCTAAAGATCACACATTACAAATATAAGAAAGCTAGGAACGTCTGAAAGGTTATTGTTTCTCTTGGAAGTTCCTGTGTACTGAAACCAATCAGACGAGAGTGCCTGCTGCAAATTGTAGTGTGACAGCTTCACTCAACTTCTAGGCTTGTCAACTCATTGGGCAATCTGACAGTTCTCAGGCAATAAAGTAAACAAGGGATTTGGAGCGTCAAAGATGGAATGCTTACATTCATTCCTAATATTCATAACATGTCATTGAGTCTATGAAACTATTAAAGCAGCAAGTCTCAGCTTCTTAAGTACCCTAGAATTGTAAGCTAAGGCTTTGGAGAACACCTATCAACTGACCTCAGTAAAGTGATACCTAGGCCTGTTGCAGTCCAAGTCCATTTTTGATATAGTAGAAACATAGGGCATCACTTTTCAGATGTCATTTCATCTTGCGAACTCTATGTACCAGACTCATTGAGAAGAGCAGCCCAATTTTAGAGCAGCAGAAGAAACTGAACTTCTGTGTAACATTCTGGTTTTGAGCCACCCACCACCAAAACCAATGACAATTAGCGACCACAGTTTCAAATAAGTTCACTGACTAGGCCACACAATTTGCAGACACATTTGTTGGTGTGCACAAAATTTCCCATGAAGAATCAGTAAACTTTAATGGGAGCTGCTGAGCATTACGGACTTTAGAAAATGATTTTCAAAAGTGATTATTGTCTTGGGGTGCCTCAGCAAAGAGGGCCCATCTTGAAACACCTTATTGGGCCTTATTTTTGAGAAAGTGCTGAGGACACAACTTCTGATAATGAGGCCTTTTTAAGGAACCTCTAGTTGAGCACCCAAAAATCACTAGTCATACTTCAGAACATCTTGGCATAGGCTTAACTTGATTTTTTAAAATATTCAGCTAAATGTTAACATTTTTTACTGGAGAATGATTTGATGGCATGTACATTGAATGTATAAATACATTTGTGTATATAGCACACCGCTTTTATCACAATTTTAGCCGACATACAGTTTTTAAATAACCATGGAAAATCTTTATGCATGTTTTGAACCTGGTATTCCCTGCACACCCATTGAAATTTAAGAATTTCTGCTCTGATTTAATACACCTAGAAGTGACCCCCTTTTTATTTGTGTGGCATGTACATAGTTATAAATTACTTGTCGTTATTTAAAATGACTAATGGTCTGTTGGCCTTATAGGATGTAATTTAAAAGTCATTTGTCTCAGTGAGAATAACTAAAAATATACTTCCTCTTGAGCCAATGCCCATTTAAAAAAAAAAGAAATTCACTAACTGTCCTGTGCTGCTTATGCTAGATTTGAAACTGATATTTTCTAGCTACTTTAGTTGCTGCAATACTCTGCTGCAACTAAATTATTTATGGGGTTTTTTTTCAAAACAAGCTACTTGCCCAGATTCTCAGTTGGTGTAAATCAGTTCAGCTCTATTGGCTTCAAAGTAGCAATGCCAGTTTACACAAGCTGAGGTCCTGGTCCACTAGGTTTAATGTTAAATATCTTCATTTAAATCAGTATTACCACTTATTCATTCACATTTTAAAGTGAACCATGAACAAATGCACTTCACTTCCTACTTGTTCCTTGGTGAACCAATTCAAGGCTTTGAACCACGCGAGGAAAGGAAATCTTCATTGAATGCTAACTAAGCTGTTTTTCTCACTGCTGGAATCAATTAATTTCATTGTATAGCAGTATACTGAATGGCTTCAATATATGGAAATTATGAAAACTAGGATCACTCTTTAAATCTGGAAATTTCAGATGATATAGAATTCACATATACATTTAAAAATGCTGTACTACGATGAAGTGTTTAAAATTGTACTCTGTGATGTGACATTTGTTGCTTAAGTATTTGTTTTGTACTTCCTAAGAGTAATGGTTGATTATATATGAACATGACTTTATATCACAGCTGGATTTATTTTCTCCACAGTGTAAGGATAGTAAATGTTGCAGGTCAGCAGCATTCAACATTTAGTACTTGGGGCCTCATCCCTGAATACTCAAACAAGGAGTTCTATTGACTTCAGTGGGACTAACATACAAGTAAGGATTATACACGTCAGTAATGGCTGCAGTTTGTGCCCTTTAGTGGTATGCTGAAAGTTTACTTACCCTTAGTTGTATTTTCTGTCTTAACTGCCTCCCACTGATCCCACCATGGAATAACCGCTCAGGCTGGTAGAAAGGCAAGGAAAGCTTCTACACATGCCTCTACAGCCTGGCTACTAGTATGTCTGTCTGAATAACGCTAGACAAAGAGTGATGTGTGCTAATCTCGCAGCTTGTTGGAACAGAAAGGGAATGGGCTAGATTGTCATGAAGCTGTCAAACCGCAACTCTACTAACAGCTGGACTTTTATCACCAGCAGTCATCCAAACTCTTGCAATCTCATGAATAATATATTGTGGATTAATTGCCTTCTTTATCTTTATTTGCTTGGCAGTGGCATATTTATTAATTTTTTTAACGGTTGAGCTCTGTTAGTAATATTTATTTAAGGTGAGCTGGTGTGTGTGTATATGTATGTATTTATGCATGTGTATGTCTATATATAGAGAGAAAGATGCAATACTGGTCTTAGGAACATGTGAAGAAGGCATTCACATGTGATGTCCTCTTTACCATGGTGCCCCTTGGTGGGCAATGCACTGGGGCTGAGAGCAGTGGCAATAATGGACCCCTTAGATATACTTAAGACAGATACACTACATGAACTGGATTGTATTTATTTCCCCACAGTCACATTTGTGAGTGAAGATGTAACAAGTATAAAAATAGCTCTAGTGCCACCTGTTACCGTAAAAACAGAATGGAAAAGAAATTTTTGCTGATTTCCTTATTGCCAAATTTGGTCAGGAAGGAGGGAATCTAATTGTTCTGTTTCTTTTAAATTGTCAGATTAATTTGTTAGAAAAATCTGTGATGTTTATGTTTGGACCTTCTACTTAGGCTGAAATGAATCAATAAGCAAGCACTGATAAACAACAGAGCTCCGACTATAATAGGCATTGAGTTGTGCTTTACCATATGGATTCATGCTAGCACAAGATTTCCATACTTTTGAGAGACATTTAGAATCAGCCTGGCATCTGAGACGACTTAGACTTGTGGTTCTACAGATTTATTTATTTAAGACTGTTAGTGTTTCGTTTAACTTTTTAAAAATAAAAAAACTTTGAAGAAAAGAAAATTTCTGCCTAAGACTATTTCTTTTGGAATCCCTGAAAAGGATCCTCAAAAGGGCTGTTTCATGACAATATAATTAAGCAATAAGACATGACAGCCAGTCGTTTCTGGGTTGTTATTGCATGCTTAAGGTGGCATTATAGGCACGAGGCTGAAGGGTGAGTGGCTTTAATCACCCAGTAAGTGCAATAATCCTTTTGAAATGCATTGTCTGGAGAGACTTATTGAAATGGAATTTAGAAACACTATTAAGAGAAACAGACAGACTTGTATGTGTACTGAGCATTAATATCGACATGGCTGTAACCTCACTGATGGCCAGTCAAGATGCCATAATTAAAAACACCTCCAAAGGCTGATTTTAAAAGGAAGGAAAGTATCTTGAGTGGTTTTGCTTATGTTGTTTTCTATTAAATATTTGTTCTTGCACATTTTTGAAAAAATGTTTAGTTCCTTGGGTTAGCTACCTATTATTGATTAATACAACTGCTAATGGCAAACAATAACGCCACTGCATGTACTTCCATCGATGACTCTTTCTATAGTCTAGATCATTAATCAGTGATCAACAATTCTAGTCCACTCAAATATCCTTTATCTTGTCTTCTGCTGCCTAATGGGATAGCTTTTCTAAAGAATGATGCCTTTATATAACGTACGAAAATCAGTAAACTCACCACTCATTGTGGTTTTTATTTCTGTCTCAACCAACAGAGCAGAGAACTGAACCATGGTCCTTGAGCAATAAGATATAGATCCCAGACTGCTGAACCACTTCACTGGCCTAGTAAAATATTTTAGTTGGTATTAAAAGAAAGGCATGAAATGTGGTTGTTTTTATATGAAATGGTTTATGCAGGGTTATAATTCTCAAAAAACATAATTGGGTGAGTTTTCTTTTAATGTTCTAAGCAGTTTTGTCCTAATATGCCACTTAAGTAGATAGAATTACTGCCAATATAAATTTTGGTAACATATTTTTCCTATTTATAGGACTGAAAATATTACATTTTTGGCTCCTTTATGTGTATTTATACATTAACATCATGTTCAAAATATAAATATATGAGACAGAAAAATATTTGCTAGGAGTCAAAATTACATTTACCTTATACTTTAGCGCAATAGCCATCTTTTCAGAATCTCCCCCATCTCAGAATTTATGTGGGGGTTCCCAAATTGTATCATGTTGATGAAAAGCTTGGTCTCCTACTGGAAGACCCATTTGACTGAATAAATGTCATGTCCCACTTTCTGTTTAGATAATTAGGATTTGACTGTCTCTATTTTTGGTAATTATGGGCCAGATTGTGAGCCCCTTACTCACACCAGAACACAGTACTCTCATGAGCATTCCCAGTGAATTCTATTGAAGCCATTGTCTACAATGGGTCATGTGAGCAACTTGCTCACGAAATTGAGCAAGGATTTCACAATTACAATCTACATAATGTAATACAAAGGCCAAACTATCTTTCCCTACCATGATTTACATGTAACCACATATTTTTCTATTAAAAAGGGTGGATTAGAAATTAACTGTAAAAGTATGATTTATAAAAATTAGACATTAGTGAAAAACGTTAACAAAGGTAATACAAAATAATCCCGCCCCCCCCCAAAAATAAATAAATAATGTGACAGTGGTATTTCTTTTGGTCTTCTTTCAAAGAAAAAAAATATCCCACTACTAAACTGAAAATTAGCTCTTCTCTGAATAATAATTGATAAATTGCTCTTCTGTATTTTATGCAGTTCAGAAAAGCCCACTCTGAGGAGAGCATTAAAAGAAATCCCCTAAAGTTTCACAAGGGACAGGATAGTTCAGTCTTGAAAAAAAGTCATTATTCTTGTAGTAATAGGATATGCCTAAAGTTTGTTCTTGAGTCTTATTTTCTTTACTGCAGGTAGAGAAAGTTTTTCTGTAGTGCTCCATGCAGTTGTTCTGGAATGGAATTGTAAGCTGTGTATGTCTTAATAATGAAGAAAAAAGTTTTTCCTGTAAAGGCAGGCCCATGCCAAAATAAACAGGCTCTGTAGCAAATGGTAAAGATGGACAGCACTTTAAATTATACCACATTATTTTATAAAATAATCTTTTTGCAGTATATATAGTCAATATAAGTGTTTCACTGAAACAGCTCACATATCGTAGCCTGCCTATAAATGCCTATTGTAGAATCTAGAGATTAAAAATTAACATGCTGTAACAACAAAGGCTAATTTCTTAATGAAGATAATGTTATTGAAAATAATGAAAGTCATTTATGCCTGAAACATGCATATGAAAATTGCATGGTCCAGAGATTAAAAGGTTTAAGTAGGAAATAATACTTTTCTTGTCATTGGTCTTTAGTGGCAGAATGAGTGCAACAGCTGGAAGGCATATGCATAGTGTTTACTGGAGCAATTCTTACACTTTCAGACAGAAGGAAATCCTGTGCAGGATTGGAAAGTAGAGAGAGTTGTCACCAGGGAATAGGCTGTCTGTGTGTCTCTGTGAAATAGAAGCTGTGCGGACCACAGACCCTGCAGTGGGCACTTCCTGCTCCACTTTCTGTAGCAGTTCAAAATTTCTTTCTTTCTTTCTTTCTTTGGGGTTGTTGGGTTTTTTGTTTTGTTTTTTTTGTTGGAAGATGTCAAATCTAGCCATATTATCTGCAGAAATGCTGACGAGGCTCAGGATTTACTTTGTATCAGACTTCAAAAATCCTATTAATTCTGGTTTTTTGGCAAAAGGAGAATCTGGAACTTTTTCCTTCTCTCAGGTTGCATAGATTGATCTTTCCAGGCTAATAAGACATCTGATATTACTTGTTCTTTTTTTTTCTTTTTTTTCTTTTTTTTGGTGTGCAACTGTAGCTTTCTAACTACGGCAAAATGTTTTTAGAATAGCAGCAAATCCGTGCACATAGAAGTTGGTAACATGGGAAGCATTTGATTGTTTACTGGTGATATAGTGGTGCTCGGTACTTACATCTACTAATTAATAAGAAAACACATTCATTATCCAAATATGTTTTAAAAACTGAAATTAATGAAGTGTTTATGTGACAGATACGTGGGAGGGATTTCAAATATAATCACCATCAATCTGGCTACAGCCAAAATAAATTCTATGAAAAGTAAAACAAACTGTTGCATAGACAAAGTAGGCCTTAGGGGGCTCACACAATGATCTGTTTTCTTATTTAGCTGTGTATAATATTTCTGTTCATTTCTAGTTTCCAGATAGAATCTTAGTATGTATAGCATTGCTGCTGAAGCTGAGAAGAATCAACACTCAGAGAGAAAAAAAGAGGTTGCATATTTACATTTTAATTTCAAAATAAACTAACCATGCCCAAATGCATTGATAAGTATGGTGCAGCAGTAAAGGTCAGCATTAAGTTTAATATCCTTAATGCCAAAATGATGACTTTCTTAGAGGAAGAATGTGACTATGTTGGGGTATGTATTGTCAAAACTCCAAATGCAGTTGTCACTTCTAATAAAGCTTTGATTAGATCCAAATTTTGGGGGAAATTACTGTATTTGTCCTTTCATTTATTGTGAAGAAATGTCAAATATAATTATATGCAAAGTAGACAGCCAACATGAGGACTTAGGCCCTGATTCAAAAAAGCACATGAGCATGTGTGTAAGTCCCAATGAACTCTATGGTATTTAAGCACATGCTTAAAGTTAAGCACATACTTAAGTGCTCTCCAAAGGCTCTGAAGTCAGTGATTTCCAACAACAAAAGCCCGCTATATACATCATAGAGTAGGAAGAATTTAGGTTTTGGTTAGTGCCCCTACATTGAAAGTATAATGATACCCTTTGGCCACCTTCTTGGAATCCTTCTGCAAATATTTTGACTCCTATATCTGCGGTGGGACCGATCCTGCTGGAAAACACCCACTGACTTCAGTCGAATTTTTGCCTAAGTAAGGAATTTAGGATGGTACTGAGTGTGTAATCATAATCTTTTAATCACCAATTTGAATACTTTATATAGAGCTGCCAACTGTTCTGCCTTTACATTGTTGCCCTAGCTTCACTTATTGGCATCCAGTTATTGCAGTGGGATCATGTGGCTGTCATTCAAATAGATGAAAATCTCTGGCACTGATAATATATCCAGGGGTATCTGTTTTTTAAAGGAAATTCACCCATTCCTTTGATTTCATAGTTTCTTGATCAGATAAAGCCCATTTTGTGCTAACTTTTAAGTTAAATATGCGACCCAACAATAACAAAAATCAAATCAATGCACTGCCAAGCATCATAAGCTTTTATAATGTATTCAGACAGTGTGATGATATTAGTAGAGAGGCAGCTATCTAGTTTTGGTGTACAAAGCAAACCACAGAGTGGAAAATGAGAAGTGCTGGGTTTATCAACTGATGAAGAAAGAAGCCCTATCAAAATTATCCATATGTAATTATTATAAATAATATGTTGCACTTTTACAGACACTTGCATTAAAAGATCTCAGAAGGTACCACCCCAAGCATATGCTTGGTCGGCTGGTGCCTGGAGCCGGCCCTGACAGGAAAACAGTGAAGGAGGCTTACATGCAGATCAAGGAGGTACTTTTTAAAATGTTCAACAACATAGTCCTAACTCTGTTACCACTAAAGTCAATGGAAGTCTTACCATTGACTTCAATAGGAGCAGATTTACCATTGACTTTGTCTTTGTCTTCACTGCAGTGACCTATTTAAGTGCACGTGGCCTATTTAAGTGCACGTGGGTGGGTACTTTATTTCCTCCTAGCAATAGTCCTCAATGGAGTGCCCATGCCACTGGGATTTGAGCTAAACCTCCCTGCTCCCTATTGCCCTAGGTGATGGAACCTTATCCTGATTTTCACCAACTTGGCAGGAGGCAGCATAACTACACAGTGAGCAGGTGAAATGTACTTTTGGCCAAATGAAGGCAAGATAGCATTCTTTGGAGCGTAGTGTGTCTAAAGCCATTACAGACGATAGAAGTACATTGTATACTTCACAAAATATATGAGGATAAGTGAGGATATTTTGGGGAAGAATGGATTAAAGGCACATAGACTTGGGAGTCTGCTTGTAGACAACCTCCTAGTGCATCTCTTGATGGTGGGGCAGGATCCATTACAGCAAAAATCACCGGGGATGCCTTGTGCAGCCATGGTCTCAAGCTGCATGGGAAGTCCACAGGGGCTGATTAATTACAATGCTGCATTTTGGGCCAGGGAAGTGAAATGAAATGTAATTTAATCATGTCTGAGTTTTTCATTAAATAAAAAGGGTGGACATCATTTCTCGCAATTATCAGTTACAGCTCCAGACTTCAGTATGTCACCAAATAAAGCTTTATTGATGGTAAACCTATGTAGGCAGTCCAGCTGCCATTAAAAAGTTGAAAGGGTGTGCAAAACAGCAAGAGGTGCACACAGGGATAGATCAGTGCTAAACATTCCAAACATCAAAGAGCAAAATACACTGAAAATGTTGATGTGCAATGTTACCCTCATGATGTATGTTCCGTTAACTGGATCTGCTCACTGTCCCCTGTATAGCAATAGGAGTGGAATGTAACAAGTGTGTGGGTCCCTGGTTCATTGATTGCCTTTGGCCCCAGCCAGAGCTGTCCTTCAGTAGGAGGACCATGGTACTATGGACAGAAAATGATGGCACCAGGAATTGGTGGGAGGGTGATTTGGGTAAGAGAGTTTTGAGCCAACAGGATCATGATCCTGAGAAGTTCTTCTGAAATGCCATGTCTTGCTCCCTCATCTGATGATCATGGTGAGGATATCCTGCCAACATCTCCCTTTCATTTTGGGTTTCATCTTCCATCTCCTCCAAATCCCGGTTTTCCTTCCTTCATTTTGCAGCCATCTCGAGGTCCTTTTGCCAATTCCCAGGTGCCATTCTGTAGACCCTGCAGCAGTCCTTATGCATCTCCAGCAGCAGATCATCTCTGGTCCTCCATAACTTGCCCTTTAGATTCTGCAGCCTTTGACTCATAGAGAGAGGTCTCCTTGACATCCACCTTGTGCTCCTCCCACTGAGTCTGAGGCTGGTTTGGAGTTTCCTGACAAAGACAAAAAAAAAGTTTGTGAATGTCCTTGAGCCCTAGAATGGCTTCATACCCTTTCTATGCAGCCAGAAAAATAAATGGTCACTTTGATCTCAAAGCCATTCCTTTCACTGCCTTGTTGTGCTAGCTGGCTTCAGCTGGGTTCCAGGCATGGTTAAAGCATATTCTCAGGAAAAGAATAGTGAGTTACTAGAACCTTCTCATTCCCCAGAAAATTTTACTTTACTAAGGAACATTTTTGAGAGGTATGGGGAGGCAGCCAGTCTCAGTGAAGCAGAACAGAATTGATGATGTCTTCAAACTTATTCCAGGCCATTATATCCTTAGATAATGATGTCCTGTTGGAGGTCCCAGACTGGAGAGAGCAGTTATTCTAGGCCACAGAGTGGAGATCTTCTGGTTATTCAGGGGGAACTCTTTCTGTGTGTTGTCCCAGATTAAAAAAAAAAGACTAGAAAGGGATTGTGAGTTACAGCAGAGGCAGAAGGAGACTTGCCTAACTCAGAAATTGCATAGATAGGGTGACCAGATTTTATAGGGACAGTACTGATTTTGGGGTCTTTTTCTTATATAGGCTCTTATTACCCCCCACCCTGTGATTTTTCACACTTGCTGTATGGTCACCCTATGCATAGACCTCATGGGATTTCTATTGTGTGAACCATGCTACTTATTACTTCTCAAGAATGGAGCAAAATAAGCTCTGCAATCAACTGGCAGTTACACTAGAGAGATGGTGATACCACATGGTGCCTTAACACACTGTCCAGCCCTGGGTTGGGTGTTTGTGATGGTGACTTTAAGGATTGTGTTCCCACAAGCTATATTTTGCCAGGGCTGGGGCTGTGATGCGTTTAACATTTAAGCCTTTTGCATTCATGCAATGCTTTTCTATTACTTCTGTTGCCAGTCACTGTAAGCTGCTCTTTTGCAATTCTTTTTCCCTGCTTGATCTCCCATATTGGACAGTGTGGTTGGCCGAGAGGAAAGGGAAGAGCTGGGGATGTAATGGCGCTGCATCTGCCCATAACTGAAGAGAGAGCCATGTTGAAAATCTGATCACATATTTCATAATGTCCTTTATAATAATAATAATGGCTATGCATCTAACCTGGCTGTGTCCCCTTCCAGTTCTTCCATGAGGGGGCTCTTCTATCCTGCTCTGCTCACCAGACCCAGAGCACCAAGTTGATCCTGTGATTCAGGATTGAAATTCTCTCTGGGCTACCTGTTCACAGCCAGAAATGGGCTGCATGTCCTTGCAGACCTCTACATTGTGAACCCATGCCTGGTGAAGCTCCACAGATGAGTCCAGGCTGTTGCTCAGCATGTGGTCCAGATCCTCATTAAACAGGGAGCTTGTTGAGGCAATGGCAGACATGGAATTATCCTTGCCCCTTTGGTAGGGGTTATCCTGGCCCCTTTGGTAGCTCACCCTAGCTCCTTTATCTTCTCCCCAAACTGTTGTCCAGTCTGACTGATCCCATGATTGCCCAGCAGTTTCTAAGCATCCTACTGCAGACATTCCTCTTCTGAGTCCTGAAGCGATGGCGGTTGTTCACTTCAGCTGAAACGCGACAAAGGCTTTGACGCTGGCCTCTGGCCAAGTGGCTGCACCCTGATGTGTGTGCTTCTTGCTGGGTTTTCTTCTCAGTGCTGTATTAAAGACTGGAATGACTGAAGCTGAAGGAACTGCAGTGTGGGACAGGATATTGCAAAGAACCATATGGAGGTAGGTCACGTCCAGTCAGGGGACAGAGCAGGCAAGATCAGACACAGGCTTGCATGCCCTAGGGCCTTCTGGGAAGGGCTTGACAAACTATTATCTATAGATTGTTGTGAGTGGTTGTGGCCATGCATTTTCACTGCAGACACCTCATGTTAGCAATAAAGCAAGACAAGCTAACTCATGGTCTGCCCGATATGGCAGAGAATGGAGACCCACAACTCAGGGGTGCTGGTGACACCACAGAGTGGTGTGTTAACAAGAAAACTTGTGATTCACAACAAGTTAAACCTCTTGTGAAGATAAGGCCTCTAATGGAGCTGGTTTACAATAAACTTCCACGGGCACAGCTACGTCAGTGATGAGTCCTTTTGAAAACCTCGCCTTTTGTGTTTTGATGCAAATGAAAATGCTTTATCTCAGGATTACCGTCACATTGTTAAAATCTTTATTGCATGTCTAGCCTCATAGCTTTTCCATATGTTAGCAATAATTTTAATATTAAGCACTTAGCATTTTTCAAAACACTGTACAAAAATTAACTAGTATCCTCCTGTCCTACCCTCTCTCCACAGCACAGGTATCTGAGAGCTATGGACATGCATTTACCTCAACAGCTTTGATGATATTAAAACTAACACATCAAAGTTGTTTTGTGTTAATATATAATTTTATTAAAGAGAGAAGACCCTGGGGGCAACTGTCATAGTGGAACATTTCACCTGAAGGAAATCTAAGCTCTTCACTGGCCAGTAATTAATGGCTTTCTCTGGCATTTTAAGATCAGAAAAAGAAAAACTCATCCAGCAAATTAAAGGGGCTGTAGTACACTGAGGAACCCTACCACTGGTTTTAACTGGTAAGGGGGTACTGAATACTTTGTCAGTATTTGATTCTGTTGAGGTGATAGTGTGGGCTAAGATGGTGAGTTAATTTGCTATTCTTTTGTTAGTTTGTTTCTTTTAACTATCTTAGGCATTTTAATACTCCCATCTAAAAAAAAAGGCACAAAAAGCAGTAAAACTGGTTCAAAATGGAAAAGAAGTCTTATCAACATGGTGAATACTGTAGTGATCATTATCAATTTACAACTGTAGAAACTAGACAGCTTCTGCCTTGCAGTCAGCACCCAGAAGCTCTGTCTTTTTTTTCTTTCAAACACCCAAAGAAATAAATGGCAAGATATAGCTTATCAGCTGAATTACATTTTTTAGATATTTAGTAAGATCTAAGTGCTTTTTCTGTGTGTGCATTCTCTCCTTTTTTCAGTGTAAACATTAACAGTCTTCATTCATTTAGGAGAAAAAAAATGCAGCTCATTTGTATATAGCCATGGTTTTGATGTATGGCTCCAGATGTTAGTAGGGAAGCTATATTATATGTTCGGAGATTTTCCTATAGAGAGTCTCTTAAACCTCAGATATCAGCACTGAGTAGGCTAAAAGACATAGTATGGGGTGCATGAGAGATGTGTTTGACACAATAGGGTCAGAAAAGTTAACGACACGTTCTTTGTTGGCAATTTTGGCAGAAATACTAAAACACAATGTGGGAACTGCAAACCTTATGACATTTAGTAAAATGTGAAAGGCTTCACTTTTATAATATATGACTTGATGTCATGTATATGAGTTGGTAGCTTTTGCACAATATATAATGAATCTCACTTTTTTTTTTGCTGAAATTTGAAAAGATTTTCCCAGTGTAAATAATAGATTTTTTGAAGTGCAACATAAATTTTAAACCCCCTATTGTAGGAGTGTAGGAAAAATACACTTCACAACTTTCACCTCAGTGTCATGATTCTTTACATAAATGTAAATCATTTTGAGCAATAAACGTGCCGACACCAAAGTTGTGTAGAACGTAGAGAACTCTGGAACCAAAGTGAATGATATGGAAATAAGATTGAAAATAAGGAATAAATTTTTAATGGTGAGAGTATTTAGCCATTGGAACAATTTACCAAGGGTTGTGGTGGATCCTCCATCACTGACCATTTTAAAATCGAGATTGGATGTTTTTTTCAAAGATCTGCTCTAGGAATTATTTTGGAGAAGTTGTATGGCCTGTGTTATACAAGAGATCAGACTAGATGATCACCAGATGATCCCTTGTGGCCTTGAAATCTGTGATATCCCTTGAAATGAGGGATATTTGAGAGGTATGCACAAATGTGGGAACTGGAATTACTCCTTCTGGACAGCCTGACTAGCACTTGCAATTCAGTGACAAGTTCCTATTATTCCCTATGTTTTATATTTGCTGCACTGATGTGAGCTGCAGCTAATATAATATGACTTGTTCTTTCTGCTGCTTTGAGAGAGTCCCCTTGGCACGTAGCACTGGAATGGACGGCTGTGTCTTGGAAGCTGCAGTGGCATTTCAGAATCAAACTCTCTCTAAGCCAGTCTTTGTAATCTTCGTCATGGGGCTGCCCAGGGAGAGTGGGCAGTTAAGTGCTCAGAGTATCATTGTGTCACTGGAGAAGCCCATGTAGTTGAAAACAGATGGTGACAGCATAGAGATAGGGAATGAACCTTTGAAGGCAGCAGGAGAAGATAATGAGACACCCAGTATGCTGCGAACACAAAAGGGAAAAAGTAAACTAGGCTTCATACCTCCCCTGCATGTACTGAAGCTAAGGTAGAACTGAAAGGTGTTGTGAGATGAGCAAACAGAACCAACTTAATGCTGAGACTCCTATGAAGTGGAATTTCCAACCCCATTAAATGGCAGTCAGTGCTGCTGAGTGTCATGTCCTGATTAAGCAGATTTCCTAACTGAGTTTACTATGTTACACAGCACGTTGCCAATGAGAAATGAATACTTTTAACTCTTGGCTTAGCTTTTAACTCTTGGCTTAGCTTTCATATATCAGAGGGGTAGCCGTGTTAGTCTGGATCTGTAGAAGCGACAAAGAGTCCTGTGGCACCTTATAGACTAACAGACGTATTAGAGCATAAGCTTTTGTGGGTGAATACCCACTTCGTCGGATGCATGCAGCTTTCATAGTTTGTCAACCAAAGATCCCCAGCTCAGATAACAGGTAAACTCAGCTCAGCCTACATCACTCAGGCAGCCTCTTACCTATCCTCATGGTTGTGTAGAAGAGAATGGAGTCACATACACATATTCATATGCTGGCATGCAGGATGCTTTTGCAACCTATGGCAGATTGAGACCAGTTTGAAATATACAAGCTTCGTGTTAATTGAAGTCTCTCAGCTAAGCTTCAATTCATCATCTTGATGCTTTTACTTCCCAAAACAATCAAGTTCCAGAGGTAAAAACATATATTTATATTTTTGTCTTTTAATCCCTCATTGAAGGGATGACCAGCTTACAAAAACATTTGAAAGTGATAGAAATTGGCCCCAGCGTCAGCACAGTGAAGCTGGCAAACTGTCCAGATATTTTTGGATGCAACTACCTCTGTTGGACAAAACGCATTATGAAAGATAGCGAAGGAAGCAATGAGAGTCAAGTGAACAGTATAATAAAAATAAGGTTCTGTTGATTAAAACAAATTTTGGATCCACATTCTTGATCTGCTGCTTCTGAGTATATCAGTCAAAGGCAACAAATACCTAATACAGAACCTCTGACAATGCCATCAGCGGTTCCCTGAGAAAGGAACCCTCAGTAGTAAGGTTATTAGGCAAAGTGCCACCAACTTGGCTGATAGTATCCTGCTCAAGTAACTTTGCACTAGGCAGGCTTGATGAGATTCTGTTTAAGCTATTCCACATGATAGACAGTGTCCAAATGTAATGCCTGGGAAAAGCACCTAACAGTTTGTGGGCCTCCAATGGGCTGAAGAACACAAATGTAAACTGTAGAACAAAGTAACAGTACAAAAACCCCTGCACTTGGGGAAACAGTCTTCATGCTGAGTGCAGACTTTAGTCACCTCCAGGAAGTGGCCTGACTTTCTCCTCAAAGTCCTCACTGGCATTATATGGGGGTTTAGCTCCCTTTTGTGTTAGCAGCAGAGACTGGAGATTGCAGAGGATGAGCTGAGAATTCTAGCTGAGTCCTCCATTCAGCTACCCAGCCTGTCTTCCACACTTTAGAGCTATATATCTCCTTATTCTTTTACGTCATATGTATATTTTTACTTTGGGGAAATGTCCCTGACACTTGAATCATTTTAAAGGTCTCTGGTGACCTTTCCTAGCCTCATCTGATTACTTCCTGAATATGAGGGCTCTCTTTGTTGTGGCAGTTGGAGCCAAACCCAATGCTCCAGTCAGAAGAATTTGAGGGTCATTTAGTCCTGGAAGCTTTGTTGCATGTGGGACTGCATTTCCATAAGTCCCCTTAGCTCTACCGTGAAAGACTGGCAAGGCTCACAAACGAATATATGGTCCACAGGGGTTGCAATTAGGCGATCATTAATGCTGGCTGCTAAACATATTTTTTTATTGAAAATAAAATATCGGGCCAGATCCTCAGCTGATGCAAATCAGCATAGCTTCAATGGAGTTGTGCTGAATTACACCAGCTGAGAATATGGCTCATTGTATGTTTACTCTGTGTGTGTGTGTGTGTGTAAATATAAATCATACATTGCTGTAACATCTGTTAAAAGCCTGAAGACTTTATTCTGCGGATACTTTCAGGGAACCCTAATAGTTCTCAGTTTAGTAATTAGAGCAGGCTTAAGATTGCTGATGCCCAGCTGGGCTGTGGGCCCTATAGTCTGAGCTAAGTAGACAAGTATCCCATGAAAATACCATTAAACTATCCCACTCTCGTCTTTCTGCGAGAACATGTGATTGAATTCATTATTAACACTGAGCTGATCTAGTTAACTTGATTGACACTAAGTGATTTCAGTCTATGCTAGACAGTATTTGGCATTGCAGTGAAAATGCCAACAGCCAAGCTAAAAGGCTATTTCCCCCTCACTAAATATATATGGAGTCTATTCACAAAACAGTCAAGCCCCTTGACATAGACCACAAAAAGAAAAAAATATTGTCAGTTGAGAGCTTGGAAAATAATGGCCACTCTGTGATGTTATAAATTCAGGGGGTGGGGGGTTTACATATGCACTAAGTTCTGAATAACTAATTTTCACTCAGGCACATGAAAGGAAGAAAAGAGAGAAGAATTATTGAGAAAATGTGTTTTGAACTCTAACTGGGAGTTTTTCTTTGGAAATAGACCTTATTTAAATATTTGGCAATGCGAATCATTAATACAGCATTCACAACATGCCCATCAGTGATTACCCTCAACATTGAATTAACAACCCAAATCGATTCTCAGCTGTTCATGGTGTTTACCTGTCTTGTGCACTGAAGAGCATAGTATCCATTTAACAAAAACTGCCTTGGAACATCCTGCACAAGCTAGATCCTAAGAACGGCCATACTGAGTCAGACCAATGTTCCATCTAGCCCAGTACCCTCTCCTCCAACAGTGGCCAGTGCCAGGTGCTTCAGAGGGAATAAATGATTTGGAAGAAGGGGTAAACAGTGAGGTGGCAAAGTTTGCAGATGATACTAAATTGCTCAAGATAGTTAAGACCAAAGCAGACTGCGAAGAACTTCAAAAAGATCTCACAAAACTAAATGATTGGGCAACAAAATGGCAAATGAAATTTAATGTGGATAAATGTAAAGTAATGGACATTGGGGGGGAGGGATAGCTCAGTGGTTTGAGCATTGGCCTGCTAAACCCAGGGTTGTGAGTTCAATCCTTGAGGGGGCCATTTAGGGATCTGGGGCAAAAATTGGGGATTGGTCCTGCTTTGAGCAGGGGGTTGGACTAGATGACCTCCTAAGCTCCCTTCCAACCCTGATATTCTATGACATTGGACAAAATAACCCCAAGTATACATTCAATATGATGGGGGCTAATTTAGCTAAAACTAATCAGGAAAAAGATCTTGGAGTCATTGTGGATAGTTCTCTGAAGATGTCCATGCAGTGTGCAGCGGCAGTCAAAAAAGCAACAGGATGTTAGGAATCATTAAAAAAGGGATAGAGAATAAGACAGAGAATATCTTATTGCCCTTATACAAATCCATGGTACACCCACATCTTGTATACTGCATACAAATGTGGTAGTCTCATCTCAAAAAGGATATACTGGCATTAGAAAAGGTTCAGAGAAGGGCAACTAAAATGATTAGGGGTTTGGAACGGGTCCCATATGAGGAGAGGTTAAAGAGGCTAGGACGTTTTAGCTTGGAAAAGAGGAGACTAAGGGGGGATATGATAGAGGTATATAAAATTATGAGTGGTGTGGAGGAAGTGAATAAGGAAAAGTTATTTACTTGTTCCCATAATAGAAGAACTAGGGGCCACCCAATGAAATTAGTGGGCAGCAGGTTTAAAACAAATAAAAGGAAGTTCTTCTTCACACAACGCACAATCAACCTGTGGAACTCCTTGCCTGAGGAGGCTGTGAAGGCTAGAACTATAACAGAGTTTAAAAGAGAACTGGATAAATTCATGGAGATGAAGTCCATTAATGGCTATTAACCAGGATGGGTAAGGAATGGTGTCCTTAGCCTCTGTTTGTCAGAGGGGGGTGATGGATGGCAGGAGAGAGATCACTTGATCATTACCTGTTAGGTCCACTCACTCCGGGGCACCTGGCATTGGCCAGTGTCAGTGGACAGGATACTGGGCTGGATGGACCTTTGGTCTGACCCAGTATGGTCGTTCTTATGTTCTTAATGAACAGAACAGGGCAATTATCGAGTGATACATCCCCTGTCATCTATTCCCAACTTCTGGCAGTCAGCAGCTAGGGACCACCCAGAGCATGGAGTTGCATCCCTGACTCTCTTGGCTGATACCATTGATAGGCCTATTCTCCATGAACTTATCTAATTCTTACCTAATAGTTTTAGCCTTCACAACAAATGAGTTCCATAGGTTCTGTGAAGAAGTCCTTTCTTTTGTTTTAAACTGCTGCCTTTAATTTCCTTGGGTGACCCCTGGTTCTTGTGTTAAGTTAAGGAGTAAATAAAACTTCCTGATTCACTTTCTCCACACCATTCATGATTTTATAGACCTCTATCATATCCCCCTCCCCTTAGTCATTTCTTTTCCAAGATGAATAATCTCATTCTTTTAAATCTCTCCTCATATGGAAGCTGTTCCATTCCCTAATTTTTGTTGCCCTTCTCTGGATCTCTTTCAATTCTAATATATTGTTTTTGAGATGGGTCAACTTGAACTTGAAAGGGGTGGGTGTACCCTGGATTTATATAGTGGCATTATGATATTTTCTATCTTCTTATCTATCTTTTTCTAATGGTTCCTAACATTCTGTTCACTTTTTTGAATGCCACTGCACACTGAGTGGATATTTCAGAGAACTATCCACAATGACTCCAAGATCTCTTTCTTGAATGGTAACAGTTAATTTAGATCTCATAATTTTGTATGTATAGCTGGGATTATGATTTATAATGTGCATTACTTTACATTTGTCAACACTGAATTTCATCATCCAGTTTTGTGAAATCCCTTTGTAACGTCTTCACAGTCTGCTTTGAACTTAACTATTCTGAGCAATTGTGCATTGTCTGCAAATTTTGCCATCTCTCTGTTTACCCCTTTTCCCAGCTCATTTATGAATATGTTGAACAGCACTGGTCCCAGTACAGATCTTTGGGGGGCACCACTACTTACTTCTCTCCATTGTGAAAACTGTCCAGACCAAGTACACTATATCCATTGAATCACTCTTATCCACATGCTTGTTGACACCCTCGAAGAATTCTAATAGATTGGTGAAGCATGATTGCCCTTTACAAAAGCCGTGTTGACTCTTCCTCAATAAATTATGTTAATCTATGTGTCTAATAATTCTGTTCTTCACTATAGTTTCAACCAATTTCCCTGGTACTGAAGTTAGGCTTACTGGCTTGTAATTGCCAGAATCACCTCTGGAACTTTTTAAAAAATTGGTGTCACCTTAGTTATCCTCCAGTCATCTGGTACAGAAGCTGATTTAAGTGATAGATTACAAACCACAGTTAGTAGTTCTGTAATTTCATATTTGAGTTCCTTCAGAACTCTTGGGTGAATACCATCTGGTCTGGGGGACTTATTAGTGTTTAATTTATCCATTTGTTCCAACACCTCATTTATTGACACCTCAATCTGGGACCGGTCCTCAGATTTGTCACCTAAAAAGAATGGCTCAGGTGTGGGGGAATCTCTCACATCCTCTGCAGTAAAGACTGACGCAAAGAATTCATGTAGTTTCTCCACAGTGGCCTTATCTTCCTTGAGTGCTCCTTTAGCACCTCAATTGTCCAGTGGCCCCGCTGATTGTTTGGCAGGCTTCCTGCTTCTGACATGCAGTTTTTGTAGTTAGTTTTTGAGTCTTTTGCTAGTTGCTCTTCAAATGCCTTTTCAGCTGTTTAATTATAATTTTACAGTTGACTTGCCAGAATTTATGCTACTTTCTATTTTCCTCAGTAGGACTTGACTTTCAATTTTAAAGGATGCCTTTTTGCCTCTAACCGCTGCTTTGACTTTTGTGGTTTAGCCATGGTGGCATTTTTTTGGTCCTCTTACTATGTTTTTTAGTATGATGCCATGCCAAGTTACAACACTGAAACAGTCTCCTGCAGAAGATCCTCGTAAATCTGAAATGAGGGAGTGTCTGTAGAAATGAGAGGAGTAAGGAAGCAGCAAGAATGCTACATATGATACCCTGGCAAAGTAATGTGACTTCCTGCAGGGAAGCCCTCTGTGTGTGGAACTCCAATATACAGAGGGTCTGTCATAAGTTAGTACTACAGTGAGTAGCAGACACTTAGCGGTAGATTCTGACATCCGTGTGTTGAACAGCACCTTAGTCAGCAAGCAGTCCCACTGATATCATTGGGGCTATTTGTGGAGTAAGGTGCTACTCAATTTGAGTAGCTGTGTCAGAATCTGGTTTTAACTAAGGATAGAGCATGCTACCTGCAAACAGTGAGGGACTGTGGCCTTTGTTTTAGCCTAAAAAGGCAGTGTTCTAAATGCCCTGGTGTTTGAGGGTTGCATTACTACATAAAGCTGCTCTAGGCATTACTCTTTTGGCATTGCAAGAAGCCGGCCACATTGTTCGGCTTTCTTTAATCAGCACTATTCACCACAGTACTGCCAAACCTAAGCATTCAAGAATCATGGTCAGACCCCCAAGAATCAAGAGACTGGCTTAAAAATCAAGAGATTTTTTTTGAAAAGTCTGTTATTTTGGCTATTCTTTTGGTTTTTAGAGGGACACATCACACACCCCAACTTGTGTGTGATCAAGTAATCTTCAAAATTCAGCTTCCAAGTGCATCCAAAGAGAGAGCCTCACTTGGCTGCTCTAATTGGGTGGCACCACTTACCCACTCCCTTTGGGCTGAGGATCTGTCATCCTCATCTTCTGTTCTTCTTTCACCTCCTTCTTCATCTTCCCAGTCCTCCTTTCCTTCCCTGTGTCCCTTCCGGTCCCAACCAGTCTCCACCCCATTTGCAAGCTCCCTCTATATTTCCTCAGGTTTCCTGACTCTCACTTGCTTCCCTACATTGCATATTTTCCCTCTCATTCCCCTCAGTCTACGCCTTATGCCTCTCCTGCATTCCCCCGCTCCCGTGTCCTTCCTGCCCTGTCTACATTTCCCTCAAATATCCCTCTCACTGCCCATCTCCTCACCAGTTCATGCCTAGTTTTCAAATCATGGAGCCCACCGGGTGGCAATCCTCAATGAATGCAACCTGGCCCCAGGATTAGGGGTGTGGGGAGAGGGGAGGATGATAAGGTCAGCTTGCTCCCCGTCTGTTTCAATTCAAGCTGCACTCATGGCAGGTCTGATGATCTGGCCCACTATTACTGGCAGGTTTCATTCTTTTGGACATGGCAGTAAAAACTGAAGTTTGCATTACCAAAAAAAAAAAAAAGGAGGGGTGGGGGGTATTCAAACTGGATTATGAAACTTAGTTGCAAAACATCAAACCATTTGAAATCCCTGCTGCGAAACAAACACCTCCCCGGGTGAAAGTGAGAATCTATCTTTTTATGATATCAGCCAGCCAGCAGTATTTTCCTCTGGGTTTTTTTGGAAGCAGATTCAGTTCCTTGAATTTGATTTTCATTGGGTCTTTCAATGGGAACTGGAGGCTGAGCAGGATGGAGAGGTTCTGGGAATTGTGGTCTTTTTATCCCTCGTCCATATTAGCTCCAGGAAATAGACAAAACTGTCTGGAAAAGAATTTTGGGGGGAATGAAGAAAATGTGTCTGAATGTTTCACTGAGAGAGAGAGAGAAACTCAATTTCCAGGCTTAACCTGGCTCTCTGTTTCCTTGTAATAAGAAACCATTTTAACATAGGCAGCTTATAAATAGTCTCCTCTTTGAATGTGGAAAATATTGCACACATTGTGTAATGCATATGCTATATATAAAAAAAAGTCTCTCTTGGCTGGGGGTTGCAAAGCTGCTTCATTAGTTCACCAGGCAAAGCCATGAGACGCTGGGCCCACTCCACCAACACTAGCTTCGCTTGGTAAATTAATTTAGTCTTTGGCATGGGTACATATTTACTTAAGGCGATAATTGTTAGCTTCTAGTGGTTGGATGGAAAATATCACATTTGATGCCCAATTTATGACCTCCTGTGCAGAGCCCCAAGGGTAAGCTGAAACTGAAGGTGGGAGAATATAAAGAACTGTAGGTAATGTATGTATACCAATGGCTTGAACTTAGCTTGTTTAGCATAAGCCAGAGCACTTGTCTGTAGAGCCTACAGACTAATATCCTGAGTCTACAAAATCCTCGACAGGATTAGACCCAAAAATTCTAGCTTTATCAGCAATGTCACCCTGTAAATGAATTTACTAGGCAAAAGGGGTTAATGGATTTGGTTTGCTCTGGGACTAAGTATAGCAGTCATCGGAAATTAATCTCTATTTTCCTCTCAGTCAGAGTTTGCTGCAACTGTCAGTGGCAATTGCAAGGGTTATTCTATGGTCATGTACAATTTTCCTTTTATTTTTATTTAAAATTGACTTTTTGTTTCTGCATTACTGGCTCTTTCTACCCTTCAGCAATGTTGCCCCCTTGCCTAAGACTTTATTTTGTGGATGACTCAAATTGTCTCTCCGTATCTTTCTCATCTGGCTCCTGGTTTGGTTGCTTCCAACGCTCATAAATGCTGTCATTGCCTTGTTCTTCATGGCCCATGTAAGTTTTAACTAGACGAACTATATTATGGAATCATGGTGCGATTGCTGTGAATGAGAAGGAACTTTTAAAATAAACCATGTTCTGATGGGAATACAACTTTTTGAACAAAATGACTCTTTGGTTTGAAATTTCTCATGTTTATTTTCAGCTCAGAGGTAAAAAAAAAATTCTGAAAAGTTTGTAAAACTCTGTTTTTTGAGTCATCACTGTGGGAACAAAACAGTATTCTTTCTGTGTTCATAATATTTTCAGATGCTTTTTTTATTATATAAAAGCCCTTAGCCTTCATCAGAGCTGAACAGCTTAAAGCAAGTTGATTTAGAAATAGGGGAAATACCAGTGTTTGAAAGTTGTATCATGAGGAATGTAATAAATCTTTTAATCCATACACCAAGATGTGAAGCCCCAGCTATATTTACAATGAGCCTGGGTATAAACAGAGTTCTGCCCAGTGTTAGCTGTAAGTATGACTTGGTCCCACTATTGCCATGTATTTGTGACTCCCACCCCTCTAGCTGTTTCCTACCTGTATCCCCAAGAAGCCTGAAGGTGGAGATGAAAATTGACTTCAAGTGTAGGAAGGTAGCTAGAGAATGCAATCTCTCCTATGGCCCACTGAAGCTGGAGTCAGATTGGAGAAAGTAGAGATGCCTTGTGGGTCATAGAATCAAAGAATCATAGAATCTCAGGGTTGGAAGGGACCTCAGGAGGTCATCTAGTCCAACCCCCTGCTCAAAGCAGGACCAACCCCAACTAGATTATCCCAGCCAGGGCTTTGTCAAGCCTGACCTTAAAAACCTCTAAGGAAGGAGATTCCACCACCTCCCTAGGTAACCCATTCCAGTGCTTCACCACCCTACTAGTGAAAAAGTTTTTCCTAATATCCAACCTAAACCTCCCCCTCTTCAACTTGAGACCATTACTCCTTGTTCTGTCATCTTCTACCACTGAGAACAGTCTAGATCCATCCTCTTTGGAACCCCCTTTTAGGTAGTTGAAAGCAGCTATCAAATCCCCCCTCACTCTTCTCCTCTGCAGGCTAAACAATCCCAGTTCCCTCAGCCTCTCCTCATAAGTCATGTGCTCCAGCTCCCTAATCATTTTTGTTGCCCTCCGTTGGACTCTTTCCAATTTATCCACATCCTTCTTGTAGTGTGGGGCCCAAAACTGGACACAGTACTCCAAATGAGGCCTCACCAGTGCCGAATAGAGGGGAATAATCACGTCCCTCGATCTGCTGCAAATGCCCCTACTTATACAGCCAAAATGCCTTAAGCCTTCATGGCAACAAGGGCACACTGTTGACTCATATTCAGCTTTTCGTCCACTGTAACCCCTAGGTCCTTTTCTGCAGAACTGCTGCCCAGCCATTCGGTCCCTAGTCTGTAGCAGTGCATGGGATTCTTCCGTCCTAAGTGCAGGACTCTGCACTTGTCCTTGTTGAACCTCATCAGATTTCTTTTGGCCCAGTCCTCTAATTTGTCTAGGTCCCTCTGTATCCTGTCCCTACCCTCCAGCGTATCAACCACTCCTCCCAGTTTAGTGTCATCTGCAAACTTGCTAAGGGTGCAGTCCACACCATCCTCCAGGTCGTTGATGAAGATATTGAACAAAACCGGCCCTAGCACCGACCCTTGGGGCACTCCACTTGATACCGGCTGCCAACTAGACATGGAGCCATTGATGACTACCCGTTGAGCACGACCATCCAGCCAGTTTTCTATCCACCTTACCGTCCATTCATCCAGCCCATACTTCTTTAACTTGCTGGCAAGAACACTGTGGGAGACTGTATCAAAAGCTTTGCTAAAGTCAAGAAATAGCACATCCACTGCTTTCCCCTCATCCACAGAGCCAGTTATCTCATCATAGAAGGCAATTAGGTTAGTCAGGCATGACTTGCCCTTGGTGAATCCATGCTAACTGTTCCTGATCACTTTCCCCTCCTTTAAGTGGTTCAGAATTGATTCCTTGAGGACCTGTTCCATGATTTTTCCAGAGACTGAGGTGAGACTGACTGGCCTGTAGTTCCCCGGATCTTCCTTCTTCCCTTTTTTAAAGATGGGCACTACATTAGCTTTTTCCCAGTCATCCGGGACCTCCCCCGATTGCCATGATTTGTCAAAGATAATGGCCAATGGCTCTGCAATCACGTCGGCCAACTCCTTTAGCACCCTCGGATGCAGTGCATCCAGTCCCATGGACTTGTGTTCGTCCAGCTTTTCTAAATAGTCCCGAACTACTTCTTTCTCCACAGAGGGCTGGTCACCTCCTCCCCATACCGTGCTGCGGAGTGCAGCCGCCTGGGAGCTGACCTTGTCTGTGAAGACAGAGGCAAAAAAAGCATTGAGTACACTAGCTTTCTCCACATCCTCTGTCACTAGGTTCCCTCCCTCATTCAGCAAGGGGCCCACACTTTCCTTGACTTTTTTCTTGTTGCTAACATACCTGAAGAAACCCTTCTTGTTACTCCTAACATCTCCGGCTAGCTGCAACTCCAAGTGTGATTTGGCCTTCCTAATTTCACTCCTGCATGCCTGAACAATATTTTTATACTCCTCCCTGATCATTTGTCCAATCTTCCACTTCTTGTAAGCTGCTTTTTTGTGTTTAAGATGAGCAAGGATTTCACTGTTAAGCCAAGCTGGTCGCCTGCCATATTTACTTTTCTTTCTACACATCGGGATGGTTTGTTCCTGCAACCTCAATAAGGATTCTTTAAAATACAGCCAGCTTTCCTTGACTCCTTTCCCCCTCATGTTATTCTCCAAGGGGACCTTGCCCATCAGTTCCCTGAGGGAGTCAAAGTCTGCTTTTCTGAAGTCCAGGCTCTGTATTCTACTGCTCTTCTTTCTTCCTTGTGTCAGGATCCTGAACTCGACCATCTCATGGTCACTGCCTCCCAGGTTCCCATCCACTATTGCTTCCTCTACTATTTCTTCCCTGTTTGTGAGCAGCAGGTCAAGAAGAGCTTTTCCCCTAGTTGGTTCCTCCAGCACTTGCACCAGGAAATTGTCCCCTACACTTTCCAAAAACTTCCTGGATTGTCTGTGGACTGCTGTATTGCTCTCCCAGCAGATATCGGGGTGATTAAAGTCACCCATGAGAACCAGGGCCTGTGATCTAGTAACTTCTGTTAGTTGCTGGAAGAAAGCCTCGTCCACCTCATCCCCCTGGTCTGGTGGTCTGTAGCAGACTCCCACCACGACATTACCCTTGTTGCTCACACTTCTAAATTTAATCCAGAGACTCTCAGGTTTTTCTGCAGTTTCATACTGGAGCTCTGAGCAGTCATACTGCTCTCTTACATACAACGCAACTCCCCCACCTTTTCTGCCCTGCCTATCCTTCCTGAACAGTTTATATCCATCCATGACAGTACTCCAATCGTGTGAGTTATCCCACCAAGTCTCTGTTATTCCAATTACATCATAATTCCTTGACTGTGCCAGGACTTCCAGTTCTCCCTGCTTGTTCCCCAGGCTTCTTGCATTTGTGTATAGGCATTTAAGATAACTCACCGATTGTCCTGCTGTCCCAGTATGGGGCAGGAGCCCTCCCCTCTTGCACTCACCTACTTGTGCTTCCTCCCGGTATCGCACTTCCCCACTTACCTCGGGGCTTTGGTCTCCTTCCCCCGGTGAACCTAGTTTAAAGCCCTCCTCACTAGGTTGGCCAGCCTGCTTCCAAAGATGCTCTTCCCTCTCTTCGTCAGGGTCAGATAAGTGAATGTGGTAATGTTCCTCTAGAAGAAAGGGCACCAATGCAGTATAGGTCATATGGGCTTAAGGGTGCAACTGGTTCACTATGTAATAAACACAGCCACATTTAACTAAGTCTGTTGTGTGTTATTTCAGTATGTGAGCTTTATATGTAGTTGCTGCGCCACCTGACAACAGCTTCTTCAGCAGAATAAAAGGCCCTAAAGCCACCATGTTGACACTCATTGACAACATGCGCCATTGACTGATATAGGCCACAGTGACAAAGTGGGTCGTCACACAGACCCCATGTGTAGAGGCTGGTTGTGTATATTCCTTAGTCAATTCAGAATCTGTTCAGCAGAGTCCAAAGGTCAAATCCCGGTGGATCAGTGACATGGAAACCATTCCAATTCCAATTGGAAATTCCATTCCATTCCAATTCCAAATGCTGACAGATTCAGACCTGGATTGGCATGTAGCTTTTCCACCAGTCTGGCTGTAGAATCTATGCAATGAATGTGTGGAGGGACTATGTTGCTCAGAACAGGTAGTCATGGAATAGGAGTGTACATAGGAGCCGACTTCCGTCGGCTCTGGTGGGTGCGTCGGGGGCGGGGCCCCACAACTTCGGCCGGCGTCGGGGGCGGGGCCCCACAACGTCGGCCGGCGTCGGGGGCGGGGCCCTGCAACGTTGGCCGTTGTCGGGGCAGACCCCCGCAACGTCACCCGGCGTCCGGGCCAAAGGTAAGTGCTCCGGTACAGGCGCAGGGCTGGCGGGGAGCTGCCAGTGGGTGCTCAGCACTCACCAATTTTTCCCCGTGGGTGCTCCAGCCCTGGAGCACCCACGGAGTCGGCGCCTATGGGAGTGTGGCACAGGGTACCTGTGATGATAAGCATGGTCGAGTTTAATTGAATGTCGACCAATTTAGTACATAGGTGCCGACTTCCTCTCTATCCAGGGGGTGCTCGACCCGCCCCCCCCGCCCCAGGCCTGCCTTCACTCCAACCCTTCCTCCAAGACCCCACCCCTGCCCCGCCTCTTCCCACCCCCGCTCTACCTCAGTCCCCTTCCCCACTCCATCCCTTCCCCAAGGTCCCACCCCTGCCCTGCCTCTTCCCCACCCCCTCCCCTGAGCATGCCCCATCCCCGCTCCTCCCCAGCAACTCTTGCACGGTGCTGAACAGCTGTTCCGTGGTGTGCAGGAGGTGCTGGGAAGGAGGGGGAGGAGTTTATCGGGGGGCCGCTGGTGGGTGGGAGGTGCAGGTAGGACTGAAGACTCTTTTGCTTTGTTGTTGTTTTGAACTTGGACTTCTTTCAGAAGGGGTTGAATGCTTTAAAGTAGCTTGCCTAGAAGGCCAAGTCACCTCTATGGCCAGCATAGGCCACAAATTGTTGTGGGAAAACTGAGGTAGAAGTGCTGCCAAACCAGCCCTCCCCACAATGGGGTGCTCCAGCCTGGTGAGTTTTGTACAATATTGCATCTGCCTAGCCTTTTGCATTGAATATTGTATGATTTCTGTATCCGTACTCCTCAGCTACTAAAGGCCAGGGTAACATATAACATAGGCGGGATTTTCAAAATGCTCAATTCTGGCTCCCACTGCCTGCCCCACCCCCCGCCCCCAGAAGTCAGTAATAAAACTCCCATTAACTTTGGTGTAACACAGAGCTTATGATAATCTCATCCTACAGCTACACAATCCTTTGTATATCTTGGGTGGAAACTGGGCCTTACTGAAATCACTTTTTCAGTAGGGCCAGGAATTCACCCCTGCTGTTTAAAGGATGTTTATTGTTGGGCATTTTTTATTATCTGTATAGCTTTATTACGATTAATGTTTACACTAATGCCACTTTCACCTCTCCTGCCAGAAGAACGAACACTGTCACTGCAGCTCCTGCTTCAAAATCAAAAACTGGCTTTGGCTGACAGCAGATAGCTTGCAGTACTGCACTGGTTTAGCTGTTTTCAGTAACGTAATACTATACATGTGGTGGGCCAGGCCCTGCAGCCCTTTCACAAATAAGCAGTAGCATGGACTTCAATAAGCTCAAACTCAATAGCTGGTGTGAAAATATCTGTCTTTGAGAGAGGTTTTTCCATTGGCCTGGTCTACACTTAATAACGTAGCTGACATAGCTGCGGTGCTCAGGGATGTGAAAAATCCATTACATCGACCCAACTGCAAATAGGTTGATGGAAGAATGCTTCTGTCCATCTAGCTACCATTGCTTGGAGAGGTGAAACCACTACACTGATGGAAAAACCCCTTCTGTCGCTGTAGTCGTCGTCTACACTATGGGGTTACAGTGCCATAGCTACAGTGCTGTAGCTATGTTGCTGTAGTGCCCACAGTGTAGATGTGGTCATCGTTTCGGTTAATTACAAAAGGGCTGCCATATTCACATGTAATTTGTACTATTCCCCAGCCAGTTCTCATTGTCACAATATCAATTTATTTGTCAGAATTTTCTCTTCGCTCTCCCGGTATTTTTTTGCATTATTTGACTTGTTTCCACAATTTGCCTCACTTATATTTCAGGTGGGTCACAATTCTCAGTATTTATTTGGTTTTCAGAGTTCCACCTCACACCACCTTGCCTTTGCTTTTCTTTCTAGTTTTCACTAATAACTTGTGTAGGAATGGCAGTATGTTGACCACACATTTATGGAGGACAGAAACCCAGCAGAAGCTTGAGGTAATGACTCCACATTTGTCAGGTGAGTGTCAAAGCAGTTTGCCATTAGTCTACATTTCTCTGAGACCAACTAGAAACTCATGTGAATCTCATAACTACTATACTGTGCTATATGCAATATTACCATGAGGTATGATAGTCTGACATTTGTTAATACAAGAAAATAGACATTAATCAAGAAAGAAGCATTTTACTCTGTGATTAACATTCTTGGATTTTATGAACTGTCATATTGGTGAACATATAGTTATCCATCAATTAATGACCATGTGTCTCTTCCAAATTATATACATTACATGATCTGTATATATTTACAAAAATCTCTATGGAGCTATTAGGATTTGTATATTGAGGCTCCATAATGTTAGCTTTACTTTGCTTTTGTGGGGGCGGGTAGGCGGGATACAATGTTGGGTTATTTTGCACAATGTCCTTTAGCATCAATGTTCGTTCTCTGTTTTGCTGAGTTGTCTTCCTATCTTCCCCTTTCTGTCTCTCCCTGATGTTGTGCTGGTGGTGAGCCTAATGCTAAGGTCTAAAAAATCTGACCACCTTGTATATGCTTTAACTGCATGGGAGACTGAGTGATTTCTGGTGAAATCTCTCTTGACATTTTGGTCAGCTGAACTGATGCTTGAGTGTCCGGGATACAGCTACGCCGCCACTGTAGAAAGTCTGCTTTATTTGCAAACTAATTGAAGTTAAAAGCATGTACACAAAAAAGGAGTCTGTAGATTCCATAATGTAGTCCCTTTCCAGTGGGACAGTTGTGTTAAAAGAATGAAAAAAGGTTTGTTTGGATCAGGATTGATGCTATTAATTAAATGGGAAAAGAAAAAAATTTTAAGCAGTTTCCTTCCAAATAACCAAACAGCAAAGAAACTTCCTATTTCAGTGTTATATAAACAATAATACGTAGAATGTAATTACAGCTTGATTTTAGTGTTAACATATTGAGTGTAAAGTAACATTTACACAAATACAGCCATGTTTGTTTCCTCTTCCTTTTGTCTAGTTTACACTTTATTCTGATGGCATCTTGTGTGAAGAGTTGTATGAAATGCTCACAGTGAAATCAAATCCATGTGAAATCCTGTTGGTTTGGGGGTTCCTACAGAGCTTGAAATACAGCCCAGGTTCTTTGAAAGGCTTGCAAAGGTTCCAAAATCTTTCATGTGAATGATGATGGCGGTGGCTGCTTTATATTGCACTAGTATAGGCCTTAACAAAGTCATATCTCCATGGAATTTGGGACCCAGTTTCAAGGAGCCTTGGGATTCAATATACAAGTGCACCAAAATCATGTTATAAATGTCTGATATGGGGCTATGTAAATAGCTCAAGTCCTTACCTCATGTGGAACTCCTGGCAAAACTAGAGCACAAGAATATAAGCTCTGTGAGGCAGGGGCTCTTTTTATTATACATGTCTGTACAGCGCTATGATGGGGTATACCAGACCCTGTGAGGCCCCCTGCTGGAGGCCTCATAGCCCTGCCATACCTGCCCCCCAAAAAGGCAGTAGAGAGGGTCATCCAAGCTGCCTAGAATGGTTGTGTGAGACACAGCCAATTGGGGTCCAGCAGACTAGTATAAGAAGAGCTGCAGGGTCAGAGGCAGTTCAGCTGGAGCTGTAGGAGTGTGGCTGGCTGATGGAGCTGCAGAACCCCAGACAAGGCAGTGCTGCCAGAAGCTGGGGAGAGCGAAAAGGAGCCCAGAGCTAGTTGCTGGGACTCCATTAGGACAAGGCCCTGAGGTAAGGGTGAAGACATCATGGGGCTGTGGGGAAGTGGCCCAGGGAATTAGAGAAGCCGTGCAATGTAGTTAAAGGGACACAGCAGATGGCTGCTCTCTACAGGGTCCCTGGGTTGGGACCTGGAGTAGTGGGCGGGCCCGAGTCTCTCTTCCACGCCCCCATTGGTGTGGCCTGGACATTGAGGCACCCCAGAGGGGGAACTGAACTGTAGTGGCCCAGCTGGAGAGCTGTAGCCAGGAAGCTCAAGAGGGCGAAGACATTGTCTGCAGGGAGGGAGCCCTGGGGCATTGCTCTATCCCAGAGCAGGGACAGTCTGAGAGAGAGCAGGCACACACTCAGCCAAGGGGATGCTCACGAGGGGACCCCGTTACAAGCACCTAGCACAACTGGGCTCCTGAAATACAAATAACAAATATTAATCGCAAAGTTTCAACTGAGTTTTGCTGTGGGATTTTGGATTTATTTGGGCTGGACCCACGTGAATTGAAACTGAAGGAAATTCTAGAACAACCCCCCATGCAAAGTGAAACAGCTGGAGTTTTGCACAGCTCTTCTCCTGTGATTGGTGAGTTGAGATTTATCTATGACCGCTTTAATGGAACATTTGTATATGCAGCCTTGATCCAGTGAAGCCATTTGCCAGTATGCAGTGAATGTAAAAAACTTCTTTGGACAGGTTCAACAGTATTCTTTGGCACTGGACCTTTTTGTAAATCACGTCTCTTGCATTTAATATGTATGTGAAAGCTGTTTGTGTGTTAGGGTTTGAGGGGCCAATTTCAAATGGTTGGCAATTACAGGTTGGGTTAAACATTCAAAAGTTCAGATGCTTATTCCAAGGTTCTCCAAATACCTTGAGTTGGCAAAACCAGGATGGAAACAGCATGATGGAAATAATACATTGCCTTAAAATGGGGCCAGTCTAACAGTCCCTTTTCCCCCCCTTCTATTTCCTCTTCTTTCCTCCTTCTGTGCTTCTCACTATTCTGGGGTTCCCAGTGTGCTGGACTCCAAACCTGTCCTCATTCATAGCCCTTCTAATGATGCGCTTCTCCTGCAAAGTCCACAAATGCTAATCTATGTCTAGTCTATTTACATTCTTGTGCCACTCCCACCACTTCTTTGGTTTAAGTCTAATGTATTAGGTGCTTTTGTTATTTGAAGGCAAGGTTGAAAGGCATATTATGGAGTGGAAAGTAGTGTGGTTTGAGGAGGTTTTTAGATCCTGCTGGAATTCATTTATCAGTCCTGAACTGGCCCCTAAGAAAGCTGTCTCTCCTCCTAAAATAAATTTTATCTCACACTAGACAATTCTATTGGTTCTGCTAGAATACATCAGGCAAACGTCCTCTCTATCCCAACATTATTTTGATGCTAAAATGGGAGAGAGAAATAGCAAATTGAATTAATAGCTCTCATTGGTCTCTTCAGATTTTTTTGGTATTTTCATCTAACAGTCAAGCTGAAAATAGTGCAAGAAGAGCCTCTTTGGTGGTGGTTTGGTGTTTCTACCTGCAGCCCTAAATAATGGAAAAATAATTTAATCAAACTTTTTAAAGCCCCAATAAATAATCAGTTCAGAATTTTATACAAGTTTAAGGTGAAAATTCAAGGTGGAGGTGGAGGAGTGTTGTTATAAATACGTCACTCACCCCTACATACCATAAGTATTAGAGATGGGCCAGAATCAAACCCAGGATCTGAACATATCCAAACTTTAGGTTGTTTGAAATCCACACCCAAAGCTCAATTTTGCAGCAATCTCCAATTCCTATAATGGGCGAAATCAAACATCCCTGAGCCTTGAGGTATTTCAAATCTGGACCTGAATATTTCAGTCCCACCCATGCCTGATAAGTAATGGATTATGGCTCACTTTTCTGCCCTGATTTCTCCCTTAATAACTAGTGGAGGCATAAAATCGTGGTTGGATTTGTACTGCTGATTATTTTCTAGTTCCTTAGGAATATCCCAATCTTCTTGCCTATCCCATATGTAACCCTTCTGCCAGTCAGAGTCGGCAGCAACAAGGGCCGGGTTCCGTATCTAGGGGTTCCATTCCAATAACACAATGCAAAACCGGCTCGAGCCCCCACCCAGTGACCTGGGACAAATATATATCACCCACCCTGGGCACCTCTAAGAGGCAGTACTTCCCCTCTCGCAAGCACAGAGTCTGAGTGTAGAAAAACCTTTTAATGACAGAGAGAAACAATGCGGCCTTTTGCTGGGGAAACACCACATCTAGGATTTGTAAACCAAACTGTGAGCAACGACCCACCCCAGCAAATTGGCCATGTCCTTTCCCTTTGGTTCTTGAGTCCAGCAACCCCAAAAATCACGCAAAGTCCCAAAAGTCCAACAACCCAAAAGTCCAGACCCAGAGTTCAAAAGTTCATCTGCAGAGTGTTACACCCCCTCCAGTCTGGGTAGAAATGGGGAGGGGAGAGGTAAGGGGCACCTTACGTGGCTCGAAGCTGACTGCCCCGTCCCTTTGTGGGGCTTCGCTCGGCTCTGCTCTGCTCGGCTCCGCCAGCCATCCCACAAGTCACTCCACTCAGCCGTCCCGCAAGCCGCTCCGGCTGTCCCGCCAACTGTCCCGCTCCGCCAGCAGCTCCGCTCCGTCAGCCGGCCTGCAAGCCGCTCCGGCTGTCCCGCCAACTGCTCCGCTCCGTCAGCCGGCCTGCAAGCCGCTCCGGCTGTCCCACCAAGTGCTCTGCTCCATCAGCAGCTCCGCTCCACCAGCCGCTCAGCAATATATCTTCTGGCTCCCCCACTACTTAACACAGTGCTCAATGATTTCAGCTCATAACAATTTCAGCTTTTTAGTGATTTCAGCTTGTAGTTAGGGGAGCCTTCATGCTCATTTGCACACTTAGTCCAGAGTAATTCCAACTCAGCAGCCTGTGATTAGACTCCTAAGGAACTCAAAATTAGCTCTGATATTCCACAGCGGAGAGAGAGAGAAGGCGGTGTAATTGACATTTAGGACCCTCAGACGAGGCCCATGCCATCAGATACAAATACCTGTCCCCAGCCTCTCTCTCAATTCACTGGGTTTTGGAATCCATGTCCCTCGCCTAGCAAGTGCTGCTTAGCTAAGGGCGAGTCCCTTCATCATAACAAAAGCCCACTGTCCTTGATTCACATAATCAGGGTAACAACACTTTATTCTTCCTGCCCCAATAACAGAGAAACTGGGGCTCCCACAGCAGTCAAGGTGACCATTTGGGCAAGCGGTCCATCATGCTTTGCAGGGTGGGTGTGTCCATGCAAACAAGATTAGCCCCTGACATCCCTTTCCACAACTCACCACCAGATGTCAGGGTAGAGCTCATCCTGACTCTGCTTACACATAAAAGAATTGCTGTCAGCTGTGTTTGAGCTCCTTCATCTTTAGCACTGAGTGCAAGAACTGTTTGCATCCTCTTTGGTGCACCAGCTTTTCAAACAGGAATTGATAGTGCTCAGGGACATCATCCACTGGCACTTCAGTGTCCTTGTGAACTAAAAAAAATTTTAAAAAATTATTTTCCTCAAAAACATTGTGAGAACCAATAGTTCTGATGGTTGACCACTAAGTGCAGAGTCGGCAAAGAAAGAAATGATAACCATTTTCTTTTAGAAGAGGAAACACCATAAGTATCCCAAGTAATAACAATGACAATGCCCATTTTCTTCATTGAAACTCTTTATTCTATTAGAGTTTTTTTTTAAATAGCCACAAGTTTCATGAATAAAATTACACACCAAATGTACATGATTAGGAAGATTGTCCCTGCTCTAACTTTTTTTTCTCTCTCTCTCTGTGAGTCCTAGTCTTAAGCCTATATGAATAACTGTGATGGGTGATGGCATGCCAAGTTCTTTTCCTGAATTGCACGTAAATGTTTCTGGAACCATTTCTGTGTAACAAAAGGTCAGACAGCACCTTTCCTTGGAATCTCATGAGCTATTTTGATAAATAAACTATGTGTAACCACAAAAAAAACCTGACCATCAGACAGTCTAATTTAGAAATGGATATATACCAAGTATTCCACTTTCATCAAGTGACGCAGTATGTAACAAGACTACTGAACTGAAATGCTTATTACAGAAAGCTGAGTATTTGTAATAAACACAGTAAATTGCTTGCCAAATGCATGTTTAAAGAGGGGATTACAAATAATAGCAACATTTGATAGGCTCTAGTGTCCTCTTCATGTATACAGTCATTCAGGGATGGAGGTTCCTACTCTGTTTTAGACTCCGAGGGCCAGATCCTGAGCTTGTTAAATTGGCATAGCTCCATTGAAGTCAGTGGAGATATGCTGTTTTACAGAAATTGGCATCCAAGTTCTATAAGGGGTGAATGTTGCTTATTTATCCAACATTTTTGTTCTCTCTGTAAAAGACTAATATCCAAAGAGTATTGTGACAGGGTACAGGGGAACTACTTGTTCCTCAGAGAACAGGGATTGATCTTAGCTGAATTTCTCCCTCCCCTTATACAAGCGCTCATTGGAAAGACTGTAAAACTGGCTACTTGTAAGACTAAGGAGAGAGAATGCGCTTGGGCTGCACACCCAGAGGTAATAGAATTTGCTTTAGCCCTGAGTTGGGCATTTTTGTGTTTCCCTTTTTCCTTATATTAACTTAGATTGCTTTCTTGTCGTAAACATCATCCCTTGAGGAGAAGACCTGGCTGGTGGTTACTTCTGTATTATTTTCTGCTGAGTCATTCTACAGAACCACTACTGGGGATACTGTTAAATACATCAGCCTTGTTTCTGTCATATTCTCCCCAAAAGGGAAAAGAACAAGACTCCATGAAGTTGAACCAAGGACTTTTCTGTTTGTTGCTAATTGAGTTTACCTGGAGGAGGCTCTATTTGATGGTGACAGGTGGCAGTATAAATCCCCAAAGTGGAGAGATTCTGACCTGCGTTGCTGAATCATGCACTGAATCTCTTGGAATTAATTACAAAGTTTTTGTTTGCTTGTTAAGACCATCTACAGTTAAAGGAAGAGAATTTCAATGCCATTCATAGAATGTGAATAATTTGCTTTGCATAGGAGGGAGAAGAATTAAAATCTTGGGTGAGATTCTCTAAGAGGTGTGGCATTGAACTCACAGCCCAGAAGAGGTGGGACTATGATGCACCCTCCTAATCTAGGGATGCTTTGGGACCTGAATTGGTCCCTGGCATGACACAGAGAACCCCTGAGCCTGTCCAAGTTATAGCAGTCCTTTTGGGCTAATCTGTGGACCACACTGGTGCCCAGAATCTCCACAATACTGTGGAAATTCCCTTGCATTCCCCTCCTACCCTCATCCCTGACTCCTACACTGGGGCTTGCAAGGAAGTCCTTGGGAGGATTTACATCTGTCTTCTGCAGTGCCTGTGCCAGGGGAATCCTCCCCCAGCTGCATATGGGGCTTGTAGGGCCTCTTTGCCCTGCTCTGGCTCTTTTATCCTATGTAAAGGGGTAGGAGCGAGTGTGAGAATTTCACCTCTTGTTAAGGAGAATTGGAGGGATCTTCTCTGGGAATATGTTTGTTAACATACCTGCCACTTGGTGCAATCTGGTGCATTTCAAAGGCAAATGATTTGCTCTTCAGAAGTACCTTTATGAGCCACAAAGGTTAAAAATCATCTCTAGCAGAGATGATTTAACAATATATCAGAAAGGGAGGTGAACTCCATCAAACGCAGGGAAGTCCCTCCCCCATCATCCCTCCTTAAGTCTGGCCTCAACCTAATGCTTACGATTCAACAGGAATGTAAAGGTCCAGGGGGAGACAGAATTTTCAGTATTCCAGTGGGCCAGTTTACTGCTATACTCCAATTTGCTGTGTCAGCTCTTTAGTAAAGAAAATAAATACTTTTAAGAAACTGCTGCTGATCCAAGAGATGAAACTGAGAAGCTGATAATAGTGAACAGTTATGAAATACATATGATTGTAATGTAGAATGTTGGCAGGCGACATGCATAAGAAAATAAGACATTCCTGGTACACCAGGTAATACTTTGCTGTATATACGCTGCTAAAAAAAAGCATTCCCATACTCATTTCAAGTAAGTCCTTTCTTCAAGTATTAGCAATGATACATTTTTAGGAGCATGCTATAATATTTTGGATTATGTATTTGTTCACCCTGAATTATACCAGACTAGTTCCTATGAAATGCTTATGGAATGAACCTATTTCTTCTGTGTTTTCATTGGTATCATTTAAAGAGGGGCTGGAACTAGAATCCTCAATGCAAATACCTCTGAGCAGTGGGTGGTTTAAATCTGGACCCTGACCTGAGTGTGAATTTCATCATTAGGGCCTGTCCTGATAATGAATTGAATTGAACATCCCTGAAATTTCCAGGAAGGATTAAGAATCTGGACTTGAACCTGGGTCTGAGTCTGTGTTTTGGGACTATAGCTGATGTCATTTGTAACAAACCAAAATATAACATTTAAGCAGTTCTCTCCCATTCGATATATTTGAAAGGGAATTAGAGATGGATGAAACTCAGAAAGTTGAAGGGAATAAAATTCATCTTAGAGAGGTATCCAAGGTACTTTTCTGAACTATTCATACTTTTATGGGCTCCCAACAACTCTGATTCATTTCTCCAAAGCCCTGGCAAAACTGTCAAATGTAAAATGCAAGCTAGAGCTTATGTGGATGAGAAATCAGCAGACAAGTTGCTTTTATGCAGAATTGTCTTTCTAGCTGAATGAAGCAAGGCCCTACATTCAACTTGATGGCAATTATATCTTAAACATCCACTTATTCATGTGTGTTTGAATATCCCACCTCCAAAGATCACACCAATAAAAAAACAAAAATAAAAGTAGTCATTTCTGCAGTCTTGTGAGCCTCTGAGTATAGACAGTACTTAAGGTGGCTTGCAACTAGTACAATATGTTTTTACTTTGTTCATGTGTAGATCAAGTTTAGACATGTCCCTCGTGAATGTTCTGTAACTTGGATTCAGACTTCGAGGCCAGAAGGAGCCATCATGGTCATCGAGTCTGACCTCCTGCATATCGCAGGCCACAGAACCTCACCCATCCACTCCTGTCATTAGCCATTATCTCTGGCTGAATTACTGAAGTCCTCAAGACTTCCTTTAAAGTCTTTGAAAGACTTCAAGTTACAGAGAATCCATCATTTACTCTAGTTCAAACCGGTAACTGACCCATACCGCACACTGCAGAGGAAGGCAACTCACACCGCAGGATCTCTGCCAATCTGACCTGGGGGAAAATTCCTTCCCAAACCCAAACATGGTGAGACCTACCAGCCAGACACCTGGGAAATAATTCACTTTAACTCCGAACCCTCCCTTTCTACAGTCCCATCTCCAGCCATTGGAGATACTTTCTATTATCAGTCACAGATGGACCATACGTAGGTAACCTCAGAATAACATCCCCTCCATACAATTATCAGGCTTTGTCTTGAAACAAGTTACGTTTTTTGCCCCACTACTGCCCCTGGAAGGCTGTTCCAGAACTTCGCTCCTGTGATGGTTAGAAATCTTTATCTAATTTTAAGCCTAAATTTGTTGATGGCCAATTTATATCCATTTATTCTTGTGCCACATTGGCCCTTGTCTTAAATAACTTCTGTCTGTCTCTCTCTCTCTCTGGTATTTATCCCTCTGATGTATTTATAGACAGCAGTCATATCTTCCAATCATCCTTCGTTTTGTTAGGCTAAACAAGCCAAGCTCCTTAATTCTCTTCTTGTAAGGTAGGTTCTCCATTCCTCTGATCATTCTGGTAGCTCTTCTCTGCAACCGTTCCAGTTTGAATTAATTTTTCTTAAAGAGGAGAGATCAGAATTGCACACAATACTCCAGATGAGGTCTAACCAGTGCCTTGTACAATGGTAATAACACTGTCTCTACTGGAAATATCTCGCCTGACACTTCTTAGGACCACATTAGCCTTTTTCACAGCCACATCACACTGGCAGCTCATAGTCATCCTGTGATTCATCAATACATGCAGGCCTTTCTCCTCCTCTGTCATTTCCAACAGATTAGTACCCAGGTTATAGCAAAAATTCTTGTTAGTTCCTAAGTGCATGACCTTGTACTTCAGTATTAAATTTCATCCCATTTCTATTACTCCAGTTTTCAAGGTTGTCCAAATCTTCTTGTATGATAGCCAGAGTTCAGAGCCTGGAATATCTTCGTTGTCTCTAGCCCTCTGTTTACAGGACTACCTTCTCTTCCTTGCTCTCCCATATTCTGTTAGTGCCTGTCTCTCCCCTACCCTTTCCAACTCAGCTAGCCTGGTCCTCAATTCTATTTCTCCTTTGCTAGCTGGTCTCTTCCTCTGCCTTGTTCTCATAGTCAAATGCTTCCACAGTCCACTTTCTTCATCCAGAAGTACATCCTCACAGTACTCTTGTCCAGAATGCATCTGCAAGTCTTGAGGTTTATCTTCAGCCTCCTCTCCTTCCCTCCATCATCCACTCAAATCCCCTTAGAAACTCAACCATATCACCTCTAAACCTTGGATCTTCTCTTCCATCAGATCTATCAGGCTGCACTTCATACAAATGAAGCACCTTTCAGGTACCCTCTCCAGAATAATCTATATCCCACAGCTTCCACATCTTCATGGTCTCTTCCATTCTTTGGGTCTCTGTAGCTATCGTAGCTTTCCCTCCTAAAAGTCCTGTCAGGAAGAAGAAACGAAAAACGAAGCACCACACCCCCCCTCCGTCAAACGTCCCTTACAAACTCCCACTCAAACTCCCCTGTTTTTAGTTTTGTTGGCTGGTCTTGTGCCACTGCTTCTCCACTTTGATTTCATTTCTTTCCAAAAAATAATGGGGTTTTCTATCTTAACATAATTTACTGGTTTGAAATTAATTTTTTTTGCTGTTCTACATGTTGTTTTAAACCACAGATGATAGCCGGGTAACAGGACAGTCACTTTCACACACTAAAATGGCCTTCAGTGCCATGCAAGTACAGAATTATAAAATGTGCCCATTAGCGATCTTCTCTTAAATGTAGAGGAAGCCTCCTCCAATCAAGAAGCTTTGCATCCTAGGCCTTACAGTCTCTATTGGCTGCCCCTCCAAGTTTCAGATAAGGGCAGTTGGATCGTCTACACTTTATATAAATCAGATTCAGCACTCTGGCTTATGGTAAGGTTTCTGGTGTGGCCCTTATATGAACATATCCATGGGCTCCATGGCCTTAAATAAACGGGATATACCAACTTCCTGCATTTTGCCTTTAGGAGCCATTCTGACATATGCTTTTTTGACCTATGCATCAGGCAGGTGGGGGGAATATTTGGAATCCTCTTCCTTTTCCTGGTAGATTAGAAGCTGACAGTAAATTTAGAGCTGGGTATAGCAAAGTGCCTTGGAGTCCCCTGTCTTTTTTTTTTTTTGCCAGTTGAGTTCACGCCTGTTCTCTGTGTGCCTTTCTTTTTCTCTCTCAGGGAAAGGGACAGGAGGCAAAATAAAAGTTTAAAAAATACCGTGTATTATACTATTTTCATTGTATTCTTGCTATTGGGGACTTTGTCACTGGGGACATATCATTCTCTGTCTCTTTCTGCCCAGCAGGGGAATACAAACAAGCCATAAGAAAATACTTTTTCTACAAAATATTATTGTAGGCCTCATTAGATCAAGGATTCTGTTGCTGTGACATGCTTCCTTGGGCTCTCTCTGGAGACGAGAAAAAAAATTGTAGTATATCATAGTATTTTAGCTGGAAACGAACCATTAGGGACTGTCTGTGACATGAAAGTTGCCCACCTCAGGTGTCCAGACTCCTGTTACTCTACTTATGCTGAAATGCACCAAACAGCGAGAAGTGAGGAGTCAATGCTATTTCTGCTGCATTTGGAGCTACTGATTGCTGGGAAACTGTTTGGGGAAAGAGCAAGCTGTTAGTTTTACTATTAAATTCTTTCTATGAGGAAGGTTAGGAGCAGTAGCGTAGCCGGGGGGGGGGGGTGGGAGGGGGAGCGGCTGCTCCCCCTTGAGCAGAAGCGGCGGAAGCGGCGCCTTTTTTTAGCAGCACTAAAACAAGGCGCTGCTTCTTTTTAAGCGCCGCTTCTTACACTCACCCGGTGGCGCTCTGGGTCTTCGGCGGCGGGTACCACCAAAGACCCAGAGTGAGCCGCTGAAGTGCCGAAGACCCGGAGCACCGCCGGGTGAGTACAGGGGGAGGCGCCTTTTTATAGTGCCGCTCCCCCTGCGCTCCGGACCTGGCTGCGCTACTGGTTAGGAGCAGCAACTTCGCATGTCAATGCTGTATATGTGTATGAGAACTAGAGAGTGGGGAGCAGACAGGTTCTGTGGGTCAGTCCTAGGATTGGCCCACTGGACAAATGCTCAGTTGCTCAGCACAGCCCAGTATGGGCCTAGCTCCCTTCCCACACATGTCTCCTCCTTCTCACCTATTTTCAAGGATCTAGTGCTACCACCAGTGTAAGATTACACAGACCTTGGGATTCTGGGACCCAAATGAATGCCCACTGATATTAATGGCTTTGGATCACACTTCTGGAGCACAAGGACTACTATTGTCCTTGATCCCTTCATAGGAATGGATGTTAGAGCAGGGGTGGCCAGCCTGAGAAGGAGCCAGAATTTACCAATGTATATTTCCAAAGAGCCACAGTAATATGTCAGCAGCCCCCCACATCAGCCCTCCCCATCCGCTCCCAGAGCCTCCCACCCCTCCCAGCCCCGCCGATCAGCGCTCCCCCTCCCTCCCCACACCTCCCGATCAGCTGTTTCGTGGCATGCAGGAGATTCTTGGGGGTGGGGGGGCAGGGAGCGAGAGCACAGCAGGCTCAGGGGAGGGGGCAGGAAGGGTTGGAGTGGGGGCAGGGCCTGTGGCAGACCCAGGGGTTGAGCAGTGAGCACCCCCCGGCACATTGGAAAGTTGGCGCCTGTAGCTCCAGCCCCAGAGTCGGTGCCTATACAAGGAGCTGCATATTAACTTCTGAAGAGCCGCATGTGGTCCGGAACCACAGGTTGGCCACCCCGGTGTCAGAGGGAAAGATCTTCACATTCTAGCTGCTTGTGCACCTGGGCTGGACAGGACACAATCTAGCCATATCGTTTTATGTGGTTTTATAGCAAAAACCTTGAAGACTTTGTAGCAAGGAGGATTCTATGCTGTCAGTGAAACATTTCACCCCCTCTTTCTTGATGCTAGCAGTGCAGCATTGTTTGAAGTGACTCTGTCATCTTGGTTCCGTCGTCTTCTTTTCTTCTTATACTGAACTAACAAAGAACTTTCTTCAACATGCACATCATGAATGCAGTTTGATTCCACACACACTCTGACCTGCAACTTGTTGGAGACTGAAGAATCCAAGGAATATAATAGAAGCAATATTACTTGAGCAACTGTTTCAAAGGAAAGCAGTAGGTAACACGGTATGTGAACTCCCCTTGGCAATTGATAATCTAGTTAGAACCAGATTATTGTAATCTGAATAACAGAGACTAGGCTCTTTCTTCATCTGTTTCCTTGCCTGACAATTTAATAACAAATATACTTTGGGGAAAAGAGTCTAACACACTTTTCCACTTCATCAAATATTTTGAACTGCTATCCTATCAGTCATTGTTAATAATTTCCAGATTATGAGTAAGTAGCCTCTTCTTTTTCTGTTGAAAAGTTCAAAATGGGTTTAAAAAGTAAAAAGCCTCTACCCATAGCATCAAACATCAATACGGTAAACAGGGAAACAACTCAGTGGCATACATCTGTGGAATTTTTGGCAAGGCAACAAATTTAAAAGAAGCACAGGGCATGGGCAAATTTGCAGGTCTAATATGTGTCTGAACACTTACGCCATAATGTGTACAACTCTTATTTTATCCAAATCTCAACTGACATACATCTGATTTCTATCTGTAGGCTACCAGTAACTTCTAAGAGTAAGAGCCAGTAAGTCACTTCTGCTCTAGTCACTTCCGGAAATCCAGAGGCATTCATACCTATGAACACATAGGAAAAACTGAGCATGTGTTAGAAATTCTAGAACAGAAACAAATACAAAACCAAATTAGTTAGCTCTGCTATAATAATTATACAGAATCAATGCTAACTCATAAAAAACTTGCAGGGCATAATCCACATCACCACCACATTCCCAATGTTTAAATATCAACGGTCTTACATCCCAAATATCAAAAGACTGGCCTTGCTCCTCCCTGGCTTGCTGCTTTCTGTCTTCAAGCAGGCTGGGGTCCACTCCTGGAGGAGGGAAGCCACAGCTCCCTGGCTAGTGCCACTGCTCAAGCAGAACCTCCTTCCCTGAGGTGAAAAGGGGGCTTCTTTTCTCTCTCCATGAGAGGGATAGCAGTGATCGGCCCGGGAAGAGGGATGGGTATCAGCTGTGGTTCAGGAAACCCCTCTTCTTTCCACCAGCCTAACTGAAGGTGTCAGGATGGTGCTCTTAAACTGGGAATTGTGGCCCGAATCTTCCTTGACTGCTCACAGAGCAGGAGAATGTGAGCTATAATGGCAGCTGAGGTCCTCCACTCTCAGCCTACTCTGCAGCAGCCAAGGCTGCCTCTTCTCTTTAGCTGCTTCTAGAATCATAGAATCATAGAATCTCAGGGTTGGAAGGGACCTCAGGAGGTCATCTAGTCCAACCGCCTGCTCTGTCACAGAACTGTGGAAGCCACTGGCTTCCATTTCCAGATATGTTCCGTCATGAGAAGATTTCTGCTTGGGGGTGATAGTCTCTTCCTACTCAGCTGTGGGTTAGGGTTAGCAATCTCACAGCTGCTGATTTCACCTCAGCTCCTCTTTCCTGAATGCATCTCTGTGAGGCATCCACTCCTTGTGCCGTCCAGCATACCTGACCTCAGTCAGCACATACTCCAGTGATTCCCTGCGCTTGTGCCCTAGCCTCAGGCCTATTGAGTCTAGTGCTTAATCTGGTGCTGCTTTCACTCCTAATTTAAGCCATCAAGAGTTTTGACATTTATTTAAATTGAGGCTAAAACAGGCCCATAGAGCGGAAATTGTACCCCCAAGAACCCAAGTCACTCATGTTAGTATACCAACATGTGCAAGCAAAAAGCATAGTGGAGCCTTCTAAAACTGCTTAATAGAACTGTATTCATAGTCTTGTATTTAAGTTATTTACAATATGGGGACTGTATGGCTCAGGAGATTGGTAATGGCATGAAGACCCTTTCACCTCTGGGCCACTTGTTTAAATACAATCCTGGTCAGTAATAACTTGTCAGAAGTTCACAAGCTTTGAGTGTCCTGTTGATTTCAGTCCTGTTCCTCATAGAAAAGTGTTCACATCCAAAACTGGTATCCTTGCTGGCATTCTCAGCAGAGACGCTAAGGACTAAATGGGCATCCATTATTTATTTATTTCTGTAGTGCCATACATGAACATGGGGTCAGATTTTTCATAGGTATTTAGATGCCTAAAGCTGCAGCTAGGTGCCTAGTCGGATTTTCAAAAGCACTTAAGCAGGTTAGGCAACCAACTCCCACTGATGCAGTTTAGGAGCCTAACTTGCTTGGGTGCTTTTGAAAATGCCATGAGGCGCCTAAATGCCTTTGAAAATCTGGCCCATAGTACTTTGTAGACAAATAAAAGATGTCCCTTGGTCCAACAAGCTTACCATACAATTTGAGACAAAATGCAAGAAGGTTATAGATAAATACCAGCAGCTGAGAGGTATGGGGACAGGAGGACAAGCTTTAAGTACAACCCTTTCATAAGAACGGCCATATTGGGTCAGATCAATGGTCCATCTAGCCCAGTATCCTGTCTTCTGACAGTGGCCAATGCCAGGTGCCCCAGAGGGAATGAACAGAACAGGTAATCATCAAGTGATCCATCCCCTGTCGCCCATTCATAGCTTCTGGCAAACAGAGGCTGGGGACGCCATCCCTGCCTATCCAGGCTAATAGCCATTAATGGACTTATCCTCCATAAATTTATCTAGATTTTTTTGAACCCTGTTATAGTTTTGGCTTTCACAACATCCTCTGTCAAGGAGTTCCACAGGTTGACTATGGGTTGTGTGAAAAAATACTTCCTTTTATTTCTTTTAAACCTGCTGCCTCTTAATTTCATTTGGTGGCCCTTAGTTCTTGTGTTAAGGGAAGGAGTAAATAACACTTCCTTATTTACTTTCTCCACACCATTCATGATTTTATAGACCTCTATCATGTGTCCCCCCCCGCACCTTAGCCATCTCTTTTCAAGCTGAAAAGTCCCAGTCTTATTAATCTTTCCTCATACGGAAGCTGTTCCACACCCCTAATCATTTTTGTTGCCCTTTTCCAATTCCAAAATATCTTTTTTTTTTTTTTTTTTTTTTTAGATGGGGCTACCAATCTGTATTCAAGATTTGTATGGAGGCATGGATTTATATAGAGGCAATATATTTTCTATCCTATTATCTGTCCCTTTCTCTAATGATTCCCAATATTCTGTTAGCTTTTCTGACTGCCGCTGTGCAGTGAGTGGATGTTTTCAGAGAAATATTCACAATGATGCCAAGATCTCTTTTTTGAGCAGTAACAGCTAATTTAGACCCCATCGTTGTATATGTATAGTTGGGATTATATTTTCCAATGTGCATTACTTTGCATTTATCAACATCTTCTATTTTGTTGCCCAGTCATCCAGTTTTGTGAAATCCCTTTGTAACTCTTCACAGTCTGCTTTGCACTTATCATGAGTAGTTTTGTATCATCTGCAAATGTTGCCACCTCACTGTTTACCCTTTTTTCCAGATCATTTATGAATATGTTGAACAGTCATGATCCCACTGATCATTTATTCCTACCCTTTGTTTCCTATCTTTTAACCAGTTACTGATCCAGGAGAGAATCTTCCTTCTTATCCCATGACAGCTTACTTTGCTTAAGAGTCTTTGGTGAGGGACCTGCCCAAAGGCTTTCTGAAAATCTAAGTACACTATATTCACTGGATCACCCTTGTCCACATGCTTGTTGGCCCCCTTAAAGAATTCTAGTAGATTGGTGAGGCATGATTTCCCTTTACAAAAACCATGTTGCCTCTTCACCAACAAGTCATGTTCATCTCTGTGTCTGATAATTCTATTCTTTACTATAGTTTCAACCAACTTCAATAACAGATGTGATCTCTGTCAGTCAGGATTGATCTAGATTGACAGGAGACTGTGGAGATGCTTGCACAACTACTGCAGTGCTTTACCTGTTGTGTGGATAAATAGGCAGCTGCAGTCTTCAGTGCTGTCAGTCTAAGGCTTCTCACTGACACTAAATTCACTGAAAAATATTAAAAGAAGGTGAACATTGTCATTTTAACCTTAAAGTGGTAAAAGTATCATTCTGTTTTGATGAATGACATCTGGAATATTGTGTTCAACTCTGGGTGCCACACTACTCAAAAGATATTGGCAAATCGGAATGAGTTCAGAGAATAGCAACAAAATTAATTATGGGACATGATAAGAATAAAAGACAACCAGGGAGGTGTAATAACTGCCTATAAATATTAGAAGGTTGTAGAAGAATGGATGGAGACGAATTATTTAGTATGATGTGCAGGCTTATTATTATGAGAAATGACATGAAATTAAGGTGGGGGAATTTGGGCTGGCAATAACAGGGGAGGGGAGAGTAGTTTGTGGAATAGTTTCCCAAGAGAAGTGGGACTTTTAAAACTAGGCTTGAAAAATGTATTGTGGAGAACAATCTTGCACTGGCATGCAAGTGGGCTGGAGGTACTAATAGGTCTTTCCCGTCTCTGTCATCTATAATTTATATCAGCCGTCTATGATTTAAAAAAATTAAAGCTAAAGTACAAATAGATTTTTCAAATTGATAATTTCTAAACCTGTTACATAGTAGTCTAGTGGGCCATTATACAAGTTGAATAGGGATTTCATAGGCAACTAATAAATTAATGGGATGCTAGGTATTTTGCATTGAAAACCACAATGCTGTGTGTTTCGACAACGAATGTACAAAAGATATACAATAGTTTGCTTCTTCTGGGTGTGCCAGACTAGCAAGTAGAGATGAGTGATTGACTAAGTCGTATTGTGTGGTTTGGGGATCTTGGTTAGCAGAGATGGTGCTAAGGCTGAAATCACCAATCTTATTTCACATGTCTAGGCATCAGGCTGGAAGGAAGTGTGGTCTCTAAAGTAAAGACCTCCACTTTATTTAGTAAGCCATGTAATGTTCTTGTGTAACATGAGTAATAATATCACATTACCTACAACGTAACTAACAAATTACCAAGATTGATCTTATAAATCCTTAGAGAGAATGACAATTTACTACCCCCTTTGGAACATTTGTCTACTCCAAATTGCAGATTCCAGCATAAAACTAGGAAAAGCATCATTAGCCAATTACTGTGAATACCCCCGAGTCATTACTGCAAAAAGTTCTTTATTAACATAGTTATTGTATATTACAGTAATTTAACAAAGGGCACTAATAAATGTAGACAGCTACTCAGAGAAATGGAAGTGTTAACTTGTTTGATAGTTATTAGGGAGAAATAAACTATGATTTCCAATATGCAACTTAAGTATCAGGAGGTAGCCGCATTAGTCTGTATCCACAAAAACAAAAAGGAGTCCGGTGGCACCTTAAAGACTAACAGATTTATTTGGGCATAAGCTTTTGTGGGTAAAAAACCCACTTCAACTTAATCTCTCCTCATTTTAACCTCAGCACATTTTAGAATCTGACAATAATGTCTCATAGATTAGAAAGGAAACGACAAAGTCTGCTATATTCTTGCTTCTACTTTTAAAATGGATTTGTTTCAGAGTCATGTGGTGGAAAGATGATTTGGTTTTATATTTTCCCTTTTCCTAGGGTAGAAACCAATATTAGTACAATAGTGTTTGAGACTATGTGCTCTTGCAGCGTGGGCCCAAAGTCAAGCTCAAAAGTCTCAGCTGGGCCCAAAAGTCAAGATCAAAACAGAACACTGTGGATAAAAAGAAACATTAGCAACCAAAATCAATCTTTTGTACGTGTGTGTGTGTGGGTGGGTGTTGGTGTGGGTGTCCAAAGAGTCCTTGGATCTCCATGATCCAAGGCTGGAATTTGTAACCTAGCATTATATATATAACCGTATAAAATATTCACTGAAGTAAGAGATGTAGTTGCAGAGTGAGAATCAACACAATATGCCACCCTATATCCTTAAGTTCTTCAGTGGCTTCTGTTTTGCCGTCTTCCGTCTGCACCCCTGTACACTAAGAGGTCTGTTTGTTCCCATTCAGGTTCTGAACATATGGAGTTATATTTTCAGAAGAGTTTAGCACTTAGTGTATTGAGCTCTTTTGAATATCTGGGCATTTATTTTGGTACTTACATAGAACTGAGATGTTTCAAAAATCTGATCCTTAGAAGTGAAGTCCATTATGATGGATGATCAAAGCAATGAGCAATGGGGAGATGTCCCTGCCACAAAGGTTATTATGAGCATCCAAATGGTAAATTTAAGAGATGAGATTAAATACTTTCATTTGAATTTGTATCTGAGCAGCTTAAATATTGTAATGGTCAAAGGAGATGAGCAGCGTATTCAGACTGAGACAACGGTTCTCTCTCAAGCTAAACCTCATGAACCGGATGGATCTAATGTATTTTGAGCAAGAGCTCTGTAAGCAGAAAGAATTTCTGTTTGGAGACCGTTCTTTCTTTTGAATAGAGTAATAGAGTTGATTGTCAATGTTCTCACCAAAGTTGGACAAATATACTCTGCGTGTTGATGCAACTTCAAATGCTCTTTACTGGCATTTTTGGAGATAGTTCCTCAGATCAGGTGGTAGGAACAGTGATGGGTGCTCCTTGTATGTCTGCACGAGGCACTAGAGAGAGACTCTTCTATTGTTGCTCCTTCCCAAGAAGCCTTAGCCTCCTTGCTTGAACTCAAGCATCATTATCAATAGTAATGCCCCTTTCTTGCTTTCAGGGACAAGGGAGGAGTAATTTATTATAGACCTTGAAAGGGGGGCATAGCTTACTTCTCTCATGTACCCAGCCAGCTCTACCAGTGCCACACCCATTCTCTGCTTCTTTCTACCCACTTGCTTCCTGTGGGGGAGGTGGTGGTATTCAGAGAATAACTCTTGTGCTCTACATAGGAGCTGGACTCAAGATCCAAGTATCCTTCATGTGGTCATGTGTAAGAATCAGTGGGACTCAATCCTGAGTTGGTGGAGCGATCAGGCAACAGACGCCTCCACATTGCCACTCAGTGACAGCTGCTAACTGGCTGTGAGCCACAAATCACAGCAGACATACACTATGGGAAGTTCTGCCTTAAAGACTGGATTGGCAGCTGCCTTGCAGGCTTCCAATTGGCCCCTTGACTCCATATAAACTCACAAGGTGTACCAGGAAGTGTCCAGGCAACAATGCAGATCCCCAGCATGCCACCACAACCTGCTCTGCTTCTCTGCTCCTGAACTCCCGGCAGTGACTTTGGCTTTGACTTGGATTCTGACCTGGTTCCAGACCCAGAACTCGGACACAAGTTCTGACCTCTGGTATTGACCTCAGCCCAGAAATCTGACCTCAAGTTGCTCAAGCCTCAACCCCCACCCCAAGAACCTGGCAGTTTCCATGGATCATCCGTAATACATGCTGAACGCTGGCCCTTTAAGAACATAGAGACAGCAGATCATCCCTTATTTGGGATGTCTCAAAGGGAACCGGAAACACCTGAATGGGTTGACTGTCCTCTGGAGGAACTCCCCACATCGAGAGCAACAGTGTTGCAGCTCCCATCAGAGAATCAGACCCTGTGGGTGCAGATTACTCAGCTACACAAAGAAAATACAACACTGCAGACTCGCGCCCTATGCCACCAAGAACCAGTCCCTGCAGAAGCAGACCACCCCGTTTTGAGGCGAGAATATTGCACTCCAGACATGTGCCATGTCCCTGGATGTGAGACAGCTGTTATGCTCTCTAAATGCTTCAACGGGGACTGCCCAAAATTCAGTGGGTTTTTTAATCAATGTTGTAGGCAGTTCCTGCTCCATCTCTGATCCTACTCCACTGATCAAGCTAAGGTAGGATTTGTAGCTAGCCTCTTAATGGGAGAGGTGCTAGGCTGGGCCTCATTCCTGCTTGAACAAGGAAGCCCAATGCTGACGAACTGGGATGCCTTCCTTCAGGTGTCTTCTGTAATTTTCAACAATCCCACCACATTTGCTCAGCCAAAGTTGCCCTGTGAAAACCCCAATGGACCGGAATTGGTTGTCTCCTATGCCACCCACTTCAGATTACTTGTCTCTGACACTGCATGGAATGTGGTGGCCCAGATCTACCGGTTTCAGTGGGGATTATGTGAGGAAGTTAGACAAGGTATTTTATGTGAAAATCCCAAACCACTTGGATGCCTTTGTTGACCTTGCCATATGCATTGACAACAGACTGCATGAGCAATGGGAAGAAAGGAAGGGGTCAGTGCCACATCCAAGACAGTAGTCCTCAGTAATGGACACCGACCCGGTCCCAGAGTTCATGCAACTTGAGGCAACCCACTGCTGTGAGACTCCCGAGGAAAGAAAACACCATCACTGCCATAGTTTGTGTTTCTATGGTGGGGAACCTGGCCACACACTCACTGGTTACCTGTCATGGATCCCAGTCCAGAAAAATTTGGGAAATGACTGAGCCCAGGACCAATAAAGGGGACCATTCTGTGTGGGCCCCAAGCCATTCATCCCCTTACTGAAACATGCCTGAGGCATGGTGAGCCCTCCAAGTTCAGGTCCACCTCCAAATTCCAGGCGAGCCTCAGTGAGTTCCTCTGCAGTGGGCACATGTGGACTTTGGAGCTGCAGACAGCTTCATGGACACCAATGCCGCGGGAGCCTTGAGCATCCCAGTTGGGGTGGTAGAACCTTCCCAAAAGTGGAGGGGCCAGGGGCTCCTGCCCCCTCCATGGCCCCTTCTGCTCCTTCCATCTGAGGCCCCGCCCCTGGCCAAGCAGGAAACCGAAGGATGCCAGGAGCCACCAACATTCCACCTACCCTCGGTGTGGGGTGGTGTGAGAGCAGTCTCCAGCCCATGTCCTGCCCCATGGGGCCCCCACCCAGGGCAGGTTGGGGGGTTGTGGCTCCCCACAGCTTCCTGCATGGCTCTCCCTGACCTGATTCCAGCTGGGGGATGGGGCCTCAGCGTGGGAGGGCCATGGTCCCCTGGCCTCTCCAGTTCCAGTGCCCTTGATCCCAGTGCAGCCAAAAGTGACTCCTGACCTCTTTAGAGACTTGTTCCTCTCCTTGGACCTGATGACACAGGAGACTGTGTCTTTGGAAGTTGTTATCCAGAGCCACCAAGAAATCTGAATTTTTCAGGCAGTCCACTCACCATGCTGTCCCATAATCCTTGGTGTCTCCTGATCAGCAACCCATAACCCCTATGTTTTGTGGCGGGAATAGAAAATCAGCTTCTGCTCTAAATTCTGCCAGCAAGTCTGCCTGTGCACATCACCTGATGGAGCCCAGCCAGAGACTGGGCCACCACTGGGAAATCCCCAGATGCTGGCTGTGGGCCAGGTGAGATCAACGCCAGAATCAACCACTCTTCTTCCCATTTAATATCGTGAATACATGGACCTCTTTGAAAAAAACCCACAGACATCACACCATCCCACCGGGACTAAGACTGTCTGGGCTACAACCTGGGACTAAAACACCCTTTGGCCTCATTTGTGCAGTGTCAGAACCAGAACTATCTGCCCTGCATGCCTGTCTGCAGGAGAACCTGACCAAAGGGTTGATCTAGTCATCAACCTCCCCTGCTGGAGCCCCTATTCTTTTTGTCAAAATGAAAGATGGGACCCTGTCCCTATGCAAGGATTATCAGGCCCTCAATCAAGTAATTGTCAGAAACCAGTATCCCTTCCTGCTCAACCCAGAGTTACTGTACTGCATGCAATCAGCCCAGGTATTCACTAAGCTCAGACTGTGAGGAGCCTACAACCTGATAAGTATCAGAGCAGGGGATGAATGGAAGATGGCTTTTCAAACCTTGTGTGGCCATTTTGAATACTTGGAGATGCCATTTAGTCTCACAAATGACGCTGCCACTTTTTTAGTATTCCATGAATGTGGTATTCCATGACATCCTAGACCAGTATGTCATAGTTTACTGTGATGACATACTTGTCTTCTCTGAGAGACCAGAGCAACATACACAGCTTGTCCAATCAGCCCTTGATTGGCTTTGCCAATGTGGTCTATATGTGAAACTTGAAAAGTGCAGCTTCAACCAACATGCTATGGAGTTCTTGGGCTACAGCTTGTCCTCTGGGAGACTCCAAATGGATCCAGGAAAGTGGGCACTATTCAGAGCTGGGCAGCCCCTTGATACATCAAGAAGCTGACACACCTCCTGGGGTTTGTTAACATTTATAGAAGTTTCATTCCTGGATTTTTGAGCCAGATGAAGCTCTTTACAGCACATCTACTCAAGAACACCTCCTTCACCTGGTCCCTGGTGGCACAACAGGCATTTGATCATCTCAAGATGGCCTTCACTAGCGTTCTACTGCTGAGGCAGCCCTGCATCATCGAGACCGATGTCTCCAAAGCTGCTCTTGGGACCATAATATCCCAAGGATACAGCCCCCAACAGCATCTCCTCCCTTGTGCCTACTACTCATGGAAGTTTACTTCGACAGAACAGAATTATGAAATCTTAGGTAAAGAACTTCTAGAGATCAAGGCCACCTTCAAAGAGTGGTGCCATTACCTGAAAGGGGCCTGGAACCCAATATAGGTGTACACCGATCATACAGAATGTAGAATACCTTCCCATGGATAAGGTGCTAACAAGGACAGATCTGCTAGGCTCTGCTCATTGCAAATTTTAACTTCACCATCACCTACCACCCTGGAGCCCAAAACAATGCTCCTGATGCCCTGTCCCAAAAGGGAATTTCCTCACCAGCCAAGAGCCCTCTTGCACAAAGCTACTATGCATTTTCAAGCCCCTCAATTTCCTGGATGTCCCCATTTCCCAAGACCTCACATATTGCATATGCTCAGTGGTGGGGGAGGAGCCCCCTCCCAAGGAACGTGAAGTAGGAAGCATGGGGCAACATCAAATATGAGACAGATTACTCCATGCCAGGAGTCACATATATGTCCCACCGAGAGGCCCCCACTGCAGGTACTGAGACTCAGCCATGACTCCCCACTAGCAGGCCACTTCATACACCTCAGAGCCTTTCACCTGATTGCCCACTTCTTCTGATGGCCCTAGATGTAAGCAATGGTGCACTTCTATGTAGATTCTTGAGAGATAAGTGTTTACACCAAGAGACTGTGCATGAGACCCCCTTGGCACTCTAATAGCTGCAGAAAACCTGGCTAGACCTTAGGCGGTCATCACTCTGGTTTTTGTAGTGGAGCTCCCTGTATCTGAAGGATATACCATCAATCTCACCATGGTCAATCAATTAACTAAAATAGCCCACTTCATTCCTATTGCACACCTGCCCACCACGGAAGAGACGGCTCAACTCCTGGTGATGCAAATCATCCATCTCCATGGACTTCATGAACACGTCACATCTGAATGAGGTCTTCAATTTTTGTGGTGGTTTTAGCATGAAACCCTGTGGCTGCTCGACACCCATGCCTACAGGTCCTCCACCTATCACCCACAAACCAATGGCCAAACTGAGAGGGTGAATCAGGTCTTAGAGCAGTTACTATGGTGCTTTACAAATTATCACCAGAATGTCTGGTTGGCTGTCTTACCCCACGCAAATTTGCCTGCAGTAATACTGACCATGTCTCCACTGGGCAAAGTCCATGCTACACAAACTTTGGGTTCCATCCCCATCTCCACCCGGCCATACCTGCCATCTCCACAAACCCCACAGCCAACATCTTGGTACAGTATATCCACCAAGTCCACGAGGAGTTTAAGATGCATCTTCAAAACACCAAGAGGGATTGCAAGCGATACACTGACTGCCGATGCCAGAAAGGCCTCATGTTTGCAGTTGGACAAAAGGTCTGGCTCTCAGCACAACACATCCATGAAGATCAGGATTGTCTCAAATTGTACTACCAATATATAGGCCTGTACCCAATCAGCCAGTGATCAATCCAGTGACTGTCAGGCTTCAGCTGCCTAGATCTATCAGGGTACACCCTGTGTTGCATGTATTGCTGCTGAAGCCACACGTCAACAGCTTCTTTGCTCACCAACAACAACCATTGCTCCCTCCAGCATGGGTCCAGAGTTATGATGAATATGAGGTCCATGAGATTTTGGATTCTAAAATCAAACAAGGTTCCCTCCGAACCTCATTGACTAGGAAGGTTACGGCCCCAAGGAGTGCTCTTGGGAATGGGTTTCCTGGGTCCACGTGCCTGACCTCATAGCAGCCTGTCATACAGTCCACCCAATGAGGCTACTTTCTCAGTTCTAATAGTAATACGCATATAGGGACAAATGCAAGTTCTATTGAAAGCAATGGCAAAATTTCCAGTGACTTCAATGAGTGCAGAATTTGGCCACAAGAGCTTTTAGAGTATATATATATATATATACACGCACACACATGCACGCACACACACACACACCACAGAACAGAATGAGCTAGGGCTTTCTGTTTTAGCACACAAGGCAACATTGTTTTCTAAAAAATTTAACAGAATGACTTAAGTAACTTCAGGTTTTATAGACCTCAGCAAGAAGATGTTTAATTGTGTTTTTCTTAAGAGAGTCATATATTAGCAAGTTCAGATAGAGACATTTTGCAAACGTAGACACCTGTGAATTTGTCATTTCACCCTGCTCTGACAATGTTGTCCTTGATAATGGGGGGAGGGATAGCTCAGTGGTTTGAGCATTGGTCTGCTAAACCCAGGGTTGTGAGCTCAGTCCTTGAGGGGGCCATTTAGAGATCTGGGGCAAAAATCTGTCAGGGGACAGTACTTGGTCATGCTAGTGAAGGCAGGGGACTGGACTCAAGGTCCTTCCAGTTCTATGAGAGAGACATATCTCCATATATTATTATTATAATGTAATAAGAGAGAAGATCTTGAGAGGTAAAGCACACATTTATTTGGTTTTTAAGCTTCAGTAGTTTGTTGGCGCCTGTGTGATCTTGTTAAACTCAGGAGATGCAATGCACAGTTGTCTTCAAAATTTGCTGACCGATGCTTTTTGGAATGGCACCCAGTGATCTGTGAAACTCATGCACTCGAGTATTTGTCCACTTGTCCCTATCTCATGTGTTATGGAAATATGTTTACACTTGCTCTGTTGCACAGATTTTTTTTTAAGATGGATGAATTGTTTTAGATGAAACATTGCCCATACTGCAAAATATTTTCAAGGTGGTTAAACTCTGGTGCCACAATGGCCAGGAGTTGTCTGAAATTGGCAGAACTTTGCTTTGTCAGTTTGATGGATTCTTCTTCAAGGTTAACTATTTGTTTGGCCTGGAGGATGTGAATGTTAAGTTCATTTTGGAAGAGAATAATGGGATAAGCTTTATGGATGCAGCAGGCCAGGCTTTCTCTGCAAGCGAATCAGAGTGGTCGTTGTGACCACACACAAAATGGGATGATGAAATTGAAGCTGATATTGCACTTGCTCCATTATGATTTAGTCTGGTATCTATCTACCAGGGCTCTACTTCCTTTCGTTTACTGGCAGTGGATCTAGTTCTTGTGGCTGAAGCCAGTGGTGTAGCTAGGTTTAGAGCACAGGGGGAGCGGAGCTAAAAAAAGGCGCCGGGAGCAAAAAGCGTCGGGAGCAAAAAAAATGCTCCGCTCCAGCTGCAGCGCAGGAGCAAAAGGTGTCGGAGCACAAAAAAGGCGCTGCTTCTGTTCTGTGGGGGAGCAGCCGCTCCCCCTGCTCCCCCCTGGCTATGCTACTGGCTGAAGCCCATGTGCCAAGATGTGTTTCCAGTTTTTTATGTCATGGCTCTTTTTTTCTTGCAGGTGAAGCAACTAGCGTCAAATATAGCTTTCGTGTGAATGTGGAAACAGGTACAGATGGTGTCTTCAATGGACCAGCATCCTAATGACCTTGTGGCTTCTTTCATTCTTTCAAATAGTTCATTTTCTTATCTTCTGACCTGGGGAGGAACTCCTCTCTTATTGTTTCTGTGGTAGCTAGGTTTTATTCCATCTCAGTCACTTTCTTTTTGTTTTGCCTATTTTTTTTTTCACTCCATGCCTGCATTGGAAGAGCCAACAAATTCTTTCTCTGAGATTGAAAAATTAGATTCTGGATATATCTGCTACTACATATATACACACATTGCATATTTGCTTACGTGGTTTGTGTCTTTTCATGCCATTGCCTCATAGTTATACTTCCCTGGGTGGACTGAAAAATTCTCTCTGATTTTTCAAGTCCTACTTGAAAATATGACCAGCCACAGAGGCAATAATGAGTCTCACTAAGGTTTTAGTTTCTTGCTGTTTGACAGTTTTAGCCTTGAATAGGAGTTGAGGTCTGGGAACGGTTGTACTACAGGAGGAAGCATACTTTAAAATGGTGACGTTTGCTCCTCTCATAACTCCAAGCCAGCTCCAGCAGACATTGTCCTGCCTCTAGCCAGCCCTTTCAGGCTGACTAAGAGGATTGATGGTCTGGTGGTTTGGGTGCTGGCCTGGAGCTCAGAAGACTCAAGTCCTTACTCTACCATAAATTCCGTGTGTGACTTTAGACAAATCACCACTCTATCTGTCCCTCAATTCCACATCCCTAAAATAGGGATGAAACTTCCCTACATCACAAGGGTGTTCTGAGAATAAATGCATTAAAATTGTGAGGTGCTCAGTTACTGTGGCAATGGAGACCATAGAAATACCCAAGATAGACTTCTTGTTCTCCATGAGGAATTAGTCAGGAGCTACAATTGTGCCCAGCTCTTGCATATGGGCTGTAAAGGGAATGACTTTTTGTATCCTTCCTTTATAGAAAGGATTTAGGCAAATTCTTCTCACTATTCAGCAAGGACAAAACAAAATGTTAACTGGTTTACGTTTCAGGATAGATGGTATTGGGAACACTTAAGGCAATGGAATAAGATGCCAAAAGGGGTGATGGACTCACTAAAATTGGAGATTTTTCAGTGCTAGTCTAGACAGCCCTCTATTAGGGATGGTTTAGAAATAATTAAATTAGTCCTCTCGCAAAGTAGGGGAATGTACTAAATTGCTTCTTTCCTCCCAGAATGGTTCTGTTATTCATGTACATTTCAGTTCTTCTTTTGTTGTGTCTCTTGTCAGACTTGCACAAGACCATTTTGTTGGCTTTCAAATCCCCACCCATCTCACAAAGTTGAAAACTCTTTAGGTAACATCTTCTCTAAGGAGGAGAAAGCTATTTGTATTTTTATAGCACTCTTTCATGGCGTGCCCTGTTACAGCCTCCCTATCAGCATTTTTTTAGTTAATATCTAAGCAAATCTTATGAAATTAAATTCAAGATTGAAGTACAAAAAAGCAATTGTCATCAATAAAGGCATTCAAAAGCCATTAAACGAGACAGTTGAGCCTCTCCGCCTCCCCTTGTAGCTGGACATGAAGAGAGAAATAAAGAGAAACACACAATGCTGGCATGCAGTTTTATTAAGTGAGATGTGATGCTCTAGAATGTCTCCAACAAGCAGTATATTGCCCAAACTCTAGTGAAAATCCCTCTGGTAACAGTGCATTAGCTTTCCTTCAAGGCCCATCCCCCACATGCATTTTAAAAGATTTTTTTCCCCCCTTTTGACTCCAGTGGAACTGGATTTCACCTCTGTGACCAAATCTGAGTGTGTTTGTATTTTTTTGGTATTGTCGTTGCCATGTGCACTCATGATAACAGGATGAAAGGCCAGCTCTAAGATTTCCTAGCTTTTCAGACCATTATTTTTGTGCCAGTTCTCTTAGTGGAGAAAGAAAAGTGGTTAATCAGATAAATGTAAAATCCAGTGACAAAGAACATCTCATATCAGACATTAAATTATCCACCTGGAGTATATCTTAGTGGTAGGTGTGGGGTGGGTTTTTTGTGTATGTGTGTGTGTCTCTTTTGTATATATCTTGGATATGTGTGGGCTCAGACATGAGGGACTTGATACTTTGACTTCCACTTGTTTCAACTCCATTAACTTCCGTGATGTTCCTCCTACTTTACATTGGTGTAGGCAAGAGGAAACTCAGGATAGACTGTAGTGGGCTCTTAGCTGAAGGGGACTGAGTTAATGATGAAGGTAACAAGGTTAGTCTCAAACTGCACTGACCGTGTTGTTGCTTTAGTGTATTCTGCTGGGTGATGTCTGGTGCAGTGGTATTGGCTGGAGACAGAGAAGTTTGCCTGTTCTTCTGCTCAGTGAGGAATGTGAGGTGCTATTTAAAGCTTCTGCTGAAGGATGGAGCTTCCCAGAAGTTATAGTAGGCTTTAAAAGTCACCAAGAAAACTCAGGTGATTCTTCTGCCTACTCAGATCGTGATAAACCCAGAAGTGGTGAAAAATAGGTGCTCTTGGGGAAATGACTCAAAGTGACTCAATGACTCAAATTCATCTAAATTCAAAGTGTATATATGAATTTAGTTACTAATTCAGTTAATAAAAAGAAACGCTATTTATATAACATGTAGTAAACTTGGCTACCATAGGAAGCCATTGAGACAAACATTGTGGCTGGATTAGATAATTTTATACTCATTAATAACATTTGCAGTTATTCCTGCTAAGACAGGAGTGACCGAACTCATGTCTTAGGGCATCAGCTGGTCATTCCAGGAAGTGAGATGGAATCCGCAAGCACCGCTCCCTGCACATGTACATGGCTGTATGTTTAATGGATGGATTCTCATCTTCCTCTGCCGTATTAGGCAGGGACCATTGCTGGAGATGGGATACTGGACTTGACAAAGCAATGGTCTGATGTTTTGTCATGGCAAACTCTCCATTGCCAATAAATCTTCTCTTGGCAATTTATTTTTCTCAGTAATAATAGCCTCTTTAAATAACATACATCCCAGTGTATCATGCAGAACAGTTGTCTCCCATTGCCATCCCCTTCAACTGGGTGGACTGCATGAGTGTATGTCTGTAAGAAATTGTGGGTAGATATCTCAGACAGAAAAAAAAATAGTACTTTAAATTGACAAATCAGTCCAAACCACTAAGGTTATAACTCTTTTTTTTTTCTTCTTCATCAAGCAGAACAGTAAAACAGACCTGTTATTGGCAGTTCATTAGTTGTGAGACAGAGGCAGTATGTACCATGACATCAGAGTATTGCTTGACCCAAATCTATCATTTAGTCAGAGATCCTTACGCTTAGCTCTTTCCAACTGCCTATAAGACATACATAGCATAGCACACTGCGGCATAAATAAGATACAGATTTTGTACTTTTTGATGTATTTAACACATTTTTGTTACTTCCTTTAATAGCGCAGACCTTACATTCTTCAAGCATTAGGGGAACAAAAGGCTAACATGAGCAAAAAAGTATTCAATAGAAAGTATCATTCTCTTCACCTACTTAGCATTTAAAATTCAAACCTTTTGGGGGAAAGAAGAAGAGGAATGAATACCACAGCTGAGTAACTTCAGATATAAAAAGTTCCTTCATTAAATCAGTTGTTCTTTAATTCATAATAGAACTTAAATAAAGAATGACTTATAGGCAGCTGTTTCTAATATTGAGTCCCCACCACACATGAAAGGAACATTATTCTTACAGCAGCCTCTCTACCCTTGGGTGTTATCAGCCGAACATGTTTTGAACCCACCTAATGCATTTGAGGTAGCTTAGGTTTATTTTTCTTTCAATAAAATAAATGGTTTTGTAATTAAATTTCTGCACTGACTGTGCTTAATGGCTACATTGACAAGTGCTAATGTATGGGAAGAGAATGAGTTTGAAATGAAACATGCTGTTTTCCAATCTGCAAGCAATTTTGCACTAGGGCAATCAAAATCTTGTGCCAGCGAAACATTTTCATTAATCTGCTAACTTAACGCACACTGCCCACTCAGCAGCGCAAGGACACATTTTTTTTTTAAAAAAACAACAAAAATATCATGAAGTGAGCTGTTGTTTGAAACCATTTTGTGGTCTCTGGCAGCAGGGCCTGTGGAAATTCGCTGACTTTACACCATGAAATGTTGCAGCTGTCTCAGAAGGGACTGGCTGCTTCTATGTTTCAGTCCTTGGCAATAACTCAGCTTTCAAATCTGTCTCTTTTTTTCCCCTTAGCTAAATTTATTTTTGAATAAATCTTCTCATAGAAAATTGAGAGCAGCTATTACATATTTGGACTTCATTTATGAAAACCACTTCAAATCATCAAGAAGTGCATCAATCCAGCCCTTATGTTTACAATACTTTCATGATTGGAAAGCTAAACAATACTGTATTTCCCCCATTATCTTAATTTAGGTAGCACTAAATTTCAACATAAATGTGATTTTTTTTTTTTATTGCTAGACAAATAAAAAACTGCAGAAACTTGCTTTTGTCTAACTTGTTATAAACCTTGTGTTGAATGCGGCCACTAGAGGGTTGACTTAGCAACAGCTGCACGTCACAAACAGAAGCCTGTTGCAGTGCTCTTTGTCAGTAAAAGGCTTAGTGAAAACAAGATGATTCTTTAACACCTTGGGCGAGGCACTTAATGTGTTCCTAAATAGGCTAAAGAAACAGGGAGGTTTAAGGGTCTTAAACAGCTACTCAGGCAGTTTTGTTCCTCCCCCGCCCCCCCGGAAGCCAATATGCTAGTGACAACCCAAAATAAATGAACAACTGGACAGTCTTTAGCAGTACACACTGCAAGTCGGTAGAAGTCCAGGTTCATAGCTTAAAGGCGATCATGCAATTTCCTCACTTCTCTTTCACCACATGCTGCTTCATTGGGGATAGATCACTGTCCAAAGTTTTGGCCCTATTTTCATGTGTGCTGCTTGGCATAAGAAAGCTAACATGGAACCCCTCTTTTAAATATAATAATGGGGATGAAATATTGTCCAAAGCAGTGTTCCCCCATCCAACAGGAAATTGTACATCAGGGGATGGAACGCTATAGGGTGGGATGTCGCCAACAAAATGTCATGCAATGAAAGGTGTGTGATGAAATGACAAGGATCAACCAAAACGGGTGATGTTATAGCTCGTAATAATTATTCTCCCGAGACTGCACTGTTCATGCTAAACAAAGAGATGTTTTAAAATTGAGAGTTATAATTTGTTTCAGAATCCATTATTTGAGCACTATAACCAGGGGTAAGTACAGTATGCGAACTTATTGCATCTATTCTGCTTAAAACACAGATTAGGTTCAGACTCACTGGCTACTCTATTATTGTGTCTCTGAAGTAGTATTTGTGCAGTATGCTATAGAAACTGGCATGGCAAATGTATTAATTTGTATTACATTAGCATCGAGAGTCTCAGCTGAGATTAGGGCCCCCTTGTACTAGGCACTGTACTTGCACATAGTTGGAAACAGTCTCCAGAAGAGATTTTCAAAGGCCCAAAGGCAGCAACGCACCCATCTCACATTGAAAATTAACTCCTGTTTATACTGTGGAAAGTCTCATAAATAGACAAATGGTGGGAAGGGAAAAAAAGGCATGGAGAGCTGAAGTGATTTACCTGAGGTAATTCGACAGATCAGTAGCAGAGCCAGGAATAGAGTGCAGGTCTTTGAACTCCCAGTCCAGTGCCCTATCTGCTGGACTCTACTGATGGAATGATGGACTAAGCAGACAGAACATTTACATAGCTTAATGGATCAGAGCTGCTGCAATAATTTATTGTAAGGAAAGTTTCAAAATTAAAATCAAATTGCGCAAGTATATACCCATGTTTGTCAATATATACAGATCCACAGATCTGCTGATATTTTGAGATTACATATGCAGATCATCAGAGGGACAGAAAAGAGTCATGAGTTATTTTTGTACTGGTTAAGTTTATCAGATTATTATGTACTGTACAGGGATAAAGAGCACCACAGGTCATTTTGTGGTTTGGTACTTGTGGAAGTGAAAAGAGGGAGAGTAGTTTAATTATAAAAAAACAAATATTTCATTTCACACCCACATCCCATATAATTAATAAGTAAATGGTGGTTTTGTGATATTTGAACTTGTTACTTTTAGAAACCACAGTTAGTTGTAAATAACTTTTGTAGTTTAGCTCCTGGTAGAGTTAATGTAATAGATCGCGTTGGTAGCTTAGTGTTATGTATAGTACGAATATTGTAAGTTTACAGTAGTAGCCAGGATGTTTAGAGGGAGGGGGCAGGCAGACAGGGATGGGGTAGTAGTTCCAACAGTTAGAATGCAGACTATGATCTGGATCTGGGACAATTATTCAATAGCAAGGGAATGCAACGTGTCTTTGCTGATTGCCATCTGCATGCTGTGGCAAAGGCAAGCATAAGATGGATACCATGGACTTACGAAGGACCTTAGAGAAACCCCATTCTGAAGTATCTGCCAATCAGGTGCAGCAGACACATGTGACTTAGCAGCAAGCTGTTGAAGAGAGAAAGGATGCACTGGGTGTGATGGGAAAGAAACTAAGTGGGTTCTTCATCATACTAGGTAGTGGGAAAGGGCTATGGGTTCAGGAGAATGAGAGCTAGAGGGGGTGGTTATGGTTGTGCAGGGGAAGGTGGAAGGAATTACAGTTTCCCCATGAGAGGTAGAACCTTCAGTCTGCTTCAGAACATGTGTCTGCTGCCCCTGCTACAACAGTGGAGGGGCAGCCACCCCCTCTTCTTCCAGGAACCAGGAAGACTGGGTTGCAGTAGGGTCCTCCGTGGTGGCAGAATCGATGGTCATGGTGTTTCCCGAACATCATATTTGCTCCACTTCCAATCTGCACAGCACTCCTGTGTTAAAATTAAGCATTAACGCCCTCCTCTCCTCATTCAAAAACATTTACAAATTCCCTGATAAGTAAAAACAACGAGGCGTCCTTGTGGCACCTTAGAGACTAACAAATGTATTTGGGCATAAGCTTTCGTGGGCTAGAACCCATTTCTAGCCCACGAAAGCTTATGCCCAAATAAATGTGTTAGTCTCTAAGGTGCCACAAGGACGCCTCGTTGTTTTTCCTGATAAGTAATGCATTCTAAGCAATGTAGGATGTATTTCAGCAGATGCTTGGAACTGCTCTGTATATACAGTGTGGATGTTTACATACAAGTACAATTGTTTCAATGTCATCTTTCAAACGAGGCATGACTTATGGGCAAAGCACAAGCAGCTATGAGTGCTGGGGGTGCGGCAGCACCCCCTGTCTTGAAGTAGTAACAACAACCAAATACAGGGTTTCTGCTTTTAGCATGCCCACTATAAAAAATTGTTCCAATGCCCCTGCAAGCATCCTGTAGCAGTATTTTCGTATCCTAAACATTTGGGCTTGCAGATGATAATATTGTCAGCATGGTGAGTCCAGGGTCCATTGTTAATTGATCTATATAGCAGTATCCAGAGAGACACCAGCACAGCACAAAGAATATTGTCAGTTTGCAAATGCACAATTTTTCTGTGTCCCAGATAAAAGTGAGGGGTTGTTTTTTAGTGGCAAAGTACTTTTGTTTGGCCTTAATTATTGTCCTAGATGCAAATGGCATTGTTCTCTTAGACTTAATGTTATTGACCTGAGTAAGTGCTGCATCTAGAACACAAGTATAAAGTATCTATTCTACAATGGTAAGCAAAGCAGGATTGCACAAAGTGAGTAACTTTTAACAACCCAATTCTTTAACTGATTCAAAACAAGACTGAGTTGCAGTTGTCCAGGAAAAAAAATCTAATACTACTATCTAATAATGGCTACAGGGGTTCCACAACTGTTGCATAGTTTGAAATAAACTTGACATATCATGAGGTAAGTCCCAGAAAAGAAAACAGTGGTCACATCTGCTGGTCTGGGCGCCTGAGTGACTGCTGCAGTGTGGTCTGAGTCAGGGCTCATGATTCTCTCTGAGATCACAGGCCCCAGAAAAGAAAGCTTTGTCTGGTGTGGCACTAGGAAAAATTTGGTTTCATACCAGGCTTATCCATACATCCAAGCATAGCTCTCAAATATTCTTCATGCTGTGCTGGTGTCTCCCTGGATACCGTTATATAGACCAATTAACAATGGACTGACCTTTCAAGATATGTGATGTCATTTTCTAACACTAGCTAAAGATGGAAGTACATAAAACAAAAATCAAAAGTCCCCGATAGGTTGTGAAATGTATAGGATCCTTGATATCCTTATGAAGTAGTACCAGATAACATTCACTGTGTGATTCCAGCGATGAGTGTCACAGCTCCAAGAATAGGCCCGCGCCGCTTCCCGCAGCCTCCATTGGCCAGGCACAGCTAACCGCAGCCAGTGGGAGCCGCGATCAGCCAAACCTGCGGATGCGGCAGGTAAACAAACCGGCCGGGCATGCCAGGGGCTTTCCCTGAACAAGCGGCCTCCCACGTTTTGGGAAACACTGCTTTAAAGAACAGTCCTGCTTTATTGTTCTAGTGAAACTGGGCAGGTTTTTTGTGTTTTTGGGGGGGTTTTGCAGTCTACCTTGCGTAGTTGGATACCTCACTGTGTAGCACTGATCCACAAGAGAAGCACAACATATATATGACTATAGTTATAGTGAAGAGTACTTACCTCCGTGGTGCTTACTAAAGTGTTAAAGGTACTTGTTTTGCCACGATCTTGTCCACCACTTTTATGCCAGTCTCAAGGTTGCACTGTTAGTGAATTACTTTCTTTGACATGGTCTGCAATTTCCTTAGTAATTTATTTTACCCTCTACCATATCAGATCAGCTGCCATAATGCACTTCTTACTTCCTCACGACTCCAAAAACATGTCCTTGGCTAGCAATAGATAAAGCCAGAGTGAGCTTTTGGGCCTTGTGAGGCCAGCAGTCACAGGCACCCAAAATGAGGTCACTAGAATATAAAGGAAAATTTAAGCTTTTAAAAAAAATTAAATCGATGTCACCTGATTGCTGGGGTTGACTAGAACAAGAAGTGAGTTCCACTTCTGCAGCAGGACTGGGAACTCAACATATTGCTCTCTCCCCCTCTCCATTCATTTTTATGCATAGACTTAGGCCATGTCTACACTTACAGGCTAAATCAGCACTGCTGTGATCAGTGCAGCAGTGTTGATTTAGAAGGTCTGGTGAAGACACACTAAGTCGATGGGAGAGTATTCTCCCTTCGATATCTGTACTCTGTCTCCCCCAGAGGCAGAAGCTATGTCAACAGGAGAGCGTCTCCTGCTGTAAGTCAACCTAAGTTGCCTTGACTTCAGTTAAGTAACTGAAATAGCGTTTCAGTTTTACCTCGTTAGTGTAGACCACCCCTTAGAGGACTTGAAAGAACATTTAGAATCATCAGCTGAGCATCCCTTCATTTTTATATAGCCATACCCATGAGACACAAATTACAAATAGGTGGCAACAGGTTATGATACAGGGCAATGTCCCAATGACTTGTCCTGGGTTACCTTCTCAAACAAACCTGGCATAATTTCAAATGCACCAAGAACAGCAGCCTGAAATGGCTAGCAGGTATTCTGATAGAGCAGAAACATTGCAAAAAGTTTGTACAGATGGTTTGTTGGCCCCAAAAAGTTCTAACAAACTACTGTTGCAGGGAGGAGTTGCTGTGGGAATTCAAACAAAGGTTGCTTTCAAGTACGTTTATGGCTGAAACTGAACAACTCGCACTGCATTAACATTAGAGCCTTTTCTCTCACCTGTTCTCTCTCTTCTTCCTTTCCCTTCATTGCTAGATATAGAAGTAAGAGACAAGAGGAAGAATGAAGCCCAATTCCAAGGTGAACTAACTAGAAGCTACTGCCTCATAATTTTGGCTCTTCTCTACTCTTTCTGCTCCTTATTCATACCATCAGTTTATATATTTCCCTTGAATTCCTTCCAACAGTAATTCCACTCTGGTCAGCAATCTGTCATCTGGACACAGCAAACTGTTCCGTGGCTGACAATTTCTAGACCATACTTAATGCATTTACTGATATATTTCCTTCCACACAATAGCAGGGTAATGATTGTATATTAAAATATAGTAATTTTACTACAACAACAACAAAAATTTTCTTGGCCTTTTGATGCGGATCAAACATAGTATCAAATCAATATCTGTCCTTTATCAGGTAAAAATGAGCCCAATCAAAACACCCAATATTGGAACTCATATCTGGATCTGAAATTTGCAAATTGTCCCTGACATCATAAAAAATTAAACCAAAGCCTGGAACCATATATCCCAAAGTTTGGAGTACATGAAAACTGGATCCAAATCTGTATTTGGTAGCTAGAGCCTATCTTAAAAAGCAAGAGATGATATCCTGCCTTTTAAGAACAATGGCCAGCATGACCCACTAAGATTCTTGCATCTCAAACTACTATGATTCTGCGAATGACTTTATATAGCCATCATATTTTATATGCTGTCATAGGGCATGGCTCCTTTCCTGCCTTCTTCCCACAGAAACTACACAGATTCCTGTGGTTGTACATTCACTGTGTCCTTTTAAGTTCCCTCCACCCTTTTCACTACAATGTTAACCTAGCTTTTTGGCCCTCTCCCCAGGGCCTGAGGAGAACAGAGGTCTCCCTACTCTGAGCTTCTTTATGGCTAAGCTCAGCTAACCCTGTTCCTCCCTCTCTCTCCTCCCTCTGGCAATTCCTTCCTGCCTCTTTATCAGCCTTGGGCTGATAATGGGGTAATTGTCTCAGCCAGCTAGCCTGATTGACTAATTACCCGCCTCAGCTTTTTCCAGGGGAACTAATTAATATCCGAATGATCAGAATACATGCCCACCTGTTTGCATTCTGCACTCTGTGACATATACACTTTGTAGATAATGTACAGAAAATTACATTTTGGGGGATATTGTGAAAATCATACTACTGTAAATCTGATTGCACTGGGCTAAAAGTAAAGGTTTGTATGTCAGTTTCCAAGTAAGGGTAAACCCTTTAAGACGTTTCCCATGGCATTAAACCAGGTATGATGGAGGATAAAGAGATGTCAGACCCCGGTACAGTCTTCATGGACATGGTTTAAATCTTTCAGCCACAGAACAAAGAATTAAAAATAATCAAAATGTGTATAAGTGGCAGTTCTCCGACTGCTCATCGAGTTCTATAAGCAGTCGGAGAATGGCACTTATATATCGCAATCCGTCCATTTCCATTGCCTTGGTATATATTATATTTTGGATTGTGCTGCGACTCAAGCACATCAAAAGAAGGATATGGAAATTAACTGAGCTGAGAAATTGATTGGCAGCAAACATAAAGCATGATTCTCTCAAGGATTTGACATGTCAATTGAAGGGAAAACTTTTACACTGAGATGACATCAATCATAATTTGCTTCTTATTGAATATTGATCTACATACTAAATTTTTGTTATCAGAACAAGTAATGCCTGCAGTCAGTTATTTTGGGGCATATGCTTTGATCCCCATGCTTTGATCGTTTTGAGAAAATAGTAGCTTGCTTGGAAGATACAATAGTTATGCAGTATTGATGAGGTTTGGGGCAGCAAATGGTCTATTATAAATTTGCCTATGTGGAAAAAATGAATAATTTTTTAATTTAGAGCAACTTCCCCAAATTATATAAAAGCTCTTCAAGGAAATTCAAACTACACTATAAATAAATAAACATATGCTGGGGCCAAGATTTTCCAAATTAGAAGACAACAGTTTGGGGAGGAGGGATAGCTCAGTGGTTTGAGCATTTGCCTACTAAACCCAGGGTTGTGAGTTCAATCCTTGAGGGAGCCACTTAAGGGTCTGGGGCAAAAATCTGTCAGGGGATAGCACTTGGTCCTGCTTGTGAAGGCAGGGGACTGGACTCAATGACTTTTCAAGGTCCTTCCAGTTCTAGGATATAGGCATATCTCCATTTATTTTTTTTTCTTCTTTTTTGGTGGGGAAGGATAGCTCAGTGGTTTGAGCATTGGCCTGCTAAACTCAGGGTTGTGAATTCAATCCTTGAGGGGGCCACTTGGGGAACTGGGGCAAAAATTGGGGATTGGTCCTGCTTTGAGCAGGGGGTTGGACTAGATGAGCTCCTGATGTCCCTTCCAACCCTGATATTCTATGAATCCATATTTAGGCATGTAATTAAATAGCTTAATTTCAAAATTGCTGTGTTTCCAGACACTCCCGGTGAAGTCAATGGGAGCTCAGCATTTCTGAAATAAGGCCACTTATTTAGGTGCCTAATTGTAGATTTAGGAGCCAAACCTCAAGGCACTTATCTTTGAAAATCTTAGCTTCAGAATGCATTGCTATTTTTAAAATGTTCAGGTTAAGTGTATGACAGTCTAGTATATCATACCAGAACCTAAATGACAAAGTTCAAAACCAGATCCGACTATGTCAAAAAATTTGGGGTTATTGGTTTGGGCTCTAGAATACATACGCTGTTCATATATTTCTAGCATATATACGCTGTACACAGGAGTGCAACTGCCAATACTGCAGTGTTTGGGGCAGTGTGTTTATGCATGTACATGTGTGAGCTGAGTGATGGTGTGTGTATATATTTGGGTGCAGCAGTGACTAGTGAATGTGTTGGCGGAGGGGTAGAGTGCTGGCAAACTGAGGGGATTCCTGACAGTTTTTTGTGGGGTATTCAAAATTTAATTCATGTGCTGTTTATACTCCCCCCCTGCAGTTGGGTTCTGGCAAAAGGCTGAAGGAGAGTTGGGGATTGAGTCATTTAGACTGGGAGGCTACCTGGTGGGGAGGATAGATGGGGTTGATTGGACCAAGAGAAGATTTCATGTGGGTATTTTGTCCCTCTAAGCAATTCTCACATGTCATCTCAAAATGGGTAGTACTATCTGTGAAAGGAAACCATCAGGAAACCTGCTGAGGACAAAGTGAGACCTCAGGGGAAATGTAGCAGTGGTTGGAGATGAAAGGACAGTCCCCGATGGACTGTAACTGAAGATGAGGATGGAGAGCACCTGTCGGCCATGGAAAGAGGTGGCATGGACTAGGGTGGACATTTTGGGCGGGTTGCAGAGATGGGTTGAACTCAATCAATCAATTTACTCTAATTGTGAGCTCAACTGTGAAAAGTGAGTGAAAGTTCATTAAGTGTCACAATAACTCATAAAAATAAATGTTGTTAGGAAAAGGTGCAAAATGGAGACAGACTGAATTAATGCAAAAAGAAAAAGCTTTTCAATAACTGTGTTAAGCTCATGGCTGGCAAACAAGAAAAGTTGAAGACTGGAAATCCATGAACCAAAATCAATGTGTCAGAAATTAGGCCTAATTAGTGAGCAAAATAGTGATCAGATGGCTATTCCATCATGCCCTTTTGGGATTCTTAAAAAAAACCACGAAAAAAAATTAAAAAGAAAAAACTTTTTGGGAAAATTAATGGAGGAAAAGGGAAGGGGTACACTGGCGGATTGAAGGAGAATGGAAAGAAGAGAGCTTCACCATCATGCCACTGCTCCTACACCCACTGTCTCCTGGGACATCAAGATCCAGTGTGATGCCATTGTGCCTTCTTTATCCTGACCCTGAGAGCGATCCAGGCCAGGCCAGAGAGAGGGACCCAGATGACACGACCAACTGCGCCTGCTTCAGGTAAATCCCAAACACCAACTGGGATGTGAGGCTTTGTGTCCCTCCGCATGGGTACATTTCCTTCCCCACCTTACATCTTCTTTCCTATCTCTCTCCTTTTTCCTTCTGTCTAATAAGAGTCTGGCTTAGCCAGCAACAACTGTATATTTTGTAACACTGCTGTCAGCCTGTGACTGAAATGCAGTGTCCTGAACAGCCCGATGCTGGTAGTTCCCCAGGTCTCAGAGTGGCTGATAAGACCATGTGCTGTATCTGTGTTTTTTCCAGGAGCAAGATTACAAGTGAGAGACAGCCTGGAGACAGAAGCTACATTTTTTAGCTTTGCTCTTCCTCCCCCCCCCCCACTCCCCCCGCCTTTTTGTGTTAGTCTTGTTTTGTCTTCTAGGACAACACCACCACCAACAATAGCTCCAGCCCATCTCAACTAACTTCTCCTTTCCCCAGAATGGACAGCTCTTACTATCCTTAATACCATCGAAAAGATTGTCAAAAACTGGGTTTTTCCTTATAAAAACTTTTTCCAGCAAGAGGGAAAGGGAACAAGGAATGTGGTTAAAATTAAAGCCTGACCTAAAGATTGGAAATGTAAAGTATTAACTATTTTTCCTTCTTTTTTCTGTATCTTCAATAAAAGGGTAAAAAGGAATTTTAATAGTGTTTGCCATGGTACTAGGCAGGCTGACGTCTTTGTACACCAAAGACCTTGTATACCCCAAACCTTGTTTAAAACTGTTTAATGTTGGACAGTGACGGGGTCAGGTTAATATCATTGACTATTTGGGCCATATATTCTATCTCAATTGATACAACAGGGGGTTGCTTGAGTTTGTGGTTGTGGGCTCATTCACAAATCATTATGTCCCAGGCAAAATTATTGGAGTTTGCAGTCATCACAGAGCAATGGAAAGATATGTTTCTCAGAATGGGAAATAAGCTGGAGGCATTCACCTAAGAAAATCTTCTAACCAGAAAACAATTGGATCAAGACTGTGTGACAGGAACTTCGGGGGTGGTGTGTGTGTGGCGGGGGGAGAAATGTGTATCCCAGGAGGCTATCCTAAGGGGCTACATTTTAATATAAACCCCATCATTTTGTATGTTAGAATATTTAACTACAATCAATCCTATGACCTAAATGTAAAAAAATGAAAGGAGGGAAACAGGTTTTTTTGCAGCAATTAGTTCCATTTCACTGAAGATCTTTTAAAATGTAAACCCTTTGTTAATAAATATTAAACATGATCACTTTTGAACAATACAGTTACTTTGGTTTATTTATTAAGGGGACACTTCTATTTAGTTTAGGTAAAAAAACGTAGTTTTTCTTTAGAATGGAGAATGGTTGAAGCTGCTAGAAATGGCATTGTTCTAGTACAATATTCACTCCATTTCCATGCAAGTGCAGGGTTGTTCCCTATAATATGTTTTCTAGTGTTATATGTTAAAATTTCCCAACACTTTCATTGGAACGTATTTCTATAACACAGTAGAAGATCTCATAGCTATGAAATTGCTGCTATCCATGTGTATGTTTCCCTTTCTGATTATCTGATTACTTCTAGATACAGGTGTTTATAGATGTAGTATAATATGCTACAATATACTAAATTATATATTTAGGCTATAATATACTACAATAAATAAATCCTCTCCCTTTTTGATGCTGCTGCTTTTCAAATGTATGCTTTTCAAACTCCCCACCCCTTTCTTAGTTATTGCTTATGGAAACACTAGGGTGAAGGCCTGCATCAAGTGAAGTCAATGGCAGTTTTACCATTGACTCCATTGACTCCATTGGGGCCAGGATTTCACCCTGTGTGTTTAGTTCTTTTAATCATTCCATGTAAGTCAAACCACCCACTGACCTAACCAAGTGTATTCTTCTCTAACCTTCCTTCAATTTGTCAACATCTCTCTGGAAATATGGGACCCGAGAACTGAACATAATATTCCAGGTTGGGATCACATCAGAGCTCTAAAAAAGGACTATTCCTGGCTTTCCCACTTCATGATCAATGAACTTTGGATTCACCAGATAAAGGATAACATCCCTAACCTCACTCATAGCTGAGATTTCCTTGATCCTGATCTGCCCATTACTAAGAATGGGTCCAGGCCTCCATTCCTTGCACACCCTAAACTTCCATTGACTTCAGTAGGCATGTGAAGTGTACAAAGGACTTGCCCCATTAACTTTAAAATTTAACTAACAACAATTAGTCAATGTTTGCAAATGGCTTTGAAGATGAAAAACTCTACATAAGTGTGAAATAGTAATTTATTATTATTATTTTATTTTATTAATGGCCTCTGGCTTTGGACATTTTGTCCCAATCTTAATAACCGTTCTGTCTCTTAGGCAATATGTTACTGCTATTGCCTTCAAAACCAGTCACTATATATAATATACATACTGTATATTACAATCATTAATTTTTTCAGCATTTTATGAGGTGTGCCTATTAAATGAAATGGTGTGTCTGGCACTGGCAAATCTCATGTGCATTTGTTTTTTCTTATTTCCTTTCTTTTGGCAGATCCATGCAAAGGGAGTACGTTTCTGTGGGCTGTGCATGCTTTTCCAGCCTTTTTCAGGATTTGTCACATCTCCTGGAAGGCCTTATAACTTACAAAACACAAATTTATATCCCAGCTATTTGCCAAGTCTTGTCAAACTCTAACATTTTTGTTGGCAACTATTGCATTTCCCAGCTGAAAGGGAGTAACTTAGATCATCTATTCACAATGCAGTCTTTGGACACCTTTTGATAGCTAATGTGTCTATTCTGATGCATATTTTAATCTCTGCTGGCATGGCTGCCCACTACTTTTGATGTCCTCACTCACTGAATCTTTTGTAAAGCAGACATTCTGCTTCATTAGCTAATTTTACAGTTCCACACATCTGCTTTTATGGTTCCATTTCTCTCTGAAGAATACTAATCTGGAAAAAAATTGAAAAAAATTAAACAGATGTAATGCTTCTTGGTTCTTTGAAATACATTTTCTGGCTTTTTCCATACTGAAAGGGAGACTACTCAATGCACTAATCACAGTAGAAATTTTTCTCAAAATTAATATGTCAGAGATGGTAGTATTTCATCCTTGCTTTTTAATTGATGCCTGTCCAATTTCGCCCATAGGCACCCAGCTTTTTTTGGCTTGTAAATAGACGGGACAGGAACAAGTTTTAAATATATCCACAAGTAACTTTCTGTCACTGTTTAATTCAAAGAGCTCTGGGTGAGAGAACTCTAGGTAATCTTCAACTACCTAGAGACAAAATCCATTCTTTTCCAGTAAGTAGTATTAGTTCTGGAGAAAAAAAAAAGAGGATATGGGATTTCCTCAGGTAGGATCTGTGAAGACAATATTTATTGTTTTCAGTTGCTGGCTAAAACGTAAGTGTGAGAAGTTTTAATATTAGTCAGCATAACAGATGTCAAATCCCTAAATCTGCTCATGCGATATGCTATTTGTTATGAGTCATTTTGGATGCCGTCCATCCTAGTACCAATGTTCACTAGAAGCATCAATCTTTAGCAGGAAGAGTACATTGTAGCATGCGTGGAAGAACCGCTGGAAGGGTCTGCCTATATCTTCTGCTAATTCAAAATAGGATGATGTGATGTATATACATTCCTGTTCTCACATCATCCCACTTTTGAATTCACTGAAGATGTGGACAGACCCTGACAGCCGTCATTCATATAGATATAAATTGTGCCATGTTAGGTCCTAGGTTACCCATTATATGGGTAAATAAAGTGTCTGATGTTTTTATGTCATCTTTATAAATTATTTGGGACATCTTAGAATAACAATAGTGTGTGACCTTGCTCTATCACAAAGCACTCTTTACCCTTTACTTTCATGCTATGTTGTTTACATTTGTTTAAAATCTGGTTCTTTCAATGCGCTCGCTCTCTTTTTATTTATTTTTTACTGTGAGGATTAGGGTGAGTAAGTGGCCAGTCTTGGTCACTTAAAAAAAAAGTTAGTTAATTTTGGACATTTAGGGACCCCTGATGGACTCTGTACTTTTTCTTCCAGTTTGGAAGTAACAGCTGCCTCCTAATATGATAGTTTTATATATCAGCAAAGGGGGATAGGATCAGACACCAGAGCATCTGCATGAAGAGAAAGGAGGAACTGCTGCTACTTCAGTGAAGAGAAACTGCCAGAGATCCAGAGTGAGGGACAAAGAGAAGAGCTATCAGAGTCCTAGCTTTCTACAAAGGAGTTCCTTTTCAGTTTTGCTTAATTGACAGATGTTACCCCAGGTCTTGGTCCATTCAGGCTTTAGGTAAAAAGAATTAACCTATTAGGTGCAATGAAAATATTCACATCATCGGCATTTGCAGAAAACTTCATTAAGTGTTAAAAATCAGGAGGTTTAATTTGCAAATGAATAGCCGCTTTATTGATCAAGCACCATCTTATTTATTATGAATACTGCGCAGCATCTCTCTCTGTTCCCAGTCAATCTGGTGTGCAAGTGAAAATATGTTATTTATAATTTTTCAGTATGAATTAGCAATTGACATATGCAGCAAATACATTAGTAAATACTTCCCCACCTCTCTCACTATGACAATTCAGGAGGCATTGGAATTCTAAGACAGGCATATGGCTCCAGTTGTCTCTGAATTCTCAGGATTCTGACAGAAGAAGGAAATTCTTGTATAATGGAGAGGAAATGTGAAGTGATTTGCTTAAAAGGATTTCACACTTCTCTCCAGGAGAGTGGCCAAAATCCTGATCTGTTTTGGAGAGCAAATCTCAAGTGATATTTTTACTTACCTTAATTGTTCCTCGGTTTCATTGCAATCTCCAGTGGAACTGGGCCACATATGGTATTTCTCTGCGGCAAATTTCACTGCTATTCCTTTACCCCAGTCCCCACAGTGCTGTGGTGCACTATGTTGTGATCTGATCCTGCAAGGTGCCACGCAATTCATGAAAAGTTCAAAGCATCCCAACGGCCCCTTGCAGAAGACACTTAGCATCTTGCAGAATTAGGCCTTTAGTGCTTTTAACCCTCAATCCTGCAGTGCCAATATGTTAATAGACCCCTTCATGTGCTCAAACTTAGGCACATGCTTTAGTACCTTTCTGAACTGGGACCTTGATGCAGATTAGCCTTACATCTGTAGTACACAAGAAAATAGTTCAATCTTGAGACGTTTATGAGGATTTTCATAGCACACTGATTATAAAGAAAGTTATTTACCATTTAATTTGAAATAGAGACATCTGTGCCAAAACTAAGGGAGGTTAGGAAATATTCTACTTCAGTATTCTCTCTCTGTGTGTGCGGTAGGTTTGAAATATTTATTTTGGTGCCTAATATGCTAGAGATTGAACCTTATGCGTCCCTCTTGTACAGCACTGAAAGTTTAACAAAAGAAAACCTTCCTATTCAATTCACAACCTCTTTAAATTGGTTTTATTTAGAAGGTGGATTTGTAGTAACTTAAAAATAGGAGCCTGACACTAGGCTCCTAAATCCCTACGTAGGCACCTAAATAGGTGGCCAGATTTTCAAATGTGCTGAGCACAAAGCAGCTCCTGTTAACCTCAGTGAAAACTTTTGAGTGCCCAGCGCTTTTGCAAATCTGGACACCTATTTAGGTGTCTACATAGGTGTCTTTAAGAGAATGGTGTCCGGCTCCTATTTTTAAATGTTTACAAATCTGTCTCCCAACTGTAACTGCTTATTTAGATGTTTATATAAGTATTATAGTATGCCTTTCTTTAAGTTCCTGTTCTTGCAAATCTTGATCAGGTAGCTGACACTACCTCTTTGTCCCCATCTAGTGGCTCTAGAGCACGTTTAGAGGATTATACATCTGCAATCTTCATGCTTCCAGACCTGGCAGTTTAGCTCAGACTGCAGAGGCTTTTGCCTTTAGATTCAGAGATCAAAGGTTCAATCCTTGCAGGCCAGGGTTGTTGTTACATGGGCTCTAATACAAACAAGAGAAAAGCCATGTAAAGAATCCTGATGTTGTTCTCAAATATTTTGACTCTTCTTCCAGTTTCACCAGTAGTCGTCTTCCCCACCTTCTGAGAATTCAGTTCAAAATTTTGTGGCCACAGATGAATCAACGTAATTTGGTAGGACAAATGCTTCTCAGCTGATGGTGATGGTGTTTTAATTACTCAGATCTTTCTTTCTTTCTTTCTTTCTTTCTTTCTTTCCTTCTTTCCTTCTTTCTTTCTTTCTTTCTTTCTTTCTTTCTTTCTTAAATTTAGGCCAATAGACTGTCTCTTTAATCCAACAAAAACAACCCCTAAAGATGAAGATGCAGATTGAAGGGTGTTGCAAGTTCACTAGTACAGCTAAACTGTGGTCTGTCTGGTTTATTGTTGCCAAGAGCACAAGCCAAGTCATTGAGATGGACTAAGTTTTATTACCTCTGTTTTTGCTATTCTGCCTTATTCTTGAGACAAGTGGGAAAATTGTGTCTGGAACCTATCTTGGGTTTTGGGCTTCTAGATAGTACATCTTTAATGAATGTTGGCTTGTTTCCACTACTGTATATTGCTGAATGGGCTTCATCTCATTAGACACTACTTTGAAATCCATAATTATAAGCCAGGTTGTGATGGGTCATATATCAATGTAAAAAGGAGTAGCCACCATTGCAATACAGTTAACTATGCAGAAAATGACTTAATTCAAAATTAGTAGTTGAATATTGTTAGACATCTTTCGACCTTTCCTATCCAAGGTGTAAAAAGGGGCAATTTCTATGTTTCTAGGACATAGAATTTTTCTAGGTTGACTTTGGGCCAGTAACCTGAAATACTAACATAGTCCATATGTCTCACTAATGAAGGTCATATGAAAAGTATGAAAGTTCTAGTGCAAGTCCATTTTTCCTGCTCCATTTGGTAAATTGCAAGATTCCATTACTCACTGTTGTTCATGTCTGAATACTGAGCCCTGGTGCAACTGGGACAGAGTTAAACAAAATGAGTGGTATATGTTCTGTATGTAGGGCTGATGCTCATTATTAATTGTTTGTTCTTCTTTAAACGTATAATTTTTCCCTTTACTTTTTAGTTTACCTTTACTTTGAATTCAAGTTTTCAGTTTTGTTAAAATACACATAGTAACACAATTCTTCTACTTTTTTTTATTGGGAAAACAGTAATACCCATATGATAGCAGGTGGGGAAGAAAAAGGGAGAGAAAGAAAATAAAAACCACAATCAAAGGGAGTTAGTATAGCTTATTGAAATAGTCAATCTTTCCTTGGGCTGTGGGAACAGGGAAAGGAACTTTTGCAATATCTTGAAAAAAAAATTCTGGAACAATTCCTCTTTTTTTTTAAACCAAGTATATATGCCATGGTGAGAGAGAGAAAGAAAAGAAAGAGCGATGAGAGTTTTTGCAGGAAATATTTATTTTTTGTAGCGATAGTTCCTCTGAATAAGCCCCAGAGAATATAAAAATCAAGGTATTTAAACCTATCGTTTTTGATATTCCAGTATAAAATTACTTAGCAAGCACAGTATTTTAATGCTAATAATTTCCCCCCTTATTATGGACATTTTGGTAGCATTATCGTGGGCCCATTTTTAACATATAAAAATAAAATATTTATCGCATTATTGTGAGTGATCATAAATATTTAAATTATGGTGGCATCCAAAGGCCCCAGTTTGGGCTGGGGTCCTATTTTTCTGGGAGCTACACAAATGTGAAGACTACTTTACTCAAAGCATAGTATTTAGACTACTTTAAATAGTGAAAGGCCTCACCTATTAGCTGTTTTACAGTCAATGGAGACTCTATGTGTATATACAGTTCTTCATATGGGCTAAAAAATGAGAGAAATGTGTTTCTTTAAAATGTATGTGGTCATGTCCCCATGTTTTATTTTTAATGGGAGACTCGGGACTGGACCCACAGCCCATTGAAATCAATAGAAAAACTCTTAATGACTTGGGCTTTGGTTCAGGCCCTCAGTGAGAAGCAGTTATCAAAAGTGTTACCAGATTTCAAAATTAAAGGAAGGGCCTGATCCGGATGACAGCAGCAGGAGTTTAGCCGTTGATTTCAGTAGGAGAAGGATCAGGCCCTAGACTAGTCAGATGATGACATTAAGTAGCTTTCTGGGTGAATTTTTAGGATAATGTATTCAGCTTTTCTAGTATTTTAAAAATCAAGTTTTATGTCTTGCATAAGTTAAAAACATTGTTCACTGTTAGGCCATATCTAGCAATACATTATCAAGCTCCCCTCTGCCAAAAGACTACCTGAATTTACAGTTGTAGGATATTTCAGCTTTCAACTGCTACCAATCCTCAAAATATAAGCAATAACTACATATGGACTTGTTTAACAAATTTAGAAATGAAAGATTAATTGCTGGCAAATACTACATTTCCAATTATTTTCCCCATAAAAACTAGAATTCCAGATAAATAAAGTACCACAATCCCACAGGTATCTGTAAAGATACATTGGTTTTAGAAACATCATTAAAAATACATATTTGAAAAACACTGTAACAGTTTATATTGAAAACAAGATTCCAAGCCCCAAGTGCTGCATCGAATGTTTTCACATTGGTCTGGTTTAAGGTAATGTTTAAACATTCTGCAGCAGATTGCCACGACAAATAAATTATTTAGTGCTACTTCGATCAGAACATTGCATTTTGGCTCTAATTCTCTTACCCTTTTTCCTATTAAATGGACCCAGTTTTTCATGCTGATTAAAACTTGGACATATTTTTCATGTCAAAATGTATGACACTTGTTTAATCAGGTCCTGAAATACCAGCTAATTTGGGGTGAGAGGTGAGGGATCCACAGTTGAAACAGTGACTCTAATTATTTTTTCAAATGTGTGTTTAAATATTAAACTTGTCGTTTTCAGCCTTCGTGCTGACTCAGCGCTACTTTTATTTCCCGAATTACTGAAACAACTTTCCTCTCTGAGTAACAGGGGACCCATGATTAACTGGTAGAGAACACAGCGAAACAGAAAGAGGCCCTTTTCCATCTTCTGTTATTAAAAAATAAACTGGGAAAAGTTCATAAAGCAGTCCCGTGGAACTTCTGGGATACAGAAACTTCTGGAATACAGAAACATATTTCACAGCTGGATTGTACACAACCATGATTAATTTGGGTTGCATCTTGAATGTATAGCTTATGTTTTGTTTTATTTTTACACATTTAACCAATGCTGCAAAACAATAGTTAGAGGGAATCACTTATTATTTGCTTAACCTACTTCACACTTGTCACAATCAATCATTTACTGGGACAGACATCTTCTTACTTGTACACTGTGGAAAGATGACATACCATATGTGTCAACTTTCATTTGATTCACAGCATTTAAGGACAGTCCTTTCCCATGCCCAATGTGTTTGAGATAATCAAGTAACGAGATAAATACTCAGATATGTAGATAGACCAGCTTTGCAAAATTCTATTAATCCAATTCTATTAATCTATTGCCCAAAATGGGTCTTTGGATTTTTTGTTTGCGTGTTTGTTTTAGGTGGAAGTAAAATATCTTTTCCACCCCCCATGTTCAGTATTATCCTGGTAAAGAGCAGCTGAGTGGATTTTATCCCTGGACTGATATACTTTCATGAAAGTTTTGCTGCGATAGATTATATTTATCATCATATCTGTCTCTATACAATAGATAGATATATATATACTGTGTGTGAATGTGCAGGTATACATACAGATATCTATCTATTGTGTGTATATATATAGGCCAAATCCTGTAAGCCTTGAAAGCAAAGGAATCACTCTGCACAGTGCCTAATCTGCACCCTTATACCATGGCTCTAAGCTGTGATCTGCAGGACACTCTGCTCCCTTGGCAGTCTAAAGAGGAGTATGAAATAGGCATATATTTGGAACAAATCTTCCTATGTAGGAACCACAGATGGTATGGCAGCCCTAAGTCTGCAGTAACATCTTGGAGTTTAAGGCAAGAAGGGACCACTAGTTCATCTAGTCTGACCTGTATGTCATAGGCCACTAACATCACCTAGCACCTGCGCACTAAACCCAACAACCGAACCGAAACCAAAGTAAATGAGATCCACAGGAGACTAGACTATTATGTGCCACCGAATAGGAGGGACCAAGGTGCACCAGTGCCTGAGGCCCCTAGAATGGCAGGAAAAGGACTAAACGGTATATACCCAGATAATCCTGGCACCAACAAGTTTCAGAGGACGGTGAACCCCGCCCCCACCCCCCAAGCTCCTGCCAATATGACCTGGGGGAAAATTCCTTCCTGACCCCATGTATCGTGATCACTTAGACCCTCAGGCTGAGCAGGAACCAGGCAGTCAACTACCTGAGAGAAAGACTGCTCAGTACCACCTCAGCCCTGGCCCATCCTTCCCCATGTTCCATCTCCAGCCATAGCAATCCCTGAAGCCACAGAGGAAGGAGATATAAAAACCTGTCAGAATACACTGAGGGTGAGGGGGAATCCCTTCCTGATCCCTGCTGGTGGCTGGCTGACACCCTGAAGCATGAGCACAGAACATAGTGGGCACAGAGCAGCTTGATTGGTGATAAAATTATATAGCCTCCCATTCCTGAGCAAATTGAGAAGCTAATCAAAAGCTGCCTTTACCCCTACCTAGATAACTGCCAATATCTTGGCTCCCTCCCAGTCAGGTTTCAGGCCAGGATATGAAACAGGAGCTGCACTGATGGATGATCTCCTCTTGGCCATGGACAAGAGCCATAAATACATATTCCTATTACTGGACACCTCATTTGATAGGGAGAATCATAGATTCCTGATGTCCCATTTCAGAGATGTGGCACAGGTTAGCGGGACTGTACTGTGTCCTCAGACCATTAAAATACTCCACAGTCTTGGTCCTCAATACATCCTCAGTCCTTCACTACTTCTGGATACCTAAATAGTCCTGGCCACAGACAATGCCTTTATTGTCTACAGTGGGCAACAAGGCTGTGCCCACACCTGTTGGGTTTAGACTTAGCCACAGGGATAAAAGCTTGATTATTTTAGTTCTCTGTAGCTCGGTATGAAACTGACACTGTTAAAAAAGCAACAGTTCAGAACACAGCAGCCCATATGTTCAGTGACACAGGCTGCTGTTAACCTGTCACTCCAGTGCTCTGTTCCCTCCACTGTCGCCCTGTGGAAGAACCAATCATAGGAGCCGACTTCCGTCGGCTCAGCTGGGTGTGTCAGGGGCAGGGCCCCGCAACGTCAGCTGGCGTCTGGGGTGGGGCCCCACAATGTCACCCGGCGTCCGGGGCAAAGGTAAGTGCTCTGGTAACGGGCGCAGGGCTGGCAGGGAGCTGTCGGTGGGTGCTGAGCACCCACCAATTTTTCCCCGTGGGTGCTCCAGCCCCGGAGCACCCACGGAGTCGGCACCTATGGAGCCAATCAAATTCAAGATTTTGGACCTCAACCCCATAACTCTCCAAGTGATTTGCCCATGTTATCTGTTGTCTTGTCTCAACCTGTGCATGAACATGACCTTCCACAACTGCTACGTAACACTAGAATGGTTAACCTTAAGAGTAAAATTTGTGAGTACAGGAAATAAGGCTTTGTCAGAGAGAGTAGATGATGGGGGAGCCTGGAGTTTACCTTGACCTGCTAACTCATATGAAAACTAACAACTGCCTTGCCTTTGCTAGGAATTTACCACATGCTAGTTAACTCAGGTTCACTAACTCAAGTTAAGAATTCACCTTTTTTCCCCTATGAAGACAAGGCCTCAGAGTTGCAGAGGCTCCCCCAAGTTGGAGAAGTTGGGAGTCACTTGCTGGTTCCTTTTATTGGCAGGAGGCATTAGTGGAGCATGAAATTCAGGGAAGATGACTGCCATGTTGGCCAAACTGTTCTGTGGATCTCTATGTCAGACCTAAGCTGCCACCTGCCAGTATGCACTACTACCCTTTGAGAAGGGCAATATCACAAATATAATTCTGGTCATATGACTAACTTGTAACCAGTCACGTTATTTAAAAAAGTGAGGGTTAGGGCTCTGGACTGAGAATCGGGAGATCTGAGTTCACTTCCTGGTTTTGCCGCAGACTTTGCATGCACAAAAGGAGTTAGGCATCTAAGTCCCAGTTTTGGCACCACTTCAATGCATATAACCGAACCCTGTAGTGCCCAGACTCACTTGGTACTTACATTTTTTGCTGTAAAGTTGCGTGGGTGCCTATGTTTCTGTGTCTGGGCATGTGTACTGCTGCCTCCCTCGAAGAATCTGGATGCCTCTCCCCCTAAGCACCAGAGCAATTCACAAACCAGGGGAAGTTAGGTGTTTGGCCACCAAGGGTATGTGTGGGGCCCAATGCAATAGGTGCGCTCTGAGCATGCCTACTGGATCGGGCCCCTCAGGTGAGTTCACACACAGCAGCCCTTCATAACTTTTAGCCCAGTGGTTAGGGTACTCACCTGCGATGTGGGAGCCCCCTGGTTCAAGTCCTCCCTCCATCTGAGGGAGTGAAGGGATCTGAACAGAGATCTGCCACCTCTTAGGTGAGTGCTCTGACTACTGGGCTATGGGATACTCTGATGTGGGGCTCCCTCAATCTCTCCTGTGGAAGCTGTTCCACTGTGGAAAAATAATTAAAGCCATAATTATGAGGGAGGTCCTCTTTCTTCTCCTCTTTCTTCCCCCACTACCCACCCACAGGTTTTTCCTAAAATGGTGTAGGCACTGACTCCAGGAGGGGGTTCACAGCTGAGAATTGTAGTCAGAGATAGGTGCGTCCCAGCAGCCTGGGCTTATTTCTTTGAGAGGGGTTGGGCTTAGCACATAGGTGCCTAGCATGCTGGGTTTTGTGAATCACAGTCTAAGTGCCACTTCTAATTCATTTTATAGGGAGCCTAGGTGCATAACTCAAGCTTTGTGAATCTCAGTGATTTTCTAGGTATTTAAAAGTTAGTCACTGCAATGCTCAGGATCACAATGACTAACTCCTTTTTGTGAATCCAAGCCTTAATCTTTCTGTGCCTCAGTTCCTTATATGTAAAATAGGGATAGAGTCTTCTTTCTTCCACTTTTGTCTATTTTGTTCATTTAGACTGTAAGCTCTTTGGGGCAGAGACTGTTTCTTACTATATCTACGTACATTGCCTAGTGAAATGGGGCCCCAATATTGAGATGCTATTATAATACAATTCAATAAAGTGTGGATTTTGGATTTGGGATTTTTGTAAATTATTTGTGCAAACACACATTTTTTGTAACATATTCACGAGATGTGGTTCTACAAAATTGCCTTCATATTTTGAGAGTCTAGCTTGATTGTGCATTTACATGATATCTTAATAGCAGTTTAGTTTGAAAATACTTGGATGTTGTAAACCAGGATATTATGTTCATTTTCTAATAAGTGTCTCCAGCACTCTGGTGTCCCTAATCAATGTAAATATTGTTTAAGATGAACATAGCAGTTGGCATACCATCGAGCACAGACCACCAGCAGAGCATTAAACAAGTACAGATGTGAATGCCAGGATAGAAATGAAGACATTCCTGAAGTGTAAGTATGTTACTTATAATGTATCTGTGTCTAGGAATTGGTCATGAAAAGGGAACAAATAGCAAATGAAAGTGCTGAATAAAGTAGTTATGCTGAGATATTGCACATTTGCTAAGAGATCTAAGTGGAAGAGTACAATTATTTGGTATTTTTAGCTCTTATTTAGCATTTTAGACTTAATTTAATCTTGTATTAATTTTTGTTAGGATTTTTAAAAGGTTAAGCATTTCAGTCACCACTACTGTCCCAAGGAGAGTAGATTGCATTTTTAATTTTTGATCATTTCTAAAGAACCATGACTCCTACTTGTTTGCTAGTTTAACATATCAAAATCTCCACTTTTCTCCAAAGGTAAACAGATGTAATGATTATCACTGGTCCTGAAGACTCAGTTTGTTCATTGTTGGCATTGTTAGACTCATTGTTCTATGTGCAGACTGAATCAGAGATTAAGGGCTGGGATTTTCAAAAGTACCTAATTGGTTTAGGAGCACAGCCCCATTGACTTTCAGCGGCAGTTGTACTCCAAAGTAACATAGTCACTATTACAACGAGGAGTCCGGTGGCACCTTAAAGACTAACAGATTTATTTGGGAAGAAGCTTTCGTGGGTAAAAACCTCATTTCTTCAGATGGATGCATCTGAAGAAGTGGCCATGCATCTTAAAAAGTGGGTGTTTTACCCCGAAAGCTTATGCCCAAATAAATCTGTTATTCTTTAAAATGCCACCGGACTCCTCATTGTTTTTGTGGATACAGACTAACCCGATTACCCCTCTGATATTTAATAGTCACTATTGAAAATCCTGCGCTCTATATTAACTTGTTGAAAGTGCTCAGCATCTGTAATCAGACTTTCAGAAGAGATCAGCTCCCATTTAGGTACCTAAATGAAGTAGCCAGACTTTCAAAATGCTCACTATCCTGAAGCTCTGATACCTTTTAAAAATCTGGTTACTTCACTTAGATACCTAAATAAGAGCTAAGTTCTTTTGGTAATTTGTTGAGGTGCTTAAATGGGAATTGATTGGTGCTGAGCTCTTGACAATCTGTTGTAAAAATATAGGTTTGGGCTATAGAAGGGTCCATGTAGCGGACAAGCTTAAAACAAGTCACAGTGTTTGATAGTCAAGTTAAAAAGTAATAGTTGTTAATGAAGATCTGACAATAAAAATTCACTATATCACTGATGCTAATCCTTTTAGATATTAATGGGATGAAATGTATTTGAACTAGTATTTTAGATTGTTGGCTATAGAAATTAATGATTTAGAAGTGAACTGGTTAAACTGCAATAGATTGGAATAGTTCAGCAGACTTTATTGTTAAATATTTTCTATTGTAGAGTAAAATCAACAACATTAGCAACATTATCAAGTGGAATTAATATAAATAAATATTTAAGTAGTATAGCAAATATCATTATTGCTATCAGAATTAAACCAATATGTGTTTTTAAATGTATACTGTACTTAATTTAATTTAGAAGCTGTATGTTTTTTCTGCCTCGGTATAGGAGTCAGTACACGACAGCTTTGAAACAGACTGGTGTAAAAGACACCACATTTTCCAAAATGATGTTCCTTTTAAGAACATTGTATATTAAACTGATATTTCAAGACTGAGTTTTTAAAGAACAATTAGAACTACATAGAGTGTGAATGGTGATAAAACATATGCTGTAGTAGAGAGGGCAGAAAATAAATAATTACCTAATTCCCACTTTTTCGCCATATCCAGTAATGTCTGTTACTGCTTGTGGGTGATTATAGTGTTTTTATTAGTGTCCAGTACTTCATTTAAAGTAAGACCCAGTCACCTTACTGAAAGAAGAAAAAGGAGAATAAAAAAATTACTGATTTAAGATATTATTTTGTATTTGACTAAGAGCCCAATCCTGCTAATGTTGAAAGAAGGATTGAGCTCTAAAAATGGCCATAATTAAAAAATCAAGCCCCTTCTTCAGAATGTATGCTTTTGATTGACAGTATGCATGTAAACAATCCCACTACTATCAATTATATAGATTGATCTCAGTGGGACTATTCATGCACATAAATATTTCAGGATCAGGTTGTAATTTTGCTCAATATTTAATGTATGGAAAGGGTTATTTGCTATTGACATTATTGAGAAAATGCTGACATTGCAAATTCTCAGCTATCAGTTTAGATGACAATGAATTCTTTTCATGAAGTAATTTACTACACATACCAATAAACATTTTTAAAACTGACCAAATGCAGTTAAGTGTTTTCACAATGCAGTTTTACAATGATGAAGAATTTGTTATGGTCTATTAAATACATAATGCCAGTTTGAAACTTATTCCTGATAGCTAGTTACTGCATATAATAGACCACCAAAGAAGTGATTAGGATTCACCAGGAGAATAACCCACATTTTATACGTTTCTGAATATTTCTTTTTACATGATAAAGTATTAAAAATATTGTGGTTAAAATGGACCAATAAAGAGGAATTAATATTTTAATGTATGAATATATGATTTTGTCACCAGATAAAAATTCAGGAAATGCATAACTTTGTAGTTGCTGATATGCTCAGAAACTCTCAAACACTAAAATGAAAGTTTAAGTAGTTTAGAAATGTATACATATATATATAATATTTTAAGTGTGTATCTACCTCTGTTAATCAACAAGCAGAGTATTAGCGCTTATAGAGGGGCGGAAAGCTATTCTCTCAAAGGAACTGCCAGAGTTGAAACAAAAGAATCATAAAATAGTAATAATAAATGGGGTTATTTTCCACATTTCTGACAGCAGATGAAAAGTTCTGTGTTGTAGTCACTAACTGAAGCAGCAATGTCATTATTTTGAATAAGTTTATTTAATACTCTGAATTACTGGACCCATAAAATGTAAGACTTGAAGCGGTTCCTAATGTGGTCTGATCACATCACTATCACATACACACTGGCTCTTCCCTGATAGTTAACATCTCTAAACCTCATTACCCCTATTTTACAGTTAGGCGGACTAATGGTGCCTGCTTGAGTGAAGACTACTTGGGTAAGACAGTGCAGAATCGGCCCCCAAATGAATGGCTTTTGCTTTGTGTTTTGTTTTTTTCAAGTTATTCCCTAATGAACACGTTTATGAAGCGCAACCGGGGGGAAATTCCATTTTACCAAATGTCTCTGTGTGAGTGACTGGCCAGTCCCAGCTCTGACACCCACTGCTCCTTTGAAAATCTTATTGGAGAAGTTTACAAGAAAAGCCCGGGAAGTGTAAAGGGCACGAGTGGCTTTCCCGAATGGGAATGGGTTGGGAGGGCCAACCTGCAATGCTGCTCTCTGTAGCGTGTGTGTGAGGCAGGCACTCTGCCTCAGGGTGTATTTCTATAGTGGAATCACAGGTTACGAGTGCACCTCGAGTAGACATATCCAAGCTAGCTTTACTCTAGCTAACGTGGGTCCTGAAGTGCCAGTGAAGCTGTGGCAGTGCGTGCTTCAGCTTAGGCTAGGCCTGTGAGTGATTCTGGGTGGGCCTGTACAGCCCATGCTGATTACCGTGTAGAGCTATCACAATGACAGAATGCCTACCAGGGCTCCAGGGATGCATGCCCACTATTACCTCCTCCATGGCTACAGCCTACTTTCCCTGTGGGGCTGGCAAACTCTGCTGGCTGCTGCGAGTGGCAGAATGAACCATGGCTCTGTCTCCTCTCTGCCCTCTGCCATACAACCCTTAGGGAACAGCCACTGTACTGCCCTAAGCACGAGGACTAGACTTCTGTCTGACCCTAACCTGGACCATCCAGTAGTCGGGGTCTGGGGAAAGGCTCCCTATGATGTCCCCTGCACTTTGCACCCTGCATAAGGGCGAGGCAGAATCTTGTCCCGTTGAAGTCAACGGCACTTCTCATTCTCAGAGGGAATGGAACTGCCTTAAGTGCAGTTTGTACAACATCTCCCAGAAGGCAGAACTGGCCCACATGTCCTTATAGCACAGGAGCCAGCTGATATAATAAAGGGACATGGTGGGACACTCAGGAAAGTTAGGAAATCTGAATTCATTAAAGGTATGACTTTTAAGTGATTGAACTGCATTAACCCCTTTGTGGACACTTTCATTTAAAATTAAAGTGGTCTTAATTGTGTTTCATTGAATCCATTTGAAATGAAAACTTCAAAAGTGCCTAAATAACTTAGGAGCCTGAATTCAAGAGTTAAACACTTAAGTCACTTTTGAAGTCGGCACTTAGGTTCTTAAGTCATTTATCTGCTTTTGAAATTTTTACCCCCATAGTTATATAAACTTGCCAGGGAGTTTAGGAAGATTGCATATCATATCAGCAATAGCTGTTTATAATCTTTTAACAATAGTCAAATGATAATTTATAATAAACTAGGGCTGTCAAGTGATTAAAAAAATTAATCGTGATTAATCATGGGATTAAAAAGATTAATCATGTGATTAATCGTGCTGTTAAACAATAATAGAATACCATTCATTTAAATATTTTTGGATGTTTTCTACATTTTCAAATATGTTGATTTCAATTACAACACAGAATACAAAGTGCGCAGTGCCCACTTTATATTTATTTTTTATTACAAATATTTGCAATATAAAAAACAAAAGAAATAGTATTTTTCAGTTCACCTAATACAAGTACTGTAGTACAATCTCTTTATCATGAAAATTGAACTTACAAATGTAGAATTATGTACAAAAATAATTACATTCAAAAACAAAACAATGTAAAACTTTAGAGCCTACAAGTCCACTCAGTCCTACTTTTTGTTCAGCCAATCAAATTTGTTTACATTTCCAGGAGATAATGCTGCCTGCTTCTTGTTTACAATGTCACCTGAAATAAGAAGCGGGCAGCGTTATCTCCTGTAAATGTAAACAAACTTGTTTGTCTTAGCATTTTGCTGAACAAGAAGTAGGACTAAATGGACTTGTAGGCTCTAATGTTTTACATTGTTTTGTTTTTGAGTTATGTAACAAAAAAAAATCTACATTTGTAAGGTGCACTTTCATGATAAAGAGATTGCACTACAGTACTTAGAGGAGGAGAATTGAAAAATAGTATTTCTTTTGTTTATCATTATTAAAGTGAAAATATTTGTAACAAAAAACAACATAAAATGAGCACTGTACACTTTGTATTCTGTGTTGTAATTAAAATCAATATATTTGAAAATGTAGAAGAACATCCAAAGTATTTAATAAATTTCAATTGGTATTCTGTTGTTTAACAGTGCAATTAAAATGGCGATTAATCGCGATCAAATTTTGTAATCGCGATTATTTTTTTGAGTTAATCGTGTGAGTTAACTGCGATTAATCGACAGCCTTATAATAAACATCTGATTTTATATAGATAAAAATGGTAGAAAAAAAGTACAATTGCATGATTTTATAAAATGGCCAAATAGCCAATTATAAATAAAATTATTCGTAGACTGTTTTATTGTCTGTATTTGTATATTTTTAATCGTCTTTTGCGTGTTTAGCAGTAAAATCACGCAATACTGGAAGTTAACAAACTGTGCTTAAATGCCATGGTAACAGGCACCATAGAAATACCAAAGATAGATGAAAGATAAGTGAAATGGATATTCATGGTTGCATTCATTATAATACTGATTTCTAAAAGAGGAAAATAGCGAATGATTTTAAAGGGCCAGAATTAACTTAGAAACAACATCTGTCTGAAAATAATTTACTTTTTATGGATCTGACTCTGCTTTCACTTAGGGCTTGATCCTGTAAGTGGCTGAGCATTCTGACCCCCAGCTCAGCAAAGTACTTTAACTTTAAGCACATATGTAGTCCCACTGAAGTCTCACTGCCACCAGTGTAAACTGGTAATTACTTTGCTGAAGTCACTGCAATTATACTGGTGTAAAACTGATATTGGGCAGATATCTTTGTGAATCTGATCATAAATCCTTATTTTTATAATTAGCACCTAAAATAACCTCAATTAAAAGGGATTAGACAAAAAAATATTTCCCCCTATTCTTTCTGTTTATTTTCTTTGTGCATTTGGCATGGCTTTGTGTAGAGTCTGTTACTCCTGTATGGTCAGGGTCTAATCCTGCAAATATTTATGCACATGAGTAATTTTACTTCCAACAGTAGTTCTATTGAATTGAATGTAACACTTACAGCAGCACGGTTACTCACATGGGTGAGTCCTTGCAGGATTGGACCCTTCGGCACTTTCTCTGCCATTTACCCATGTTTCACACAGCAATAAGGATGAGACAAACATGCTTATTTGAGTCAGGGCTGGAGGCCTGGGCTATAGCCAGTGACCATTACAAGTTTTTTTTTATGACAAAGAACGTCTATGCAAGAGTGAAGCCATATGAAAAAATGAATTAAATATTGTTTAAACGTTGTTAAATCGTTTTTTAAAATGTTCCAACCAGGATCTCCCGTTGCATTTTATGTCCTTTGTGTCATTTAAAATGTAGGGCCTGATTCTGCAGCCAAAATTCGTATTGATGTCAGTGGAAATTTTGTCTGTGTAGTGCACTGTAGGCTCATAGAAAGAATTTGTAAATTCACTGGCAAAGCTGGCTCACTTGAGTTCTTTTATATTCTACTTTATGCATTTTATGTTACCTCTTGTTTTTCTTTCTGTGCATTTTATGATAGCGTTAACATAAAATGCCTTAACTAACGTAGGTTTATTAATTGGAGAATTTAATGTATTCTTTTTGCCATTCATCTGAAATTAATTAAGTGTGTAGAATTACAAGGTGGGTGTACCAGAGGCAGCAGTCCAGGCTCAAGTTAATCAAAAGAGCACATGTTGAATGCATACAATTTAGTTAAGGTTAATCCAGTGAAGATGATCCCTCACTGGTCCTAATTACCCTAGGTGATAGATTGCAGAATGAGAAAATAGGAAGGAAGGGAAATTCTGTCCTGCTGGCCTACCAGGATTTTCTAATTTAATTTAGTAGGCTATGCACAGAAGCAAACAGTTTCAATTTAAAGAAAAGACCACACTCTTAGGATGCTTATCTGAAACGAGTACAAGAAACTTAAATGTAAAAAGTCAGACCTAAAACGTTTAGAGTGATTAAGCTAAAGCTAGTCAGTGTGTCTTTATCTACTTACCTACCAACAAACCAAGAACATCATGAATCTGTCAGTACTTTACAATTATTATCACTCTTTATTATTTAATTAATAGCTCAAGGAATGTTTCAAAATATCAAATTATCACAAGAACTATAATAGGATTTCAATTATTATCGTGTGCCATCAAAATAAAAGAGACAATTTACTATTAAAACAAATAGGATTGTTCACTGTGTTGTATTAATTAATGCATTTTCATTTCATTTTGTCAACCTCAAAGTAAGCTAAGCCAGTAAACTAGGATCCTTTTGTGTGCTATATTTTATATTTGTTGGCACAGTGAGTTATTTTTTTCTCCTTCCTTGTTCTTTGTTCCAACTTTTCAAGTGTTTTATGAAAAGCTTTTGTTTTCTCATGCACATACATATAAAACTTGTCAAATAATTTGCCCTATTTTTCAGGTTAGTGATATATTTCTGCTCAAGTGGGGTATCTGTTTCTGATTTATTAACATTTGATCCCCTGGTTTCCTGCCATTGATCAAGACAAATACTCGGCTCAGCTGATGAGTTTTATATGAAATCTGATATTGCAGGAAGAGAGAGACAAGTCAGTACCATTTTTAATATTTTTTTATTTCAAGTTTTCCAAGACCATGATAAACACACAAGACACCTAGCAAAGTCAGGCACTATTTATTTTTACCACATTTCTCTGGGATAAAACTTTTGGGAAGTAAAACATGTATTTATCACTAGAACAGATGTTTGCTCAGTGTCATTCACATCCTGTAAACTGTATATACATTTACACCCTATCGCCAAAACATGGCTTCACCCTACTACTGACCGTCTGTCTGCCATTCAATCTCTAGTTAAGTCACGGTCAATAAGGTCAACTCTTTGGCAACATCTGTATTTGATCAGCTCACACAAAATGGGGGCCTTCGTAATCCTTGACTACCCTGGAGTATTTTAAGAGGCAGCACATTACAATAGTTGATTCACCGCTACTGCAGTCCCTGCACTTGGAAGATTTTTCCTTCTCTGAGGAACTGAAATGCCAAGATTAAAGTCCTCTCTAACAAAGTATAGCTCTGAAATGAGCAGGTTTAGCAGTTGCATAGCCCCTAAACTGAGAGAGAACATTCACCAATTTCCCTCTCTCAGCACCCCAGTCCCATGCATGGATTTGTTATATTTTATATTTTGACCCTGTTGTGTGCATTTATTATATGTTTTAAGCATGTTTATGTTATTGCAAAAAGAAGTAGTAAAGCGTGAGAACCATTTAAACACTGTTTCGGTTAATTTTATCACTTGTTTTTTTATGGCATTCTCACTTTCTGTTATACATAGTGGCTTTAGCACATCCCTGCAGCATTATCAGGCAAGATGAATATAGTTCTTTTCTCACAACAAATTTAAACATTGGGGGGTGAAATCCTGGTGCCACTGAAGTCAAGGGGAGTTTTGCCATTGACTTCAATGGAGTCAGGATTTCACCCTCTGACATTAGCCTGTTATTTTAACACTGATGATATCACAAAGTGCAAGATTAGATATCTGATTCTAATCTCACTTGTGTTGGTGTAACTTCATTGGAATTACAGTCCAGGAGATCAGAGTCTGGCCTCTTACTTCTAGGGATGGGATTCTGGGAGGTGTCCAGTTTTTAGCTATTCAATCAAATAGCATATAACTATTGGCAAATATTGATAATCTGATTAATCATTGCCCTCTGGATCTCATGGGATTATGTTGTGACAGTGTGAGATTTGGAGTCAGCTACAGATGTGTATTCACCAATAAATAGGGCTGCCAGAGCATGGGATACTTTGTTGATTTGCATAGTTGTCTGCAACGTTTCAAAAAGCCAGCCATTAATGAAAACTGACACTGAGAATCTGGTGATTGACAAAAGACTGTGAAACTAGATGACACCCTAGATGAGTGCGCAGGGATGGGGGTGAAGAGGTGTGACTGCTTCCCCTCTTCCAACAACAAGCTTTAGAATGGATCAGTGTGACGGGGTCTGCTTACCCCGCACTAGCCCAGACAGGGTTAAGCCCATATTATTGACAGCGGAAGTCCCGCCTCCCCAGGGGGACTGGGCATGTTCCAGATGCTCTAGCAGTATAAAGGAAGGAAGCCCAGCTCATTCTGGGCTGGAGGCCGCAGAGGAAGGACCTCTCAAGGGAAGCTCCTGCGGCGGGCCAGTCACAGCCCCTGACTGCGCCGGGAATCAGAGCCTCCCTGGGCCTGCTTGAACTCCGGCGACTGGAGGAGCCATAGGAGCCGACAGACCCGGCTGACCACGGAGAAATGAAGTCTCATGGGAGACCCCAATGCAGACACTGGTAGGAAGTGACCCAGGGAGGGTGACGGAGTGGTACCTCCCACCCGGGAAACGGTAGGTTTCGGTAGGACCCCCTACCCCCGCTGAATCAGTGGCAAGTTGCTGCACCACTGTTAGGGTCCTGGGTCGGGGCCCGGTGGAGTTGGGAGGGCCAGGGCCCCCCTACCGGGGCCACCACACCCCTTGGTGGGCACCCCACCCTATAGACTCTGGCCGCTAGGCCACGCTGCCCTGCACCTGAGGGCGGCTCTATAGACTCTGGCTGCTAGGCCATGCTGCCCTGCACCTGAGGGCAGCTCTATAGATTCTGGCCACTAGGCCACGCTGCCCTGCACCTGAGGGCGGCTCTATAGACTCTGGCCGCTAGGCCACGCTGCCCTGCACCTGAGGGCGGCTCTATAGACTCTGGCCGGTAGGCCACGCTGCCCTGCACCTGAGGGCGGCTCTATAGACTCTGGCCGCTAGGCCACGCTGCCCTGCACCTGAGGGCGGCTCTATAGACTCTGGCCGGTAGGCCACGCTGCCCTGCACCTGAGGGCGGCTCTATAGACTCTGGCTGCTAGGCCACGCTGCCCTGCACCTGAGGGCGGCTCTATAGACTCTGGCCGGTAGGCCACGCTGCCCTGCACCTGAGGGCGGCTCTATAGACTCTGGCCGCTAGGCCACGCTGCCCTGCACCTGAGGGCGGCTCTATAGACTCTGGCCGCTAGGCCACGCTGCCCTGCACCTGAGGGCGGCTCTATAGACTCTGGCCGCTAGGCCACGCTGCCCTGCACCTGAGGGCGGCTCTATAGACTCTGGCCGCTAGGCCACGCTGCCCTGCACCTAAGGGCAATGCTATAGACTCTGGCTGCTAGGCCGCGCTGCCCTGCACCTGAGGGCGATGCTATAGACTCTGGCTGCTAGGCCGCGCTGCCCTGACCCTAGGGGCATAAACTGTCACAAGCAGTTTGAAAAATGGAGATGAGATGAGCAGTTTAAGAAACCATATAACTTTGATAGTTTTCCAGACTGTAGTGATGAGAGGGATGATCTTTCAAGTTTTTTGTGGTGCTGAGCCAGATTCAACCATGCTGCTGCAGGAAAATGTCCATTTTTGTAAAAAAATAATCATTCTTCTTGTTTTTTTTTTGTTTTGTTAAAATTTCACTAACAATTCTTTGAAAAATCAGAATTCAGAAAATTTTGTCTATTTCTACTCAAAAGTACTGGTAAGAACTTGGGGAGAAATTTACATATGCTTTGACGAAGGGATATCTGTGTAGAACCAAAAAATAATTTTTTGCATGACTTGAATCTTATAAAAGTCCTGAGTAACTTTCAGAAGTAGCTTCTATGTCATGCTTACACATTTGCGAGGTCTATTCATAAACAGAAAATCAGCAAACAAATTGAGAATGATGCAGTGGGATATCTGAACTACATTAGTTTTCGGGGGTGGGGAGGGGCTTAAGAAACACAGCAAAAGATATTGTTGAGATCTCATCTCTGTCTCGACTGACAGTAATCTAAGACAGTCATAGACTGTGTGTCTAGTAGCTATTATTGTTAATGTCTTGTATTAACTGTATCTTGGTTCTCTCTCTGCCCCCATTCCTTCACCACCCTAGCCTTTTCCCCTTAACAGAACTATTAAGGCAATTTATAGTATATATTACATACATTCTGAATGTCTTCATCAGAAATATCTGGAAATCTTTCCATTCTGCCTATGAGTTTCAGAAATATTACAGTTTGTTCCTTTAAACTAACACTGTAATAGGGAGAAGAAGTTAGAGATTCAGAAAAAAATATTATTCACTTCTGATTAGCCAGTCAGGAAGCAAAGATTTGCATATGTTTCCTGATTGCCTCCTCAGAGGAAGGAGGAAATAGCTTTCACCAAACTTGCCTCAAGCTAAGGCCTGATGCGACTCCCTTTGAAGCCAATGGGAGTCTTTCCATTTACTTCAATAAGAGCTGCATTCAAACCCTAGTCAGTTCTACTCACTGCATATGTGATCAGGTTCTGTAATCATGCTCCAGCGCTCAGTATACATCACATCTGTATGTGGACTATGGAAACTTAATGACTCATCCTGTGACTGATTTCAGTATTTTTTTAAATAAAACTGCAAAAAATAGTGGATTAAGTGGATGTGGCAGACATAACATATTTGGAATTTATTATTAAAGTATTGACGCATCATCTCATGCAATCTGATTCTCCAAATACATTCCGATTGGCTAGGTTGAGAACTAGTTTACATGAACTGAAAACTAACTGAAGGACTCTAAAGAAATTGGTAGGGTGTCAAGTTGGGGGCAGGTGTCTTGGGTTGTTTCAGGGATCAATTTTATTTAACATTCATTAATACCAAGAAGAGGGAGAAAATACATTAGTTTGTAAACTCTTTACATCAAGACACCATATCTCCCTGTGTGTGTATACCGTACCTAGCACAAATAGGTTAATTGCTGTTGGTATTGTGGTTGTGATTGGGGCTCCACTTTGCTCAGCACTGTACACACACAGAATTACAAGAGAGTCTCCTCCCGAAGGAGTTTACAATCCAATGCAGCTCTGATCCTGACTAGGGCAATGGACTATTATTGCAATATAAATATTAACTGAAATCAATATAATAATTGAAAGTGTTGTGCTAACTTAATAATTACTGAAACTCACAGATGATACTAAAGGCCCTATTCTAGAAACCCTTGTTCACATAAATTAGGAAGACAGAGAAATAATACAAGAGGAAGTACAGGGATTAGGAATATGGAGCTAGAAAATAACCATGACATTCATGGGAAAATATAACCCAGTACGCCAGGAGAAATATAATCTGAAACATAGCTATTCTCTGGGAAGGAAAATCCTTGAAAGCAGCAATGCTGAAAGAGATCTCAGGGTCAAAGTGGATATGAATTTTCAATGTGTTATGGCTTCAAGAATAGTGAGTGCAATTGTGCTATACATGTAGAGGCAGCATGTCATGGGACATGATGGTCAGAGTCCTTCTTTATATAACTCTGATATGACCACATCTGGAATTGACCACACTTATAACTAGGACAATATTGAAAATTGTGGGAGTTCAGAGAAAGACCGTAACAGTGCTGAGGACAGTGAATGGATTGACTTTTAGAGCAAAGATGAAAGGAAATAAACCCATATAACTTGGCTAAATAATGACTAAAGACCTGATCCTTCTGTCATTGAAATGAATTGCAAAACTCACATTGGCTTCAGTGACACAGTATTTGATCCGAAGAGGTGACATGATAACTGGCTATATATAAACAGTAACAAGCGGGAGGATTGGTGGTAGAAGGGAGCATCACTAGGAGTTTTGAATGAAAGTATAAGTAGAATATTTAGTATTGTTAAAAATTTCCTGACTCTGATCTATGCTACTAATTTGTGGACTAGACCAGTGGTTTTCAAACTTCGGGTCATGACCCAGTACTGGGTCACGGAATGCAAGGCACTGGGTCGCCTTGCTCAGCACCCAAGGACACGGGCGGGCGGCCAGTAAAAACTAGTAGTCCATAGTCCCTGGAAGCGGCCAGCAGCAGGTCCAGCTCCTAGACAAGGGGGCCATGGGACTTCGCACGCTTTCTTAAAAAAGCACCGGCTCTGCTTCCCGGCCAATGGGAGCTGGGGTGGGCAGTGCCTGTGGGTGAGAGCTGCGCGGAGCTGCTTGCACACCTCCGCCTAGGAGCCATACTTGCTGTTGGCTGCTTCTGGGGTGCAGTGCGGTCCATGGTGCCAGGACAGGCGGGAAGCCTGCCTCTGCACCCCGGCTGCACCGCTGACTGGGAGCCACTGGAGGTAAGCCCTCACCCCAACCCTGCACCCCAATCTTCTGCCCCAGCCCTGAGCCCCCGCAAACCTGGAGCCCCCTCCAGCACCCCAAACCCCTCATCCCCGGCACCACCCCAGAGCCCTGACCCTCCTCCCGCACCCCAACCCCCTGCCCCAGCCCAGAGCCCCCTCTCACACGCCAAACCCCTCCTCCCCAGCTCCGTTGGGTCATGGGCATCAACAATTTTCTTCAACTGGGTCGCCAGAAAAAAAGTTTGAAAACCATTGGACTAGACTCTCAAAAGAAGGGATTGAAGCCCTGTTGCTTGGCGCATATAAAACTAGACTGGAAAAAAAACCTCTAAAAAAAATTCACTGTGCGGAACAGTCCTGCATGGGCAGAGAATTGGGCTAGTGGCTGAACCCATTGCCATCAATCAGAGTTTACCATTGCCTTAACTTGGAGCAGGGCCAGGTCCCAAATGAAATAATAAGTCATTTCCATCTCCGACTGTTGTAATTCTTTTATTTAATCATGATCCACGATTTACTTGTTCCAAAACAACATTTTAAAATGATACAATGTTACCTTTAGGTTTTCATCTTAACACTCATCTGTCCTGGATATAGAATCTTTCACTATCGTTCATATGAGTATGCATACGCATTTAGATACAGCGGGAAAATCAGAAACCTTCCACAATGATTTCTCTGTACTATTTTTTTAAGAAAGCTCACTTTTAGCTGCTCCTTTGGAAATAGCTCCTAGAGGCCCCTGGAGTCAGGGCTCCATTGTACCATCAGAACAAAAATATGGTCCCTGGCCCAAAGAGCTTCCAATTTAAGTAGATCCCCACTTGATCCAAAATTGCCAGAATGTGCTCTGTTTTTTAGAGGAGAAAATGCCAGGATGGGAGTAATGGATTTTGTTCAGGGCGGCTGTCTGTGGTTAGTGTAATATGGATGTCTAAGGGTATGTCTACACTACGAGACTAGTTCGATTTTCTTAAACCGAACTTGTGAAACCGATATTGCAAAGTCGATTGCGCGAATCCACAGCAAGGACATTAATTCGAATTTGTGAGTCCACAGTAACGGGGCAAGCGTCGACATTGCGAGTGGTGCACTGTGGGTAGCTATCCCACAGTTCCCGCAGTCCCCGCCGCCCACTGGAATTCTGGGTGTAGCCCCCAGTGCCTTCTGGGGCCAAAAATGTGTCGAGGGTGGCTATAAGTAAATGTCGTCACTCGACCCACACTCCCGCCCTCCCTACGTGAAAGCGCCGGCGGGCAATTAATTCACGCCCTTTTCCGGTGATTGACAGCTCGGACGCCACAGGCCAGCGAGCATGGAGCCCTCCGCGATTATCGCTGCTGTTCTGTCCGTTGTCAACACCTCTCGCCTCATCGTCCACCTTTTCCAGAGGCAGATGCAGAGAAATCGGGCGAGAAGGCAACGGAAGCTCCGGGAGGACATGAACTCTGAGAGGGGCACAGACCTCTTGCAAAGCACGGGACCCCGTCCCATAGAAATCATGGTGGCAATGGGGCATGTTGATCCTGTGGAACGGCGATTCTGGGCAAGGGAAACAAGCACTGACTGGTGGGACCGCATAGTGCTGCAGGTCTGGGATGAATCCCAGTGGCTGTGAAACTTTTGGATGCGTAAGGGCACTTTCCTGGAACTTTGTGAGTTGCTGTCCCCTGCTCTGAAGCGCCAGGACACCCGGATGCGAGAAGCCCTGACTATCCAGAAGCGAGTGGCCATAGCCCTGTGGAAGCTTGCAACTCCTGACAGCTACCGGTCAGTCGCGAATCAATTTGGAGTGGGCAAGTCTACCGTGGGGGTTGCTGTGATGCAGGTAGCCCATGCAATCGTCGACCTGCTGCTCTCAAAGGTAGTGACCCTTAGAGACGTGCAGGTGATCATAGATGGCTTTTCCGCTATGGGATTCCCAAACTGCGGCGGGGCTATTGATGGACACACATCCCTTTCCTGGGACCAGACCACCAGGGCAGCCAGTACATTAACCGTAAGGGCTATTTTTCTATGGTGCTGCAAGCACTAGTGGACCACAAAGGACGTTTTACCAACATCAATGTCGGATGGCCAGGCAAGGTTCATGATGCTCGTGTTTTCAAAAACTCTGGTCTGTTTAGAAGGCTGCAAGAGGGTGTATATTTCCCGGACTGCAAAATAACTGTTGGGGATGTGGAGATGCCTATAGTGATCCTCGGGGACCCAGCCTAACCGCTAATGCCCTGGCTCATGAAGCCATTCACGGGAGCCCTGGACACTGAAAAGGAGCTCTTCAACTACCGGCTGAGCAAGTGCAGAATGGTGGTGGAGTGTGCCTTTGGCCGTCTGAAAGGTCGTTGGAGAAGTTTACTTACTCGCTCCGATCTCAGCTAAACAAATATCCCCATTGTGATTGCAGCATGCTGTGTGCTCCACAATCTCTGTGAGAGCAAGGGGGAGACGTTTATGGTGGGGTGGGAGGTGGAGGCAAATCACCTGGCTGCCGATTACGCACAGCCAGACACCAGGGCGATTAGAAGATCACAGTGGGACGCGCTGCGCATCCGGGAAGTTTGAAAGCTAGCTTCCAGAGCGAGCGGGGTAACCAGTGACTGTTATGCTTGTTTAAACAGAAGCTGAACCTGCCCCCGTTTCTTTACCCAGTTTCTGTTGCCTATCCTCTCCAATTACCAACCCCCTTCCCCCCCTTCACTCAACGCTTTAAAAGTATAATAAAGGAAACATTGTTTATTAAAACCGTCTCTATTACTGATTTCTCGGTTAAGGGTTTAACCCGGGACGCATACCGCGGTTGGGGAGCGGGTGGAGTGTTGGAAAGTACGCTTCCAAACTCAGGGAATGACATGCTCCTGCTCCCATAGCAGTCCGAAGTGCTGGACTGATTGTTTCAAGGGAGCCATCAACCCCTCCTATTCGCAGCTGTGTGTGGTGGGGCACTTGTGACTTTTTGGCCATGGATTGCGGCCACAGATCCCCTGCTGCATGGATCTGTCATGCAGGGTATCGCCGGCCGCTAAAGATCTGCTGCCACCCTCCCCCACCAGAAAGTCACAGGCACCCCCCCCCCCCCAAAGAGAACAAGACAACCCCCTCCCAGAATGACAAGTGTGCCCAGTGCATGCAATGTGAGAGTGACTGTATGTTGATCCTTTCCCCCTGTCTGTACCCTGGTTCTGGCGCCTGACGTCGCAAATAACAAACCCCCTTACCCACTCCCCCAAAACCAAACCGTCCTGTGAAAGAAAGTCAGGGAAAAAGCACTGCGCAAAACAAACATTTTTATTTAGGGGGAACATATTTTTTATACGATACCTGGGCAGGGAACTGTTGTGGGGTGCGGTTGGAGGGAGGGAAAGGACCCATCTAAAGTTTTGGAAATGAGAGCCTTCTGCTACTGGAGTAGTCTGCAGGGGTGGAGTGATTATTTCCACGGCGCCTGCCTCCCCTCGTTCTAGTGACTTTGGGTGAGTGGAGGATTGGACTTTGTGGCGGGGGAGGGCGGTTGGAAATAACATACAGAGGGGCTCTTTCCTCCTGTCTCCTGTCCTGGAGAACATCTACCAGGCGCTGGAGCGTGTCAGTTTGCTCCCTCATTAGTCCCAGCAGCGTTTGAGTCGCCTGCTGGTCTTCCTGTCGCCACCTGTCCTCACGAGCTTCAGCCCTCTGCTTCCGTTCGCTGACTGCTCGCTCGGACCTTGAGACATCCTCTCTCCGCTGTGCCGCCTCCTTTCGGGAACAGACCATCAATTCTGAGAACATGTCATCCCGGGTTCTCTTTTTGCGCCACCTGATCAGCGCAAGCCTCTGCGAGGGCGATCCACGGGTAGGGCGGGAGACACTCGCAGCTGCGGGATGAGAGAAAGGGAGTGAATTCCTCAGAAAGATACTTTTTCCAGAACAATGCCTATACTCTTTCCCTGTGAATAAGACCAAGCACAGTACCTATCACATGTCCACTTACTACAAGGTCGAATATTATGTCTGTATCCTGAGTGTCTGGGGTCCCGGTGTACAGATCCCAGAAGCCTTGCTGGACACTGGAAATCTGCTCTCTGGAGACCATGGTAAGCTGTTGAGTTTGGACTGCTGAGAGCTTATTTCACAGCAGTGCTCTACTCCCATGTTTCAAGCACAGTTCCTGGCGGCGGCCAGTTCCTGCTGCTGCCCAAACCGCTCACGTACAGCGGCTTGCCAATCCTTTCCTCCCCTCCGCGTGGCCGCTCCCGGGAACTGAAAGTGCCCGCGAACCACTCTGTTTGAACGGCTCGCCTACCCTTTCCCCCCCTCCGCGTGGCCGCTCCCGGGAACTGAAAGTGTCCGCGAACCGCTCTGTTTGAACGGCTCGCCTACCCTTTCCCCCCGTCCGCGTGGCCGCTCCCAGGAACTGAAAGTGCCCCCGAACCACTCTGTATGAACGGCTCGCCTACCCTTTACCCCCCTCCGCGTGGCCGGTCCCGGCAACTCTCCCTGCCTGCACACCACTAAGTTCGAATGGTTAGCCTCCCAACTCCCTCCCCCCCCGCGTGGATGGAAACCGCCGGGTGTCTTTCTTTAAAGGGAAAATGAAGAATTCACTATACTAAAGAAACCACTCATTCAAACCAGGGCACCATGACTGATATCACTCTGATGAGGATTACGGAGACAGAGAAAGACTGCATGCTGCGTCAATGCCAGCAAACCCCGGGGCCATATGCAGCCATGCTATGCAAGGCAATGATACCAGAGTACCTGCAGCTTGCATGGCGCGGGAAAGTATCCTACCATGGAGGAGACAATAAGGCCGCTCTCCCTGGGAACCTGATACAAAAGCTTTCACTGTACCTCCAGGAGAGCTTCGCGGAGATCTCCGATGGGGATTTCTCCTCTATCCCCATACATATTGACCAACTTTTCGAGTAGTTGCACTGGAAAACGACTCAAAGCTGAAGCGCCTAAGGCCAATTAAGCAATACAAACACAGTGCTTATACACCATGCCTATTGTATTCCAAATAAATGTTTAAAACACTGACCTGCTGATCCTTCGCCTGATTCCTGGTCAGGGATGCTGCCTTGGGAGGGTTCGTAGGGGATCTCGGTCAGGGTGATGAATAGATCCTGGCTGTTGGGGAAATCCGCATTGAAAGCGCTGTCGACTGCCTCGTCCTCCTCCTCTCCTTCCTCATCTTCACCGTCCGCGAAAACCTCCGACGATGTGGCCGTAGATAAGACCCCGTCATCGGAGTCCATGGACACTGGTGGGGTAGTGGTGGCAGCACCACCAAGCATAGCATGCAGTGCCTCGTAAAAACGGCAAGTGTGTGGCTGCGATCCGGAGCGTCCATTGGACTCCTTGGTCTTCTGGTACGCCTGTCGCAGCTCCTTGATTTTCACGTGGCACTGCGTTGCATCCCGGCTGTATCCTCTCTCCATCATAGCCTGGGATATTTTCTCATAAATTTTTGCATTCCGTCTTTTGGATTGGAGCTCGGATAGGACGGATTCATCTCCCCACACAGCGATCAGATCCAAAACTTCCCGATCAGTCCATGCTGGAGCCCTCTTTCTATTCTGGGATTGCATGGTTACCTCTGCTGGAGAGCTCTGCATTGTTGCCAGTGCTGCTGAGCTCACCACGAGGTCCAAACAGGAAATGAGATTCAAACTGGCCAGACAGGAAAAGGAATTCAAATTTTCCCGGGGCTTTTCCTGAGTGGCAGGTCAGAGCATCCGAGTACGGATTGCTGTCCTGAGCGTCCACTGAGTGGTGCACTGTGGGATAGCTCCCGGAGCTATTAGCATCGAATTCCGTCCACAGTACCACAAATTCGACATGGCCATGTCGAATTTAGCGCTACTCCCCTCGTCAGGGAGGAGTACCGAAATTGAATTAAAGAGCCATTTATGTCGAAATAAATAGCTTCCTAATGTGGACGGGTGCAGGGTAAAATCGAGTTAACGCTGCTAAATTCGACATAAAGTCCTAGTGTAGACCAGGCCTAAGGAATGACAATACTCAGAGTCAGAGCTCTTTGAGCCTACCTTCTCACATTTTTATTATTCCAACTAACCAAATACAAATAAATGATCACTAGGGAACTTTTCATCCATATTTTGAGCCAAGTTCTTGGGTTTGACCAACCTGTGCTAAGCGAAAAGCAAGAAAGGGTGCAGGCAATAAACTCACCTTTGCAATTCCCACCTCCTGTGACAGTCCACCCACTGCCTTGATATACCATTGAAAGTTAGAGCAGCCTCATGACTGCTCTGACTTACATCAGCTCTCTGCTGCTCATAGCTGCTATTCCAGCAGCCGGGGATTGCTGGGGCACAAGAATGCCTATCCATAGACTCTTTGGCTTGGATACACTCCCTGAGCTGGGGACAGGAAGGGTACACATTTTCATAGGGTTGGTTAAGCCAGGTATAAGACTGCTTTGGACTACTGGAGCAGTACAAACAGCTAGAGCAGGGCTGAGGATCTGGCCCTTAGACTCTTGATGTGGAGAAGCATGCAGTGTTTTCAAACACAATTGTTTTGCAATACCAGAATATCTGCTTTTGAAGCATTTTGTCAGAGAACCTAAAAAACCCTATTCAGGATTAGGCACTTAGCTACTACACACAAATGAATTTGAAATTATCTTGGGGATTTTGTCACTAACCAAAGCCCACAGAGAAAATGAAATTAACAGTTAATATTTTCCAAAGTGTTTTAGCTGAACGTGGCTAAGGAGATCTGAAAGGCAAATTTTATGAATTTACAATTTAAAAGCCTAATGTTGTGTATTAAAAATTCTCCATTTAGCTGAGTGGATGGTGTTTGCAATTTCTAGAAGAATATAAGATATCATTAGAATCCAGGGGAGTTAATAGAGTTCAGAAGAAGGCTACATACTTCAAGTCACCAGGGTATGACGGAATAAATTATTGTGGGTTGATTGTTGTTTTATTACCATTAATAAAAAAAGTTTACAGTTTGGAGCCAAGTTGCTGTGTGAAAAGTTTTTATGTAAAGCCAGGTTATTAAGGTAATGAAATAATATACTGTACTGTAGATGGCCAATTATCTATTACCACAAGCAATAAAAAGTAGGTAGTTATGCTTTAATGGGCTCACTTTCTTTTTTAGGTTTTTAGTCTTGCTTTGCTTTCTGCTTTCTTGTGTGTTCGTCTCTAGATCAGTGGCAATAACTCTTTGTGCCAGGTGCTTCCTTCAGTCAAATGCAAATATGTACAGCCATGGATTTGACTGATAGTAGAATGTGGCACAAGGTCAGTAAATAAAGGGTACTTCCCAGTTTAGTCCCTCTTTCCTCATGCACAAACAAAACCTTCTTAGGTGTTAAGCATCAAATTCAAAGCTATACATGATTATTATTTTTTTGGAGTGGGTGCTGTTCATCTGACAAAAAGTGGTAGATGGAGAGATGATTAGTCAGATATCATCAGTATCTACCCAAGCTATGGAGGCTGGGATTCTCTGACAAATTTAATTGTGGTAATTCAGCAGAAAACTAACTAAAAAAACAAAAATTGTTTGCACTAGGTCCACCAGTTTTAATCTCTACCTTGAGAGATCACATGCTAAACTATGAGACATTTTAGTTTGAGCCCTGATTAATACAGACCCCTGAGCATAGACAACATGTAGGGGGGGTTTATGGGGTCAAGTGCATCCCCAGATTTCTGCTGGGCCTGCCAGGGGGAGGGGAAGGAGAGGAGCTCCCTTCTCCCACTGTGCCTGCCCCCCAGTGTGCTCAGCCCCTGTCCCTGGCAGCTGTCCCTGTCCCTGGGCCCAGGTGGGAATGGAAGGGGTGGAACTAGCCGCTTCTCACGCTGGCCACTCCGGGTCGCTGTTCTGTGCAGTGAGGCAGCTGCCTGAGAGCAGGGCCGGCTCTAGCTTTTTGGCCGCCCCAAGCAAAAAAAAATGGCCGCCGCCAGACTGCCGAAGCCAAAAAAAAAAAAAAGCCCAGACAAAAAACTGAAGCAAAAAACAAAACAAAACAAAAACACGGCCGCCCCGAGAATCCCCGGACTGCCGCCCCTTACAAGGCACCGCCCCAGGCACATGCTTTCTCGTCTGGTGCCTGGAGCCGGCCCTGCCTGAGAGAGAGCTTGGCTGGGGAGCCAGCTCGCCCCCTCCATTCCCTGATGGGTCATGGCTTCCAGGCTCGCTTGACTCTTGTCCCCAACAGCCAGGTCCAGGTGAGAAGCAGAGGGGGCGGGGCAGGCCACCGCCCCAGACAGGCTCTCTCTCAGGCAGCCACTGCGCTGCACAGAACAGCGACCCAGAGCATCCAGCTTCAGCCAGCGTGAGAAGCATCTCCATCCCACTCCCTGCTGCCAGGGAGAGCAGCCGAACATGCCAGGGGGGAGGCACAGTGGGAGAAGGACAGAACCTCCTCTTCCCCTGCAAGTAACTCTGGTGGGGTGGGGATAGCTCAGCGGCCCCAGGCTGGGTGCAGGGCAGGGAGGTTGCTGGGCAGAGGAGACATGTGGGGTGGTCACATGTCCCGCCCCTTTAGATTGTGCCCCCCAGTATAGAAGGCATGAGTCATCTATGCCCCTGAGTCTGTCTCTGCTCTACATTACAGGTATCTGAGGTAATAAAGAATTCTATGCCTTCAGAGGACAGAATCTGAGTTTTTGAAAGTGTCTTACAGCTCCTTGTCCATCTTCAGTTCCCTGTAGCCTCCGAAGGAGCAAATCACAACTCCCCTTTCCAAGGAAGGATTTAAGAGTAAGTATTTTTATTCCAATTTTATAGATGTGGAAGAGGTCTTGGATAGGTTAAGTGACTTGGCCAAGATCATATAGCTAATCAGAGGCAGAGCTGGGAACACAGCCAAGATCACCTGACCTTCTGTCTGATGGATCGAATGTCTCATGTCAATAGCTCTCAACCATTTCTCATACCATTACCCCATGTTACAACAGAGAAGAGTTTAGGGACCCCCCAGTTAGCCACAATGAAAGGAGAGAGTCATCATGTTCCCTCTTTGGGTGCTGAAACCCCTAGTCAATGACAGTTGTCTAATGTTAAATTTAGTACTTGAATACCAGAACCTGTCTCTATAGTAGACTTGAGTTGGTGTCATCTTTGTTCCTTTTATATCTGAACTGTGTGAAATGGAAAGGAGTGTGTACCTCAGTAGGTGGGTGATTTGTGTTCATGTCTTAAGCATTTTAGTCAGAGCCCAGGTGATCAGCTTATTAGTGGTTTGATCAACGTATCAATCTCCAGATTTTATCGAATGCTAGACTAGATTGTGGCCTTGATGATTAGGTTGGCTGAGTTGTTCGGTCCTCTTAAATGCTTGCTTTCCTTTGACTCCGTTTTATCAGTTTCTCTTTCCTGTGTGAATCCTGCCTGTCAGATGAAAAGTGTATTTTATTTGTTTGTTATTTTCCTGCACATTAGTTCTCGAGCCACAGCATTTCTTAATATGCTTCTTGGTGTGTCCCCTGAGGTTTCTTTGCGAAATGCCTACAGCATCTTACAATGTGTTGAAATAACCGACTTTTCAAAGATTACATGGGGGTTATGTTTTGTATTAATAGGATCAGAAGAAGCAATGTCCTAATGAATTAGAATTCATGTTTTATCTGCAAATATTGTACACACTGAAAGCTCTCTAATAGCATGCTAAATTATAAAAACATTAATTAGGTCATTAGATAAAGGGACATTAATCCTTCAGGCATGTGTAATGCACCCTTTCATGTCCCCTGTTTAATGGCTTTAGGTCTGTCCTGCATTTCCTTTTCTCAAAGCACAGAATTCTTTAAATAGCTAATGCAGGTACTATGCTGTATTTCTACTAGTAGTGCTTTACTGTAGGAGGAGGATGTTTTAGTTCATTAAAAGTCTCTAGAAGAACCAGTTTCCAAGGCATGACAACCTTCTATTTGAACTCAAGAAGGAGCAGTTTCAAAAGGTAATTTTCATACGAAAAGCAAGACAAGTGTGTCCCATGAGAGAGTGAGGGGGAACGTCACAAAGAGATTTCCTGTGCCATGTGACAAGGGATTAAAACATTCCAAAGTATGTATGAATTGGGTGTATTGATGGCTCACCAGAACCCAGTTGATGTTCTTAACTAATGCTAACTTTCATTAAGCATAGACAGATTCACTAAGGAGTGAAAGTAATCATACAGCAGTCTGTGTTCTTCATTATTTGTGGTCTTCAGATTAATTCATTAACCCCGGGGCAAATTAGAACACTAGTTGCAACAATATATCATTTTCCCAAACAATTCTAGCCAACAGCAGTTCACACAGACTCCATCTTAGCGCATGTACACACACATTGTATTCATTAATGTTCTCTTTGCTGGATTGCAGTATTGTACAAGGCACATACAATGCATATAATAGATTTATCAGAGGATCCAATTAGGAACAGCAGGCATGGATTGAACAAAGAATAGTTTTTAAAAAATTGATGACTTCTTTTTGTATCTCTGGTGCGACTCTACTTTACACCCATCATCATTATTGGAAGGAAAGTGGAGGGGGCGAGAGATGGTACTTCATTAATGCAGTTCAGAGCATGCAGCCCTTTCCTTGTCTGAGTTTATAAAATCTGATTTAAAAAGAAAAATTATTGCAGATATTTCACCCTGGTCTTGGCCATACAGGGAGTACAAATCTAAGAGTGTCATGAGTTGAAGAAGCAGAGAACTGTGTTACGGCACAAAGGTGTGTTAAACTCTGATGTAGATGGTATTGAACATTATAGAAAGAAGGATAATTTCTTAAATTTTGATTGTACAAAGAGTGGATCTTCTCAGGAATCCCTACTTACTGTTTGATGAAGTGTGAAAACTTTTGATGTAATATATATAACAGCGGTACAATGTTTCAAGATGTGGTTAAAAACAAAAAGGTCTGATTACAGATATTCACAAAATGAGTGTTCACATCTATCTTGAACAGATGAGTATACTACCATGTTTCCTAGTGAGCATATTGTATTACAATGGAACATCCTAACACTGGGTCACTGAGGAACTTCACTTCAGTAAAGGCTACTACAGCAATCCAGAAAACTGGATCAGGAAGTGTTTGTCAGAAAAACGGGAAAGTAATCTTAGACAACAGTTGTAATTCACTATAAAAACATAGGAGACATTTATGCTGCATGTTGTACATAATATTCTAAAATGTCTGGCAATTCATTTCAGTTTAGTTAATCTTCAGGAAGTCTGGGTGCTCATGCCAAAGTTTATTTGAACAGATCCCCATTTCCTTGGTCTGTATTTTGGTCCAAAATCTCATGAGAACAGACTCTCTCGTGAGATTTTGTGTCATGACCTGTTTTGCCTCTGGTTTCTGCTCTTCCAGTCAGCCATTAACAGTCAGGAAGTACCCTCTCCATCAGTCAGTTATTGCTGGAAGGAATCTTCCTCTTTTAGTCCAAACTCTAATATCGCCTGGTAATATTCAGCAGACATCTATTTAGCTGTAACCTGCCAATGAACTCCTACTGGTATAATACATTAACAATTTCCCAGCAGATTTTAATGTACTGTAGCATTGCCTAGCCTAATCCACACACAGCACATTGTAATGCAAATGGAATGGTTAAATAGATCACACTTCTCTTCTCCATCTCAATTTTTGTCTAATGTATCATTACAGTTCACTCTGTAAACTGTTGAAGCCATCTTCATTCAACTGTAAACTAAAGAGACTAGATGTCTATCAGCGTAAACCAAAACAGTTCTTGATTAATCACAACCTCTTGACCTAATGAGTGATAGCTGTGTTAAAAATGTTGTCATTATCTAAATGGAGTACTGAAAAGTCCTGCAGATCCTAAGCAAATTGACTCTCTTCTATTTATAAACAATACTGGAAGATGAACTCCTGGGTTTATATTGGAAAAGGGACATCATTCATTTTTATCCAACATACCTGCTTTTAGTGATATTACCCACACATGTGGGTTTTAGAAAATGTTAACAACTGAAGTGGTTTATATGCTTTTAAGACTAATTTTAAGGTTTATGTGTACATTCATTACACTGGAGTTGGGTGCTCAATACCTGTCTAAAATACACAGTATTAATAGTGTGCACTAAAACCCTACTTAGGGCTTTATGTTGAATGCTAAACATCATTAGCACTAGATGTGAAATTCTGGTTTTCCAGTATTTGTATAAATCTTATTTACTGTAGTTCTCCTGCATTTCTCCTGCATGTAGCACATGCATCTCTCCGCATGCATATGACTAAGTGATGAATCTTTAAAAGTCCTTTTTTGAAGATATTACTGGTCTTTTGATTGATAATCTGGTCACATGCAAGTCAAAATGCTGCTGTAAAAACAATCAAATTATGTACAGATTTTCTCCTGTTGCTTTTCAAATATTGGCTCTTCCTTTACCACATATTTGTACATTTAGTTCCAATGAAGCCTAGGGAGCTAAAAGGCCTGGATTTACACATGTCTGTAATACTTTACAATTTCTCTTCCCATGCAGGTCTATATTTGTTATGGTATACTTCTCAATCTTTGCAAGTATGGTAGTTCTTAATGGTATAAAAGAAAAAAATGCATGTACAATCAACTCTTGTGCGTAGAACAGCACAATGGTCACAGGTTTCTCTTTTGGAAAGTATTTACTATTTTATGTAACTAAATTATGTCCTGTAGTAAAGTGGACTAAAAGCTCCACTGTATACATGTAAATTATTATTACTTACAAAATAACAGTAGGAGAGAATAAAAGGCAGTTTATACATGAAAGTGTTGGAACTTGAGGCCCTTATTCACTTGTGCAGTCATGTGAATAAACCAACTGATGTCACTAAGGCCCTGAGCCGGCAAATACTTATGTGTGACAGCTGCCATCCTGGCTGATACCAGGCATTATACTGGGAACCTCCAGAGTTAAAGAGCAAAGGCTCCCTAGCTGGGACTGTAAAGAACTTATATTATCTGTGGATTGGGCACAGAGGGGGGGCACATAATATACACTCAACAGTGGGCCATGCACTTAATTTTTAAGCGTGGTTAGCAATGTGGAGCTGTAGTATTGACTCATGTGATACTCAGATGCTTAAAGTTACGTGCATAAGTGTTTGCAGGATTGGGACCTTGGAGTGTGGATGTCTCAGGGCAGGGATCTTGGGCCTGATTCCCCCTTCTCACACACCACTGTAAATCTGGAATAACTCCCCATCAGGTCAGTGGAGTAGCGTTGGTGTAAAATCACTTATCTGGCACCCGTGATGCTAGACACAAATGTGCTTGATTTTCCAGAAACTGAAACAGTAACAGCAGAGGGAACCCAGCTCAGATGAGTAAGCAGGATATACTTCTAAGCACCAATTCCAACTATTTTTTAATAACAAATAAGTAGGGAACTCAGTTCAACACAGGCAGCATTAATTTGCAATTTATACAGTTGATAACCCAATCTGAAACAGACTTTGGCAGCATTACAGAGGAAATCTGTACAGAATGACGAACAGTTCTCAACCACTGTTTCCTCTAAGATCAGAAGCATGTCTTCATTTCCACTTCTTTTTCCTTGATCATACATGTTTGCTAAGGCCAATGCAAGGAAAATCCCTCTCTTTATACTCTTGACCCTTCTGTAGTATCACTAGAGACACTGGGCAACTGCTAGATTTAACACATTTTATTTGTACTGATCTTGCATACAAAAGCTTCGGTTTGCTGCAAGATTTTTATTTCTGAAGTACCTTATTCTTTTCCACCATGGTAATAGCATGCCCACATATCTTAGACCCTAATGATACTAACCCCACATTCTGACACTATGATATTACGCTATACTGTGTAATAATATATAACAGTGTAAGACAGCTAATTAACAAGCAAGTGCCTATTCAGAAATGGACTGAACCACTCTGACCTTGTGATAGCTATAACATTCCCTGATCAATAAAGCAGCAAAATAATTTTGTTCCGTATTTATAACTCTCTCCTTGGGATCAGATTTTGTGCTGCCCATCTCCCAACGAGGCGTTAAGCCACCTTTGTACCTTGCAGATTCTGAGTTGTTCCCAATAGTTACTCTAAATTATGGCAGCCTTATTTGGCTGACTGTGAGCTGCTCTGCAGCCCCAGACTGCCAGAGAGAAGAGTTCTTCAGCCACTCCACCATACCTCTATGTTGTGGGCGTGGGGAGGGGAATGAAGTATCAAATATGCCATCCCCATGCTGTCCTGCCCCCTTTACAGGCCCTGTATCCTGGTTGAGTAATGGGTCCAGAGTCTGGCCTAATGACTTCTGTGTTATAGGCTCTGATTCTGTACCCACAAAGGTACTCAAGCATGTATCTAACTTTAAGCAATGCAATGGGAGGGAGTACTCAAGTGCTTAAAGTTCAGCACATGTTTAAATACCTTCCTACATCAGGGCCATAGCAGCAGCAATTCAGCTTTTAGGGACTGAAATTTTTTTCCCTCATTTTCGAACGCAAAAATCCAGATTGTGCCTCTTGTCATGTTAGTCCTAGAGTATGAAATGGCATCAACAGAAAAGGTTTGGTCAGTAACACTTGTCTGATTTTTCAGGACCAGTTAAATTTTTTTATTTGTTAATAGTATTGCAATACCAAACTAAGGATGGATCAACAATTTGAATAAAATAATAAATAACTTGAACTGTTGCCCAAAACATCTTCTGAATGATATCCAGTTTTTTTTTAAATGCATGAAGTTGTTGGGTTTTTTGTAATGTTTTTGCTAGTTCTCTTGCTCGTCTGGTCTTCCTGCTTTCATTCAGGTAGAATCAAAATAAAATAAAATAAATATCACACGTGTGTCTCTGTGTGAGTGTATTGTTCACATGGTATTTCCTCCCCAGTCAAATCCTGAAAATAATAGGGATGTCATAGGAAAGCTGATTCAATTGATTATTAGGCTGATTTCTCAACCGAGGAAAATTGGGAGAGACATGGCCTTATTGTCCATCTTTTTATTAAGATTGACACCATACCTAGAAGGTAAAGTACTTGTGACTAGCAAGCTCTGTGATCACAGGACAACAGAGGAGGCACCTATAGCTATTTTATGACTCATCTACTAGCCTTTCAGAGTAACCATCTCTGGCCCTGTTCTTGCAATGAGCTCTGCACTCATGTGGCATCCCATAGGGCTTTCATGGAGCTCCTTACAGAATCAGTCCTGTAGCCAAAAAGAGTTTATACAGCCTTTCTTGGTTTATTTGTTCTCTTTAAAGTAAAACAAGGTGTGTGCTTGTGATCCTTGACCAAATAGAACAAAATTCCTCTGTTTAAGAGACCAAGTCATTTTTTAAAAAAAAAACTTTCTTCTTGAAATGCATGGGATGTCTGGATTGGGTACATGATAATTTTAAAGGGGTCTCATCATACCATTGATTTTTACTGTGAACTCCCCTTGACTTTAATAAAGTTCAGAGGGAACAAATCAGTGGATTTTAGGTTGCTGAGGTAAACAGGTAACATTTTATAACGTATTTTTAAAGGAGTTTACAAACTAACTTGTACATTTTGAAAATAAACGAAATTACATGTAGAAATTTGCGTACCTGTCAGCTTTGGGATACTCACCAACTAGAAGTCAAATTGTCCTACTTTGAAAAGAAAGTGTAGGTGTAGGGAGTTGTGAATGGCCCTTATTCATTTCATGCAGGTTTTCACTGAAGCATAACAATGGTAGCTGAATACCAGTGTTATTAGCTATTTCACTGTTATCATAGCATGTAAGAAAGTAGAAGAATAATCATATTATGAGGATCTACACAGTCTATTCTGAATGGCATCACATTTTGCACGAGGGGGTGGAGATAGGGTTGTGGGTGGAGTTTGGGAGAGTACCACCACTTTTTTTTTCTTATCTGACCCAGCAACTAATCTGAGAGAAAAGAGAGGGTACTCCCCTTGTACTATCCTGGTCCAGATGTCCCATACTTCACTTTTGGGCATGCTATTTTTGGAGCTAGGGTTTCAGCACTAAAATATAGCAGAGTGGGAATTGTTATTGATGTAACATACCCTGGTATAAAACAGAAGTTAATCCACTGATAGAAATGAAATCAGAATCAAGTCCATATTCCCTTCATAGAAGTAGAGTTGGGATGATATCTTAACATTGTGATTCAGCTGGCGAAAGGGGGACATCAGGTGCAGACTGTGGGGGTGGGGAAATAATCATGTTTTCTATTATCCATACATCTCTAATTTCAGGCTTTAATTTTTGGAAGTAAAATAATTTTGGCCTCACACACAGTATCTGTTTCTGGAACTTATTATCTACTTTTTTAAGTTCAGACAGCATTCAGATAAGGATAATTTAATTAGACATCTTTGTAATCATACATGCATACTTACTGCCACAGCAGGGGATCCCGTCTTCAAAACAAAACCCTTGACATTGCTTAGGGCAGCTTGTTTTTCCTGAAAAATTTCATATGGTGTGTGCGTGCACGTCTGTGTATGTGTGTGTATTCATGTCTATCCTTTTTCATAGCATTTACAATGCTTTGGGCTGTCCCTTTGAAGATTTTTATGTTGTTTGGGAATGCCCCATCTGAAAAATTTCTTGTTCTTAGTTGGTGTCTCCTGTGAAAAAATACTCACATAACTTACAGTGACATCCCACTTTGAAGACATTCATATCATCAGGGGGTGCTTTGGAACTAAGGAATGTCTTGAATTTGGGAATGGGTCCCCCTGAGATTATACTACATAAATTCAAATGATGTCTCTTTGAAACTATTCACAACACAGAGGTGTTCTAATTCAGATGGCTTTCCATAGCTCCTACCAATTCACGCTGCCTCTGCCATCATATTTGCCCTCTGAAAACCCAAACAGAAGATCATATTTAGAATTCTTCCATTCAAAATAGTTCAAGAAAATGTTTAGTGGGAAATTTTCAATGGAAACTAGATGCCTAATCCTCATTTGTGTTGATCCTTAGTATGTCCTTATATGCTTTCATATTTGCAGATTTTGGTAGTTTAGGTATACATGACACATTCAAATTTCCTGCTTTTAGAATCAGATTGTCCTGTTATTTATTAATTGAATTAATTATTAAAAATGAAAATTGCATGATACAAATACCCCTGAACTTTGGGGAGCTTGAGAATTGAACCCAAAGCCAAATTCAATTTTTGCAATTAGACCCTATCTTTGAAATCGCCAAAAATTACCACCTGAGATCCAAACTAGTTAATCAATGACATGACTTTCACGTGGAGTCTTTACATCTAGACTGGATATATTTCTAAAAGATATGCCTCAGTTCAATCACAAGTTATTGGGATAGATGTAGGAATGACTGTGTGACGGGTTGGTGTCACAGAAACCCCCTTGCTATTGTCACCTGGTGTGCCAAGACTACTCCTGACCCTGCTTTCTTGCTTTTTCCAGCTTGGGACTCCAGAATCCTGTCTGGTTTGAGCCAGGCCCGCTATCGTGCTGCAAACCCAGACCCAGGCCTGAGCCACGTCCCCTAACAGCTGTAGGCCTGCCTAGAAGCAGCTTAGGAAGTGTTCTTGCCTTTGACACCCAGGTGTGCAACTCCCAATGGGGTTCAAACCCTGAATAAATCCGTTTTACCCTGTATAAAGCTTATACAGGGTAAACTCATAAATAGTTTGCCCTCTATATCACAGCTAGAGAGATATGCACAGCTGTTTGCCCCCCTCCAGGTACTAACATGTACTCCAGATTAATTAATAAGTAAAAAGTGATTTTAATAAGTACAGAAAGTAGTATTTAAGTGGTTCCAAGTAGTAACAGACAGAACAAAGTGAATTACCAAGTAAAATAAAATAAACACACAAGTCTATGTCTAAGCAAACTGAATACAGATAAAAACCTCACCAGTTACAGTAAACTTCCTTTTACAGGCTATGGTCCTCCTAGCCTGGGTCCAGCAATCACTCACACCCCCTATTGTTATTGCCCTTTGTTCCAGTTTCTTTCAGGTATGTCATTGCAGGGTGGAGAGGCTCTCTCTGTAGTCAGCTGAAGACAAAATGGAGGGGTCTCCCAGGGGTTTAAATAGACTTTCTCCTCTGGGTGAACACCACTCCCTCTCCCTGTGTAGCATCCAGTTACAAAATGGAGTTTTGGGGTCACATGGGCAAGTCACATGTCCATGCCCAACTCAGTTCTGTACCAGACAAGCCACATTCCTGGCAAAGCTCAGATGTGGATTGGTGTCTGCAAGTTCTTTTGTCTGTTAAGTGTTTCCTGATTGGGCACTTAACCTGCACATTCCTTTCTTCAGACCCTGAGCAAATGTTCTTACTAAGGCTATGTAGACAACAAGCAAGTATACAACCAATATTCATAACTTCAACTACAAAAATGATACATGCATACAAACAGGAGGAATACATTCAGTAGATCATAACTTTTACAGAGATATGTTACATTGCACATGTAGCATAAAACATATTCCAGTTATATCATATATACATTTATAAGCATCTCCCCATAAAGCCTTAAGGGCGTACACCATCACAGACTGAGTGAGGTTCTATGGCACGTTATACAGGAAGTCAGACTAGATGATCATAATGGCCCCTTCTGACATGAAAATCTACAAATACATTTGTAGTTAAGACACATTATCATAAAAAGCTGGCCAAAGTCAATCATAAACTAAAGAGATGAACAAGGTTTTAAGGTGCATTAAAGGACATAGTGATTTGGAGAGAAGACAGAAAAGGTTCCAGATATATAATGATGGTGATACTGGAGAAAGATATACTGTCCAACTATGGAGCTGTATGTAGGAGGTCTAAGAGGTAATGTATACAAGTTTTTAATTGGATTTTTAGATGGAAAGGAAGTCATTGAAGGTGATGGAGGCTGAGGATTCTAGTTTCTTCCTTCCTGGAAGAAGAGAGTAGGCTCCCTTATCCATTTACAACTCCATCCTCCCACTGAAATTTAGAAAATAAAGATTTAGGAAAAAGAAGAAATTGCAGTTGTGGAGAGACAGTGATTAAAAGCAAGAATAAGAGGCTGGATCACCTCTGCATTAACCACTTTTAAACTGGTATAACTCTGTTGATCTCACTGGAACTATATATGTGTAAAACTAGAGTCCAGAGCACACAGTGGCAGAATGCAGAGGTAGTCTTATGGATAATACAGTGTAAAATTCTCAAGTGATTGCTACAGATTCCAGATGGCAATTAAATTTTGGAACAGAATAACAGAGCTACAGGTTGTCCATCAGAAACCAACATTTAATTAAAGGATTTAAATGGAAACTTGAATTTCTATTAAAGTAAGTATGAATTCTGGCAGCAATCATAACAGAGCCTTATTCTCGGCTAGTGTAAATTGACAGAGCTCCACTGCAACCAGTGGAGCTACACCAGTTCACACTGGCTGAGCATCTGACCCATTATTATTGATTAAAACAATAACCACCTTCCCAGGCCAAAGATTCCAGTATTACAGAAGTGGTGGCAATACAGTTGGCAGACTTGTGGACAAGAAAAAGGAGAAAGACAAAATGCAATTTGCAAGAGTTACTTCAAAATTCAGTCCTTGGGAGCAAAGCTGATTTTTTCTTTCAAGAATAGGTCATAGGCATACGACAAAGAAGACTCTTCTTTTGAACTTCTTCCTCACTTGCGTTCAGTCTCTTTTCTCAGAGAAAAAGTTAATGAGCACTAAATTTAATAAACTCTATTCTGTTCTGGTTCTTTCCATACACCCATCATGATGATATCAGATTGCCTTCCAGTCGCTAAGCAACATGACTAGCATCTGTTGTGTGTGGTTCTTGCCTTCTCTTTTTCTCCTCAGTTGAGGAAAATTATCTATAGATTTTTTTTAAAGTGATTTATTTTAATTTTTTGTTATGTGCTTTTATTAGAGAAAGCAAGAGGAATTCCTTTCATCTTGCACTTGGAATAGAAATTGATGAGTTTGTGGTGGTTCTTAGCTCTTGAAGTTCATTCCACAGCCTTGGACCAGCCTCTAAGAAAGCTCTGTCTCCTGCACGAACCTCTTGAAACTTTAAGGGGGGGGCGGGGTAGTGAAGAAGAAGGGCTTGTCTTCATGCACAGCCCTACAGCTGCACCACTGTAGCTCTTTAGTGTAGACACTACTGCACCAATGGGAGAGCTTCTCCCATCGGCATAGTTAATCCACCTCCCCAAGAGGTGGTAGCTGTATCGATGGGAGAAGCTTTCCCGTCAATGTAGCACTGTCTACATGGGGGGTTATATCACTATAACTACGTCTCTCAGGCATGTGGATTTTTCACACCCCTGAGCAACGTAGTTATACCGATATAGGTCTGTAGTGTAGACCTGGCTGAAGAGATGAAGATTCCAGTATGGAGCAGAGTTACTCAAGGTGCACAAGCACCAACTCAAGAGAGAGATATAAGAGAGTGGCAGGGTGAATGAAAATTTCCGTAGTCAATGAATAAAGAGCCAGATTCTGCCAATTCTACTCACCTTGAGTAGAACCTCACCTTGCTCCATGAAACTGGAACTGCTTGAGAAGTAAAGTGGTTCTTAGCACGAGAAAAGGTGACAGAATTAGGCCCTAAACTCATTACAGTAAATGAGCTGTTTATTACAAAAGTAGAACTTCTTATTTTTATTAATTCTTCTATCAGTTTTTCCTGTTATTTCTCCTGATTCTTCCTGTAGATTTCCCCTAAAGTTTATACTTTAGGTCAAGGCAAAAAGTATTCAGACTGAGATTAGGCACATTTCACGTGTTTGTCTTAAGTAGTAGGGCAGAGACCAAAGACAGGGAATTCTAGGAGACTGGGGCCTGTGCTCCTTCAAAAAAGATCTGGGATATTTCATTAATGTTGTTGCTTGGTAGTTCGTGGACAAAAGCTCAAGCAGCTTTTTGTTAAATGATTGCTGTGTATTGTGAAAATAAGCTAAGCAGGTAGGACAATCTTGTTCAGATCTGAAAAGAAATCCCCACACATGTATGTTGTTTCAGTAGGATGTGAAAGCCTGTGAGATAAATCATAAAAGGCAAGCCAAACATGAGGATGATCATGCTGCAGTCTCTGTTGTGGCATGCTCCCAGCCGAGGCCATCAAGGATTTTTTTCTCCCTCCGCCTGGTGCAGGAAACCTGTACAAAAGGTACTGGTAGCTGGACCCAAGGGAAAGGCAGCTGATGGTATAATCCCTATTGTGATTGATACCAGTTGAGACCACTCTTTCTCCCCTAGTGGCATTAGGGGACTGGGAATGTCAACTAATGACTAATTTATTCCCTTAGTTGCATCAAGGATACTGGATGTAGGCAACTGGTGGCTCACTTCCCCTTCAGTGACATTCATATACTGCTGTCGTCAGGGTGTTTCATGGAGAGTAGGACTCAAGAACTTCTCTTAATAAGCTTTACCAGAATAAAGGAATAAAACTACAGTTTCATTCCAGCATAAACCATAGCCTACCAAAGCTAGTTGTCCATGACATTTTCTCAAAGTGACACTTTTCATATCAACTATGTGAAAGCATGGGAGATTATCTCCTTCAGCAAGAAGATTACTTCTGACGGGAAGATGAACAGGCTTTGCATTATTTGTGTAACCCAAGTGGCATTGGCAGCAACAACGGCCAGGTTCAAAAAGCTAGGGAATCTCTTTTAAAACTAACAAACAACTCCAGCTCAAGCCCCAGCTCAGAATTTCTGGGATCACTACATACCTTAACAGGCATTATTTCACCTGTGTATGAAGCAAGACAAACTTTATTAGGGGAAAGGGGAACACAGAATCAACTTCAGGAAAACACAGCAATAATATAGCTATATGAATGATAAGGAAAATATTCCTGCACAGTAACTTTAACAGAAGGCTGTTATCTTGGTTCCCCACTTGACTGTGTGAATGTCCCATAGCCAAATGCCCTTGTACCACCTCTCTTCAGCATTTGCTAAACTCCATTCTCAAGGGCTTGAATAACGTAGCTGAAGTCAGCGTATCGTAATCTACTTACCTGGCCGTGAGAACGGCGGCGAGTCGATCGCTGCCGCTCCCCCATTGACTCCGCTTCCGCCTTTCACCGAGGTGGATTTCCGGAGTCGACGAGGAGCGCGTTCGGGGATCGATTAAGCGCGTCTAAACGAGACGTGATAAATCGATCCCCGATAGATCGATTGCTCCCCGCCGATCCGGCGGGTAGTGAAGACAAGCCCTGAGGGAATTCTGTGTAGAAAGGTTATGTAAAAATAGTTCTCTCTGTAGCCATACTGTTCTCTATTCACCAATAGATGGGGCAGAGAGCTTCTGTTCATCGTTATGGGTAGGATGAAGCAGCTCTGTAACCATTTCCCCCTGTTCTCCAACAGATGGGAGAAGAGAGCTCCTTCCTTTCTAGAGCTTCAAGCCACAGGGCTCACATTTGTGTAGGCTGAGTGTTATTATTTTCATTTAATTGTTATTTGAATTGCGGTAGAGCCTAGGCGTCCCAGCCATAGACCAGGAATAGGTGCTGGTGCTTTAATGCACAGTATTTTGAAATCTCCAGTGCCTTAGAGGAGAATTTATGAAATGTTATATTTAGTAGTTTAGAATGATTGAATAATTCCTTGAAATATTTACTCAAAATCAAGATAAATACTAGTGTGGGTCATATTTGCACTTACCAATTTACCATAAGATATTTCCATATACACTATTATGGCTAGTAGATCTGAAAAATAAGTTTTTGTTATAGCCTGATGTCAAGCAGACATCACAGAGATTAGTCTAAATGAAAACAGTGGTGACGTGTAGCTTTATTTTATGTACCTGCATTAAAGAGTAGTTATTCATTTTAGGCTGAAGGGAACAATATACATTTTCTTCGGGTCTGCATTACTGCAAACACAGAATCTGATACATAAAACTATAAAATTTGCAAATTGGTCAGAAACTACTGCCAAATTGCAATCAAGCAGTCAAAAGAACATGACCTACCCAATTGGGCATATGTAATGACAGACGAGGGAATGTTTCCATGTACAGAAATACGCTTCATCTGTGATGATACTAGAGTTGTGCAAACTGTGTTGTGTTCAGCTTACAAAGAGAGTCAGGAACAGAACCCTGTGGTTTGGTTCTGACAGGGCTAGAAAGTGAACCAACCTCTGGGAGTTGCTTGGAAGTTTGACTCTGATTCCCCACACCAGCTGGCTTCTCCTTATAACCCCAAGACATCCCTATGCCCCAACAACCCCTGGAATCTTGCCTTCTCACTTAGGTATCTCACTTGAGGAAGGGTCAGCTGCTGAGGGCAAAAAGAAGGCGACTGGCCTTGATTCAGAAAAGAGGATTCACACCTCGCACCTCTGGCCTTGATTCAATAAAGCACTGGAGCATGTGCTTAACTTTGAATTCAGTGAGACTACTCGTGTGACTAAAATGAAGCATGTGCTTAAGTGCTTCGCTCAATCAGGACTGATGTGAACAATCTCAGATATGCAGATATCACGGTGAAGGGAACTCTAGAAATGCTGATGCTGATGTATGTACCTTTATGGTTTGGGTTATGTATTCTGCACAGTTCTCTGATACTGAACTCTGTAATTAGAGCTTGTTTTTCAATTTTTGATGTATTAGATGGACTATGAGTTTTCATTTATTTTATTAAGCATATTTTCAAATCTCTGACAGCTTTCTGGTACAGAATAAGCTGTGCAACGGTTTGTAAAATGAGTACTTACCATATAATGATGTAGACACAAAATGTGTCCCAAAGACCACATTTTCTAACCCAGCCCCTAGAACAGCTTGCAAAATTGCATACACACAACTATGAGCATTCTTTATCTACTTTTGCCAGCATAAATGGACACTTGGTATGCATTAGGAGAACAATTATATGTGCAATAACCTGCTGTGCATTTACAGACACAAATGACTATTTTTGTGCAGCTATGTTGCTTGCGCAAAGAGTTTTAGTGAGCTATGAGAAAAAGTTTAAAGGCCTATAAGAAAAAGCTGGCATATAAAACGCAGAGAAATGTTTTGTACAGTACTGGGCTCTTTGGAGTCAACCATAATAATGTAATGTATTAAAACATCAGTAATATATGTAATTTAAAATATGTTTATTATTTGGAATTAATGCAGCCTTAAGCATATTTGGTTAGCATATGGAGATCTGTATAGATTTTAAATTAATCACCACAGGATTATGATTTAATATAAACACATAGAATGAGTCATGTCTTACAAAAATATGATTTAATATATTGGGATCTTAAAGCATTTATCAAGTTTATTATAATTAAAATATTAACAATCTTTCATTAGTTGGTCTCAAAGAATGCTACAGATATTAATTAATTAACCCTGGTTGGTATTCTTGTGAGTTAACTTTTTATTAAGGATACTTAGCTCTATTTGTAAATCATTTTTCATCCATGGTTTTCAAAGCATCACACAAAAGAGAGTAAGTAGTATTATCTCCATTTTATAGATAGTGAAAATAAGGCACAGAATGGTAAAGTGACCTGCCTAAAGTTTATAACCAGTCCATGTCAGAGGTGGACATAGAACCCAGGTCTCCTAACTCCTAATTCAGTATCCTACAGAACCCCTATGCCACTTTTCTAAAGGGTTAAATAGAGGTACAAGTGGGTTAAAGAACTGAGCTTGCCAGCCTTTCGAGAGTGTTGGTTTTGAGTTCTAAATGCAGAATGACTCCAGGCTTCTAAATTATATGCCCAAGATCATGCAGAGAGTCAATGGCAGCAATGAGAATAGGACCCGAATGTCTTGAAAACCAGTCCTCTACACTAAGCAAATAATAAATGGGACAAAGCTGAGGTATATTGTATTTTTATAAAGAGAATCTAAATGGTTTTAGTTACTATAAGCTTCCCAATGATTTTTAGAAATACCAGCCTGGAAAGAAGAACATGTTTAGGGAATCCAAGGATTGTGTGAGGCCAGCAGCCATAGTGACAGTCACCGACGCTGGCAGGGGAAGGAGTCTAAGGCCATACAATCGCCTTCCTCTGCATAAGCCTGAGGCACGATGTTTCTCAGAACCCCAATAGGGTGGGATAGTTAAAGCCTTCACTGTGTCAGGAGTGAGACGTGTCTTCCATACCAGAACAGTACATTTGGCCTGCAAGGGGCACAGGATCTTTGTTTCAGGCATGTACAGTTGTAGAGATGAACAACACTTACACAGACATTGTAAAAGCTGTCATGCACATGGAATAATATTAACAAACAAAGAGAAGCCAGTAAATGGTCGATAACTGTAAAAAATAAAGTGCGGGAGAAATCAAGAACAAGGTAAACAGTGACCATGACAGAGTGTAATCTCATCTAAATTACTCCCACTTCATTTTCCTGTCTGACTTTTTGCGACCATATTAGAAGATGCCAATAGTTCTGTCTCTCAGACTTTACATATGACCAAGTTTGAATCCCATCGGCAGAACAGAGACAGTGTTTTTATAGGTCCCAAATCTGGCACCCGTAGCTCATTTGTGTAGCACCTTACTCCATGAGTAGTCCTATTGCCTTCAATGGAATTGCTCATGGAGTCAGGTGCTGCTCCAAAAGCATGATTCTGCTCCCTTTGAACATAAGGACAAAGCTCCCATTGGCTACAGTGCTCTAGGTACAGTCCTGAAATGAGTAAGAATGGCAGGTTTGGGCCTGTGACAGGCAAGGTCCACTCACCCGAAGGGGAGAACAGGGGGTCTGCACCCCAAAGAGTAAGCAATATACAATGTTATTATGTATAAAAATATGTCAAGTATAGTCTTTTATGAAAGCGTGTAATATTCCAAACTTAATGTCATTAGGATATAAGTGTACATGTTATGGTTATGAATATATGCATGTACATATGTGTAGAACATGTAATTGGAGTGCTGTCCGTGAAACATTGGATCTCTTCTAGGACAGAGGGCATGCTGGGAAACTGTTCCGAGGGAATTGGTAACTTGTATTAGAAAGGGAAGTTTAGCTAATATCAAAGTGTAAAGCCGGAGATTGCATCTTTATGTTTATTTTCTGTATGTGTTTGCTTTTCCTTACTATTTCATCCTTGAATCTATGATTTTTCTATTTAAGGAACTTTTCGTTTGCTTTTACCCCAAGCAGGTCTCCGTTGTGCAAACTTAGTGGAGTGTGTGTGTCAAAGTGAACTGATAACTGGGGTCAGGTTTCACTCCTTTCAGGGGTGATGAACCAGAGGGGAAAAGCCTGAGTGTCTGGTAGTTAAGAACTTGGGGAGATGGACTGGGGGGACTTGGGACGGGAAGGGGTGTTGAGGATACACTGCAAGGAGTAACTAGGCTGGTGGAAGCTAGGGCAAGGCCTAATGCTTGTAGCTGGGCTACTGATGTCAGAGCTCTGAGCCATAGCATTAAGGCACCCAAAGTTACACGGCAGCTGGTGATAAAACCCCATACTTCTTCGGGTGATCCACAAAAACATCACAATCCCTTTAAATCATCTGTGTAGTAACAAAAGTATGGTCTGTAGCCCCTGGATTTTGATCCTCAAAAGTGCTGAGCACCTTCAACTCCTTAGTTCTTTACAGGATCAGACCTAGGCTCTTTCTAAGGGATATTCATCCTATTATAATAAGTAAGAGTGCAGTGACCCTTAAATGTCATAATCTCATATTACATTTAAACAGTCTTAATGAAAGTAAAGAAGGTTCAAAGAATTTTTGTGGATGGTGCTTGCTCATGAGAGTTGTAGCTTTCATTAGATTACCTGAGATGCATAGAATAAAATGTTTCAGTATTAGATACGCTGATTTTACTAGCCGCAAACCCGGCTGTTTCAGACCCAAAATAAAGGTTTCTGATCATCAGGATAAAAAATGAACTGAAATTCTAGATGCCACCCTCTTCATATTTGAAATCCAAGCACCTCTACTGCCAAGTTGTATGATTCTGTGTGGGAAACAGTTTTAAAGTAATGGACCACATTTAAAAGGATGTAACAGTGAAAATCTAATCCATGAGAGTCAGAAAATAATGTGATTCAGTGCACTGGCCTTTCAGTGTTGGAGACCAGAGTTCAAATGCTAATTTAGGTCACCAATGGAAATGTATGTGGTTGTCCCATTCTCATCAAACTAATGAAAAAATGGCCAAGAAAAAACCCTGGCAAAAAATCATATAGGCTTACAGTTATACAGAAGAAAAAGTAGAACAGTGTTAAAAAGGTGAAATAATGAGGGACAGGATGGCTCACAAAATGGTAATGAGGTATCATGCTTTTTCACTTCTAGACTGCCATTTCATATACAGTTGAAGTCAAATTAGTTTGGTAGCCTCAATACAGTTCCTTGTAGACAAGGGTCTGTTGTACAAAAACCACCACAACAATTTACATTATCTGGCCACTTTGCTGATAATTTGAATGGGACATAGAAAACAGAAATGTCATCTCGCTTCTAGAGATAGCCAACTGCTGTTCACAGCGTTTGAGCATAAATCCGAAGTAACTGAATTGACTTCATTGAAGTTGTGTCTGATTTACAGCTGTGGAACTGAGGGCAGCATTTGGCCCATTTCCTCCAGAGCAAGGTTAAGGTTTATTGGTACAGTAGCCTGTGGAAGCATGCATTGCTATTGTTCGTGCCATACCTGTTCTGAGGCTAGAGAGAAGACATCCTACCTCAGTCTCACTCCATGGCAGCCACACAAACAAAAGTGACACACCCAAAATATAACACATTAGAATTAGGACCTAGGGCCCTGGTTGTCCTATGGCTTTCAGGGTAAAAAATATGAATGTTTTAAGCCAAGCTCTTATACATAGCCATTTTTCTCAATTACCTGCTTAAGATACTGATATACACTAGCAGAGAGTGGGATATTTTTAGTCCCTGGCCACAGTATGTTTGCCGAAGCTCAGATTTAAAGAGAATTAGAGAATTAAAGAGAAGACCTGCATGTCTAATATTAAAGGAGAGACTGTTAGTGTAATGCCGACAGACCCCTGTCATCATCAGGCAGGATCAAACCTGGGACATCTGGAGCTAAATGCATGAGCCTCTGCTGCATGATCTGAGCCAATGCAGTAGCAGACTCATCAACCTCTATATGGTCTAGGTGCCACTAGAGGGGGACAGAGCGCCACACTAAGCAGGCAGGGGTTACATTAATATAATGAAAAGAATTGCTCAAAAATAGTTTATTTATGTGCAAATATAGCCCTGGGAATGTTGCCAAACCAGTCCGACCAGTCTTGTTCAAGTACTGGTCACATATGTTAAACTTGCCTGCAGGAAGCTTGAATTTACATATTGAATTTTCACAATTTAAAAAAAGTTTGAAGAAAATTAAAAGGGTAATTTGTTCATTTTAAAAAAATTCTAGCAACTGGTTATAATACCCCAGCAAGGACCATCTTTTACTATGTAATTATGCAGTGTTTAGAATAACAACCCCCAAGCAGGCTGGGTACTATCATACAGATACCTTTAGTAATATTACCTCAGAAAGCCTCCGTTGCAATTCTGGTTGAGTCTTTGGTGTCTGTGGTGTGAATTCTTGTAGCAGGGAGATTTTTTTTTTTTAAGTGGGAGAGTGTTCCACAGAATCTATAGTGTTCTATTAGGTTATAGTCCAAAGAAGAAATTTGACTGGAGGAAGGCCTCATTGATAACACAATTACTATTAGCAGCCATATGTGTGATAGGTCATTTTTGGAAAAGGACAGATTTCCAACATTAATAAATGGAGAAATAAAATATGGGCAGTCCTTTTGATGGAAAAAATGACAGACATCCTTACATTAGGATCAAATAGATTTTGTAATATATGATTGCCATTTTTGAGAACACAAATAAGTCTTTAAGGTAACAAATATAGGTTAGAAATAAGATGTATTAATATTTTTTTAAAGTTCATGTATGTTAATAATGATAAAATAAGTTTAATACTAACAATCATTAAACAGAGGGGAAATTTTACCTTGGCCCAGGTGGCACTTACTTTTGTCAATTGTCTCTCCAGCCTGATCTGGAAGGGATTTTTATGTTCAGGAGAAGGTAAACCAGGCCCCTATACAGATAAATGTTTTCATTCTTTAGATGTCAAGGAAGGCTTAAATTCCATTTGGATGGGACATTCTTTAGGCAAATTAAAGCTCTGCTTGTTTGTTATACAGGTACCATTCAGGACAAGAAAGAATGAAAGGCTACCCATACACTCTGATTAAGAGACAGTTTAGGGCAGGCCTATGGGAGTGCTGGAGAACATTTACATGCACATGTTAAGGGTCACTTATTAGACAGAGCCATGATTGAGTACAGATTCCCAGACTGTTGCCAGTGGATCAGTGGTGGTAAGCACTTGCTAATCACCAGTACATCAACATATGATGCTCTTCTCCTTGTTTCCAATTGCTAAATTGCATTAAAAGAAGAAGAAAAAATAGTTGTACTTTCCTGATGTTACTTACAATGTATGCATTTGCAGTAGTTGCCAGGGGGATGTCAAGTGATTATGAATGGGAGGGAAGGTGGTTTATGCAATTATGAATTGGAGGGTAGGTGTTCCATATGCATATCTAGTTTTGAGATGTAGGCCACTATGGAAATATTTGAGAACCCCCATTTAATGCTTTGAGCACAAGACTAGGAAGTAGGAATACTTGAGTTTTGACACTGTCTCTGAGAATGACATGTCCAAAGCCACAGAGGGAGTCACTTTACTTCAGTTTCCTCACCTTTAAAATGGGAATAATCCTTTTTGCCTACTTTACAGGAATTACTGAGGATTAATTAATATGTGTAAAATACATTGAAGATAAATTGCTCTGTCCTATGGAAGTGTTGTATATTATTATTCATCAAGAGGAATAGTTGCCTTATAAGCAGAGGTACATCTATCAAGTGGGCACTTGAATATCTGCTTCATATGTCTAAGGCCTATTCTATGCTTCAAAATTAGATTGACCAAGCTACATTGTTCAGAGCTGTGAAAAATTTCGCACCCTGAGCATCAGAATTAGGTTGATCTGTAGATGTGGCTGGTTCCATCAACCTAGCTACCACCCCTCAGAAAGAGTAATCCCTTCCATCAGTGTAGGAAGCTTTGTCACTGTAGCTGCTGTAGTGTAGCTTGGACTTGCTCTCCACTTGTTGAAGTGTCTTTTGGGAAATAAAGTATCAAGTAAAACCCACCTATTGGCCAGATTTCCCTGCTGGTGCAAGTACTAGATCATCAGCTGGTATAAATCCATGTACCTCCATTGACTTCAGTGGAGCTATTCTGTTTTTAGCACTAGCTGATGATCTGGCCCTGTTGGCACAGCTCCACTAACTTCAGTGCAGTTTTGCCCCTTTACACCAGCAGAGAAATTGGCTTACATTTTTACTGCTAGCTTTGTAATTTAAGTATCCACAGGGGTAAAAAAGGGTTGTCTACTTTTAATTCTGCTTGTCAAATTCACCTTCCCTGATCCCTCCCATACTTGTTGTTTAAATTCATATGTTGAAATTAGTGTGTAAAAAAAGTTGTTTGGGACATTTTTCACTGATCTGAAGGGAATGGAGCATTGTCTTATATTGGTGGATGAATTATTGTCTTTTTGTCTCCATCTAAATTGGTGGACATTTAGAATAAGCAGTCTGTAGGATGAGGATACATTAGTGCACATACCATATTATTGTTGCTGGTCCATAGAAATATGGAAATAATTGCCAGTGAATAATTTATTAGACAAATTTCTCCTCTTTTTCTGTTATGTGAATGTTCTATAAGCAACTAATATAATATTTATTATAAATTATTTGGCTAATAATTTTTGCTAATAATTCTTGGTCTGCAGATTGTTAGCAAGCAAGTCATTGCTAATAATCAAAATCTGAAATACATAGGTTAATTTTGATTGGACGCATATGTCACAAGTATTTTTTCTGTTCTCTGTTGGCTGAGCATAACCTGTTTTCTGGTGTAAATGTTTATGTTTAAGAATTCAGAAATCACTTTCTGCCAATATTCTTCAAAATGTGCTTAATATGTTGCGTTTCCACAAACATTCTTGCCAGTAAGTAAAAGCAGTCACTGGAATGGTTGTTTTAAAAGAACACAAAGGGAATTAAATCAATTCATAGCAAACATTTAAAAATGTGAACAAACATTCAGAGACCTCTTTTATTTTTCCTCCTCCGCTAATTGCCCAGTTCTTCTTTCAGAATTAAATAGTGGTTAACTCTGATTGCATACAGGGAAACAACATCAGGATCCTGCTGATTCTCTTCACATTTCCTGGATATGTAATTTCACACATAGAGAAGAAAAATTGTGTGAAATGTTGTATCTGACATTGTCAGTCAGCAGGAAACCTGAAAAGAGATATCAAGATTAGGCTGTGAAAACTGACAATACTGGAGCAGTACATTTTTATATGATAGATAGAGCTGTAGGGCGTAGGTCATTCCAGCCTTCAAGGGGCAAACTTTGTGTTACTGATATCCCCAGGGCTGCAAAGTCTAAGTACCGAGCTTTGAAAACTGACAGGCAATTTGCTAATGCAGCTTTCTGACAACAAGAGGAGGGAGCATAAATTTTAGGGTCACAATGCAAAATGTAATATATCTATAACTGATCTCTCTATATATATTATATGGACATATTGTATTTTGAACTGTGTATCTATAAAACTTGTAAAATACAATGTATATCTATAAAACTGAGGGTTTTTTGTATAAATGTCAAAGGCCTTAATGTGATTCTAAATCAGAAAGTTTGACTAGTAAAAACCAATATTGCCATAAATATCAAATTTATGTTTGATCAAATATTGCTATGTGAATTTTAAATAGACAATATTTTAGATAGCTACTTTTATGAGTCATTTTGTGTGTCTTGGAAACTAGTTAGTAGGAAATGAATAGAAGTAAATAGAAACTATCACTTGGGCAAATTTTTCATAATTGCTTTCTAATTTAGTGAGCGAAGTTTAGGTACTTGAGTAGTCCTATTGTATTATTTGTTTCCTTTCCTGTTACTATCTGTGATTTTATAAGTATTTTTCCCCTTTGGGGCCCAGCTTCCCCTTCCTCATCTAGACGCTACACTGAACCTTCAATTCAATCCTTATGACATCAAGATCTGTCTTTGTGAGGATGGTTGTGTTGCCTCAAAATTAGCACTTTGATTAATCTGAAATTTTTTTAAAAAAATTTCTATCATGGAGAATTTCAACATGTTCACATTTCATTCTAATTCTAAACAAAGCCAAATTTTAAAATGTCAAAATCCTTCAAAAAATGGAATTGTTGCCCACAGCCAGAGGTAGAGTCCAGTCCAATATTTGTAATATTTCCAAAGGTGGTGATGTCATAAGCTTCTTTGACGTCTTGTTCCATAAATATTCTTATAGTTCTACATTTCCCCTTAATATTTAACCTACACTGTCCCTGCTATAGCTCACTGCATTTTCTTCAGTACTTAGTGAGACTATTAGCATAAAATTAATATAATAAGAATAATGTATCCTTTTAATTATTATCACATCAATTTACAAATCTGTGTACTATCCTACATCCCCCTCCATTTTCTTCTGTGTAACCTGAATAACCCTTGTTCTTTTTATCTCCTCATAAGTGTTGTTTTCCAAATCATTTCTCATTTTTGTTGTTCTCTTTTGAGTTCTCCCATTACTGTGTGTGTGTATTTAAATGTGGTATTCATAACAGCATGCAGTGTTCCAAATGAAGCTTATCCAGGTAAGTAGAGCAGAATAATTACCTTATTTCTTTTACACGTGACATTCCTATTAATACAACTCAATACAGAGCATTTGCCTTATTTTGCCATAGTGTTGCATCGTTGGATCATATTCACTTTATTAGCCATGTAGATCCCCAGATCCCTCTCTGTGGTAGTATGCTATTACTATTTATTATTTGTATTACAGTAGCACCCAAGGACCAACATCAAAGTATTAGACACTGTTCAGATACATAGCATTCCTGCTTAGCCAATATTCTCTATTTCTATTCTTATTGTATTTGATTACTGGTTTCTCACAAGAATTATGGTATTTTAAATGTGTATTAATTGAATCTCATTATATTGATTTTAGCCTACTCTACAATGTATCAATACCATATCATTTTTCAGTCGTCTCTTCCAAAATACATATGTTCACTCCTCCCAGTTTCATACTGTATACAAATTTAGCACCGATGACAAACTCTGGGAGAGGATGCCCATTATTGTTGTTACTGTGGTAACAATAAAAAGAAAAATCTGAATTATTATTATGTATTTATAATGCAGCAGTGTCCAAGAGCCCAGTTAGGATTGTGGTCCCACAGGGCCAAGTGCTATGCAAACACAAAAGATGTGAATACTGTGATTTATGGTTAAATCAGGCTCAGCATTTGAAAGTTTTTATCTGTATAAACATCCCTCTTTAAGGCTCATGGGATCATGGTCATGATAGATACAACTGCATTTAAATATAGATGTTGCAGGCTGTGTTCTAGCACTGTTTCCCTGAGCAATGAGAAGAAGCTTGTTGTTTTTCTGTGATATGTCCTTAGATAGTCTGTAGCATCGTTTTATAATGTGGACCTTAGACAAAATCATCTTGTTCAACACTAGACAGGTAGAACATGTTAGACCCTTCCCAGCCACATCTCTGTTGAAATGTGATTGTAGCAATCATGGTTCTGATTCCATGGTTGTCCAGGACATAGAACCTGTAAATCCTTCAAATGGGATAGTCAGTCCCTGCCTGAAATATCATTGTGTTCTTGTTTTCTCATAATATACCATATGCAAGAAAATCAATGCCACAGGTATTATATTATATAGTTTTCGTCCAAAACAAGTCTGGGGCTTGAGTTCAGACAGAGTCAGTTCTGAGATTTTGAAATGTTTTTGTCTGTGTGGCTTTTGACAAATGGCATTAAAATCTACCTGATTTCATTGGCAGTAGCCTGACACCAGGTATGTAAGGTGGCTTTCAATCTCACCCACATAACCATGTTTTGGACTTTCACTCAGTTCTTCTGCTATTGTCTAATGGACGTGAAAATGTATTTTCATCTCTAAAAGCTCAAGTTTAACTTCCTGGAGCTAAGAGGACGCACAGAGAAAGGCAGTTATCCGGCCTAGTTCACCCTCGTGGGTGGAAGCAAGTGCAACTTGCTATCCCACACCTGTGGAATCAGTACATCTCCCTCCCCAGCAATTTGTACACAGAGAATCAGGAGTTGTGGACAACTTGTTGTGACACTGCACCCGCATCTGGATAGGACTTCCCACTGCCTTGGTTTTTCAGGAATTTCGCCCATTCATTTTAAGAGTCAGATGAACCAATGACATATACATACCAGCTAAGTATTACCAACCCCAAATGTTCAAAAATCATGGACACCCCTCGCCGCACCAAAATAATCTGATTGGCTTAAAATTCATGAATTCATGAGATTTTTTAAAAGATATGTTTTAGGTTGTTTTTATTTGCCTTCTGGTCTTTGGACCTTTAAGGTTTCCCTTCCCAAGTTTTTCTTTGCAACTTTTTCTTTAGAGGAAAGCTGAGATTCTCCCACTACAATAGTATTTAAGTACCTCACAGTCATAAATGTATTTATCCTCACAACACCCATGTGCTAGGGAAGTAATATCATCCCTATTTCCAGAAACGGATCTGAGGCAGAGCAAGTATGTGGTGGACCAGGGAATTGATCTTTGGTCTCTGGCTTGTACCCTAACCACTGGACCATCCTTCATCTCATTGTTGACATTCATGTGCCAACACTGATTGTCAGTAACTCACCATTAACACTGTGACATTTTCAATGTTTCCTCTTAATGGTGGCCAATGCTCTCTTTGAAAAATGAAGTAATAGGAATTTACAGTATATGAAAAGCCTCAAAACACTGCAGTGAAATATTTGAAATATTCATTACACTACAAACTATTAAAATGCATGAACTTTAAGGCCTTCTTCATGGACTGAAGAAAAACTGAAATTGTTCTAGAAGTAATGCACATTTTACAAAATTTGAAGACATTTGCCTAGTTTGATCAGCTACATTTCACAGAGCTACAAATCTATTACAACTACTGTTCCAGCATTAGTCTACATTTACACACACACAGATTATTCAGAAGGTAGTAGTCGAAGCAACTAACTTTGCTTATACTTAAACAATTGACCAATAAACTACCCAATTAAAACTATATTAACTAGGATATATTATCCCACTCAGATTTTCAAGAGTCAACAATCCAAGTACTAGGCGACTAATGATTTAAAATTCAACATACTCTGTAAAACTGGTGGAGTTTTGTTCCTGTCTACCTCCTTCTCAATTCATTCAGTGTGAATGGCAGATTCCTACATAGTGTCAAGTTTCAGATCACCATGGAAACAAACTAGGAGGCAGTTTCATTAATCATTTAGAGCACAAGAAGTCTAGGTCAGTCTGATTGCAGCATATAGAGTATCATCCTAGCGCCACATGGGACTCAGTTGATTTGAATTAAAAAAGATTAAGCTGCCCCTACGACGCCCAGCATCATCAGTTTAAGGTCTCATGTAACAGTGGTCTCTGGAGCCACATGGATTAGGAGACTGAAGCTATGCATTTATTTTTCAGGACTCAGTGAAACATTAGATGAGTGCAGGTGTCTGAGGGGAGAAAAGGACAAAGATCACATATAGTTTTTTTATACTTGTTGCTGTTCTTTTGAAACTGGAAACAATAACTCAGTTTTATTTCTCCAGTGGCAGTTACCACTCTTTCTGGCTATGAAATGGTACATTTGTTACCAAATGTTTACAACATGGTATGAAATATTTGTATGAATCTATGAACCCTAATTTTAGTGCAGAGCTGCAAGTTGTGCATAGAAGGGCTTACATGAATGCTGACATTTTTTTTTTTTTTTTGGCCTGGTGGAGTAAAAAATGCATCAAATGAATACTGATGACATTTTAGTTTTACTTGAATGAAGATTTATAGCTCCCAGGAAACTGACTTACAGGCAGCAACAAATCAACATGACTATGAAATAGCTGTATATGTGTACCACAAAATGAGCCCCCCTCCAAAGTACTCGCCTTATTTATGGGTCTCTCCAGTACTTCAAAGAACTTCAGTAACTTAGTCCAGACTGTTTTATTGCTTCATGGAACTAAGACATTTCAAGAGAAAAGTTGTAGGTTACAGTATATTAGGAACTCTTTCTCTTGGGCGGTTAGGAATCCCTTGATGCTATATGAACTGTTGATCTAAAGCTTATTATAGTCTGACTTCCTACAGTATAATTCTTAAATCTTTTAAGTTTTACAGGTTTGTCTTAAATCCCAAGTGCTAACCCTAAAATAGAATTATTTTTCTTAGTTATGGAATAACATCTGTGACTAGCCATAATTAGGCTTCAGTTAAAGACAATTATCTTGATTTGCATGTGAGGTTTATGATTTATTTCAAATTAATTGTTTATTTGAATTTTTAATAATCTGCTTTACACAGCAGTAACTATTCAGAACAGAAGAAAAACAAGACAGGTCTGGACTGAAGTATCCCCACAATCTCCTTAGAACTGCTAAGATTATATGCATAAGAACTGGTGTGTCCATGAACTGCCCTGTACCACAGGTATAGCCTCAAGAAGCTGAGATAGGACTTCTGGGAACACACAGACTCAATCAATACATATTTCTGAAGTCCAGTGTATTTCAAGGTGTATCGTTTTCAATTATTAGTACTTCCCAAAATAGAATAAAAGCGGCCATGCTTAGAGGACAGTTTTAGATTTTCCAAGTACTGTGCAAATTAACTAAATATTCCTATAACATCCCTGTAGGTAGATAAGTAAGTATTATCCTCATTTTGGACAAGGAGAAACTGATACATAGTGGAGTTAAGTAAATTTCCTTGAGGCCACAAAGGCAGAACCTGGATTAGCACTCAGGAGTTTCTGTCTTCTTACTCAGTGCTCAGACCATGATGCTCAATCGACACTTTTCTGTCCAATACCCGTGATAGGATGGACAATGCAGGAATAAAAATACACATGAAAAACCACAAAAGGTTGCACAAAACAATCTGTATTGGTTAATATTTATTGAATCCTTCTTGAGCTGGACAAAGCACATGAGGCACAAGTCATGTCTCAGTATTTCAGTGTCAGTAGTTCAGAGTTGTGAACACACAAACAGGCAACCCAAGATTTCCAACCAGTGCCAGGATCTAGGTTTGGCTAATGAATTTCTCTCTGCCTCCTTCAGCTCCCAGGACTATGCTGCATCTCTCCCTGTCATTTGTTCTCACTAGGTTTGATATTTATGCTCCTTTGTAAGTGCTCTTTCTTTTGGTTCTAGTATAAATGATCCTTTCTCATACACACCTGTCCAGGTCCCCCAGGGCCCATAATAAGAGTCTGGAATAGGACTTTCTCCTCTTGCCACTCATATTAAGATCAGAATAGGCTTCCTAGGGAAGTCATAATCACAGCTGTACTGTCATAGCAACAAAGCTTATCCCTCAGAGGACAGAAAAGTTTGGCTGTTTCAGCTGGGCCAGAAGCCAGTCTCCAAAGGGAACCTGACCACAGCAGCAGATTGTTATGAATCATATCTTCAATGTGTCATTTTATAACACTCATATGTTTTCTAATCATCTCTGCAGTCACTTGTGATTTTAAGTCCAAATCTTCTCCCTAGCACACAGTTTAAGTATATTAGCTATGTGCCAGGAGGTCTACAAGGTGAAGGGATGGACTCCTCAGGGTTGCACTTGCCCTAGCATATAACTACTGTACAAATATCTTTCCATGGGGGTTGGTGGATCTGGGAAGTTGCACCTGGCCAGTCTGCAGCCTCCTTGTATGCTAGGGTGAATGGATCTTTTGTTGTGCTGTGGTTTGGATGCTTTGCATGGGCTCCACAAATTATGCTTCCTCCCTACTCCCATGGAATGGCTCTAGTTCTGCTGAGTGCATAGCCTTATGCAGCCAGGTAAATAGGGCAGGATTTTCCTCTTAAGGACCAGTTAGAAAGTTCAATTGCCTTTTTGATTTGTCATGGCTTCTATTTCCTCTGCAGGTTATAATAAAGGTCATCAGAAGAGTCATTAGTGCTTAAAGTGGAGTTCTGTTTTGAAAAGTGAATGTAAAATATTCTTACTTATCAGATCAGCTGACTTCTTGTGACATATCTGTTGACTTCAGTGGCAAAAATATGTTTTTGATGCCATTTTATTCCTTTTAGCATTGCAGAGCCAATAACCAAGAGGAAAAGAGCTGGATTCTATGCCTCTTTGTGAATCATCAACAGAATTGTTTAATAGGCTTCAATTAGTCACATCTGTGCAAAACCACTGACAGTAATATGATTGCACTGGTGTTGCTGAAGCAATAATTTGAAGACAGTGGGGTTCCAGGAATGTCACTGAGAACCTACATGCTCCTGCACATCCTTTATTAATGGAGATATTGGACATGACGGATGGAGCCCAGCCTGACTTTCAGGTTAAGTTTGAAGAGCTGGAAGTTAGAAAATTAGAAAGAAAATAATTTTCTTTGTAAACTGAATAAATTTGGCACAGAAATTATTGCGAGGCAATAAATATGCAAATGTCATTTTATAGAGTCATTTCAGAGAGCAGCCACTGTATATAGTCACATGTCTCTATAATCGTATTACATACAGAGGTATGTTATACATACTTTATTCATATTACCCAAGAGTTAATACAGTTGAGATAGAGATAGTCAAATTCCAACATGACTAATTATATCCTGCTTCCCTAAAATTCTGCCATACTTTCGCTTCACTTTCTATGTTGAATTGTTGTGTACAGTAGAATGTCTATGTGCTGTTTAAAGGCTATCACCTTCCACATCCGAGGTAGCTGTATTTAAGTGATGGTTAAATTAGTTGTCAGCTCATAAAGCTTGCTGAACACTTTCGAATCATCAGATGAAAGCTGCTGTTATTATCATCTATGTGGTTTGAGGCTAATCTGCTGCAAAAGATGGGCAGAGGTAGTTAAGTCATCAAAGGTATGTTAACAATGCTACCGCAAAATGATGGTAATGACCAAATAAACAAAATCCATCATACTTGGTTATCTGTTATTTTGCCTGAAAAATGTGCAAGTTTGGATTACTATATTCTGACTATGATCTGCTAAAGTCTCTTGTGACAATAAACTAATTCAAGATTTTATAGTAAATCATTCGTATTCCGATGAATCCTCTTGAAGACTGAAGGATAATTTTTCTTCCTACCAATTTTATCAGGTATCAACTTGGTGGCCGCACTTCAGTTTATATAGCATCTCAAGACACTTCATAAATGATAGCTTATTAATGGCTTATTATTTCAATAGCACGCTGTCATATGAAATAATGGAAAAACAAATGAGTCTACATTTTTGATGGTGAAATGAAAGATTGGGAATGTAAAGGAATATCCCAAATAACCTAACTGTTGCAAAATTGGATCTTATGTGTCTTTTTTATATAGCCTATTTTCATGGAAATGATCACATGATGGGTCACAGCAAGGATATAGCCATCTTGTTTACAAATAAATATTTTTTTAAAAAAGAGCATATTCTATGAACTAGCTTGTGTAAATGTGTTCACTGTTTCCCCTACCCCCACATGAGGATGGAATCTCATCTATTTCTTTATCTTGTCGATAGCACCTATCACCATAGTATCTTAGCCCTGAACCGATATTTTAGATCCACAAAGAGTAGCCCATAGGTGACTTTAGAGTGCATTCTGCTCTTCATTTCTCCCAGGTTCCAGTTCTTCTAGGTTGTTGTTCTCTCTCTCTATCTCTCTCTGTATTTTCCTGCTTATGTGCCCATAGTTGCCCTCTCACAGCTGTGCCAGCAGAGCCATTCTGAGCGTTAGACATATAAACACACACACACATATATATGAAATGAGTTGTTCTTATTCCAGTTCTCAATGGACAGGTGTCCATATCACAGTTAGCAACCTTCAGAGAAAAGGATAAGGATGTAGAACCTTAAATATCTTCTGTCTCTATAGAGCTTCTCTGGCACAAGGTGGAGACATATTAATGGGGTAGTGTGAGATGAGAAAGATGACCCCACTGATTCTCCCCAGGATGTACTGTACTTTCACTTGGATAAATAAAGCCTATAGTTATAAGTAATGTCAAAAACCCTACATTAAGTTTACAGCTTAATAAAATGCAAAGACATAGGGGTCTAAATCTCAATGAAAGCCCATATTCAATCCTGTGCCATTACCATCTTTGGGACAAATTTGTCTTTTGATGTGTGTAAATATTGATTAATATAAATACAGGACAATGGGCCTGTTCAGTTTCTTCCCCTGGTCATAAGAGGGGTTTAAATGATACAGATACAGAGGCGGATTTGCCATGAAACAAACAGTGTGGTGCCACGGGGCCGCCAATGACAGGGGGCCCCCAAAATGCACGACAAAGGTCATCTGACAACCTGCCTCGAGTCCTGGCCAGCAGCGGAGCAGGGCTCAGGCAGGCAGGCTGCCTGCATTCCGTGGCCGGTGGCCCTGCGCCGCTCCCGGAAGTGGCCAGCTGCTGGCATGTCTCTGCGTGCCCCTGGCGGGGGTGAGGCAGCTCCATGCGCTGCCTGGGGTGGGGGCAGCGCATGGAGACACGCTGCCCCCCTCCCTTCAAGGGGCATGCAGAGACTTGCCAGCAGCAGTGCAGCAGGGCTACGGTGGCTCCCTGCCACCCTGCCTCCCTCCCTCTGCACCGGAAGCAGCCGGCACATGTCTGCTCCCGGAAGCAGCCGGCACATGTCTGCGGCCCTGGGGGGGAGGGGTCTCTGCACGTTGTCCCTGCCCCAAGCGCCGACTCCTCAGCTCCATTGGCTGGGAACTGCGACCAATGGGAGCTGCGGGAGTGGCGCACAGAGACCCCCCCACCTAGGAGCCGCTGCCAGAGGGGTGTGCTGGTCACTTTGGGAGCCACGCCACTCAAGGTAAGCGCCCGCCCCCCTGACTCCTGCCACACCACAACCCCCTGCCCCAGCCCAGAGCCCACACCCAAACTTCCTCCCAGAGCCCGCATTCCTCACTCCCTCCCACACCCCAACCCCAGCCCAGAGCCCACACTCAGCACCCAAATTCCCTCCCAGAGCCTGACCTGTGCACCCCCTCCTTCACCCCAACCCCCTGCCCCAATCAAGGTACCTCACTTTATTTTCAATTACTTCCTATTATTTATAATATAGGAGGAGGATGAAGAAAAAAAGAATTTAAAAAGGCGGGGAGATAAGAGAGAATGTTCTTTTTCTTGGCTGGGTCCCGAAAGAGAGGGGGCAAAAATGAAGCTGCGCACAGGGCCCCACTAACTCTAAATCTGCCACTGTACAGATATAAATCAAAAATGTAAACTGTTTATTTTTGGCGGTTTAGAGCAATAGCTCTGGAGCCTTAAAATTCAATCTAGCCTACTGGGGAAATTGCACTGAATGACATTGAGTTCCTCTAAAAAACAACATTCCCTTCCTAAAAGGACAACTGTAATTTTGTGACTCCAGGACAGTAATGGGAACAATGAAGTGGGGTCTTCCTGTTCATGGAAGAGTTCTTAGATTGTAGTAGTGTTCACTTTGATGTATTTATTTATTATATTAATGAATTCAACAGTTTTGTTGGGAAAAGAAAACACTTGCAGGGCTTAGTGGGTCTGGATACAGCTTAGACACACAATACACAGAAACATAGGAAATACCTGATCAGACCTAGGTTCCATCTAGTAAGTGCCCTGTCTCCAAGAGTGACCATTACCAGATGCTTCATAGGAAGGCGCAAGAAACCCTACAAGGGACAATTATGGAATAACCAGCCTATAGGAGAAGTTCCTGCCTAACCTGGGCCCCAACCCGACAAGCTGTTCTGTATGGGTGGAACCCTGCACATGCCCAGAGCCCCACTGAAGTATCATTCAGAGCAACTTGCAGGTTTGGAGCCCTGGTAAATGAACGGTTGTTTGTGCATGAGGGTTCATATCCTCAATTTTTTCATTCTATCTACTGTAAGGGTGGGTGCTCTTGTTATCCTTATAAATATCTAATCCTTTTTGAATCCTGCTAAGCTTTTGATCATTCCTCAGCTCATCTGGAAAATTGATAATTGTCACAGTTTGACTCTCTAGTGAAACATTTATCTCGAGTGAGACATTGTTTTAATTATCACCTGATATTTCCATTGCGTAGTGGAAAACATGAATGCATCTGATACTAGACTAATGAGTTAATGAGTAAATTTGGCTGTATGAAAACACTTATAAATAATAATAATAATGCAATCAATAACTGTAGAAGTTAAGGTACATTGTGCAGTATATTACTACAAGTTTAAAACAATTGCTTTAAAGAGGATATATGCATCCATCCAATTCCTAAATTATGGAACAAGAGTCAGGGTTTCAAGTGAGACATTTTTTTTAGCGAGAACCTCTGTTGTGTAGTGTGTCTCTGGTATCTTTTCCACCTTATATTATAAAATTTCTTGAGCTAGTGTTCTAGCTAAGCTGAAAATCAGTATGGAACACCCTTTCTATTATTGCAGATGTCTTACAGGCATTGAAGAGTGGAATATGGATTAGTTTTCAGTTTCATCATATTCTTCTTCTATAGTTTGTGAGTGGCTTGTATAATCAAAAATGTATTAAAGCAACAGACTATTTAATAATTTTGCATGTGACATAAGACTACACTTTACTATATGGCCATACTGGGTCAGACCAAAGGTCCATATAGCCCAGCATCCTGTCTTCCGACTGTGGCCAATGCCAGGTGCCCCAGAGGGAATGAACAGAACAGGTAATCATCAAGTCATACATACCCTGTCACCCATTCTCAGCTTCTGGCAAACAGAGGCTAGGGATACCATCCCTGCCCAGCGACGATGACTTCTGTCAGCGTCGGTGGGTGCTGACGCCGGGCCCCGCCCCCAATGTCGGTGACATCACGGGGCCCCGCCCCCGACACCACCGCAACGTCGCCGGCGTCGGGGGCCGGGCCCCGGAACATCGCCCGGCGCTCCGGTAAGTTGGGTGCAAGCTCCGGGGATGGCGGGGAGTTGCCGGTGGGTGCAGAGCACCCACCAATTTTTTTCAGTGGGTGCTCCAGCCCTGGAGCACCCACGAAGTCGGCGCCCCTGTCCCTGCCCATCCTGTCTAATAGCCATTGATGGACCTATCCTCCATGAATTTATCTAGATCTTTTTCGAACCCTCTTATAGTTTTGGCCTTCACAATATCCTCTGTCAAGAACTTCCACAGGTTGACTGTGTGTTGTGTGAAAGAATACTTCCTTTTATTTGTTTTAAACCTGCTGCCTATTAATGTCATTTGGTGGCCCCTAGTTCTTGTGTTATAGGAAGGAGTAAATAACACTTCCTTATTTACTTTCTCCACAAGAGTCATGATTTTATAGACCTCTATCATATCCCCCCTTAATAAAAGTCCCAGTTTTATTAATCTCTCCTCATATGGCAGCCATTCCATACCCCTAATCATTTTTGTTGCCCTTTTCTGAACCTTTTCCAATTCCAATATATCTTTTTTGAGATGGGGCGACCACATCTGCACCCAGTATTCAAGATGTGGGCGTATCATGGATTTATAGAGGCAATATGATATTTTCTGTCTTATTATCTATCCTTTTCTTAATTATTCGCAACATTCTGTTCGCTTTTTTGACTGCTGCTGTACATTGAGTGGATGTTTTCAGAGAACTTTTCACAATGACTCCAAGATCTCTTTCTTGAGTGGTAACAGCTAATTTAGACCCCATCATTTTATATGTATAGTTGGGATTATGTTTTCCAATGTGCAATACTTTTCATTTATAAACACTGAATTTCATCTGCCATTTTGTTACCCTGTCACCCAGTTTTGAGAGATCCTTTTGTAGCTCTTCACAGTCTGCCTGGGACTTAACTATCTTGAGTAGTGGGGGAGGAGGGATAGCTCAGCGGTTTGAGCATTGGCCTGTTAAACCTAGGGTTGTGAGTTCAATCCTTGAGGGGGCTTGGCCATTTAGGGATCTGGGGCAAAAATCTGTCAGGGGACAGTAATTGGTCCTGCTAGTGAAGGCAGGGGACTGGACTCAATGACCTGGACTCCTTCCAGTTCTATGAGATAGGCATATATCATCTGAATATTTTGCCACCTCACTGTTTACTCCTTTTTCAAGATCATTTATGAATATGTTAAATAGGACTGGGCCCAGGTCAGACCCTTGGGGGACACAACTATTTTCCTTTCTCCATTCTGAAAACTGACCATTTATTCCTACCCTTTGTTTCCTATCTTTTAACCAGATACCAATCCATGAGAGAACATTCCCTCTTATCCCATGACTGCTTACTTTGCTTCAGAGCCTTTGGTGAGGGACCTTGTCAAAGGTTTTCTGAAAATCTAAATATGCTATATCCACTGGATTTCCCCTTCTACACATGCTTGTTGACCCCCTCAAAGAATTCTAGTAGATTGGTGAGGCATGATTTCCCTTTACAAAAACCATGTTGACTCTTCCTCAACAAATTATGTTCATCTATATGTCTGACAATTTTGTTCTTTACTATAGTTTCAACCAGTTTTCCCGGTACTGAAGTCAGGCTTACTGGCCTGTAATTGCTGGGGTCACCTCTGGAGCCCTTTTAAAAAATTGGCGTCACATTAGCTATCTTCCATTCATTTGGTACAGAAGCTGATTTAAATTATAGGTTGCAGACTACAGTTAGTAGTCCTGCAATTTCACATTTGAGTTCCTTAAGAACTCTTGGGTGAATACCATCTGGTCCTGGTGACTTATTACTGTTTAATTTATCAATTTGTTCCAAAACCTCCTCTAATGATGCCTCAATCTGGGACAGGTCCTCAGATTTGTCAACTAAAAAGAATGGCTCAGGTTTGGGAATCTCCCTCACATCCTCAACTGTGAAGACCGATATAAAGAATTCATTTAGTTTCTCTGCAATGGTCTTATCGTCTTTGAGTTCTCCTTTAACATCTTGATCGTCCAGTGGCCCCACTGGTTGTTTAGCAGGCTTCCTGCTTCTGATGTACTTTAAAAAAATTGCTATTACTTTTTGAGTCTTTGGCTAGCTGTTCTTAAAATTATTTTTTGGCCTTCCTAATTACACACTTCATTTGCCAGAGTTTATGCTCCTTTCTATTTTCCGCACTAGGATTTAACTTCCACTTTTTAAAGGATGCCTTTTTGCCTCTCACTGCTTCTTTTACTTTATTGTTTAGCCATGAGAACTCTTTTTTGGTTCTCTTACTATGTTTTTTAATTTGGGGTATGCATTTTAGTTGAGCCTCTATTATGGTGTCTTTAAAAAGTTTCCATGCAGCTTGCAGAGATTTTACTTTTGGTGCTATACCTTTTAATTTCTGTTTAACTAACCTCTTCATTTTTGTGTAGTTCCCTTTTCTGAAATTAAATGCTACAGTGTTGGGCCACTGTGGTGTTTTCCCCATCACAGGGATGGTAAATTTAATTTTATTATGGTCACTATTACCAAGGGATCCAGCTATATTCACCTCTTGGACCAGATCTTGTGCTTCACTTAGGACTAAATCAAGAATTGACTCTCCTCTTGTGGGTTCCAGAACCAGCAGCTGTTTAAGGTGTCAAGAAACTTTATCTCTGCATCCCATCCTGAGGTGACATGCACCTAGTCAAAATGGGGATAATTGAAATCACCCATTATTATTGAGTTTTTTATTTTAATAGCCTCTCTGATCTCCCTGAGCATTTCACAGTCGCTATCACCATCCTGATCAGGTGGTTGGTAATATATCCCGACTGCTATATTCTTATTATTTGAGCATGGAATTACTATCCATAGAGATTCTGTGGTACAGATTGGTTCATTTTAGATTTTTAACTCATTTGATTCTACGCTTTTTCACAAATAGTGCCACTGCCCCACCAGCACTACCTGTTCTGTCCTTCCGATATATTTTGTACCCTGGTATTACTGTGTCCCATTGATTATCCTCATTCCACCAAGTTCCTGTGATGCCTATTATATCAATATCCTCATTTAATATGTGGCACTCTAGTTCACCCATCTTATTATTTAGACTTCTAACATTGGTATATAAGCACTTTAAAAACTTGTCACTTTTTAGCTGTCTCCCATTACATGATGTAATTGAATGATACTTTTTTTCATTTGACTGTTTCTCATCAGATCCTACCTGTATTTTATATTCCATACTCTCTTGCTTACTAGGACATAGAAAATCTCCATTAGTAGATTCTTCCCTAAGGAATGTCTCTGTCCAAACCAAGTGCTCCTCTGCACCAGTCGGCTTTCCCCCAGCCCTTAGTTTAAAAACTGCTCTACAACCTTTTTAATTTTAAGTGCCAGCAATCTGGTTCCATTTTGGTTTAGGTGGAGCCCATCCTTCCTGTATAGGCTCCCCATTTCCCAAAAGATTCCCCAGTTCCTAATAAATCTATACCCCTTCTCCCTACACCATCATCTCATCCGCGCATTGAGACCCTGCAGTTCTGCCTGTCTAACTGGCCCTGCACATGGAACTGGAAGCATTTCAGAGGATGCTACTATGGAGGTCCTGCACTTCAATCTCTTACCTAGCAGCCTAAATTTGGCCTCTAGGACATCTATAGTGGCATCTATTGTCTAGCTGTGTTGGCTGAAGCTGAGGATTCCACACCATGGTTTGCATGGAGCAAACCCAGTTTACCCAGGGTTTGCTCAAGTTCCCAATATTTGGCTCAGGGGGTGCTTTGCCTATTGAAGACTGCAAAGTTTGTATCAATGGCAGTTTGGCTTGAGTAAAGCCTGCCAATGTGGCCCCTGAAGGTAAGATTTTTCAAAAGAGCTCGGCGTTGTCTAAACCGTTCCCACCAAAGTCAATCAATGGGAGTTTTACCGTTGACTTCAGTGGAAGCAGAGTTAAGCCACTGCTGAGTGCTTTTGAAAATCCACTCGATAGTCTCCAGAGGAGTGGTGGGAGGCTCTACAAGGCACATCAGAGGCAGGAATTTTTATCATGTATGGACATGAGGGCTTAGCTTATAGAATACTTTGTCTAAACCAGGTCCAACACCATGCCTACAAAATTAGTAAGCGCATTTTTGGCAAGTATTAGGTCACATTATCTGCAGATTGTTCATCGCGGCATTAAGGCCTATATGAAATATATTCTTTGTTCTAGAGATTAGTTTTCACTTCTGCTTGGGCAGAGCTTCGGTTTACACATTTGTCTGACAGATGTCACAGTATTTCTCCTGAATGAGTCTGTCCTTTCACCCAAGGGAGGAAACTCCCACAAAGTTTAATCTGTTGACCTTAGCAAGGAGTAAAATAACAACTGAGACTGTCTTGGATAATGAGTGTGAGGAGTGCTTCCAGGATAACAAGTATTTATTATCACTCCTCTCAGCAGCCTAGTTGGCTATTGTATTTTAAAGCACCACTTATGCCTCATGATAAATATTGAAAAGACCTTTTCTGTTGATGTCTTTGAAGTCTAGCTGGTCTTACATGAGCTCTCTATCTAGATACAATAGACTAACTGAACAGTATAGACTCTTTTACTGGCCCAGTGACTATCCATAGTTATACTGCAAGTCACAGTAATTCATAATGAAAATGAATAGTCCTTGGGCCATTCTCACGGAAGAGTGAGAATGACTTTATAGCCTGGTGGTTTGGACGCACCTGGAATGTAAGAGACCCAAATTCAAATCCCTGCTATAATGGCTGTTTAATTATTTATACAGAGTAGAACAATATCCATGGAAGAGACTGAGAAAGACACACACTTGAGCAGGGGCGGCTGCGGCACCAGCTTTTTTGCTGCCCTAGGCGGCAGCGGTGGGAGAGGCTGCCGTCGAAATGCCGCCGAGGTCCCTGGCAGCTGAAGAAGCTACCGCCGAAGTGCTGCTGAGGTCTTCGCTGGCACTTCGGCGGCAGCTTCTTCGGTCACCGGGGACCTTGGCGGCATTTCGGCAGCAACCTCTCTCGCCGCCGCCGCCAAGGGACCTGAAATGCCGCCCCCACAAATCCTGGTGCCCTAGGCAACCACCTAGGGTTACCTAATGGTAACGCTGGCCCTGCACTTGAGTATCCCTGTGACTAGACACGCTCCTCAAATGTAGGAGACCCATATTCAAATCCCTTCTCCACAGCAGGCAGAGGGGGTAATTAAACTGGGGTCTCCTGCATCCCAGGAGAGTATTTTAACCACTGTGCTAAAGGTGATAAAGGAGATGGTCCTCCTGCTTCTCTCCCCCGCCCTCCCCACAATGCCTAATGTTTTGTGAATCTTGTCCTTTGGTTTTGTAAAATGCGCAAATAACACTACAATGTTAGGTCAGGTTGAAATGAAACATTGCATGTAGACCTTTCTGAAGCATTTCAGCTTTTTCAGCTTGGTCAAAATTATTTGGCAAACTCAACACAAATTCACAGGTAGTTTCAGGTCAACCAAAACTGCATTTTTCAGCAAATAAACTATTTGCCAATTTTTTTTGCCTTGCTCAAATAATTATTAAAGTATAAGCAATAGCTCCAGAATAAGGTCTCTATCCAGCAAACTTTAGTCATGAAAGTAGGGAGGACACATCAAAAGAACAATTTATGTAAGTTAAAGTCTGCAGGCTTAGGCCCTGAATTTGCGTTTTGAGTAGCCGTATAGCAGAGCTTGGCAAATACTTCAAAACTATCACTGTGAATACGCCAGGGTCTCTTGCCCCTTCCCCAGGAGCAGTTGGTGTTGGTCACGGTGGAACAGTGGATTCTGGGCTCTATGGCTGGGCTGGTATGTCATTTCTTTCATAGCTTGTGGCCAGCCAGCTCTGCCATAACACCCTCACACCCCCCCCCCCACATCCACACACACACACCCTGCAAGTGCACCACACACTCTCTCTCTCTCTCTTTCCCCCTCCCCCTCCTTGGGAAAGGCTTTGCATTCCCTGGACTTTATGAGGAATCCATTCCTCTGCTTGATGACTGCCTGGCCCATGCAGAGGGGGCTCAAGTGGGGAGGAAGGCTCCTTTCTCCCTTCCCTGAACTTCACTCTCACCACTGCAGCAGCTCCAGGGCCATACACCATCTAGCCTTTTATTCTTACAGTGATCTTTGTGTTATCATTGTCTGGATTTTAAAAAGTGATTTGTAAAGTTTTGGTTTTACCTTTGATCTTAGAAAACAAGAGTAGCTTGAAACAGACAGATACATTAAGCACCATGCCATGTTTTTAATAGTATTTTCTACTTGGTGTCACAACTTAAATCCACAAGATATGAACAGTATTCTTCTTGTCATCATATTTGATTGTGTCATCACATTTGCTAATATTTCCTAGTTTAAAAAAGTATATTGGCGACGATTGTGTAGCTCACATCATAATTAAGTCTGTTGGGACTCACATTAGGGGCAATTCCAAGGTTTATTGAAACCAATAGAAAGCCTCCCTTTGATTTTAGATCAGGCCCTTAGTACCAGAATAGAAGACACACAGAAATGGAAATAGTCTGGCCAAGAGGTTTCCAGCCTTTTTATTCCCTTCCTTTGCTCGCTCCATCTATGCAGTGCTCTGCAATGGCTCTTTCTGTGCCACTGAGCACAATGGGGTTTGGAACCCAATGTGCCCATTTGGAGGGTGAGAGGTGGGGAAAATTCCCTATATTTTAGGTTTTAAAATTATACTTTTCATTGGTCTGGTGAACAAAATGCTTGGAACAAGTAAACCAAAATTTGAGACATTTTTATTGCTCTACAACTGAAAAATAACATTTATACCCTTTTCAAAAGAAGGGGTTGCCCTCGGGTTGGAATTTCTATGTCAAGTTTCAGCCAAATGTGGTTAAAAGCAGGCAGATATGAATCTCTAAATATTGTAGCTTATCATGGGAAAGCTAACTGATAGAGCATCACAAGCATAACATTGTAATGAAAGAAGCTGAAAAGGAACATAAGATGTTGCTCTGATGATAGATACTGTATGTGATAACTAACTGTATGTACACTCCTGTGCCTGAACATCTAGCCCAATGTTTGTGAGCCAACTACCACTATATACCGTGAGCAATATATAGGAAACATTTTAGAAGTTTATAAATTGGTTTAAGCAGGCAACTTGGTTTATAATGGAAGACTCGTATGAACAGATCTGAAAACAAGCTGCCATACTGAGAGGTAATGAATTTGGTTTGCTTCAAGGCCTAATGCCTGATTCTGGTGTAAATCAGGAATAATTCTGAAGTCAATGAAGTTGCATCAGTGTAAAACTTGTATAAGTAAAATCACAACCTTTTTTCTGTCACCTCCCCTCTGCCTGATAAGGAACAGCTGCTTTGGTGGAAATAGGGATTGCACATTGAAGACAGTCTTTTAAAATGGCAACAGATATTGGAGAAGATGCTTGCTTTTTAAAATTAAACATAAGTGTCTCCATCCTGAGCTAGATCAAGCTTATGCTCAGTGCAGATCACAGGAAGAAAAGGCAACAAATACATCCCTACAACTTTGGCCTGACTGGGGGGCTGTGTGATTTAGGATGCTAAATCGTGCTGGCCTGAGTAGACCCCTAAACCCCAGTCTACAGGCCAAGGATCAGACAGGCCCTATGCATTCGCTCCCTGACCCTCCTGCCCACACCCAGCATTCTCTTTCCTCTCCCAATGTGTCCCATTAGCTATGATGTTTAAAAAATAATGGACAGTGAGCTGAATATTTGACCATCTACTAGTATTTCCACTTTGCGCGGGCATTTGTACCTGAAAACTCTATTGGACTGAGAATGTTTTGATGATAAAAGACTCCATTGTAGCTAAGATATTGTGACACATTTTCATCTGTTTGCACTTTACCCGGCCAATTGTACATTTTGGCCTTGATCTTGTGCAGGTCAGGTTTGAAACGATGCACATGCAAGTGCATGGCGACTGAAGGGGAACCTCAACTTGAATTCATGAGATTGTGGCTGTGTGGCCATCAAGTTACTCTTCCTTTCCCTACCGGGAAGTGGATGGTGAAGCGTCTCATTAGCATGGTGATTAAATTGTTGTCTCCTCAGACATGCCCATTCTCCAGTCAAGTCCTGCTCTACTTTAACATTGCACACTTGTGAGTAAGGAAACAGGATGAGACCTGCTACCATTCAGTAAAGACCTCAGAGCATCACCTTACCAGTTCCCATCCCGAGCCTCCACTTGCGCTGAAAAGCAACACCTTGTGCATTTTAGCATAAATCACATAAGCACTTGTAGGTTCAGGGCCTACAAGTTCAGAATTTTTGTGCCTTATACATCTTTCTTTAATAAATAGCCTGCGCTGCAGAGACTTGTGAGACTTTCTCCATGAAAAGCAAAGGTTAAGAATGAATATAGTCAGAGGTGAAAGTAAGCCAGTACACCCCGGTACGGCATACTGGCAAGAGCTGGTGCACCGTATCAGGGTGGCCGGCTTCCCCAGGCGGCAGTTTAAAGGGCCTGGGGCTCCCAGCAGTGGCTAGAGCCCCAGGCCCTTTAAATTGATGCCAGAGCCCTGCTGCTGGAGCCCTGGGGTAGCAGTTGCGGGAGTTTGGGGGCTCCCACTGCCTCTACCGCCCTGGCCCTTTAAATAGCTGCCAGAGCCCCGCCGCCGCTACCCCAGGGCTATTTAAAGGACCAGGGCGGTAAAAGCAGGGGAGCCCCGGGCTCTTTAAATAGCCCCCGGAGCCCTGGGGTAGCGGTGGCGGGGCTCCGGCCGCTATTTAAAGGGCTGGGGCGGTAGAGGCAGTGGGAGCCTCTGGCCCTTTAAATAGTTGCCAGAGCCCCGCAGCTGCTACTTCAGGGCTCCAGCCACAGGCACCGGGTGACGTTGCGGGGCCCCGCCCCCCGACACCGGGTGATGCTGCGGGGCCCCGCCCCCAATGCCAGGTGACGTTGCGGGGCCCCGCCCCTGATGCCGACGCAACGTCGCCCAGTGTCGGGGGCGGGGCCCCGCAACGTCTCCCGGTGCTGAGGTGAGTTTGCGGTGGGTCCCGGGGCTGGCGGGGAGCTGGGCGCGGGCCCCGGGGTTGGCAGGGAGCTGCCGGTGGGTGCTCTGCACCCACCAATTTTTCCCCGTGGGTGCTCCAGCCCCAGAGCACCCACGGAGTCGGCGCCTATGGCTCCAGCAGCTATTTAAAGGACCAGGGTGGTAGAAGCAGGGGAGCCCGGGTCCTTTAAATAGCCCCCAGAGCCCTGGGGTAGCGGCGGGACTCTGGGGGCTATTTAAAGGGCATGGGGCTCCCACTGCCTCTACTGCCCTGGTCCTTTAAATAGCCACTGGAACCCCACCGCCACTACCTCAAGGCTCCGGTGGCTATTTAAAGGACCGGGGCAGTAGAAGCAGGGGAGCCCCGGGCCCTTTAAATAACCCTCAGAGCCCCGCTGCTACCCCAGCGGGGGGGGGGGAGGAGGAGAGGGACGGAGAGAGAGAGGGGAATGTGGGGGTCACTTACCGGTAGAGGGCAGGCTGGGGCTGGCTCTGCCCCCCCCCCAGCTCTGCCCCTTCCGCCTGAGGCCCCACCCCTTCTGGGGGCCAGAGTTAGGCCCAGCCCAGCCCCCGTACCGGTAAGTCAGCAAATCTCCTTTCACCCCTGAATATAGTGTATGTTTATCTCATGACAAAAGAAAAGCTGATATGATCCCTTGCTGGAAGTGATATTCCTATGCCTGAACTGTTTACAGGGAGAAATGCACAACAACGTTTCTGGATGATGTTCATCATCTTCACAGACTTTAAAGCCTGTCCATGCACCTGCTGCAGCTAAAATTGCTACTGAAAGGGCACAACAGATGGTATTAAATCCTCTGAATGTTATGATAACCCTGCTCAAACAATTCAAGATGTTTTAGACAATATTTCAGAGACTGTACACCCCAGATTACCCTGAAAAGAAAATATAAAGGAGTCATGATGAATTGCTCTCAGAGCCATGGCATCCAGATAAATTAGTAATTGACACACACCAAAAAAAAACAAATCATAAGAGATTTGCTGTTACTGACTTCCCAGTCACTAATGAAAATGTTGCAGTGTTTCGTGCAAGACGTAACATGCAACATTTAACTGATGCAACATTATGGCTGACATATAGAACATTTAAAACCATGCCAACAGTATTTCAATACATGTATTTGTAGGTAATCATGGGAATGGGTGGATAATGCCATTTGCTTTTTCCTGGTACCTTTAAATGCTCAACCTTGCTGTGAAAAGTTGGTTCAATACTTGAATGATGTTGCTCCAGAGGAAAGATGCATCTGAAAACCCACATCTGTGATAATGATTTTGAAAAAGCTGCCATATTTGCAATCAAAGAATTTGCACCTGTTAAGAGCAGAGCTTGCTCTTTCATTTCAGTCAGATTTGTTGGCATAGAATTCAAAGCACTGGATTAGCAACTCTATCAGGAAGTGAATACAGTTTGAAGCTATAGTATCTGTCTTCATTAGCTTTTGTTATCTAAAATATTTCAAATGCTTTTGATAACATAAGGTGCCACATACCTACAGAAGCTCACGATGTTGAACAGCAATTTGACACCCATGTAGCTAGAGATATAAAATGCATTTACCCGCATCTTCAACTGAACATTTTCCCTCCGCAGCTGTACTAAAAACACAGTGTACATAGACAATTTCCACACACTTGAAATGCGATGGAAGTCATGTGGCACCAACGGAAAGGACTGAGGGCCAGATTTTCAAAGGTACTCAGGTGGCTAAGGATGCAGATAGGTACCTAATGGGGTTTTCAAAAGCACCTGAGCATTAGGCACCTAAACTCTATTGAAATCCGATTCTCTTAAATCCTAATCCCCATTGAAATCTGAACCTTTTAACTTCTATCTGCCTCATTAGGCACCTAAATACCTTTGAACATTTGCCTCGAAGTAGATGGGAGTATTGGGAGATTATTACACAACTTGCAAAAGGAACATGAGCAGAGCTACAGGTGGAAACAGTTATGAGAAGGTAACATTGCAGAGAATGTCAGCATTGTGCGTACAAGTTATTGGCTATCACAAAGGACCAGCAAAATCAGTCCACAATGGAATGTTTCAGGCCTGTTTCATATAACATCATAGACTTGTAAGCTTTAAGGTCAGAAGAGACCATCATGATTATCTAGTCTGACCTCCTGTACATCACATGATTTCATATTGTCATATGTAATAAAACTACTCCAAATCTCACACAGGACCAAATCCTGCAGTCCTCATATAAGCAAAACTCTCACTGACTTTGTTGTAAATTTGGATCAGATCCTTAGCTGATGAGTGAGCAAAGGAGGCTCTATGCTACCTTTGTATTCCCTTCCTCCTGGGGCTAGCTGTAACTAAGAGCAGCCCCATTCTTCTGGCACTTGGGGATTGCCACATCTTCATTCATTCAGCCATGTGCCTATGCCAGGGACTGGGAAGAAGCAATAGCAGCACTAAGCTCCCTGAGGTTTTCTCCTGTGAACCTGAGGCTGCTTTGCCCTTACTACTCACCTGAATTTGATCATGCTGACACTGGAACAATTAATGCTCCATTTTATGCAGATACAGGGCTCCATGCTCAGTGCAGCTGAAGCAGAGGGAAAGCAAAGGCGGCTCTAATCTGTTTATGCCTTGACCTTAGACTAGCTGCGGGCTGAGCTGCCCCATGGTGAATTTGGAACAGTCATAAGCTGCTCTAGTTTATGCAGGTCCCCAGGATCATCTCATTGACTGGGATCAGTGGAGTGCAATGGCACAACGTCACTCTCCAGTTCCTCCCTCTCCCCACCCTGGAATGCTCCCTTTGTAGTATATAGAATACTAGTTTGTGCCTTCAGAGCTCCTGTACTTTACATACCCTGTCTTCCGACCTTTGACAAAGGAAATACCAGTGTAGAAACAGAGTGAACAGCCAGTGTGCGGTACCAGATTTGGTGTAATTTCCACTATTGAGCTCTTCCCAGCCTTTGCAAGCGGGCATCGATACCATGTCCTCCCTACTGCCAGGTGGCCAAAGCATGCCCCCCATGCCAAGATGGGTGGGGGGAGTGAGTGGCGCACAGCTGGCTGTAATGGCTTTTCACCATCTGAGGATTCCCCCACATTGGAAGAATCCTCACCAGCCCCTTTAGAGCTCATAGACTTTAAGGTCAGAAGGGACCATCATGATCATCTAGTCTGACCTTCTGCACATTGCAGGCCACAGAGCTTCACCCACCCACTCCTGTAATATACCATAACCTCTGGCTGAGCTACTGAAGTCCTCAAACCATGATTTAAAGCCTTCAAGTTATAAAGAATCCATCATTTATACTAGTTCAGCAGTTCTCAAACTGTGGGTCAGGACCCCATAGTGGGTCATGACCCCATTTTAATGGGGTCGCCAGGGCTGGCTTAGACTTGCTGGGGCCCAGGGCCAAAGCCCGAGCCCTACCACCCGAGGCCGAAGCCTGAGGGTTTCAGCCCTGCGAGTTGAGACTCAGGTTACAGGCCCCCCACCTGGTGCTGAAGCCCTAGAGCTTCAGCTTTGCCCCCGCCCCGCCCGCCTGGGGCAGCAGACTCGGGCGGGCTCAGGCTTCAGTCCCCTGCCCTGGGGTCATGTATTAATTTTTACTGTCAGAAGGGGGTCACGGTGCAATGAAGTTTGAGAACCCCTGCACTAGTTTAAACCTGCAAGTGACCTGTAGCCGGTGCAGAGGAAGGGGGAAAACTCCCAGGGACTCTGCCAATCTGATATGGTGATCAGTTAGATCCTGAGCACATGGGCAAGACCCAACAGTCAGTCACCTAGGAAATAATTCTTTGTAGTAACTAGACCCTTCCCCATCTAGTGTCCCATCACTGGCTGCTGGAGATATTTGCTGCTAGCAGTAGGGTGACCAGACAGCAAATGTGAAAAATCGGGATAGGGGGTGGGGGTGAGGGGGTAATATGAGTCTATATAAGAAAAAGACCCCAAAATCGGGACTGTCCCTATAAAATTGTGACATCTGGTCACCCTAGCTAGCAGTCTCATCATACGATCCCCTTCATAAACTTAGCAAGCTCCATCTTGAAAAAAGTTAGGTTTTTGTCCCCACTGCTCCCCTTGGAAGTCCCAGAACTTCACTCTCCTGATCGTTAGAAACCTTTGTCTAATTTCAAGCCTAAACTTGTTGATAGACAATTTATATCCCTTTGTTTTTGTGTCCGCAATGGTGCTTAACTTAAATAACTCCTCTCCCTCCTTGGTATTTAGCACTCTGATATATTTATAGAGAGCAATCATATCTCCCCTCAGCCTTGTTTTGGTTAGATTAAACAAGCCAAGCTCATTGAGTCTCCTCTCAGGTAGGTTTTCCATTCCTCAGATCATCCTAGTAGCCCTTCTCTGCAACTGTTCCAGTGTGAATTAATGTTTCTTAAATATGGGAGACCAGAACTGCACACAGTATTTCAGATGAGGTCGCACCGGTGCCTTGTACAATGGTACTAACACACCTCCCTGTCTCTACTGGAAATACCTCGCCTGATGCATCCTAGGACTGCATTAGCCTTTTTCAGAGCTGCATTGCATTGGCATCTCATAGTCAACCAACACACCCAGGTCTTTTTCTTCTTCTGTCACTTCCAACTGATAAGTCCCCAGCTTATAGCAAAAATTATTTTTGTTAGTCCCTAAGTGCATGATCTTATACTTCAAACTATTAAATTTCATCCCATTTCTATTACTCCAGTTTTCAAGGTCATCCAGATCTTCTTGTATGATATTCCAGTACTCTTCTCTATTGGCAATATCTCCCAACTTAGTGTCATCCACAATTGTATTAGCACACTCCCACTTTTAGTGCCAAGGTCAGTAATAGAAATGTTAAATAAGATTGGTCCCAAGACAAATCCCCGAGGAACTCCACAAGTAACCCTCCCTCCCCACACTGATAGTTCACCTTTCAGTGTGGTCCACTGTAGTCTCACCTTTAACCAGATCCTTATCCATCTTTCACTTCTCATATAAATCCCCTCTTCTTCAATTTAACTAATAATTTCCTATATGGAACTGTATCAAATGTCTTACTGAAATCCAGGTAGATTAGATCTACTGCATGTCTTTTGTCTAAAAAATTAGTTATCTTCTCAAAGAAGGAGATCAGGTTGGTCTGGCACAATCTACCTATTGTAAAACCATGTTGTATTTTATTCCAATTACTGTTTACCTCTATGTCCTTAACTACTTTCTCTTTCAAAATTTGTTCCAAAACCTTGCATATAATTGAGGTCAAACTAACAGGCCTGTAGTTTCCCAGATCACCTTTTCCCCCTTTATTAGCAATTTTCCAGTCATAGAATACGACCCCCAAGTTTACAGATTCATTAAAAATCCTTGCTATTGGGCTTGCAATTTCATGTGCCAGTTCCATTAATATTCTTGGATGGAGAATATGTGATTTTTATCTGATAATCCAAACTGTTTGAGTTTGACTTCCACCTCAGATGTGGTAGTTTCTACTTCCATATCCTCATTCACATTAGCCACCCTGCCACTCCCCCCTCCCCCACTCCCCCTAGCTCTTCATTAGCCTTATTAAAAACTAGGCAAGGTATTTCTTTAGATGTTGGGCCATTCCTACATTATCTTTTATCTCCACCCCATCTTCAGTCCTTAGTGGTCCTACTTCTTCTTTCCTTGTTTTCTTTTTAGTTATATATAACCTTTTACTATTTGTTTTAATTTCCTTTGCAAGGTCCAACTCTGTTTGGCTTTTGGCAGTTCTCACTTTTTCCCTACACTTTCTGAGGTCCAATAGGCAGATTTCCTTGCTGATACAGCCCATCTTCCATTCCTTGTAGGCTTTCTGCATTCTCTTAATCCCCTGTTTGCAATGCTTGCTCATCCAGCTTGGTCTGCAACCCTTACCTATGAACTTTTTCTCCCTTGCTTGGGATGCAGGCTTCAAATAGTTTCTGCAACTTTGACTTAAAGTAATTCCAAGCCTCCTCCACATTCAGATCCTTGAGTTCTTCAGTCCAGTCCACTTCCCTAACTAATTCCTTAATTTTTTAAAAATTTGCCCTTTTGAAATCAAGGACTCTAGTTGCAGATCTATTTTTGTTTATCCTTCCATTTAGTTTAAACTGAATTAGTGCATGATCACCTGAGCCATGGTTATCCCCTACAGACAGTCCTATGAGGTCCTCACTACTCACCAAATCTAAAATGGCATCACTTCTTGTTGGTTCAGCAACTATTTGTCAGCTATCCCATCCAGGAAAATCTGGGCCCTACTATTATTAGTAGCACTTGTCCTCCAATCTATATTTGGGAAGTTAAAGTCTCGTATAATCACACAATTCCCAGGAGTATTTATTTCATTAAAAACATGAAAGAGGTCTTTATCCATATCCAAATCGGATCCTGGGGGGGGTCTATAACATACCCCAAGCACTTTCCCAGGGTAACCTTTAGTAGCTTTCTTCCCCAAAGTGATTTTGGCCCAAACAGACTCTGACATCCATTCCATTACTTCTAATTTCTTTACAGTCTACCTCGTCATTGATATACAATGCTACACCACCACCTTTGCCTTTATTTCTGTCTTTCCTTAACAGCACATACCCTTTAATACCTGTACTCCAGTCATGACTACTATTCCACCATGTTTCTCTTATCTCTATAATATCTGGTTTCACTTCCTGCACCAGTAGTTCTAGTTACTCCATTTTGTTGCCCAGAGCTGGTTTTAAGTCCCGTAATGCTCCTTTGGCAATGCAAAGGGAACTTCCCATGGGGCTGAATATCTGTCCCTTACTATTTATAAAGTACACATTGTATTTAAAATGGTTGTTCTATGCTTGCTGCTCCATTATAATATAAATATCTTTGAACATTAAATAATTTTAAACTGCTGCTGTTATCACCAGTTTAATTATTTCTAACACATTGCAAGTGAACAGATACCTGAGAAGGTGCAGAGATCTGGAAAGTTTATTTTCATGTATTTATGGTTGATTTTTTTTTTAAATATACCTGTGAATCATAGCAACCTGCAGCATCCACTAAATAGCCACATGACTATGTTGTGTTCCAACAGTTTGGACATTCAATTTTTGGGCTTTGAGCTATTTGACAGCTTGAACACACAACCATAAACTGGTCTTAGAAACCCCTTCTCCTTTAAATAAAGCTCAGCTATCATATGGTATATGGATTGTTTTGACTGCTAAACAATTCCAAATGCAAAACCCACTCATCACAAATGTGTTGAAAGAATATATTCCAATAGTGCAGAATACTCTTCTTAATATAGTAAAGCAGCAGTCTTCAATCAACTATGCTCTTTCTAGAAACCAAAAATGAAATCGTAAGTGTCATATGCATTCCTGAATGATTTATCCACATTCAAAGAACTAAGTTTTTGTGACTGATTATAATTGGACATTTGAACAGCTACGGATAACAGGTTTCTTTTGCATTTCAGTATGATATAGAAAAATGTTCCATGCTATGGCCTTCTATTTACACATCTGTTCAGCACTTGCCTACAATTACTTAGTTAGTTTTTATTATTGCACTTGTCACCATATTAATGTAGCTGTACATTTAAATTGATTGTAATTGCAAATTTCCTGAAAAGCTTGGTTTCTGCAAGTATTTAATTAAACTGATATCCTAAATTTAAAATAATTATGTAACTATACTTCAGTAAAATAACACACGCAAGTCTCTCTCCATGTAGACATCGGGTGTTTTGCTTAATTCATACAATATGTGGATTAATATTGCACAATTAAAGGTCAATTTCTACTAGAAAAGAAGGGATAATTAACTTCACTACTTAGAAACCTGGCATTTTTCAATTAAGCAAGCAATTTATCATAAACTACATAAATCAGGTTATCAAGGAACATCTTAATAATGCTTATAATAAATAGATATAATGAAAAATAGGTCTGTTTCCTCTTGTGGTATGGTTCGGGTTGTGTCAGTGGTTTCCATGTAAAACCTTTCATTTCTAGGTCAACAGTTCAAATCTAGCACAGATCAGTAGCAACAGAAAGTTATTGCCATCTGATAGCTGTCTGGAGGCCTGTGAAGTGAGTGACTAGTTTCATCCTGTTCCTAGTAAGCAGTTCTCTGCATCATGATACTGAATGGCACCTTTATAGGAAGTCTCAGAGGAGAGGGCAAAGACATAATGGACTTAGAAACTGAACTTTCTCATCTTTTGAGATGATCCATCTAGCTCAGAGCTGTGGCATACGTGCAAAGTAACATAGAGCTGTTAGTATAGCTGGCGAGGAAAGTGAATTTAGAAGTTTTGCCAAAAACTGTCATCCCAGTTCAGGCTGCAAAGCCGTAACCTCAGATTTCTGTGGAAGTGAAATTCTGCAATATTTAATTTCAGAACGACTGAAGTGTCCCAACTGCAGGAATATTTGGGGGGTTTCAAAGAAAAAACTTTTTTTTTTTAAATTAAATGGAGATATGCCAATCTCCTAGAACTGGAACAACCTTGAAAGGTCATTAAGTCCAGCCCCCTGCCTTCACTAGCAGGACCAAGTACTGTCCCCTGACAGATTTTTGCCCCAGATCCCTAAATGGCCCCCTCAAGGATTGAACTCACAACCCTGGGTTTAGCAGGCCAATGCTCAAACCGCTGAGCTATCCCTCCCCCAGGAGACTGAGCACCCTAGCTCAACAGCAACCTAGCAGATAAGTTATGGAGGAGCCTTGGCGCTTAGGAGCTGGTGCTTCCAGGCTCCCAGCTCCTCAGTATCCTGCCAGGTCAGCTACTGAGGATCCTGGAGAAGTGTGTGGGTAGGTGAACTGGCAGGAAACCAGGCAGGTCTGGCAGAAATCTGCCTGATTTCCTGTGAAATATTTTGCTTTTGATGCATCAGTATTGTCCGATGGAAAAACATGGTGTCAGAAATTTGCTAGAGCATCTTTCCCAAATACTAATGTCACTAAATATATATTCTCTGAACTGCAAAATTATGATCTGGATTTTGAATCTGCATAGTTTGATTATACTAAGATATAGCCTTTTGATTTGGCCCATTATATAGAGAGAAGTCAGGTGTGAGGTCCAGTTTCAGGTTCACTTCCAAACCTCTCAAAGTTCAGGGGTGTTTCTCTCTGGGATTTTGGTTTGAACCCATCTCTAAAATCTATAAAAGCTTGATGGTGTCTGGTGGTACAAAGTTTTTATGTCCTGAGTTTGAGATAAGACAAGCAGGTAGTGATGCCCTATTGAATGTATGGCTGGAATCACAACTCTGACCTCAATCCCAGTGTAGCTGCATACTACTGCTATAATGATCAGCAGAAAAATAGTTTAAGAACATAAGAACGGCCATACTCAGACCAAAGGTCCATCTAGCCCAATATCCTGTCTTCTGACAGTGGCCAATGCCAGGTGCCCCAGCGGGAATGAACAGAACAGGTAATCATCAAGAGATCCATTCCCTGTCGCCCATTCCCAGCTTCTGGCAAACAGAGGCTAGGGACACCATCCCTGCCTGTCCTGTCTAATAGCCATTGATGGACCTATCCTCCATGAACTTATGTAGTTATTTTTAACCCTGTTATAGACTTGGCCTTCACAACATCCTCTGGCAAGGAGTTCCACAGGTTGACTGTGTGTTGGGTGAAAAAATACTTCCTTTTGTTTGTTTGAAACTTGTTTAAATTGTCATGTAAATTATCATCATTAGGCTTCAGAGCTGATGCCCACTGAAATTATTATTGTTAGTTATTTAGACCTTGATCTATATGGGAAGACCCCTGCAGCTGCATAGAGCCTCTATTAAGTAATGGGGCTTCATGCTGGCACTGTGGATATCATTGCAGGATCAGAGCCTTAGTGTTTAAAAACATATCTGTAGCACCATAGATGTGTACACAGAGGTTAAAGTGAGGGGAAGGGAAGAAATGCAACTCTTCTTCTTATCCCTGACATGGGTAACCAGTGCGCCTCTTTGATCTGTGTGGTGAGAACACCCCCTCCCGTTTCTAGCCACTTTAACCTCTGTGTGTATGGTAGACTGTAGAGTGGCTCAGAATTTTTCGTTCTAACCTATTTCAACAACAAGAAGCACAAATGTTGTTTGTTTGTTTTCAAAAAAATTTGTTTTTTAATGAAAAAATTGAAAACTGAACATCTTTTGGTGTTGTAGTTATCAGATTTTCCTCTTTCCCTCCATTTTTTTCAGTGGTAAAGAAAAAAGGAGGGGAAGGAAGAAAAAGGAAAAAATTGGGTAAGGAAAAAATTAAGAGAGAAGGAAGAAGCAAGAACTGAAAATTCACAAGTTGAAGGTTTGGGGGATTTTCAGTTTTCAATTTTTTTCAGCATAAAATAAGCAAATTTCAACATTTTTCATGGCGTATACTTAGCATTTTTCAACCAGCTCTAAAGTACGGCACATTACAGATGAGGACACATGGTCTCAGCCCTGAAAAGTTCATAAGCTAAAGATGATAGGAAGACATAAAATTATGTAATTGGGATTGTTTGGGTAGCCACATATAACACACTGGCAAAGCCATTGATGTTTCCATCCTAGTAGCTAGCCTTCTTTCCCCCTCAGCTCCCTTTGGCATTTCCTCACATACAGTCCCTGCAGTACTACCCTGACACCAAAGAGCAAACCAGCCATCCTCTTAGCCTATCTTGAGCTGCATTTGACCTTGTTATGATCACCATCCACATGTACTTTGCAAATTCATGTAGGTGTTGTAAGCCCATGACCACACCTCCAAACCCTCCAAACTGTGCTTTCTCTCTCCAAGTGTACAGTGACGTGCCTCAGTTACCTTTCTGAAAATCCAGAGTCACTTAAGGATATGTCTACATTGCAAAGAAAAACTCAGAACACCGAGTCTGAGACCAGCTCAATTGACTTGGGCTCACGGGGCTCAGGCTGCCGAATAAAAATAGCAGTGTTGACATTTGGCCTTGGGCTGGAGCCAGCTTTGAGACCCTTCCCCCTTGCCGAGTTTCAGAGCTCAGATTCCAGCCCAAGCCCAAACATCAACACGATTTTTACTCCCTCAGCCCAAGTCCCGTGAATCAAAGTCAGTTGACCTAGACTCAGCGCCGTGGGTCTTTTACTGTAGCGTAGATATACCCTCAGTTCCCTTTATGCTCCCCATTAACACATTGTTTACTCACCTGTCCAGCTCGGAATATCCAATCCTAGTTGTTACACTTGAAAAAAAGACTTGCATTGCCTTTTGTACAACCAATAACAAATATTTTTATACACCTTGTTACCAAATAGTCGATTTGAGTTGGATGGCCAAATTTTCACAGTTTGGCTGGGAATGCATATCAAATATGTATGCCTTGAAATGAGGTGGGGATTTTCATATATGCCTCATGATATTTTTTCTGGCATCCCTGTCCACATTAAAACTATGATAATTTTTCCTATTTCTGTGCTGCCATATTCTTGGCAGATATCACAGTGTAAACAGTGGTGTAGTTAATCAATCCAATCCCACTGGAGAGAGAATGAAAGGAAACCTTTGTCATTGTAGAAAACTAGCAGTGATCAAGAACCTTTCCTTCACTTTCTGATGTTGAGAACTGTTTGGAACTGAGTGAATTCGGAAATTATTGTTATAAACATTGCCAAGCTGTCTGGAGTGGCTCATGAACTTGGGTGCCTCGCCTCAGGAGAAGACTGTTACAAACCAGGGCACAAACCCCAAACTGGTTGTGTGTTCTATAATTAGATTTCACCAAACAAATATCTAGTGTTAACTCCTTAACATAGAGTCACAGACAGTCCTCAGTGGCACTCTGGTCTATCTTGCTACCTGGGCAAGCCTGCCTTTATGATAGATTGTCCCTTACACACACAAAAATCACAACAATATTCAGGTTACTCCCAGTCCCATAGGATCAGTCACTTACCCTAGGTCAATTGTACCTTAGATTTCTCACCAAAGACAATGCTTGTAGCCAATCCTATGTTACATTAACTACAAGTTTATTAGCTAGGAAAAAAAATAAATAAGAGTTATTTGCAAAGTTAAAGCAGGTAAACATACACACTAAAATGAGTTACAATATTAGGTTTCAAAAAGTAATAGAAGCTGCTGTAATGTGCAAGCTCTATATGTCCTTTAGGGCTAACCCAAGCTAAGCAGCTTGGGGATCCCTTGCTTATGCTTAGAAATATTGCCTTCTCCAAAATAGTAATACAGATCCTTCTGGTCAGGGATTTTTGTTCCCTTCCCCCAGACTTCAAAATGTAAAGGCACATGGGTCTGTGCACGGCTCCTATTCATGAATGTTGGGGGAGCAATAAACAAAGTCTTCTGTCCACTGATTTCCACAATGGTTCATCTATAGTTTTGTTGGGCTGGAGATGGCACCTCTTGTGGTAAACTAGTACTGTGGTAATGCTTCTCTCCTAACTGTGGGGCTTCCAGTTTCATAGCAAACACTTGTATAATTACTAAGCAAACACTTAAATATGACCTTATAACATGGGATGCAGAGATTATAAGTGCGCTTAATGCATACAGAAACTCACAAGCATTTCCTAAAGTACAAACACCAAATACATTCTTGTAAACTTAATGTCTAGTTTTAAAATGCTAGCACACAGGTGAGCCAGACTGGTTTCCAGCTACACATTTGTCAGTGTTCAGTGAAGCCTAAGGGCCTGTGCATGAGCTGGCACCTGTCTGCCAGTGTCTACAAACTGAAGCCCTCATTCAGGAAAGCATTGTTATCCAGGACAGCACTTCAGCACCTACTTAAAATAAAGCACATGCTTAAATGCTTTTCTGATGTGGGCTCTATGGGAGGTATTCATAAAGGGTTGCTTCCACAGGATGACATCCCCTTCAACACTGCCAGAAGAGCTCTTGTCAAGAACCAGAAAAGGGCAGAAGGGTTTATGTAAGGAATCACATTACCTTCTTCTGCAATACGGACCATAGAAGTGTAAGATGGCTGTCATCTGTGGGTGGGAATAGTGGATCCACGTCTTGTCTGTCATTCCAAGTTCAGGCTATTGAGGGCTATAGATCATTTCTTTTGCTGCTTTCATGCTTTCACTCAGCATTGCCAGAAAAGCATGATAGCTCATTGTAGCCAATACTTCAAGCAGCTCTCTTATCAGTCAAATGCTCTCCCTCTGATCAGGTGATTACAAATACGGAAAACTGATGCTGTGTTATGTGGAACCAGGGCCGGCTCTAACTTTTTTGCCGCCCCAAGCAAAAAAACAAAAAAAACAACCCCCCCCCCAGCACCCACGGAAACACCCCCCCCCCCAGTGTTGCACCACAAACACCCCCGCCACCGCAGCACCTCTCCCTGCTGGGGGGGAGGGCGGGTGGCAAGCCTGCCCGCAGCCCGCCCCAACAACCCCCCGAGCGCCACAACACGGCCCTCCCCCGAGCGCCACTCCGCCGCAGTATGTTTTTTTTTAAAAAAACAAACACACACACACACACACACCTGAGCGCCGCCCCTTGCAAGGTGCTGCCCCAAGCACGTGCTTGGTAGGCTGGTGCCTGGAGCCGGCCCTGTGTGGAACTGTATATCATAGAAATGTAGGACTGGAAGGAACCTCAATAGCAGGTTATCTAGGCAGGACTAAGTATTAGCTATGTTACATATTACTGGAATAAATATTTGTGTGAGTAGCAGTGATCTCTAAGTATACTGTGTCCATATCTGTGTCTCAGTTTCTCTTTTGAGTCCTCATCTGGAGTCTATATAAGGTTTTTACAGGATAGATAATTGTGTAAGTTCTCATTTTTTCATGCTAACTTCTTCTCTAGAGCATCCCTGATAGATAAGGAATATTATGCACTGAAATAATTCAACTTTATGTACTTGGGATAGTTTTGTTCAATTATATGAAAATGGCAATATGCCAATTTCATATAACTTTAGACAGTCAGAATCAAATGATCTGTCCAGTTTAAAATAATAGTAAAATATGGCCCTTCATTGTGCTAGGGTAAGGAACGATCCTCTTTCAGCGCTATTGCTTCCTTATTGGTGCAAGAAAGAAAAATTAGTGATTAGAACAAGTATGTTCTATCAGTGAGAAATTCACATTCCGTATGTGTCCGACATAAATAAAACATGTCTTTTTGCAAATAACACGTTCATGCACTTTCTTTACAAATAAGGCTAATGACTTGTATAACTATGATCAGAATACCAAAAACATTATGGTCTAGATCATATAGCCTAATCAAGCTCTTCTCAGTGCAAGGCCAGAACATGGGGCGGGGGAGGAGGGGCAAAGGTAACATTACACCGCCTTTGCCATTCCTCAACTCTGGGGCTCGTTCGGAGCCAATTTGAGCCTAGTGCAACTAAGAACAATTTCAGGGCTGCTCAAATTGTACTGGCTGCCCCTGGTCCAGCAGCTGAGGACTGCTGGAGTGCAGTGTTACTCCCGCTACATCCCGTTCCTCTCGCCAAATCCCCTACACTGAGAGCCAGTTAAGCAAACTTTATGGCCCCTTTGTGATAATCTAGTGTGGCTGAAAAGCTAACACTAAGATCTTTTAAGAAATATCCTAGTAAAATTTATTAAAAAGACAAGAGACATGTTGTGTCACTGTGTTGCTTTTTGATAGATTACTCTCTTTTGCATTAAGACAAGAATTATTTGTTGGAGTAATCCAAATTCAAAGAGTCGAAGGGCAAAGTTTTGGTATGTAGTGTTCTGGACAGGAAATGTAGTCCATGTGCTTCCTTTTTAAAGAAGGTGTGTTCTAGTACTGTGAAATCTTGAAGAGTCTTGGCAAGCAACCTTTCTGTTTTTTCCCTTTGAGGGAAGGCCTCCATATACGCAAACCCAAAGAGAGCTTAATTAAAATGAACAGAGAACTAAAAAGTAGAGGGAAAATAGGGCAGCATAAAAATAGGAATGCTAACTCTAGAAAATATAAGATTTCGCTGAATGGTCTCGGAACACATTTTTAAAAATAGTAAAGCAAAATGTTGCTCTGAGACTTGCAAAGTCTTCAGAGTGCAGTATTAGAAAAAGGTTGTGATTTTGTGATAAAATAATTAGGTTTATTTTTTCTCAGTGGTGAAATCAGTAGCCAGTACATAACCCAAGTGTCTCCCCTTCGTCTCTCATTCCAACACTCTCAAAAATCAGAACCATGCGGCTAATGTTCAGAGGAGGTGATGATGGTGTGGGGGTTCTGCACAATGATATACCTGCTAACCTCCCTTACCACAGCTGTAGCAGTTGCTCGTGTGGTTTGGTGCAAATCAGAAAAGAAGAACTCATTGTTTGTTTTTTCATGGGATTATGGGCTACCAAGTGATACTGTGAAGGGAGAAAAAGAATCTAACCTATCTTTAAAAATCAGTTTAATGTAAACTGTGACTACAAACACTATTATTGATAATTATCATTTTATGGTCCTCGCACAGAAGGCAAGGTTAAGATTATTTGGGTGTCTTTGTGCATTTCTAAATCTTAACTGGTTTGATATAAACTTAACTAGTTTAACCTTAATCCTGAATTTCCTGGGTTTGCAATGCTTGTTTTATGGCTAATTGCAACATCCCTGTAACATTTTTACATTACTGATACGTACTCTTCTTAACCTTAATTCCAGATCAATGTAGCTTTTATCAGGAATACTTATTGCAGTCTGCCTGTCAGAGAGAATTTCTGGTGAAAAGCTCATAGCAACTCCTATTGACTCTGTTTCCATTTCTAAAATCTTCAGAGAAATAGATGTTTAAATTAACACATTCTAGACACAACTTTGTGGAGGGAGCAATAAACTGTCAGCAATTTATCCACAACAGAAAACATACTTATGGCCAAATCCTGCTGTATGCTTGCAGGGGTGCACTAGAGATGGTTAAAAGGACATAAGGAGCCAGTTTCTCCCACCTCTTGGTCAAAGAGTCCAATTTAGCAGCTGGTTCAGTTTCCAATGTAGTGCTTTCTTAAGTGCTCTGGGGTATCCAGCTAGCAACCTGGCCACAAAATCTGCTGTTTTAGGGATATGTCCAGGGTCCTTGGCTCCCTTTAAGAGCAAGCACTGGGAGAGAGTCACATGCATCACTGGGAGAGTGTGTTGCTACTGTGTCCTCCTGAGCCATATCCTGGTAAGGTAATTCCAGCAGCCTCTTTCAGCTGCTACTGCTCCACTCCTCCCTACTCCCCATATGGCTCAGTAAGGGGAGAATTTTGCCCTCAGGGGCAGATTTATTATATGTTTGTACATCATTTAGACAGGGGCCCAACCTGTCTGTGGCCATTACATGCTGCCACAATAGAAATGTATAATAATAATAATCATAATTAATAATAATTAATAATTATATTCTGCATGTTTGGATGACTATTGAGATTATATCTAATTATTTGCCTTGACTTGTGATTTTAGAGAAGTAATTGTCAAAAATCCCTTGGTACTGTATTTAACTGCAGTACATCCATAAAATACGTAGACACATTTCAAAATATACATGGAACAGTTTTAAAGAGTTAAATTTTAATTCCTATATGCTACGCTATATGAACATTTATAATGTTTGTCCTCAAATTATTTGTATCTTCTAAATCACTGCAGCCACAACAAAAAACAGGGTGTGGGGTTTGGTTTGGTTCTGCTGTATAACTGGAGATTTCAGAGCTCATTAAAGGTGCCAGGCTGACAGCTTTGTAGACTTAAGTTTAGCCTCTCTATATCCATAGACAGGTACATCATGGGACTTGACAGTGCAACCTTGCCTGCACATCTTAACCAATGTGCCTCTCAGCCTTAAACTAGCGGCACCACCTCTGATGGTGAGAAGATTGTTTAGTTTCTATGCCCATTTAGGACCTGATTTTGCATCATTGAAGTCAATTGGAATTTGGGCATTTACTTCAATTGGTGCAGGATCCAGTTAATCCTTGGCCTCGCTAGTGAGACTGCCTTCAAAACTGAGCACTGTTTTTCCATGAGTTGTCTGAGGCCTCTTGTCTGAGGATGAAATTCACCCTGTGCAGAGGTCCTGCAGAAGGTCTATCTATGCACCACTTAAGTCCCACTTAAGCCCTCAGAATACATATGCATAGACCTTCTCTGCCAGGGTGACTTTTATCCTAAAAACTGGACCGACACATGTAGGCTACTGCTCAGCCACCAATTATTAACCATTTTTGATTGTTGTTAACCTGGCTTGATTCAAACCAGTAACCTGGAGGTGAAAAACTCCTGATATCATTTGCAATTCCCAGAGAGAGCTAGCCCCCCAGGCAAAAGAAACTTTGCCACTGTTGAGTTTTTGTGCAGACAGTATATTTAACATGGTTTCTACTGCAATCCACAAGCCTTGTTAGTACTTAGAAACATTATTTGTATGAGAAATGCCAGACCTAGCAATGTGGTGATATAATATACCAATAAAGCAGATTTTCTGAAATGTTCAATAGGAAAGAATTTTTATTTAATGTATTTTTCTTAAAGGCAAAGACACTGTATCACCCATAATAAATCATTCTTGACATTCATTAATGACTCTGTTATCCATTTCCACCATTTCTGTTTCTTAACTATGGAAACAAGCTTTGCAGATTAGTATTAGGCAGCTGAACACTGCAGTTTTCAACCTGTGAGTCCAAAGGATTTTCTTCCATTTCCAAAAAACTAAAAATAGTTTTCTAGCAACAAAATACAAGAGGCTGGATTTTTATAATAAACTTTAAACATACACACACACTTTCCTTCCTGATTTTCTATGTGTGTGTCAAAGTTAATCATCAATGTTGTGGCACTTGGTACTTTTTGCTATAGAAATGACTGCCAAATGAATGGTTTATACTGGAATATCTCATTATTTATACAAGTATGTTACAATATGAACATTTAATTTAGTCCTCATTCCAAACTCATGACAAGTCATTTTGACACCTTTAAGAAATGTTTCACATATGGTAAGATGCAGCATTTCTAAACTGTAAAAGAAAAATATACAAGACAAATTAAAACAGATTTTAATCACTCAAAGGAAACACTTGAAGTTGAGTTTGTGAAAATGCATCTTAGCCACTTAATGTGACCAGTTTCCTAAAAAGTGTAACAATTTTAATAATGGATAACTGTTGAGGGAGGATAGGTGGTATAGAAGTTTAGGGTACTGGCTCTTTTTGACTTTGTAGACCTGGGCTAAAATTTTGCATGCATTAGTGGAAATTACTTTTTGGGTGTGCTAAGTGGAAGCTTTCATCCCAGCCCATAGGAGATGTTTACGTATATCACAAAGCTGTGGCAGAATTGGTCATGAGGAGAGCCCTGGAACAGTAGTGGGTGTTGTAAGACAGGTGCCTGGGCACACCTGCTCTCCCTAAGCTTGGCTGTTGTCGTTTTTAGCGTCTCATTTCATGAAGACAAAATTTTCCTGTTCCTCCAACATCCCACAAAAAATCGAAGCTCTGACAAAGTACATCAGTGTCATAAGACAAGTGAATGAAATCATACTAGTTTTGAAGCAGAGCTGCATGGAACATAACACCACAGATCTGATTTACTAATTATGCTAGGGATGTTTTAAGTATATGGTTTAAAAGTAAACCAGACACTTTGAGCATTTTTATACTAAGGGCAGGGTCCAAGTCTGGATCTGGAACAGTATCTTCACTTCCCAGAGTATGGCATATCCATACTCAGTGTTCTGGTTTACCCCATTATGAGTTTGATCCTGCAGGTCTTTAGGCAAGGAGTGCAAAGTGGTGTTCCAGTGCAAGTGCAAGAGGAGGCGACCCATGGGCACAAGTAGGAGTAAGCATTAGGCAAAGTCCTCCATGTGGAGTGGGCATAAGTCTAAAAACCTCTGCATGTCTCTCCTGTAGTATAAGGAGAGGTGGAGTGTGGGTGGAAAACCAGCATGTCTGAGAAATACATTTAAATGCAATCCTCAGCATGCAAATGAGGCTCACAGTTACATGATTCCCCTCTTTGGCCATACCCCTGCAACTAGGCCAGAAACCAGACAGCACAACTTTCATTAATGCAAGATTGTGTTCCCCTGCACACCCTATCCAATGCATCACTTTTTACCTTATGCATATGTGGTGTGTCTCCACCTTTGCAGTGCAGGACCGACCTGCAGAGAGAGATCTAAACCATGAAGTTTAGATCCAAGCCTGGAGAGGCATTTTTCCAAAGGGCAAGGTGAGGATGGCATCTGGGGTCCTACTGCATGCCCCTATTTACTTTATACAGAAAGAGGATTTCACTGCCAAAGAAATGTATAGAAGAAATACAAAGAAGAAAAATTGCCACCAAAGTATGGATTTAAAAGAGCTACTTTAATTCTGTTACAAAATGTGGTTTTTATTTTCATTTTAAACAACCCTTGAAAAACTTACTTGAAGACCATAGAACCCATTCTATAATATGTGTATTATGGTAGCACTTAGAGCACCAGTCAGGGCCTCATTGTACTAGATACTGTACATCTGTCCCAAAGAGCTTTCAATCTAAATAAGTGCTGGCATAAGCATGTGAAACTCCACTAAGGCCAAGGGAGTTGCTTATAGAAGGCCTGGTATTGTAAGAACATAAGAATGGCCATATTGGGTCAGACCAATGGTCCATTTAACCCAGCATCTTGTCTTCCGACAGTGGCCAATGCCAGATGCTTCAGAGGGAATGAACAGAACATGGCAATCGTCAAGTGATCTCTGTCATCCAGGCCCAGCATCTGGCAGTCAGAGGCTTAGGGACAGCCAGACCGTGGGGTTGCATCCCTGACCATCTTGGTTAATAGCAGTTGATGGACCTATCCTCCATGAACGTAGCTAATTCTTTTTTGAATTCTGTTATACTTTTGGTCTTCACAACATCCCCTGGCAATGAGTTTCACAAGTTGACTATGCATTATATGGAAAATTACTTCCTTTTGTTTGTTTTAAATCTTCTGCCTATTAATTTCACTGGGTGACCCCTAGTTCTTGTGTTATATGAAGGGATAAATAACACTTCCCTGTTCACTTTCTCCACACCATTCATGATTTTATAGACCTCTGTCATATCCCCCCTTAGTCGACTCTTTTCCAAGCTGAATAGTCCCAGGCTTTTTTATCTCTCCTCATGTGGAATCTGTTCCATACCCTTAATAATTTTTGTTGCCCTTCTCGGTATCTTTTCCATTTCTTATTAGGGTGACCATATTTCCTGGCCCACACCGCTCACCCTCCCCACCCGCATGGGGCCATCCCAGCCCGAGCTGCTCATCCAAGCCCTTCTTCCCCCTGCACATTCCTTCCTGCCCCGCTAGGGGTTGCACCCCACTTTTTTGGCCAAACCGGGCATTTCTCCCATTTGTTCTTGCCAGCTGATCATCAGTTGGCAAAAGCAAATGGGACAAATGCTCAGTTTGGCCAGAAAAGTCGGGACGGCCGGGACAGGGCTTAAAAAAAGGGACTGTCCCGGCCAAAACAGGACATATGGTCTCCTTATTTCTAATGTATCTTTTTTGAGACAGTGCAACCAGAACCGCATGCAGTATTCAAGGTGCGGGAGTACCATGGTATCATATAGTGGCATTATGGTGTTTTTTGTCTTATTACTTATCCCTTTCCTAATGGTTCTTTTTTGACTGCCACTGCACATTAAGTGGATGTTTTCAGAGAACTATCCACAATGACTCCAAGATCTCTTTCTTGAGTGGTAACAGTTCATTTTCGGCCCCATCATTTTGTATGAATAATTGTGATTTCGTTTTCCAATGTGCATTACTTTGCATTTATCAGCATTGAATTTCATCTGCCATTTTGTTGCCCAGTCACACAATTTTGTGAGGTCCCTTTGTAACTCTTTGCAGTCTGCTTTGGACTTAACTATCTTGAGTAGTTTTGTAGCATCTCCAAATGTTGCCACCTCACTGTTTACCCCTTTTTCAAGATCATTTATGAATATGTTGAACCACACTGGTCCCCCCCAAATACAGATCCCTGGAGGACACCACTATTTACCTCTCTCCATTCTGAAAACTGCCCATTTATTCCTAGCCTTTGTTTCCTGTTTTTTAACCAGTTACTGATCCATGAGAAAACCTTCCCTCTTATCCCATGACTGCTTACTTTGCTTAAGAGCCTTTGGTGACAGACGTTGTCAAAGGTTTTCTGAAAGTCCAAGTACATGGTACTTTTGCAAGATCAAAGAAAGACTGTCCCATTTGAGCCACAAGAAAGAAAGTCATGTATTGATTCACTAATACCTTTTCCTACTACATCTTGGTGTTCTTTGGAGGTCACCCCATCCAGATACTCACCAAGCCTGACCCTGCTTAGCTCAAATAAATGATGAAAACAGAGGATGAAGATATAATACCTGTACATTGCTAAGTGCAACTGATTGATTAACTGAAACTGCTTTGATAACCATTTAATAATGTCTAGAAATGGCAAAGGAGCATAGCTAATAATACTAGAAATCACATTGTGTCTGATTTATAAACACCTGGGACAATCTAAACATATTTTCCAAATAAACTTTTTTTAAAATATACTAATCTTCTAGTTGTAATATTTATTCCTATGAATTCAATGTAAATATCACAGATTCATTTTTGAGCATAACTTCAACAGTTTTACAGACAACACAGGAGAAATGGAAGGACACGCTGATTAAAAATAAAGTTTGGTGAAGTGCTTTCAGGAATTCCACAAGAAAGTTTTAACATGAAAATACTGCTGTGTAGAAAGTTAGCAAGAATCAACAATGAAATAGTGTAGTTGCCATCCAAAAACACAAGCTTTTTGTTTAGAACTGGATGGTGAAATATAGAGGCTTAATGTGGATCACACTTTTTAAATCTTTCAACAACAAAATACAGAAGAGATTTAGTATATTTTCATTTCAGAGTACTTTGTGTGCAATCTTAAGATAAATGAGGCAGTCTGATTGTGTTTATACCTGTGCCAAATGTCATTGTTAGATATTACTGTTTTGTTTCATCAGCTAGATGAATTTACACAGAGGCATTGATCGGATACCTACATTTGAAAATAATGTTGTCAAATTAGTAGATAGAAAGAGAATATTATGGGAGATAAACTATCTGATGAAAGATTTAGATTCTGAATCACTTGCCTTTTGTTTCATTAAATGTTGGGTAGGCTTTTTTCATTTTTTATTTAGAATGAACATTCACTGACTCCACTAGTATTGTAGCCTTATAATAAACTAGCTGGCTGTGGATATTAATGAGTTTTCTTGAAAACAATTTAAATAAAGCAATTTTCATTTTTAACCTCTATTCCCTTATCCAATATGACACTTTGCGCCAGCCTCCTACTCCACCTTTCACTTCCCCGCTTCCTGCTACTGAGCCGGGAGAAAGAACTGCAAGTGACATTTAATATTTGCCATCCTTTCCCACAGTAATTCAGGAAAGAAGAGAGTAAACATGTCCTTGTGTTTGCTTTTACATTGACTTCAGTGGAGTTTCAGCCATTTACACCAGTTGAGGATCCAGCCCTGACTTTCAAACACTAATAAGGAACGTCTAGCTCATTACGAATTTTTCCCAGAAAATTGAGGAAAACAACATACTATTACTTTGTAAATATGTCAGATTACAATGCAAATTAAAAGGGTGGAGCACTTTCTAAGTAGCCACATGGTCTAGTCTCTTCTTGTGCTCAATCACCCTTTCCAGGAACTTCTTTAGAGACCTGATATGGCAGTCCATAGTTCGAGGAAAGTAACACATGGAGTATAAAAAGCTGTTGCTGGAATTCATCAAAAGCAGCTTCCATAATCTGTTTCATTGTAAAAATGTTAATGTTTAAATATGCCAAGTGAGCTTTAGAACTGATACCTGCAACCAATGCGAAGCACATGGGGTATTAAATTTGTTTCTTCTAACATCCGTAGTTTAGCTTTGGAGAATACATATAAATAGAAAACCCAGGCACCAACTGCCCAGGTTAAAGAGGCAGGGCCTTTTCCTGCATCACATAAAACAAATGGGTTTGGCAGCTTTCCCTTGCTCTGTTTTGTTTGTGAGGTTGGCCAGCAGTCAGACAAGACCAGAAAATGTGATCAGTCAGTGGTCATCTGCCCACGAAAAAATACATTTTGTCTGGATGAAATGAGTAGAAGGGGATATAAGGCACAAATGCGAGATGTTCTATGGCCTGTGTAATACAGAAGGTCAGACTAGGTGATCATAATGGTCCCTTCTGGCTTTAAAATCTATGCATATAGGAAAGTCAGGCAGAAGTACCAACAACCCGCTGAAAATCCACTGTGTAAGGATTTGTAAGCAATGGAGTTTAGATCTGGCTTTGAATTTCTGGGCGGGGTCAATTATAGAGCATAGACCCAAACGTTCTGGGGTGTTTGGACTGGTGTCTCGATTCAGGGTGATCATTGGTATTATTGAGTGGTCAAGAGACTAACTCTTTTTCTGAAAAGTTATAATCAAAATTTTGATCTGCCATAAGGAGAGAAAAGCGATGGCGATATACTTCCCTGTACCTTAGTTCACATGCAGCCTTTGGCTTATTTCAGCTGGCAGTTGCAAGTCACTGGGGCAGGTATATACAGGAGGGGGGTATCCCCAGGGCCGGCGCACCCACTAGGCGACCCTAGGTGGTCGCCTAGGGCACCAGCATTTGGGGGGCGGGGACTCCCGGAGGCGTCATCGCCGCCGAGAACGCAGCTTCCCATGAGCTGTTGCCCCTGCCCCCGGCTGAGGTGAGCTTCCGCGGGCGGGGGGCTGGCCGCTGCGGGGGGCATTGGTGGGGGGATGCTGTGGGCGGGGAGCCGAGCCCGCCGCGGTGGCGCGGGAAGCCTATCCCGCTGCGACCTGTGGGCGGTGCGGGAAACCTGGCCCGCGGGAGCCTCGCCCCACGCGGCCAGGTGGGGAGCGGAGTGCGCCACGGCCCACGGGGGAGTGCGGGGAGCCCAACCCACCGTGGCCCGGCGGGGAACCGAGCCCGCTGTGGCCCGCGGGTGGCGCGGAGAGCCGGACCCACGGGCGGGTGGGGAGGCTGCCGTGGCCCGCGGGGCTGAGCCGCCACTGCGGGGGGAAGGGGATGGCTGCGGCGGGGGTGGGGGGGTGGAGCTGGCTGCCTTGGGGGGGCAGCGTTAGTTGGGGGGGGCGCAGGGCTGGTGCAAGGAAGTTTCGCCTAGGGCGCGAAACTTCCTTGCACCGGCCCTGGGTATCCCCCAAACTGGACCTGATCCTGCTGGGCCAACAGTGTTTAAATTTCCTGTGGAAATCATTTGGCTTTTCATGGTCAGAAGGCTTCCTCAATCAGCTTCTTTTGAGAAAAGGATTGATACTGATATGAACAGAAATGTCAACAGACTCTTCTTCCCTGGCAGAGAGATCCTGGTCAGTGAATGTGGACACAGAGTTCATAAATGATCACGAAGAATGGAATTCTTTGGCACTCTCATCAAGACCAGTGTGTTATTCCTAGAGAGAAAGGGACTCACATTTTTTCACGTTTGGATGTGAGTACTTGGTACTCTGCATTTGGGAAGTGAGAGCCATTACCGTGTGGGAAGTCGACTCACAGGGAGTATTATTTTGCACACCTTGATATACTTTAACTTTTTACTGGGTAAATAAAGCTGCGTTCTTCGTCTGCCAATAACAGTGTGATATCAGATTAATGTAAAAGGGATATGTCTGCGTGGTAGAAAAAAAATTAAGAAAGAACAAACCTTACTCTAAGGGACTAACTCCTGTGAAGATGGCCAATGCCAGGCTTATGATGCCCCACTTACATCCTACAGAAGCCCTGTTTTGTGATGGATAGGCCTTGTGCTGGCCCTCTGCACAAGGGTGAATTTTACACCAAATGTATAAAATAAGCTGATTCTTTGATGAAAGTATTTCAGAAAGTCTAGCCAATATTTACTCAGCTGGCAACCCCCACAGATACCAATAGGGGGGCCTTACCTATGTAAGGAAGAATAGCATTATACTGGGAAGCCTTCCCCCAGTCTCTGTTCTCTGGCTCAAAGTGTTCAATAACTTCCCAGCTAGATAATGTATTTTTCTTCTCCTCTATATGTTTCATCATTTGTTAAATATGGGTCCTACTCTGCACTCTTCATTCCAGCATGAGTCCTGCTGACTTCGTGCCCAAGTAGAGGTGCAGGACCAGACCATATTTAGCAAATGATAATATAAAGCCCAGAAAAATAGATGTAGGAGGGGAAGTCCAAATTAACTGGCTGAGATGTTGTTGACTTCAATGGGAGTTTTGCAAGGAGTGAAGGCTTGCACACTTGTAACTGTGTACCTTACTCCTCAGTTTCAAGTTTTTCTGTGATTTTGACCTCCTTCTCCCCACTGTATTCTAAAATAATTCACTCAAAAATCACTGAGGATAAATTGTCTTGAACACTATCTTTATTAGACGCAGTCAGGTCTAAAAGTGTTCCCAGCTATTGTTTTTCTTCAGCTGACACCTATACTAAAGCCAATGAAAGGAAACTCCCATTTTTTATTTATATTTGAGCTCTGTCGTGTCTCTGTAACAAAACTGTGAAATCTAAATTGTCAAACCCACTGATTTTAGACTTCTGGCATGATATCAGTTAATATTGGACAGCACCACTCATAAAGCTCAATCCTTCATGAACAAGGAACACTATTACTCATTGTTATGGGTAATTTGTATGATTTTATGATATTGTTTATTATGAAAGTAGCACCATAGTTATGGCAGGTACACTGAAGACAACTGAAAGACATAGGATGAAATCCTAGCCCTACTGAAGTCAGTAGGAGTTTTCCCACTGATTTTAATGGGGGCCAAAATGTCATTCATGGCCCTGTCCCAAAGAGTTTCTGGCCCCAATCCTGCAATATGATCCATGTGGGTGGACTCTTATGTCTGTGCTGAGTAATCAAAGGGATTCCACAGGGATCCACCCACAGGGATCAGATTGCAAGATGGGGGCCTAAAATTAGATGTGATACAACAAATGTTAACCTGGTATGGGGAGTTGGAGGAAGGGAAAGGCCATGGAAATCTACAGTAAGGTCATGTGGATCCTTTGATTTGTTATGCATGCAACAGGATGGTCCTGCTGGTTGTTATAGAAGTCTATTTTATCTCCACTTTGTACACAAACATAAACTGTTTAGAAGGAAATATTGAGAGTCCTCTACTTAATACAGATTTCATATAACTGTAAATTCTTTGCACATACTTTAAACTTATATGTGCATAATCTATATTTTTACAAAATGTCTCTGTTGAAGAATTGTGCTGGCTACACAGCATGTTTGGCTGTGAATTTCAGATGTGGGCCAAAAAAAAATCCCATTTGTTGGGGGCCGTGTAAGGCAATAGATCAAAACTTTACATTGCATACCATTATTCAGCAGCAGCAAGCTGGCCATCCTCACCACACAGTGCACAAGAACTGGCTGTTTATGTAGCATATGGAGTGAAAAATGCCTGCTTAAGCAAACCCTTCATATACTGACTATCCTAATATTGCCACTTCTCTGATGGCTTGAATGATGCTTCTTTCATGTCCAAAGTGACTGAGCAAGGGACATATATCAGGTCTTTATCTGTCAAAATAAGGAAATTAAAAAGAAGATGAATGGGGCTGCTGGGGTAGAAGGTCACTTAATTCTGTCACTAGTTCAACACCATTGGACTCTTGAGGAAGGATCCTACAGAAGAGAAATAAACATGGGACAAAATCTTGCATTGTCCAGGTACTCTTAGGATACTGTAAGAAAGTGATCAGACATAAACTGAGAGATAAATGCTCATTTTATTGTCCTCAAGAAACGGATTTGTTTAACATAAGTTAATACTAACAATTAATTAATTAATATGACTTGTCTGCCTAAAATGCCTGCTTGGTATTGAAAGCAAACCAGTTTGTGCAACTGTTCAAGAACAGATCATCCTTGTGAAAATATTACCCCTGTAATGCTGCCAAGATCAGTGTCTGCGTAGCTTATCTGCCACAAAATGTGCCAGCTGCTTACTTTAAAGATGCCTGAGGGAGGTTTTGACTTGAGTGCTATCAAAAGAATTCTAAGTTTTACTTTCATAAGTTCCCCATGCTTGTTCTTTCATGCCAAATCCTCTGTTTCCCCCGCCTCCCATCTTCTCTGCTATCTTGGAACTTGTGCATCCTTCTCCAGCTCCAACTTGCCTCGGGTCTTGATCCAAAGCCCGTTAAATCAATGGGATTCTCTTCACTAACTTCAGTGGGCTTTGGGTCAGGCCTAGCTTCACATCTAGGATTTTTGGCAGAGGAGGGTAGCTTCTGGAATCCCACCTCTTCCCTTTTTCATTCCTCCACAATCACACTTAAAGGTGATTTGTGTGATTTTCCTTCCAGGTGAAGAAGACGGGACAAATTCCTTCTTGGGTCCATGACTGATGGCTAGCCCAAAGTGGTAGCAAAGAAAACAAGGGTAATGCACATTGATTGATTTTGTGTAAGAGTGAGGCTTTGCTCAACTTTCTTCATATTGTGCTTTGCTGGGGTTTTAATTTGTCCATGAGCAGAGCCCTTAAGCTGAAGGATCAGTGCTTCTATGGACTCCATTACTGTTATCTGAGTGCCTCACAATCTTTAAATTATTTATCCTCACCAGGTAAGGCTAGGGAAATACTATAATCCCCAATTTACAAATGGGGAATTGAAGCTCACACTGACTAAGTGATTTGCCCAGGATCATATAGGGAATTTGTAGTGGAGTGGGGAACTGAACCCGATCTCCCAAATCCCATTCTCTACACCATTATCTCTCTCTTCTCTTCTCAGTCCCCTTGGGCCAAATCCTAGCCCATGATTTGGCCTCTTTGCAGCACCCTGAGATCTCTGGAGCATACAGATGTTTTATAAAGTAAATTCACCCTTCTTCCCACCTTGAGGAAGCTTTGGCATAGCTGAGGATTTTATAGATTTTTAAGGCCAGAGGGATCATTATGATCCACTTGGGCTGACCTTCTGCATAACACAGGATCACTGTCTATTTTTAATCTTAACTCCCTCTTTTAAGATGCTGCTGCTCAACTGTTTATTTTTTCAACTTCTTATTGACTCCTTCCTGTCCACTCTTTCTGTCTGTCTCGGCCATGTAAATTCATGACTTCATCTCAGCTTCTGTTAGCTAAATGTCTCAAAGAAGCACTGCTCTAGGGCAAGAGAACCATCCTCAGACACAGCTCTCTCTCTTCTTGACTCAGACCCCCCCAATTGCATCTTCAGTCTAGAACTTTGGCATCATATTTGAACCAGAACTTTCTTCCCTCTCCTACCTCTCCTTCACATGTTAATGCACCTACAATAGCACAGCCTCCATGTAGGCCACTTGCTCAGCTCTGCCTTTGCCTTCACTTCCTCTCACCTTGAATACTGAAACTTTCTTCTCTATGATCTCTACGTCCTTGTTACACATAATCCTTCAACACATGTTGAATGCTGCTGCCTGCCTGCCTCCTCCCACTTACAAATAAATATGAATATGTTGCCCTTATCTATAAACAACTGTATTAATTTCAGGATCCAGATCAAAATTACCCTCTTGCTTTGTAAAATCCTTCATGGACTCCCTCTTACTCTTGCTCATGGTCACACCATCTATACTTTCCTTACAGGAGTGAATAGAACTTCACAGCTGAGTAATTACTGAGGATCAAGGTTTGCAGTCTGTTGTATTATTGTGCTGTAAATTATTCTGTAACTTTGCTCTTTGTTTGGGATCAGTCTGGAATAAAAAAAAGACTCAATCTCCGTTTTTTCCTGAAACTCAAACTGAATGAAAGTTGATCGTTTCAAAGTTCACTATTTTTTTAATCACAAACCTCTTTGAGATTGGATGGAAATGCACCCTTCAATTAACATAACTGTCAGGATAAATTAATCACCAGCACCCCCACCAAAGAAAAATGGGGGTTGTGGACCCACCTGGAAGTTTTGGTGTGGGTGGAGGGGTTTTGCAGAGGGGAGTGTGTGTGTGTATGTGTGTGCGTGTCTGTGTTCTGCTTTCATACACACACATTACACTGCATTCACACATAGGGAGGGAGACAGGCAAAAACCAAGAAAATCAAGCAGCAGCCTGTAAGCACAGTATGACTCTGAAAAAAGCTAGAGAGCGAGCTTATGGATCTGGTGCTGGCTAAAGAAAGGTGAAGCTCTAAGCTAAGAAACTGCTCCTTTTGTTCTTGGTTCCTCCTGTGTATGGATATAATGAGGGGGCGTGGCCTCCCTCCCAGATGAACAGAGGGACAGCTGCAACTGCCTCCTGGTGGGCAGAGCCAGGACACCCACACCATCCCCTGTGGAAGCAGAGCGGGACAGGAACCGGAAGTATAAAAGACCCGCCCTCCAGCTCAGTTGGAGAGGAGCCACCAGAGGAGAAGGACGTCTCTCACCTGCTGCTGGAGCTGGGACACCTGCCAGAGCTACTGGTCACTGGAGACACCGAGGAATTGCTGGAGCTGCTGTTAGCTGTTTATCCCAGTGAGACAGACGCGACCCCAGGACCCAGGTACTCTCCCTCGAACAGAAGTGTAGGAAGTAGCCTAGGGGAGGCAAATATAGTTTGGCTGTGTTGCTGACTGACAGCCAGCCTGTGTGTTGCAGCCAGATTTCCCCACTGACCCAGTGGCAGACCACTCTGCCACTGTTAGGGCCCTGGGCTGGGATGTGGTCCAGTCAGGTGTGCCCGCGTCCCCCTACCCCTGCAACCTCACCCCTGGGTGGCAGCCTCCCCACCATAGACCAAGAGGCCTGCATTTGTCAGAGGTCCCCCAGAATCCTGACTGTTTGCTGTCCTGCCCTGTCTGAGGGCCTGAGCTCCTAGACTTTGCTGCCTTGTCCTGTTTGAGGGCCTGGCATTATATTAACTTGCTCTGTCCTGACTATGGGCCAGAGATTCCTGACTTTGCTGCCCTGCCCTGTCTTAGGGCCTGGGCTAATAGACTTGTTACTGCGCTGTCCTGAATACTGGCCAGAGCCTCCTAACTGCTTCTTGCCCTGCCCTGTCTGAGGGCCAGGGCTTATAGACATTGCTGCTCTACCCTGATTGTAGGCTGGAGCCCTCTTACTGTTTGGTGCCCCGCCCAGTCAGAGGATCGGGGCTCCTAGACTCAGTACTGTGTTACCCCGCTGTGTGGCGGAGACCCCGATGCTAATTCCCCCCTCAACTGTGCTCTTCTGGAGGACTTGTAGTAAGGGAACGTAGCCTCCCTCCCAGACAGACAGAGGGACAGCCACAACTGCCTTACAATGGAGAAGCAGGACTTTGAACATGCCTTGTAAATAAACAAGAATACATCAAAGAAAATACCAGCCTCCATCAATTTCTACCCCCAACTAGAACATCCCCAGGGCCCTGAACTTTGACTAGCCATTTAGGTCCAAAGGGGGCAACCATATGCTCCTTTGCACTTTCTCTCCACTTCTAGAAGAGACCAGAAGTGGAAGCACTAAATACCATGAAACTTAATACTACTTCCCATTTCTCCAGTGCTGACAACCCAAGACCTTAAAGCATTTTGCAGATAATGAATCCTCACAAAACCCCTTTGAGGTCAGTAAGTGTTATCCTTATTTTACAGGTGGGAAAACTGAGGGTGTGGCTATATGATGAGTTAGTGTGCAGCAGGCTAGGGTGTTAATCTACAACGCTACAGTGTGTCATGCACTAACTGTCCATGTGGAACCTGCTGTTTTCCCAAAAAGTCCCTAGAATGCTTTGACATACTGTGCACTGGGGAACTTCTAGCATGCAGCAGCAGGGTCCACATGGACAGCTAGTGCATGGCAAGCACATTGTCGTGCTGTAGAAGTTCCCCAGTGCACAATAGGTCAAGGTGTACTAGGGATGTTTAGTGCATGGCAGCAGGATCCACATGGACAGTTTGTGAGTGTCACGTTGGAGCACTGCAGAGTTAGATTTACACCCCAACTTGCTGCTCACAACTCATTGCATAGACAAGCCCTTAGTGAAGGGAGATTGGTGACTTTCTTAAGGTCACTCAGCTGTTAGCTCTTGGGAAAGCATGGGAGGTAGTCTGAGATTGTAGCATGAGCACGTTAGCTGGATTTTCTGCTAAAATAACCTGCGGTGAAATAATTAACAGTGTTCATATTTATATGGTTAATATATTAATATTTATAGTTAATCTGTATGTTTCAATGTTATCAAACCACTGGAATGAATGGAGCAGTTCATTTCTCTCAGCTGTTGATTCAGGCTAGTTGCAGTATCAGGAAGACAACACTGTATCAGATACACTCTAAAGACCAATTCCTGCAAAGTGAAACCTGAGAGGTGAACTACTCACAACCCTGTTACATCATGCCCGACAGGCCCTACTGAGAAGAGGACTACAACCTGTGACTAAAAGAATAAAAGGTGAAGGGTGAAAATTACCTAGAATGTAGTTATCTACCAAATATGTATAAATTCCATAGTTTTTCTAGGTAATAAACATCAAGACCTCAGTTGTAGCTGATTCAAGAATATCAGCTTCAGAAAGATGTGGGGGAGAGGGTCAAATGAGGGAGGCAAACTCAACCTAAGAAAGAGGCAACTGCAGCAATTTGTGCTTGTTCACAAAGGGAAAATATACAATATTGTCAAAAAAAATTATAAACTGCAAATGTTTAAATAGAAAGTGGATCAGCTCTGAACTATTGCTTGCTTTCATGCATCTTTTCTCTAAATCTTAGCCAGGTAATTGTAGTGCATGACAAATAAACCAAGTAAACATCCCCTAATTTTCTTAAAGAAATCCATTTTAATGTTAAATCTAAAATCTTTCTCGTCTTGAATAAGCAGAAGATTTTTTCTTATTCTAAGTTTTTCTCATCAAGTTCTTTTATACATAGCATGGGGGAGGGGGAGCTAATAATTGTCATTTAATCATTTTTGACCCTTGATGTACAAATTGTAAAAAGTGTTCAGAAAGAAGAAAAAGAGATGAAGGGTGAAACTAGACTTGATATGTAGTGTTCTTGTACACTGGGGAAGGGGTTTGTTTTGCATTTTAATTTGTCTCAGTCCTATAGAATTTTAACAGCTTGCATGTTTGTGGAAATATTAAACCCAGAATTCTGCACCAGAATTTATGAAGACTCCGTTTACAGTGAAATGAACTATTTCCACATGTCTGCAGTGTGCTTTAGGTCCTGACCCTACAAGTACCATGTGAGTAAACTCTTGCATAGAGCTCATTGCAAGACTGGGACATGAGTTATCTTAGGACATGATCCTACAAGATGATGAACCTCTTCAGCTCTGACTTGGAATACTATGCATGGATGGGCAGTAGGATTGGCCTCCAAAAAGCCATCTTGCATCATTAT